>JBBHAA010000878.1:2605000-3258396 GCA_037953035.1 Aquarana catesbeiana
TAAGATAAGATAAGATAAGATAAGATAAGATGGATAGATAGATAAGATAAGATGGATAGATAAGATGGATAGATAAGATAAGATAAGATAAGATAAGATGGATAGATAGATAAGATAAGATAAGATAAGATAAGATAAGATAAGATGGATAGATAAGATAAGATAAGATAAGATAAGATAAGATAAGATGGATAGATAGATAAGATAAGATAGATATATATAAACTACTGTATACACAATATGTAGAAAATATATAATTAACTACTGTATACCTGTATAAAAAAATATTTTTTTAAAGACAAGCAAGGATTTATTTTGGGGGATATTGTCTGGTAAAAATGAATTTATTTTTTATTCAATCCATATGAAATTACCAAAACGAAAAAAAAAAAAAAAACACTTTTTTCTATTTTGGTCTTTGTTTTCTTGAGTGATGACAAAATCTTTGCCGAAAAAATAAAAAAAGTGCCCTGCTCCATGGGGGGGGGGGTACAGGTAAGAGAGCTGAACTGGTTAATGTCGTCTTCCAAGATAAACAAAACACTCGAAATTCAGATTCCATTAGACAAAAGAAAAAAAGATAATCTTGGGTGAAACCAATGATAAGCGGAACTCTGCATTTATGTCAGTAAATATTTACATGCTTTACATTCAGCTTTTATTTAGATGAATGGAATTGGTAGAATGGGCGCCAATAGATGGCAGCAGTTTTAAAAAAAAAAACAAAAACACACTTGTAATTACCTTCCAATTGCCATCCAGATTACATATACGGTACATTATATCACCAAAAGTATTGGGACGCCTGCCTTTACATGAACTTTAATGACATCCCAGTCTTAGTCCGGAGGGTTCAATATTGAGTTGGCTCCGCCCTTTGCAGCTATAACAGCTTCACCTCTTCTGGGAAGGCCTTCCACAAGGTTTAGGAGGGTGTCTATGGGGATGTTTGACCGTTCTTCTAGAAGCGCAGTGCACTTAAGTTCTGTGCCTATTACAGCCCTCTCCAGGCTTAACAATTACATTGCTGCACCGCAGACAATCAGCACTTTATATATATATATATATATATTGTGCAGTGTGAACACCCTATATCAGACTGTGTGACTTTGAAGATTTAAACCCCATTGTCTCTAGTCCACTTAGCAGTAGAGATACACCGGTTGTACCAGTCTATAGTTATTGGGGTTCTGGCTGAGTGCCCTCTGCGGGTGATCTCGGGCCGGATCCATCGTGCGCCTCCACCCCTTGGACTTCTCTGAATGGTTCATGGCAGCAATCATTCCTTGTTTTTTTTTTTAATATGATGCCTTACCTATGACCGCTCACCCCTGGTGAAGAGGATTAATGCTGTAACTTGAAACGCGTTGGGTATACTCAGTTGCGTGTGATCACTAGACAGAGGAAGTGGTTTATTGTATGCTATTCACTGTGCCTCCATGTCTGTATTTGCATCAACTGTGGCTTTATCATCATGCAATTTCCTTCCTGTTTTTAACTTTTTTTTCTAATAAAATGTACTTTGTATAACCACTTCAGCCCCTGGAAGATTTTACCCCCTTCCTGATCAGGTTATTTTTTGCGATACGGCATTGTGTCACTTCAACTGACAATTGCGCGGTCGTGCGACACTGTACCCAAAAAAATTGACGTCTTTTTTTCCCCCACAAATAGAAGTTTCTTTTGGTGGTATTTGAACACCTCTGCGGTTTTTATTTTTTGCGCTATAAACAAAAAAAGACCGACAAATAAAAAAAAAAAAAACGAATATTTTTTTCTTTTTGCTATAATACATATCCAAAATAATATTTTAAACAACACATTTTTTCATCAATTTAAGCCGATACGTATTCTTCTATGTATTTTTGGTAAAAAAAAAAAAATTGCAATAAGTGTAAATTGATTGATTTGCACAAAAAGTTATAGCGTCTACAAAATAGGGGATAGATTTATAGCATTTTTATTATTTATTTTTTATTTTACTAGTAATGGTGGTGATCTATAATTTTTTTTCCCCACAAATAGAGCTTTCTATTGGTGGTATTTGATCACCTCAGCGGCTTTCATTTTTTGCGCAATAAACAAAAAAAGAGCGACAATTTTGAAAAAAAACACAATATTTTGTACTTTTTTGCTGTAATAAATATCCCAATATTAAAAAAAAAAAAAAAAAAAAAAAGATATTTTCCTCAGTTTAGGCCGAAATGTATTCTTCTACATATTTTTGTTAAAATAAATCACAATAAGCGTATATTGGTTGGTTTGCTCAAAAGTTATAGCGTCTACAAAATAGGGGATAGATTTATCGAATTTTTAATAATTTAAATTTTTTTTTACTAGTAATGGCGGCGATCTGCGTTTTTTATCATGACTGCGACATTGCGGCGGACAGATCGGACACTTTTGACACTTTTTTTTTTTACTAGTAATGGCGGTGATCTGCGATTTTTATCATGACTGTGACATTGCGGCGGACAGATCAGACACTTTTGACACTTTTTTTTTTTACTAGTAATGGCGGTGATCTGCGATTTTTATCATGACTGTGACATTGCGGCGGACAGATCAGACACTTTTGACACTTTTTTTTTTTACTAGTAATGGCGGTGATCTGCGTTTTTTATCATGACTGCGACATTGCGGCGGACAGATCGGACACTTTTGACACTTTTTTTTTTTACTAGTAATGGCGGTGATCTGCGATTTTTATCATGACTGTGACATTGCGGCGGACAGATCGGACACTTTTGACACTTTTTTTTTACCAGTAATGGCGGTGATCTGCGATTTTTATCATGAAAGTGATATTGCGGTGGACAGATCGAACACTTTTGACACTTTTTTTTACTAGTAATGGCGACGATCTGCAATTTTTATCATGACGGTGACATTGCGGCGGACACATCGGACACTTTCGACACATTTTTGGGACCACTGTCATTTATACAGCGATCAGGGCTATAAAAATGCACTGACAGGGAAGGGGTTAACACTGGGGGGGCGATCAAGGGGTTAAATGTGTTCCCTGGCTGTGTTCTAACTGTAGGGGGGAGGGGACTGACTAGGGGAGGAGACCAATCGGTGTTCTTACTTAGTAGGAGCACACGATCTGTCTCCTCTCCCCTGAGAGAACCGGGATTTGTGCATTTACACACACAGATCCGGTTCTCGCTCTGTCCCGAGTGATCGCAGGTGCCCGGCGGCTCGCGCTCGCCCCTAGTGGCCAAAAGGCGTAGCGACGTACGGTAACGTCGTTTTGCCCAGCCGTGCCATTCTGCCACAGTAAAACTCTATCCGACTACTGTGTGCGACTATCTGATTATGCGGCGGCTGGTCGGCAAGCAGTTAACTGTCTTGCCATCATCCTACCCCCTTATTTCCTTGTTCATAAAAACGATGAGTAAAATACCTCTGTTTATTTCTGAATTTCCGGTCCAGACACTGAAAAAGATCACTCCGTAATGTCTCCAGTTTCTTGGCATCTACAGGGTCTAGGGGAGCTTCTGGGCATCTACAGGGTCTAGGGGAGCTTCTGGGCATCTACAGGGTCTAGGGGAGCTTCTGGGCATCTACAGGGTCTAGGTGAGCTTCTGGGCATCTACAGGGTCTAGGTGAGCTTCTGGGCATCTACAGGGTCTAGGGGAGCTTCTGGGCATCTACAGGGTCTAGGTGAGCTTCTGGGCATCTACAGGGTCTAGGGGAGCTTCTGGGCATCTACAGGGTCTAGGTGAGCTTCTGAGCATCTACAGGGTCTAGGGGAGCTTCTGGGCATCTACAGGGTCTAGGGGAGCTTCTGGGCATCTACAGGGTCTAGGGGAGCTTCATGTTTTACTTGAACCCGGTGTATTTCTTCTAAAAGATCCTCCATCTCCTTCTGTCTTTCCTTTCTAATACGCGATCCCTGTGAAATCAGTTCCCCTCGAATAACCGCCTCATGGGCTTCCCACACTGCTTGATCCGACACCTCACCGGGCATATTAATCCCAAAATATAATGCCAATATACGGGATAGGGAGTCCACGAGCAATCGCGGGTGCCCACCTGCTACCCTGTTTCACCGAAAATAAGACCTAGCGTGATTGTCGGTGATGGCTGCAATATAAGCCCTACCCCCCAAATAAGCCCTAGTTAAAGTCCTTGTAGGTCTTATTTTCAGGGTAGGGCTTATTTTCGGGGAAACAGGGTAGGGTTTATTTGGGGGGTAGGGCTTATATTGCAGCCATCCCCCGACAATCACGCTAGGTCTTATTTTCAGGGAAACAGGGTAGATACGTGCGCCGTCAATAAATTAGTTTTGTTTTGTTCCGTTCCGCTTCGTATTAGAATTAATTTGTATTTCGTAATTCATGTCCAAAATTCAATTTAAATTCGTACGAAATATGAATTTTCGTTAGGTTCGTTAACTTTTTGTAACAATTACGAATGTTGGTTATGATGAATTTATCATTATCGGGGGGTTCCCACCATCCCTGTGCTGTGCTCATTATGAGGGGCTCCCACCATCCCTGTGCTGTGCTCATTATGAGGGGCTCCCACCATCCCTGTGCTGTGCTCATTATGAGGGGCTCCCACCATACCTGTGCTGTGCTCATTATGAGGGGCTCCCACCATCCCTGTGCAGTGCTCATTATGAGGGGCTCCCACCATCCCTGTGCTGTGCTCATTATGAGGGGCTCCCCCCATCCCTGTGCTGTGCTCATTATGAGGGGCTCCCACCATCCCTGTGCTGTGCTCATGACGAGGGGCTCCCACCATCCCTGTGCTGTGCTCATTATGAGGGGCTCCCACCATCCCTGTGCTGTGCTGGGGCTCCCCACCATCCCTGTGCTGTGCTCATTATGAGGGGCTTCCACCATCCCTGTGCTGTGCTCATTATGAGGGGCTCCCACCATCCCTGTGCTGTGCTGGGTCTCCCCACCATCCCTGTGCTGTGCTCATTATGAGGGGCTCCCACCATCCCTGTGCTCATTATGAGGGGCTCCCACCATCCCTGTGCTGTGCTCATTATGAGGGGCTCCCACCATCTCTGTGCTGTGCTCATTATGAGGGGCTCCCACCATCCCTGTGCTGTGCTCATTATGAGGGGCTCCCCCCATCCCTGTGCTGTGCTCATTATGAGGGGCTCCCCCCATCCCTGTGCTGTGCTCATTATGAGGGGCTCCCACCATCCCTGTGCTGTGCTCATTATGAGGGGCTCCCCCCATCCCTGTGCTCATTATGAGGGGCTCCCACCATCCCTGTGCTGTGCTCATTATGAGGGGCTCCCCCCATCCCTGTGCTGTGCTCATTATGAGGGGCTCCCACCATCCCTGTGCTGTGCTCATTATGAGGGGGCTCCCCCCATCCCTGTGTTGTGCTCATTATGAGGGGCTCCCACCATCCCTGTGCTGTGCTCATTATGAGGGGCTCCCACCATCCCTGTGCTGTGCTCATTATGAGGGGCTCCCCCCATCCCTGTGCTGTGCTCATTATGAGGGGGCTCCCCCCATCCCTGTGTTGTGCTCATTATGAGGGGCTCCCACCATCCCTGTGCTCATTATGAGGGGCCCCCACCATCCCTGTGCTCATTATGAGGGGCCCCACCATCCCTGTGCTCATTATGAGGGGCTCCCCCCATCCCTGTGTTGTGCTCATTATGAGGGGCTCCCACCATCCCTGTGCTGTGCTCATTATGAGGGGCTAACACCATCCCTGTGCTGTGCTGACTTCCTGGGTTTTTAACTTTTAGGTTCGTTAACTTTTCGTAACAATTACAAATGCTCGATCCTGGATCTGAAATTCGTAAACGAAATTTCGTATTTCGTACAAAATTCGGAAGCATAGCTATTCGTATTTTGGATCCTCCCGAATGTACTAATTTACGGAAATTTGTACGAATTTTTGATTTGTACAAAAACGAATCGCACATGTCTACTGCCTGCTAAAGCGCCTTAACCGCATGCCGACCAGCCGCCGCAGCTGTACTGCGGCAACATGGCTCGGCTGCGCGAATCGCCGTCATGGTACGTCGGTACCATAGATGGCCACTAGGGGGGGGCGCGCGTGCGCGCCACCGGAGGTGCGAGCGCGCCCCCCCTGCTCACCCACGGAGCCGATGAGAGTACCCGGCAGTCGCGATCAATGCCAGGCTCCCGCGATCGCTCAGGGCACACCGAGAACCGGGATCTGTGTGTGTAAACATGCAGTTTCCGGTTCTCTGAGGGGAATTATATTAATATAATATTATTATTATTAATATTATTATTGTTAAAACTATATTATTATTATTATTATTATTATTATTATTATTATTATTATTAATAATAAAATAAAAATTAATTCATTTTTACCAAACAATATCCCCCAAAATAAATCCATGTTTGTCTTAAAAATATTTTTCTATAGGCATGCAGTAGTTTAATATCTATTTTTATATTGTAATATATTTTATATAGTAAAAATATATTTCCTTATTGTCCTCCCTCCTCTTTAGGTAAATTGTGCTTCCGTGAGGATGGGCCAGGAACGGAAAATTACGGTGAGCATTGATAACAATTTTCTGTTATATTTAGATAATGTATAACGTTACCAAAACGTTACAATATTAAAAAAAATAAATAAATTTAGGACAAACATGGATTTCTTTAGGGAATATTTTCTGGCAAAAATTAATTTCTTTTTATGCAACCCATATAAAATTAACAAAATGATTAAAAAAAATACATTTTTTTTTCTCCTTTGTTATAGTACTGCTGCTGTATGATGAAGGAGCAAACCACCATCAGTCCCGAATTGGTTAAACCCGTCAGTATAATGGAAATGAGTCAGGGATGATATTACACGGGTTGCTCCGTGCTTTAGATGTCGGCATTAAAATGAAGTCCACCACATTTATGCAAATTCAATCATGAGACAGATCTCTGAAGGCTTTTTCCATAAACTTTAAACGCGTCGGTCTGTCTGCCCTCTCCGGGCACTTTCCACCGACGCTGTATGGGGTGCTTTGAATCACTTGGCACTATGCAGAGCTCTCCGGGACACACAAAGCTGCTGCTGCTGTAAAAAAAAAAAAAAAAAAATTTAAATAATAATAATAATTATTGAAAAAATAAATATTTACCAAATAAACTCTAAATTAGTTTAGTCATAAATGTCAATTAAAAAAAAAAAAAAAGTGCTATTATTTAATGTGTATCAGCTAAATCATGATACGGATACGTGTGCTGGGTTCTTGGAGTGATATAATACCATTGAGATTGAAAAAGGTTCCTCCCTATGTAAAGGCATCCATCCTTTTTTTTTTTTTTATTATGATAATTATTATTATACAGGATTTATATGGTGCCAACAGTTTGTGCAGCGCTTTACAACATGAGGGCAGACAGTACAAACACAATACAATCCAATACAGGAGGAATCAGAGGGCCCTGCTCGTTAGAGCTTACAATCTATGGGGGAGGGTCAAGTGATACAAAAGGGGAATAACTCTGGGGGAGGGTGAGCCGATGAAGAAAATAAAAGAACAGTTGTTAGGTGGAAGGCAGGGGAGGCTTCTCTGAAGAGAAGCGTTTTTGGGGATCGCCTAAAAGTAGATAGATTTGGAGAAAGTCTGACAAGATTGGGGGTAGGGTATTCCAGCAGATGGGAGAGGCTCGTGAGAAGTCTTGGAGGTGAATACGGGGAGGAGGCGATGAGGGAGCTGGAGAGCAGAAGGTCTTGGGAGGAACAAAGAGGATGATTAGGTCGGTATCTTTCAATGAATACAGGTAGAGCATCGTATGTAAGGTTGTAGACGGACCAACTGCATACCGGGAGTGATGGAAAGCACCGGGTGTTGGAGGAATTAGGAACAAGGGAAGTATTTGTGAGCATTTCCTCTAAAAAAAAGAAAAAAAAAAAAAACAGGATTTAGTTCTCGCTTTGGTTCAGGTTTTCTGGTGACTTTAATTTTCATCTCTAAATATAAAGGTTTATTGGTGTTCCCGAGAAGCACATAATAAAACAGATGCTTGCAGAGATTTATGGGAAAGACTCGACGAGCTCGGCAAGGTTAATGATTATACATTCACTGGACTCTTCTAGTTTCGGCCGGCTACACATGGATCGAAATTCAGCTGGTTCATCAGGGACTGGCCGAACTTGAATCCACATATGGGCAGGCTGGTTTGTACACAAGACAATCTTTTGATTGAATTGTGTACAATTAGGCTGTTGGATATAGACATGTGCACTGCCAAAAAATGTGTTTGATTTCATTTTCGTTTATTTTATTTTTTTTTTGCTTTTCGGGTCATTCGTTATGATCGCAATTCGTACATTCGTACATTCATAAATTCATACATTCAGAAATTTGGAAATTCGTACATTCGCACATTCGTAAATTCGTAAATTCATAAATTAGAAAATTCGTACATTCGTACCTTCGTATATTTATAAATTCATACATTCAGAAATTTGGAAATTCGTACATTCGCACATTCGTAAATTCATACATTCGTACATTCGTAAATTAGAACATTCATACATTCATAAATTCGTACATTTGTAAATTAGAAAATTCGGAAATTTGTAAATTCGAAATTTGAAAATCCAAAAACCCGAAAATTTGAAAATCTGAAATAGTAACAAACTATTAAATTCTAGGTATTGCAATTTCCTTTCAAATTTGGCTGTTAGTGAACGCAACGAATACGAATTTATCCGAAGTTACGAATTATCCGAAATAACGAATGCCGCATCTAAACAAATGGAACGGAACAAATTAATAATAAATAATAATAATAAAACATTTTTATTATTATTATTGTTATTTATTATTAATAATTCATTACGTTCCATTCATTTGGATACGGCATTCGTTATTTCGGATGATTTGTAACTTCGGATAAATTTGTATTTGTTACGTTCACTAACAGCCAAATTTGAAAGGAAATTACAATACCTATAATATAATAGTTAGTAATAGTTATTATTAGTTAATTATTATTTCAGATTTCCGAATTTACAAATTCACTAATTTACTAATTTACGAATTTACTTAATTACGATTTTAGGAATTTACGAACGTACGAATTTACACATTTTCGAATATTCAAATTTACGAATATTCGGAAACATTCGTTAAACAGGTTTTTGTTAATTTGGATATTTCCGAATTAATGAATTTTTTGAAATTCGGTAAAAAACTAATTCGGAACGAAACGAATTGCACATGTCTAGTTGGAAATTTTTCTCTTGATCAACGACGCTATAGCGATCGTAAAACACAATAGCTCAGTGGGTGGGAGTCCCCATCCACATGAATGTGTGTGGATTGGACGTTGAGCCTTTATCCTTTCATTCAATCTGTTGGTTGGAAAAAAAAACCCAAAAAACTAATGCATGGCCAGCCTTAAAGGCTGTAGCCCTTAAATGGGGGGGGGGGGGAGAGCGACCAGAGGTCACGTGACCGGCTAGAAACAAACTGAAAAAAGGTATTTACGGGTACAATGTTATACAAATATTTGATTACAAGGAGAATTTGGGACTTTGAAGCACCTAGAAAAAGGGGCCTCCATCCCTAATTCATTGCAATAAAGAGGGGAGTTTTTGGGACTTTGAAAGAGGCACATGAAAGGAACCCAATATTGCATCAGAAAAAAAACATTTGACCCGATACGGTATATCTATAGATCAGAATGTCAACATGACACTATACAATATATGGCATCATGAGCTAAAATTTCTCAATGTAAAAATCATTAAAAGGGGCAAATATACATGACCTAAAATAACGTATGTTGAATATATATATATGGTGGCTTGGTATTTTCGTTAATTCATGTTATGTGGAAGAATCCCCTGTGTGGGCAGCTGATGTATAAGTGAACTTTCCTTCTTTTAAACAAAAGTGGGCTACCACTCCCTTAAAATACAGTTTTGGACTGGCGTACTCACTGGAAATGCAATCACCGCTTGAGTCTGATCACCCCGATCTTACAATACATATTATATATTGGGGGGGAACGAGCACACAGCTCTGGCCATTATCTCGTGTCCTGATTGGATAGATTTATAGCAGCGCAGCCATTGGCTCCCGCTGCTGTCCATCAAATCCAATGATGCGGGCCCCGAGGGGTGGCGGAGCCGAGTCCTGCTGTCTGTGTCAACAGGACACGGGAGCACGCCGTCATGGGTGTCCCGAAGGAGAGCACTTTCCCGTTGGGCACTTGAGAAGAGGAGGAGCCAGGAGTGCCACGGGGGAACCCCAAATGAGGAGGATCGGGGCCACTCTGTGCAAATCCAACTGCACAGCAGAGGTAAGAATAACATGTTTGTTTAAAAAAAAAAAAAGGAACCTTTACAACCCCTTTTAAGGTTTGTCTGAACTATAACCATAAACATTATACACCTCCACAAGTCAATGACAGTCACAAATGTATATTGTTGTGATAACCTTTTTTTATACTTTCATTTTCTATGTACTTTCCCCTGAAATATTCAATAAAAACTATGTTGAAATAAAAACATTTGCTCGGGTATTGTTTCCAAGATTATTGGATATTGGTTTTTGGTAAGATTTTGGAATTCTTAAAAATATATAATATAAAAATATAAAAATATATATAATATAATATAATATAATATAAATAAAAATATAACAGTATAAAAACTGTCAATGTAGCCACCTTTTGTACAGGTTACAAATTATACACACGAGCGGACTTTTCGACTGAACTGGTCCGACGGTCTATCCGACAGACTTTTGGCGGACTTCCGACTAACTTTCCCAACAAACGGACTTGCCTACACACGATCACACCAAAGTCCGATGGATTCGTATGTGATGATGTACGACCGGACTAAAATAAGGAATTTGATAGCCAGTAGCCAATAGCTGCCTTAGCGTCGGTTTTCGTCTGTCAGACTAGCATACAGACGAGCGGATTTTTCGACTGGACTCGAGTCCGTCGGAAAGATTTGAAACATGTTCCAAATCTAAAGTCCGTCAGATTTTGGACCGAAAAATTCAACTGCAGGTCCAGTGAAGCCCACACGTGGTCGAATTGTCCGCCGGACTCAGTCTGTCGGACCAGTCCGGTCGAAAAGTTTGCTTATGTGTACACGGCATTAGATTTTTATCTTCTCAAGAGTGGGTGGGAATACTTTGAATTAGGAATTCCTCTGTTTCTGGATTTTTATTTATATCCGAAAATATTATAAGGTCTTTTTAAGTGTAATTAAGTCGTTAGTGATTATGTTTAGGGATTTGAAGAAGGTTTTTTTTTTTTTTTTAAATTTATGGAGAAATATCTTTTAGTGTAGGTTTTCCTACCCTGTTTCCCCAAAAATAAGACCTAGTGTGATTGTCTGTGATGGCTGCAATATAAGCCCTACCCCCCAAAATAAGCCCTACCCTGAAAATAAGACCTACAAGGACTTTAACTAGGGCTTGTTTGGGGGGGTAGGGCTTATATTGCAGCCATCACCGACAATCACGCTAGGTCTTATTTTCGGGGAAACAGGGTATACATTGATTTAAACCTACAAATGTCCCAAACCTATATAGTTTAGCAGTAGAACAAAAGGGGATGGTCTTTCAAGAAGTTTGGTTTCCTCGAGATTTAAGTTGATGATTTTTCCTGTTCCCTCCTCTCTTTCCATGTTTTCTAGGGGTTTGTTTGAGAACTGCAGGCTTGGGAAGAGTCTGACTGTGTTCACGGTGTGGCTGGGAATCAATTGGTAAGTTTTTTATGGGGGGCATGGTAAATGTTTTGGTACTTCTAAAAAAGAAATCACAGAAAGAGAAGATGTGGATGTTCTGTTGTTAGTATTGGTAGGTTTAAAGCATGTTGATTTTTTTTTTGTTACCAGGTGGTCTTTTCTGGGTGCTTTTGGTTTTGTACGGTATTGGAAGTGGGTATATCTGACTGGGTCAAAGCATCTTGAATGATTTCGTTGCCTGTCACATCTGGAGTTGTAATTGTTACTGTTTGCATTGGTGATGATAATTGAGTTGTTACAGTACATTTGTAGGGGAGGTGTTGGTTGGATACATAGTTATGCCAATCCATCCATTTCATCCTGAAAATGTGTGAGTGCGTCTATTGTTTTCCATATCCCTGTACATTGTGTTTGCCAAGAAACACATCTAAAAGTTTTTTGAATTTATCTACACTCTCTACTGACACCACCAACCGTTGAACAAAGTCCCACATCCTTACCACTCCGACAGTGGAGAACCCCTTACTTAGTTTAAGATTGAAGCTTCTAATCCAACTTTATTGTGTGGCCATGTATCTTCTTTAGAGACCTGAGATGTAAATGTTTCCTTCTAATGCTAGAGTGCCCATTTACAGATTTATTATATGTTGTAATCATATCTCCTCTTCAGCGTCTCTTATCCAGGTAGAATAAGTTTAATGTTTGTAGTCGTTCCTCAAAAGGTCCTTCAGCCACCTTGTTAGCTTTGTTGCCCTTCTCTGGACTCTCTCCAGTTCCGGCACATCCTTCCTGAGGATTGGTGACCAAAACTGGACACCCTCTTGTTCTCACTGGCCATTGAGCTATTGGCTGCAAAACTAAGAGGGATGTAAGATTTAAAGATCTACATGTTGAAACTTTGGGGGACCCATGCTCCTTGTTATCAGCAGCTTTTTCAGAAGTTTGGTGGTTATTCCGTATAAATTGAAACAAATCCAGTTTGTTTCCTAATGATTACTTCCCTGAGGTCAGGGCTGTGCTCAGCCCTTCCTTCTCTGAGCTGTCCGCTCAGCTGCTGGCTAATTGCCAGCTCCCATCTCTCTCCACAGTTACTCACCTGCTAATGATATCCTGCTCATCAGTCCTGCCTACTTAAGCCATCCAGTCCAGAGGGTCTCTGCCTTCGCCTTGTTCACATTACAAGAAACTATCTCCTGCATTCCTGTTTAAAGACTGGCTTTGCTGACATCCCTTCAGGCTACAGAACTTTGGCTATGTTTTGACTAAGTTTGTTCTTTTTACTTTTATTATCAAACAAGTGTGATTTAACTGTACTTCTGTCTTGGTTTGATTTCATGATTTCTGACACTTGTTGAGATGGTTCCCACCATGTGTCATATCCTGATCTCCTTGCAGTTTAAATATGTGGGAGTTAATGTCCAACTCCTTTTATTCAACTTTATACCTAGTGATCTGAATCCAATTATTGATGCCATCAATAGGAAGCCTATTGAAGGAGCAGTTGCTCCGAGCGCGTAGCCAATACTTTGCCAGCCTCTCTCTTCAGTGGAAGCCCTCCCCTGGAAGTGATCAGGACCGACCCGTGACGTCACGCATGCTCCACGTGCGCTCCACGCCGGCCCCAGCCCCTTCCTGATGGCCACAGGAGGAGCCCCTGGCCGATAACCTTCTATCTGCAGCCCTGCATCTCTGCAGCACTAACTGGATCGGGACCTGAGGAACCCACCACGGACCACCATTAAACAGATGAGCCTTTTTATCTATTTTTTCCTGTAAGTGTAATCATACGTTGTGTCATTAAAGGTACCCTTTAATACTGCACTCAGGTGGCGCTTCCTTCTTCTACCCTTCTTTTGCTTACTACAGAGCCAGCACTCGGAGGACAGCAACAGCTTCTTTGACCAAGCCACTATACTTGCTTTAACCCCCGAACTGCCAGATACTGGCTTAACCTTTGGACTGCCAGTTCTATTGCTATGGACTTAAATGCCTAGCCATTTTAAACATCCCAAGTATTGTATGCATTTTGCATTTGCTCTTACAGTTACGACTACCTCATTGATGCCTTTAGGGACCAGGCTCAGATGTGGCGGAACCTTCCTCCATTCATTATGGGCTAAATGAATTTGCATAAAATGATTTTTCCACCTATATTTTTTTTTCTTATTTTTGCTTCCAATGTCAGACATACAGTACATTACCAAGAGGGCTTTAAAAAATGTTGAATCTTTAATGCTCTTTTAGCTATAGGGGTGAGAATGCTGAGAATGCATTAAGGTAAAAAAAAAAAAATCTGCCTTTAAAACCACTTTAACCTTTAAACTTTAACAACTTGTTATGTTTAAAAATGTTTTTTTTTTTAATATGAAATGTTAATAGGGAAAATAAGGATAGAGGTGAGTATTTGTGCAAAAGAATGACTGGAGTTCAGCTTTCGTTACAACCTATAAAGGTTTATTGGTTTTCTTGACAAGCACATAAAAAAAGCTGCATGTATGGATTTATGGGAAGACTCTCCTATCCTCTCTGCTGGCGTCTCCTTGAAAGTGTTATGTTATTGGTAACTGTCAGTTGGATGTGTTATAACTGTCACTGAACACCCATTTTGCTGAGGCTTTCTTATACATTTAAGAACAAGGAAATGTATCATATTGTAAACAGTTTACTAATTATTTGGAACAGCAAATCTCTCTCTCCTCCCCTGTCAGAACGGGGGGGGGATCTGTTCGTTTACATTGACAGATCCCCATTCTCTCTCTCTCTCTCTCTGGAGTGATCGCGGTTCCCCCTTCTATTCTATTTAACCACTTCAGCCCCGGAAGGATTTACCCCCCTTCCTGACCAGAGCACTTTTTGCGATTCGGCACTGCGTCGCTTTAATTGACAATTGCGCGGTCGTGCGATGTTGCACCCAATCAAAATTGGCGTCCTTTTTTTCCTACAAATAGAGCTTCCTTTTGGTGGTATTTGATCACCTTTGCGGTTTTTATTTTTTGCGCTATAAACGGAAAAAGAGCGTCAATTTTGAAAAAAAAACGCATTATTTTTTACTTTTTGCTATAATAAATATCCCCCCCAAAAAATATAAAAACATTTTTTTTCCTCAGTTTAGGCCGATACGTATTCTTCTACATATTTTTAATAAAAAAAATCGCAATAAGTGTTTATTGATTGGTTTGCGCAAAAGTTGTAGCGTCTACAAAATAGGGGATAGTTTTATGGCATTTTTATTAATAATTTTTTTTTACTAGTAATGTCTGTGATTTTTATCATGACTGCGACATTATGGCGGACACATCGGACATTTTGGTGTGATTTTGGGACCATTCACATTTATACAGCGATTGGTGCAATTAAAAAATGCATTGATTACTGTGTAAATGTGACTGGCAGGGAAGGGGTTAACCACTAGTTGGTGCTGTAGGGGTTAAGTGTGTCCTAAAGAGTGATTCTAACTGTGGGGGGGAGGGGCTGTGAGTGACACGACACTGATCACCGCTCCCGATTACAGGGAGCAGAGATCAGTGACAGTGTCATTAGGCAGAACGAGGAAATGTTGTTTACATTAGCATCTCCCTGTTCTTCCTCACCGTGAGATGATCGCCGGTATCCCCGCGATCACCGTCACGGTGCCCGCCTGCCGGCTTGCAAGTCGCCTCTTAACCACTTCAATACCGGGGACTTAGACACCTTCCTGCCCAAGCTAATTTTCAGCTTTCAGCGCTGTCGCAATTTGAATGACAATTGCGCAGTCATGCTACACTGTACCCAAACAAACTTTTTATCATTTTGTTCCCACAAATAGAGCTTTCTTTTGGTGTTATTTGATCACGTCTGCGATTTTTATTTATTACACAACAAATAAAAAAAGACAGAAAATTTGAAAAAAAAAACAAGTTTTTCTTTGTTTCTGTTAAAATTTTTTGTAAATAATCACATTTTATTCTTCAATGACGGCACTGATATGGCTACACTGACGGGCACTGATAAGGCGGCACTGATGGGCACTGATGAGGTGGCACCAATGAGGTGGCACTGATGAGGTGGCACTGACAGGCACTGATGATGGGCACTGATAGGTGGCACTGATGGACACTGATAGGTGGCACTGATGGGCACTGATAGGTGGCACTGATAGGTGGCACTGGTATGCGACATTGATGGGAACTCATACGCAGCACTGATGGGCACTCATACGCGGCACTGATGGGCACTTATAGGCGGCACTGATGGGTACTTATGGGTGGCACTGATAGGTGACACAGATGGGCACTGATGGGCACTGATAGGTGGGCATGGATGGAAACTGATAGGTGGCACAGATGGACACTGATGGGTGGCACTGTTGACACTGATTGGTGGTACTGATCACATTGATGGGTGGCATTGCTGGGCATCACTGATTTAAAATGGTGAAAGTCAGTGCCCATTTGTGGGCACTGATTGGCACAGATTGGGCACGTTGGGCACATGTGGATGGCCATGGGGTACATACCTGGCTATCCATATGTTGCCCAGCTCCCTGGTGGTCCTAGCGGCTTCCCTGCTGGTGTAGTGTGGTCATCCGAGGGGTGGCTGCACTGATAAACAATCAGCGCAGACCCCCCCTGTCAGGAGAGCAGCCGATCATCTCTCCTCTACTCAACGGCTCTTCCTATTGACATCGTGATCAGCTGTGATTGGACACGGCTGATCACATGGTAAAGAGCCTCTGCCGGAGGCTCTTTACCAAGATCGGTGGAGTGGTGTGTCAGCCTGCACACCGCTCCACCGATTGCCGCGACGCACGCCCACGCGGGTGCGCGACAGCATGTTATCCTGCTGGACGTCATATGATGCCCAGTCAGTATAAATGAACCACCGCCCGGCCATCAATCTGCTATAGGCCGGGTGGGAAGTGGTTAAAGGGCAGCGTACAGGTACGTTAATCTGCCTGTATGTGCCCTTCTGTCGCAGTATATCTGTGTGAGCTGGTTGGGAAGCGGTTAAAGCGGCCGATGTACAATGATGGCTATTCGCGCCGGGGAGTACAACTGCGCCGGCTGGTACTTAAGTGGTTAAAGTGGTCATAAAGGTTTTTTGTTTTTTTTTGCCTAAATGTATTCTCTGCATCAAGGTAAAAAATCTTTTTAATAGCTCCAGCCAGGGATCACCAACATCCTAGCAAACACAGATGCATTCTATTTCATCTGCTGAGATTCCAGGCGGACAGCTGTCGCCAGCGTCCTAGCAACCAGTGATGCGTCCCCAATAATCTACCAACTGGGAGAGTCCCGGGCAGCAACTGAATGTAAACAGAGAGCTGGCTGACATCATTTACCAAATATGTGTGTGGCCATCGTTGGTCAATGACATCGGCCAGCATCCCACCCCTTTGTTTTTGCAAACAAGCTGCCTGGCCAGGGGCAGGGGATCTGTCACTTGCAGCTGGAAGTACATTGAGGGGGGGGGCGGCTGTGTCAGCTGGTCTGTTCTGGCAATTTTTTTTTTAGGCGGTTCTACTACAAATTTTAAGACAAATTGCTATTTTCACCAATCATAACCATCCCTAGTCTTAAGACTTTTTACCTTTCAGTAGATTTTTAATACACAGTAGATATGTGCAATTAGTTTAATTCAAGAATTCGTGTTTTAGCGAATTTTGACAAATTCGTTAATTCGGAAATATCCGAATTAACGAAAACCCGTTTAACAAATTTTTACGAAGATTCGTAAATTAGAATACTCCAAAATTCGTTAATTTGTAAATTCGGCAATTCGTGAATTTGAAAATTCGGAAATTTTAAAATCTGAAATAATAACTAACTAATAATAATTATTAACTATTAAATTATAGGTATTGGAATTTACTTTCAAGTTTGGCTGTTAGTGAACGTAACGAATACGAATTTATCCGAAGTTACAAATGATCTGAAATGAACAATGGCATATCTAAACGAATGTAACGTAACTAATTAATAATAAAAAACACTAATAATAATAAAAGCTTTTTATTATTATTATCATTATTATTATTATTTATTTGTTCCGTTCCATTTGTTTAGATGCGGCATTCGTTATTTCGGGCAATTCGTAACTTTGGATAAATTCGTATTCGTTACGTTCACTAACAGCCAAATTTGAAAGGAAATTCCAATACCTAGAATTTAATAGTTAGTTATTAATAGTTAGTTCGTTATTCTTTGGAATTTTTGGATTTCCTTTCTTATTTTCGGATTTTCGAATTTACACATTTTTTAATTCACAAATTTTCGATTTTACGAATTGCGATCTTAATGAATGACCCTAAAACTATAAATATAAAAACAAATGAAACGTAAACAAAAATGAACACATTTTGCGCAGCGCACATGCCTATTACACAGTTACAATAAAGGTTGTAAATGACAAAAAATTTGGCACTATTGGAATCATTTTATATTAGAATTGTAAAATTAAATTTCAACCTCCAAGGCCCCCCCCCCCCCAGTGTGTTATTATTGTTAAGTGTGTTATTATGTGTAGCAGAACAATGTGAAGAGTGACAACAAAGAGAAAATTAGAAGAAAAAAATGTAGAAGGAATTGTGAACACCTCAGTGAAAAGCGTTTTGATGGCGAGGGTCGAAAAAAAGCCAAAATTCCATTGGGTTGGGTTAAAGGGGAACACAATTTAGAACTGACCTGTGAAATAACAAGGAAAATTCAAGGATTCTATATCTTGCCATTTTTTTTTTCTTCTGTATCATTTACATTGCTGGCTAATTTCTCATGATCCATGCAATGTTAATCTTGGTAGAAGATATTGAAATGGACGATGTCTTCCAGGATCATGCTATAGATTTTTTTGCAGCTTTATAAAGAACACAAAGGTTGGAATACGTTTGGGGAGGTTGGATTTAGGTTTATTTTGAAGAGGTTATTATTTTTTCCAAGACCTTGTAGATGAAATTATGTATGTTAAATAAACTCTTTGGTTGCTTTCGCGGTATGCTTCAGGTCATTGTCCATCTGCACTGTGAAGCACCGTCCAATGAGTTCTAAAGCATTTTGCTGAATATGAGCAGATAATATTGCCCGAAACACTTCAGAATTCATCCTGCTGCTTTTGTCAGCAGTCACATCAATAAATACAAGAGAACCAGTTCCATTGGCAGCCATACATGCCCACGCCATGACACTACCACCACCATGCTTCACTGATGAGGTGGTATGCTCTGGATCATGAGCAGTTCCTTTCCTTCTCCATACTCTTCTCTTCCCATCACTCTGGTACAAGTTGATCTTGGTCTCATCTCTCCATAGGATGTTGTTCCAGAACTGTGAAGGCTTTTTTAGATGTTGTTTGGCAAACTCTAATCTGGACTTCCTGTTTTTGAGGCTCACCAATGGTTTACATCTTGTGGTGAACCCTCTGTATTCACTCTGGTGAAGTCTTCTCTTGGTTGTTGACTTTGACACACATACACCTACCTCCTGGAGAGTGTTCTTCATCTGGCCAACTGTTGTGAAGGGTGTTTTCTTCACCAGGGATGGAATTCTTCGGTCATTCACAACAGTTGTTTTCCGTGGTCTTCTGGGTCTTTTGGATTGCTGAGCTCACCGGTGCGTTCTTTCTTTTTAAGGATGTTCCAAACAGTTGATTTGGCCACACCTAATGTTTTTGCTATCTCTCTGATGTAGTTTGTTTTGTTTTTTCAGCCTAATGATGGCTTGCTTCACTGATAGTGACAGCTCTTTGGATCTCATATTGAGTTGATAGCAACAGATTCCAAATGCAAATATCACACTTGAAATGAACTCTGGACCTTTTATCTGCTCCTTGTAAATGGGATAATGAGGGAATAACACACACCTGGCCATGAAACAGCTGAGCAGCCAATTGTCCCATTACTTTTGGTCCCTTAAAAAGTTGTAATTCCTACACCATTCACCTGATTTGGATGTAAATACCCTCAAATTAAAGCTGAAAGTCTGCAGTTAAAGCACATCTTGTTTGTTTCATTTCAAATCCATTGTGGTGGTGTATAGAGCCAAAAAGATTAGAATTGTGTCGATGTCCCAATATTTATGGACCTGACTGTATCTGATACCTTACTATTTCCCCATTTGCCAATAAAAGGAATGACTTAATGCGTGTGTAAATATTTACACTTGATTTCATGGAGATTCATCTAGCATGGTGGCCAGTGTAGAGTAGTTTTTTCCAGAAGTTGCTCTCAGAAAAGGAAATAACATTATATTTCTCTTTCAGGCGTTCACATATTCTGGACTCTCCTTATCCTGGCTCTGATCATCCTCATACAATCTTTGTAGCCACCACCCAGAACTGGACGTCACTGGATGGATTACTGGATGTCACCGGATGGATTACTGGATGTCACCGGATGAAGTACTGGATGTCACCGGATGGAGCACCCTAATCACTATGTGCGGTATTGATTCCCCCTACTGCCCAGCCCCCCCCCATTGGCCTTGCAGTGCTGCTGGCTTCCCCCCCCCCAGCTGCTGTGGGGAATGTTTATAGGATGGAGAGCGGGGGAAGGGACTAGTAAATTTTTTTTTTCGAGCTTTGGGGTGCACACCCTAATGCAATAGGCTGCGCACACCTACGCAGGGCCAGTGCTTGACTATTTTGCGCCCTAGGCAAGACTAACACCTCCCCCGGCATTAGTCTTGCCTAGGGCGCTGGTTACTACAACAGGTCAAGAGCGGACTTACCAGGGCAGCCAAATTTCTCCTACATCTAGAGTCCTGATGGTGCCCGTCTCTTCAGCTGTCCTTGTGGCCGCCTCCTTCACTTCCCCAGTGTCCCCTCCCCACTGTCCTCCTCCCCTCCCTAGCTGTACCCGCCTCCTCTACCTCTCCAGCTGTGCCCATCTCCTCCACCTCTCCAGCTGTGCCCGTCTCCTCCACCTCTCCAGCTGTGCCCACCTCCTCCACCTCTCCAGCTGTGCCCACCTCCTCCACCTCCCCAGCTGTGCCCACCTCTTCCACCTCCCCAGCATTGCCTGTCTCCTCCGCCACCCCAGCTGTGCCCGCCTCATCCATCTCCCCAGCAATGCCTGCCTCATCTGTCTCCCCAGCTGTGCCGCCTCCTCCACCTCCCCAGCTGTGCCACCCTCCTTCACCTCCCCAGCTGTGCCTGCCTCATCCGCCACTACAGCCTGCCTCATCTTTCCCCAGCTGTGGCACCTCCTCCACCCCCCCCAGCTGTCACCCTCCTCACAGGCTGAGCTTCTGCTGACCTCCTCTTCAGCAGCTGTGAAGGACATCCTCCATGGCTGCTGCTTTCTCTGGAGAGTCAGTCAGCGCCTCAGCCCTGTGTAGGGTGGCATTCTTCAGCCCCTCGTGTTGCGCGGCCAGGCTAGTGGGGAAGTCAGTGGCCATGGCTACTCCCCCTAGGCAGCAGTGCACCGGTTACCTACGAGTATTGTCATGATCTACCCAGGGAGTGGAAAGAATAAAGGCCGGTGTTAGACACAGTGTGTAAAAGGAAAATGTGGTCAGCTTGAGAGAAGGAACTGTGAAGGTGAGAATAAAAAGTACAATTTAGAGCTAGTGGGATGTAATTGGTAATACAGAGTGTCTATTAAATGGTAATACTCAAATACTTCTCTCAAATTTCTGGATTGGGTAATGTCCGATTGAGAGGACGACTTAGATGGAGGGTCTTGGAGGTCAAGATGAGAATAAGTGACCAAGTTTGATTCTCCGCTAATTATTCAGAAGCCTTCTTCAGCATTAGATATTGGTTGTAAGGGGTGTCCCATAAAGCCTTATGTTCCTGATGTAAGGCTATAATAGGTTGTCAGGGTAACTGGCGTATCCTAGATATAACCCACAAGGATGATGTATCTCCCCTCAGGTTCTTTTGTTTTAGGTTTACAGGTAAACTCTAAAAGTGATAAGAAGCCCCCTTTGTTTTGAGGAAGCTGTTGTGGGAAAGTATCATGAGAAAATCTACTCTCTTGTGGGCAAATGATACCAACATGGATATCTTTAAAGAACCAAAATGCTTTGATGCCTTGATTTTCCATAATAAATCCTAGTACATTAGTGTAAGTGTCATTGGCATTGTGATGATCATTAACCACTTCAGCCCCCTTAATGACCAGGCCATTTTTTGCTATACGGCACTGCGTCGCTTTAACTAACAATTGCGCGGTCTTGCGACGTTGTACCCAAACAAAAACTTGTCCTTTTTTTCTCACAGAGCTTTCTTTTGGTGGTATTTGATCACCTCTGCAGTTTTTATTTTTTTACGCTATAAACAAAAAAAGAGCGTCAATTTTGAAAGAAAAACAATATTTTATACTTTTTGCTATAATAAATACCCCCCCCCCAAAAAAAAAAGTAAAAACAAATTTCGTCATCAGTTTAGGCCGATATGTATTCTTCTACATATTTTTGGTAAAAAAGAATCACAATAAGTGTATATTGATTGGTTTGCGCAAAAGTTATAGCGTCTACAAAATAGGGAATAGATTTATGGCATTTTTATGGCATTTTTATTTATTTTTTACAAGTAATGACGGCTATTTGTGATTTTTAGCAGGACTGTGACATTGCAGCAGACAGATCTGACACTTTTGACACATTTTTGGGACCAGAGACATTTATACAGCGTTCAGGGCTATAAAAATGCACTGATTACTGTATAAATGTCACTGTCAGGGAAGGGGTTAACACTAGGGGGGCGATCAAGGGGTTAAATGTGTTCCCTCACTGTGTGTTTCTAACTGTGGGGGGGATGGGACTGACTAGAGGAGGAGAAGGGGATGTCAGAACGGGGATCTGCGTGTTTACATACACACACTTCCCCGTTCTGGCTCTCTCCGCTGCACGTGGCCTGCGGCCGTAATGTCTGCCGGCCACCAGTGATCGCGGGCACACACGTGCCTGCTATCGCCTTTAAAGAGGAAGTAAACCCTGATTGGTTTACTTCCTCTTTGTTTCCCTGCAAAGGTAAAGCATAATGGGCTACTGTGCATCGCATAGTAGCCCATTACGTGTCACTTACCTGACACAGGAGCCTGCGATGTCCCCGCTGTCCCTTCTCCTACGAAGTGTCCATCTTATTTCCGGGTATCGCGGCTCCGGCGCTGTGATTGGCCGGAACCGCGATAACGTCACTCCCGCTCATGTGAGCTGGTGCCGCCACTAACGGCATGATCGCCATTAGAGATGACACGCCTAGTGCTCCTGCGTGCCTGTCTTTTGGAAATATCTCCTAAACAATGTCGGTTTAGGAGATATTTCTTGCACCTACAGGTAAGCCTTAATCTAGGCTTACCTTTAGGTAAAAGTGGTCTGTAAGGGTTTACAACCACTTTAAAGGTGCCGACCTACATCTACGGCGATTTGCGGGAACGAGCCGACCTGCTGCAGTATAATGACGGCGGCTGGCCGACAAGTGGTTAAAGTGGTTGTATAGGTAAAAGTTTTTTTTTAACCTAAATAATTTCTCTGCATTAGGGTAAAAAACTTTTTTAATAGTAGCTCCCTCCAGCTTTCATACTCACCTGAGCTCGAACTCGATCCAGCACTGTGTACATTTGCTGCAGCTCCTCTTCCCGGCTCTCACAGGCTTGGCTGAGTGCAGTGGGAAGCCATTGGATCCTTCTGCTGTCAGTCAAAACTTGTGAGCGGAGAACGAAGGGCGAGACTGAGCCGGGCTGTGGGTCTGAAAGTAATTAGGGTTACGTTTTGAGGAGAAGGGTAGTAAAGAAACACAATAGGAGGTAGAGCTGGACTAGAAGATACTGATTTAAAAGCTCTTGGGTGGCAGAAGGCCTCGGCCATGCTGGCTTAAGAGAGTTTTACTGGGAAGAACAGAGCACTGTACAATTTGTAATAATATAGATGTGTTATATACTCAAAGCGGAATTTAGGACATGAACTATATATCCCCGAACACATATTTTATAGACTCTATTCGTCTGAGTTATGAGTTCTGAGGAAGGTGTCAGGGCCCACAGCTTATGCAGATAAAGAGATCTCCGAAAGAAGTTTCATTCCAAGGTAGCAATTTCTCCAGAAAAGACGTGGCAATCAAGCAAAGACAAATAGAAGACAAACATTCTTTACAGTTTTACACCAAATATTCAGGAAATGCTTTAATAAAAATAAAATTATTTTGTGAATTACTTTTGGTTTTTTAGCAAAGATCGTAAAGAGGTGGGGTATGGATCGTAAAGAGGTGGGGTATGGATCGTAAAGAGGTGGGGTATGAATCGTAAAGAGGTGGGGTATGGATCGTAAAGAGGTGGGGTATGGATCGTAAAGAGGTGGGGTATGGATCGTAAAGAGGTGGGGTATGGATCGTAAAGAGGTGGGGTATGGATCGTAAAGAGGTGGGGTATGGATCGTAAAGAGGTGGGGTATGGATCGTAAAGAGGTGGGGTATGGATCATAAAGAGGTGGGGTATAGATCGTAAAGAGGTGGGGTATGGATCGTAAAGAGGTGGGGTATGGATCGTAAAGAGGTGGGGTATGGATCATAAAGAGGTGGGGTATGGATCGTAAAGAGGTGGGGTATGGATCGTAAAGAGGTGGGGTATGGCTGTATAATGTTGGCGAAAGTTGGATGATGTGAGGACTGGTCACACTTTTTATAAGAGCAGTAAAGTCTTTTACGGGATTAACATAAGTGAAAGTGAATGCGTTACAGCTGAAAATACAGCTCTACCTCACCGCATCCTCAGCATTTTTACAGTGCCTTGAAAAAGTATTCACACCCTTTGAAGATTTTCACATTTTGTCATGTTACAACCAAAAATCCGATTGGATGGAGGGCGTCTGTGAACAGCAATTTTCAAGTCTTGCCACAGATTCTCAATGTGATTTAGGTCTGGACTGTGACTGGGCCATTCTAACACATGAATATGCTTTGATCTAAACCATTCCATTGTAGCTCTGGCTGGATGTTTCGGGTCGTTGTCCTGCTGGAAGGTGAACCTCCTCCCCAGTCTCAAGTCTTTTGTAGACTCTAACAGGTTTTCTTCTAAGATTGTCCTGTATTTGTCTCCATCCATCTTCCCATCATCTCTGACCAGCTTCCCTGTCCCTGCTGAAGAAAACCATCCCCACCACATGATGCTAGCAGTAAATCTGTTATAGGGCAGTCAATAAGTGGTCAATATGAAATATGGTCTGAAGGGTGGAATTAAATTACATTTTCTTTTTTGCCACCAAAAGAAAAAAATCAATAAATAAAAGGGAGAATAAAAACAGTATCTAATGAAACAATTTTCAGATCTAACAGAGTAATACATTTTATTTAATATAAATACGCAAACAATAGCATAGAAACAAAATCAAAATAAATCAAATCATACAAACTCGCTAAAAGGTTTCTAAAAAAAAAAAAGTTCTGACTTTGCCTTTCTAAATAAACAAAAACAACATTGAAATTGGTTCTTTCGGTCTCATCCGGTGACCAATACTGGGTGGTGACTACAAAGATTGCATCGGGATGGTCAGAGCCGGGATAAGGAGAGTCCAGAGTATGTGAGAGCCTGAAAAAGAAATACTTTCATGTTATTTTCCTTTTCTGAGACAACCTGCGGCAGAGTCTAGTCTACATTGGCCGCCATGCTGGATGAATCTCCATGAAATTGAGTGTAAATATTGAAACACATAAAGTGATTCCTTTAATGGGCACATGGAGACAGTTTAAAGTCAGATATGTGTCCTTGCTTATAAGTAGACATGTGCAATCCGTTTCATAACAAATCGAAATGCAGCCGAATTTTGCATCTTTCGGACATTCGGATACATCCGAATGTCCGAATAAAAAAATAACGAATCTTAACTAATACGAAAGAAATTATAGCGAATTGAATGAATGAATTCGACATGATTCAGTTATTCGTTAAAGATCTAATGAAACAAAAGGTCAACTCAAAGTAAATCTTACAGTCCAATCAGCTGATTAATTTTGTGCTGGAGGTTGGATTACCGGCAAAGTGCATTCCTGAGAACTGAGTGAGAAGTGTGCTGTATTGTATTTGAGCCGA
This sequence comes from Aquarana catesbeiana, assembly GCA_037953035.1. Classification (NCBI taxonomy): domain Eukaryota; kingdom Metazoa; phylum Chordata; class Amphibia; order Anura; family Ranidae; genus Aquarana; species Aquarana catesbeiana. The sequence continues at coordinate 2,630,682 of JBBHAA010000878.1, forward strand.
GGAGAAGAGATATTGTCATTGTGTGTGTTAAAAGATTCAATAACCAACGTGCTTTTCAGTTACTGGAATGTATTGTACCTTGCGTTCTTACATTTACCCCCCTCCCCCCCCCTTTTTATTTTGATATTTTGCTGTTAAATACAATGTTGGGGAGCAAAGGGGAAAAACTTACATTTCTTTTTTACCTTAAACTGTCTTTATTATACCCGTTTGCGGCGGGGAGCAGTCACTGCTTACCCTCTCTACAGTGCGCCCACTCTCTGACTGGATTTTTGGTCGCAGAGTCGGTGCACACATTGGCCGGGCACTACTGATCTATTGCCTCCTTATCAGGAGGATCACTCAGTACTTTGCCTGACACCCTATGTTTTCCCTCTCCTTTCTTTCTTCCTTCCCCCTCTTCTATTCTATATCTTTACTTTTTCACCTTCTTTTAACCAGTCGGCTCGTGCGGGCCCCGTGCTCTCTGATATTGGCTCCTCATACAACCTATAATGGCCCCACTTGAAATTCTTACCCTAAACGTTAAGGGACTAAACTCACCACACAAGCGAGTGAAAGCATTTCAAACGTTTGCATCACTAAAGGCTAAGGTAGTAGCACTCCAGGAAACTCATTTCTCTACACACCAAACCCCGAGCTTTTTTAGTTCTAAATACCCACAGGTATTTACTGCTTCAGCAAGCACGAAGCATAGAGGAGTTTTGGTGGCTTTCCATCACACCATGCCATTTACCCCCCTGACTGAGATAAAAGACCCCGAAGGTCGCTACCTAATTCTTGTGGGACTATTACAGGACGTAACTGCAACTTTTGTCTCCTATTACGCCCCCAACACAAACCCGAACCCCTTTTTTTCGCATTTATTACAGGTTGTGAAGACACACTGTAAGGGAACTTGTTCCTGTGCGGTGACTCCAATTCAGTGTTGCAACCACACTTAGATAAATCGCCCTATGCCCCGGAACACTACACTCCCTCTACACAATTTTGTAAACTAATACAAATGGCCTCCCTCCTAGACACATGGAGAGAACTCAACCCCACTAAGAAAAACTATACATTCTACTCACATCCACATAAATCTTTTTCCAGGATCGACCATATTTTTATTTCTATAGAATCTGCCCCACTCCTCCTTCACTCACATATCCAACCAGTCACATGGACAGATCACTGTGCTGTTATCACCACAGTGTCATCTTTAATTCCGCAAGCTATCAACAGGTCATGGTGTATGAATGATTCTCTACTAACTAATCAATCATACTGTCTGGATATCCAGATAGCCCTTAAGGACTATCTTACACACAATGCCACCCCTGACATCTCCCCCATTCTGCTCTGGGAAGCACATAAACCCGTGATATGAGGCACATACATCTCAGTGGCATCGCACCTCAATAGAGATAAGAAACTCAAACTGCAGCAACTTGAATCAGACTACCACAATAGTTTCCTTCTATTCCAAGCCAACCCAACCGAAGCGCACAAATCAACATTAGAAAAAATTAAACTAGAATTAGATTTACTTCTCGCTGAGACGGCTGATAAGGCTATTCGTAGGTCTAAACACGATCTACACCAAAGCAAATAAACCAGACACCTATCTGGCTTTACGTCTACGCAGACCAGACTGTACTCGTATTCCCATTAGACTCAGACTGGCTAAGGACACAATCACCAGCAATCCAGTTAAGGTTCTCTCGGAGTCCTGTAAACAGCTAGCAAATCTTTATGATTCTAAAGCAGCGTTTCCATTGCGCCAAGCGGAGAAGCTATTCCATGATTTGCCTATTCCAACCCTGTCTGAAGCCAGTCGCGAGATCATGGAAAGTACGATCACAACAGACGAAGTTCTGGCAGCCATCAAAACCCTCAAACCTCATAAGTGCCCGGGTCCTGATGGCCTTCCCAGTCTTTATTATAAGAAATTTGCTACAGAGCTATCTCCCCTTCTTACCAATACTTTTAATGCCAAATGCTTTACCAAATGCATTTACCAAATGCTTACCAATACTTTTAATGCCAATACTTTTGGCAGAGACACGTTGACAGCGCTTATTTCAATGATCCCGAAACCAAACACTGACAGTACACTATGGTCCAACTACAGGCCAATTTCACTTCTAAGCGTGGACATCAAGATCCTAGCCAAAATCCTAGCCCTACGCCTCAATCCCAACATTGGAGGATTGATACATAAGGACCAGGTTGGTTTTATACCCAAACGACAAGCGAGCAACAACATCAGACGTGTAATTCTCCTACAACACCTGGCCCGCTCCCGTAAAATCCATATGAATCTCCTCTCCCTAGACATAGGGAAGGCTTTTGACACAGTCTCCTGGTCTTATTTATTTTATATCCTTCAGCGCTGGGGCTTCGGCCCACACTTTTTAAGCTGGATTAATGCCCTGTATAACCACCCACAAGCATATGTATATTATTCCAGATTTTGGTCGGAACCTTTCCCTATCTCACGGGGAACTAGACAGGGCTGCCCCTTATCCCCTCTGTTGTTCGCACTCACAATTGAACCTCTAGCAGCCCTGATTAGATCTAACCCTGATATCTGGGGCTTGGAGGTAGCATCAGTCTCTCATAAATTGACGCACTAATGTTTATTACATCACCCCATACTACATTACCAAACCTTATGAACACCTTAGATAAATTTTCTCAAATATCCGGACTATAAGTCAACCAATCCAAATCCAAAGCTCTCGACGTGTCTCTGCCACAAGCTGATCTTGAAATGTTGTGCAAAAATTTTCCCTTCTACTGGTCCTCCTCATCTATTCCCTATTTAGGGATCAAACTGACTAAAGACCCATCCAACCTGTTCCAATCTAATTATCTCCCAATGCTCACCCAGCTATCTTCTCTACTTAATTCTTGGCTACCTTTATGCGTCTCATGGTTGGGGCGTATCGCAGCTGTGAAAATGTCCCTGTTGCCAAAGCTTCTGTACTTATATAGAGTGCTCCCTATCACAGTCCCACCCTATTACCATAGGATCATACAAAACAAAGTTTTCAAATATATTTGGGGCCCTATTAGGCCCAGAGGGGCGAGACCGGTTCTTCTCCGTAACAAGCTCAGTGGCGGCCTGGGCATCCCCAACTTCTTGCATTACTATCATGCAGCCCGACTGGCCCAGTCAATATTATACCACTCTAAAGTTGAGGTACCACTTTGGGTTGCCCTCGAGGCCATTGACCTACACCCGATTAGTGTAACTAATTTACTATGGCTCCCTACAAAAGCACTAGGACCCATAACTAATCCATTAACACAGCACACGCTTAAACTATGGGATAGCCTGAAGTCCCCCTTTAAGTTAATCTCCCCACACTCCCCACTTCTATCCTATTTAGGCCACCCTCAATTTTACCCAGCTCACACAGAGCCAGCCTCATTCCAAGCCTGGGTCCAGGCGGGTCTGACTCGCATTTGCGATCTAATTAGTGGAGACTTCGTAAAATTGTTTCCAAATATCCAGGCACAAGCACAGCTCCCCAGCAGAGAATGCTTCCGCTACCTCAACATTTTGCTCAAACTATCATAAAATCTAACTCTGGGCTGGATACTCTAACTGAATTTGAGCATATGTGTGACTCGGACCCGCATGCCCCAGGTACTATTTCTCGTCTATACTCCCACCTTACATCACCACCCCCCGAGTCTCCCCACCTATGCACAGCGATGGTTAAGGGACTTAGATATTAACCTTGAAATGGATGACTGGACGACCATATGGTCTAATACAAAAAACTCATCCCAAAACGTTGTTGCTTCAGAAGCAAACTACAAAGTGTTAATGCGCTGGTATCTAGTCCCAGCTAGAAACGCTAAATTTCTACCCGAATCTTCTCCAAGCTGTTTCAGAGGGTATGGAGACAGGGGCACACACTTACACATCTGGTGGACATGCCCTTTGGTACAGTGCTTCTGGGCAACAGTATTCCGGATGGCATCCACCCTCCACCAAGTCACCTTAGCTCCTAGCCCAACAATAGCCCTCCTTAATTATTTCCCGCAAGATTACACTAGAACACAACTCCGTCTCCTCCTTCACTTATTTACCGCAGCCAAGCAGACGATTGCTAAGGCTTGGAAAACACCCACCCTTAACATAGTCGAAATGAAGAATAGGATTACCCAGGCAATGATACATAGCAAAATTAAAGGGAAAATCCTTGATAAAGTCCCTCAACACTCCAGAACCTGGCAACCTTGGGTTGAGCATTTTTTGCCCACAGATATTGACGAAAACCTCTTGCTACTTTAGGTGGATCTTGGTACCACCTTAAGATTTTGAATTGGTTCTTGTACCCGCGCGGACTGACCGGTCCCTCTTGCCCCTCTACTTCTCTTATCCACACCTCCTTTTCTTAGATCCCCCTTTACTACTACTTTTTTTTTCTTTCTTTCTTCTACCCTAACCTACCCTTCACTACTAAATACTGGTAATGTACTCTGTCACGTGTGATAATTTCGGTGGCCTCCCCGCCAGTGTTTTTGGGGAATGGCCAACATGTTAATATAATAAAACTGGGGACGTAGCTCCCTTTAACTATTTGTGTATCTTGTTACCCTAAATCAGAATGTTATTTGACTGAGAATGTACCCGCTGCTATATTATTCAGTTTTCTTTATGTTCATGTTCTTTTACCTTATTGTCATATGCACTCCTCACTATTCATACGGTACTATGTATTGAGCTTTATGTAACAGTTGCATGTAAATTACCAATAAAATATTTGAAAAGTAAAAGATTCAATAACCAAACGACTTTCCAAACTACGAATCATTATCGCAAATATATATACATGCACGAACATAAATATCGAATTTCAACTAATACCAAAGAAATTATAGTGGATATAACAAATGAATTCAACATGATTCGAGATTCAGTATAACAAATATCAACACTCTACGAATAATAACGAATTATCCGAAAATGAATTAACGAAACATAAGAAATATATATATGTATGTTAATATATCACAGAACGATCCGGGATTGGATACTCGGTATAAAGGAAATATATAACCTGGAGAGTTTAAATTATAGTTGGGAAGAAGAAGATGGGGCAGACCTAAAGGACAAATGGGAAAGTTGGAAAGAGTTTAAAAAGACGTGGAGGTACGTTGAAGTAATAAGTCAAGAATAGAAGGGGGTACTGGTCGAAATGGGGGAAAATAATAGCTAATGTAATCGTCCCTGAAGCATGAGGCAGGGAGTGGGGGGATGGGGCGAGGGGGTGAGTAATAAGAAAAATGTTATGCAATTATTTAAGACATAATTTGATAAGTGTTTTGTATTATTGTACAATGACATTTTTATAAAATAAAATAAAGAAAAAAAAAATAACAGAACAAAATTATGTATTTTACGGATGACAACGAACCGAAACTAAATGAAATTTCCCGTTGTGCACAAGTCTACTTATAATGAATATTATTATTATAAATAATAATAATAAAATTGTATTAGGACATATATTAAATACTAATATTTAATTATAAATCAAAATATTAAATTATATATTGAACACTTTACCAAGATACATCATGAAAACTGTTATCACCACTTATCTCTGGATTTTCACCATTTATTGAAGGGTTAATGGTGTTTCTATGCTGTAGATTTTTCCTTATTTTTTCATGGAATTATGTGTGATCCATACTCACAACATCTTGTTTGTTCAGGCATGTTTAGATATACCTGAATCTGCAGAAATAGTTTCTTGTGAGAACATCCTAATATGTGTTGTCTACCAAAAGCATCACAAGACTGCGAGTCATATCAAAACCAATCCCCCTATTGTTCAGTCCGTGTGGGATTTGTCTCTGTGTGTTCCCGAGGCTTCATAGGGAGTTCCCCGGCCGTCCGGTTCTGAAGGTCCCCATCACATGTATACTATACTCTCCACCAGAATTTTGTATGACATGGAGACAACTCCGGAGCACAATTAGTAAACATTTGTCACCCCATAACAGGAAGTGCCTGGACAAGGACCTTAATGGGAGGATCACCAGGGATTCAGTGCAATTAGTGTAAATAAATAAGTGTTTGTCAGTTTCTCTCATCACTGCTTACAATAAGAATTTAAAGAAAATACAAAAACTTACTAGTGATGATGGAAGAGCTGGCTCCTGTAGAGAATAAACACAGAATGACATATCAGTGATATATAGACTTTAGTATTTACGGATTACATCACATAATCAAAACTTTAGTAGCCTGAGAACATTTACAGTACAATATCGATTAGTTCAATCGTTCATGAAATGATCAATGAGCTCTATGACAGTATACCGTATGACAGATGTAGGGAGTGCTTTATGATTCAGAGAAGTGGAGTAAATTACTGTTCATTTCCAGACAAGTCCACCACCGTTGTTAATGAACACTAAGTAACGACACTTTTAGGCTTTTCCCAATAAAAGGGAAAAAATTTATTATATATAATGATTCAGGAAGAGATCCAATAATTGATCCAGCTTCTACAGCTTAGCTGGCATAAAGAAATTGGTTCCATTTTACCCAGAGCGTCCTTGGACCCCAAACATCTCTCATACTTTATGGAGAACCACAGTGGTCTAGAAATCCAATGTAGACATGTGCAATTTGTTTTGTTCCGAATTAGTTTTTTTAACAGATTTCAAAAAATTTGTTATTTCCAAAATATCCGAATGAACGAAAAGCTGTTTAAGAAATTGTTCCTGAATATTCGTAAATTCATAAATTCGTAAAAGAGGAAAATTGTAAGTTCGAAAATCCAAAATTACTAACTGTTAAATTATAGGTATTGGAATTTCCTGTCAAATTTCTCTGTTAGTGAATGTAACGAATACGAATTTATCTGAAGTTACGAATTATCCAAAATAACGAATGCCGAATGTAAATGAATGGATAATAATAAATAACAATAATAATAATAATAATAAAAATGTTTATTATTATTATTTATTATTAATTTGTTCCGTTCCATTCGTTTAGATATGGCATTCGTTATTTCTGATAATTCGTAACTTCGGATAAATTCGTATTGGTTACGTTCACCAACAGCCACATTTGAAAGGAAATTCCAATACCTATAATTTAATAGTTAGTTATTCTTTCGAACTTTCAAATTTACAAATTTTCGAATTTTCAAATTTACGAATTGTGATCATAAAGAATGACCTGAAAAACGGAAGCATTTCGGCAGTGCACATGTCTAATCCGATGCTTTATTATAAACCGATGATATGTGCCTGTGATTTCTTGCTTCTTACTTATTGGCTCATATCTACGAAGGGCATCTTCATTGACCAATTGGCGGGGGCAGGGAGGAGTTGGCCTGTGTGTTCAGTTCCAGAGTCTTGTAGACATTGGCTTATTATAGTAAATGCTATAATCACTGTAGGCCCTCATGGTTCCCCAACTTTCATCCATCCCTAACAATTATCATTCGCCTGTTCCTACCCTGGACATTACACTTACATAGACAGTGCAGCCACTTTCTTTTAAATGTATTAAATAGGGATAATGCTTCAGTGATGAGGGTTAAACTTTAGGGATAGGTTAAAGCAGGAGTCTCAAACTGGCGGCCCTCCAGCAGGTAGAGATGCATGATGGGAATTGTAGTTTTGCAACAGCTGGAGGGCCGCCAGTTTGGGACCCCTGGGTTAAAGTAACATTAAAGTGTTTTTAAACCCTCATATATATATACCCAGTGAAGTGAACAGCCTCAGGTGATACACAGAGATGAAAGAGATTAGTAAAAAAAATTTAAAAAACATTTGAAAATGACATAAATCTTTCCCCCTATTTTGTAGACATTTTAACTTTTACCAATCAATATACGCTTATTGCGATTTTTTTTTTAACCAAAAATATGTAAAAGAATACATATCAGCCTAAACTGATGAAGACATTTTTTTTTTATCATTTTTTTGGGGGATGTTTATTATAGGTATTATAGGTATTTATTAAAAGTAAAACATTTATTTTTTTTCAAAATGGTCGCACTTTTTTTTGTTTATAGCGCAAAAACTAAAAACCGCTCAAATACCACCAAAAGAAAGCTCTATTCGTGGGGAAAAAAAGGTCGTCAGTTTTCTTTGGGGACAACGTCGCACGACCGTGCAATTGTCAGTTAGAGCGACGCAGTGCCGTATCGCAAAAAAAAATAAAATCGCCTGTTCATTAAGGGGGTAAATCCTTCCGGTCCTTAACTATTAGGCTAAAACTTCTGATTATGGCCAGATAGTTCCCTGCTGTCTCCTTCTCATATTTGTGATTCAGTTATGTTTCATTAGATTTCTTGTAAGTCTGGTATACACCCTGTAAGGGTTCCCATTTCCTTCCCCCATTTCCTGCTCACTGATTGGTCTTGATCTATTTTACATTGTAGAGAACGGGCGATGTCTATGGGACATACGACAACCTCCTCTGCCCAAGTCCTCTGTGCTCCTGGAATAATCTCTGTTCTAGAAGGACCTTTGGTGCTACGGGATCATGTGAGGCTTACAGATACGCTGATAAAAATCAATAAGCATAAATATATATATATATATACATCCAATCACAAGTTTACCTGATCCCACAATAGGTCCAAGTGACAGAGCACCATCATAACTCTGGGTGGCTCTAGTTCCATCGCTTCCACTGCCTGCTCTGGCACAGACCTAGAAACAAAGAAAATCATTAGGAAAATAGGGACATGTGACACGGGTTCACCGGTATAAGATGAAATCATCACAGTATTCACAAGGTAAGCTGATGAGCTGACTGATTGGAGGTCACATCTTATCACTCTCCTACTGTATTTAAAGAAAATGTGTTAAGGGAATGGAGCCCGATGCTTTTGTAAGAGTCCAGGGCTTACTACGCATGTATCAATGGCGCGTTGAAGCAAGAGGAAATCCGTGCCAACTGAGCATGCGCCAAAGACCCCTCAGGGTGCCAACCCGCACTTGTGCAGAAGACTTGATGGAAAAGGGCAGGAAAATGATTGTGCAATTTTCTGATAGCGTGTACACAACTTTCAACAGCCGATTCCAGCCTTCTGAATGGAAATTTACAGGGGACAAACTCCAAAATTGTTCTCGTACAGGAACAGAATGAACGATTTTCGTTTAATGTGTAACGTTTTTGTACAATTCTCATATGAGAAAGATCAGAAAAGAAAGACTGTGCATGATCAGAAACAATAAACAACAAAAAAAATAGCCCCCTCTATCCATGGCCCCCACCCCCATGCTCTATCCATGGGTGCTATTTTGACAGGACATCACCACCCCTTATTCTTATCTTATTCGGCCCCTTTCAGGACACCGGGTGTGTGAATTACAGCGGTGGGGGTTCCATAGGCTCTAATAGGCTTCAAAATAAGGTGGGCTTGTGGCGCAGAGTATTGCGCCAGGAGCTTACCCAGGTGTTACAACATCGAATTAATATTCGCTATTGAAACACTGATCCTCAATCAGGCCAATCAGAAGCAGGTCGGAGACGCATTTTCTGATTGGCCGAAAAGAGTCCCAATTGGCCGCCGAGGAGGAGTGAGGAAACTGAAGCTGCTGTGATGCCCGTGGAGAGCAGGGGAAGGGAAAGCCACCGCCGCCAAGCAAGGGAAGCCACTGGTGAAACCCGGGAGAAGCGCTGCCCACCATAGATGGGGTAAGTGCACCAGACCCACCCGACCAACTGGGGGGGGTTGGGTACTGTTTGCTTCCACATCTGCTATTTCATCATGGACAGCAAGTTAGAATCAAATGTGACATCCTTCGTGAGATTTGTCAAATCTGCCACAGAGACGTTTGCCATGATTCGGCAAGATTTACGGTGATGCTGCAATGAGTCAAACAAGGTTTTTGAGTCCGAGGGGGCCCCAGGCTGCTGACCCAGGAGCAGAAGGAACACAGCGTTGAAGTCTGGCAAGAACTCCATCAGCGTGCCGTGGGGACGAACTTGGCGTAAGTTCATATCACACTTGAGGATTGCCTGGACTGTTCCGTATGAGACACAGACAATGGCAGCGATGTAGAGGATTGTTCTTCGAGGATCATCAAGCACAAGTTGTCGAATAGCTTTGACATTTTTGGGGGTTGAGCTGATTGAAGGTTTTTTTGATCTCTTGCCATCTTCCATTGATGTTCTCTGGCTCTTGAAGCCCGTGTGCCACTCAAAACAGCTTGAAGGACTCATTGCACCATCAACGTAAACTCGCCGAATCATATTAAACATCTCTGTGGCAGATTTGCCCCGTTTCATGCAGAATTTCACATTTGCTCTTTGTTCTAACTTGCTGACCATAATGAAAAAGCAGATGTGGTAATGCAAGAGATCAGAATAGCTTCAGAAAAGCCTCACAGCTTAGGATGTACACGGGACTTCGTCTTTTGGCACACGGACTTATGAAGGTCGGTGCTCCCTGGGACTGTGCATGCAATCCTCAATGAAACAGCCCAGCTTGCATGCCGTGTATCATAAAACAAACAATTCTGGATGACTGCACTCCCAAAAGTCCTCTTTATTGAAGTTCATGTGAGAGGTAGTTAACAGATAGAGGTAATGACTAAGCGCTAACATTTGCGTGAAGTGCCTCTACCTTCCTGTACCATGCTCCATCGGTTAATCACCTGTCACATGAGCTTCAATAAAGAGGACTTTTGGAAGTGCAACTGTCTGGAATAATTTTCTTTATGAGTGTGTCAGTGGCGGCCCGCCCATAGGGGGCACACAGGAGCCGTCTCCCCTATCCATGCATCTGGCCCCCTGATCTACCTATCAGTGGTGCCGGACCATGGATTCAAATGCAGCGGGGGGTGTTTTTTGAAGCACCTGATTAGAGCCAGAGGCTCTAATAGGCTTCAAAAAAGTTTGGCCTCGGAGCGCTGAGCATTGCGCTCGGAGTCCACCCAAGTTGTGTGACCATAGCGAATACATTTTCGCTATTTTCACACTAAAGTTCCTCCCCGCCGATGTGGAGGGAGGTCGCAAAACCTGTTTCCTGATCCTATTGGATGCCTAGCGCTTTGGCGGAAGAGGAGACATATGCCGGAAGAAGCTTGAGGAGCAGACACCGGAGCCGCTACTGCCATACTCCAGGACACCACAGCCCCACCACACAAGCGAGTAAGTGCCAGACTGCCCCGGGGTGTACTGTCAGTGTGGGGGGGTGTTGTTTGCCGCCCCCCGAAAAGAAGAACTCACCAGCCGCCACTGCTGTGTGTGCAGCCTTGTTCTGCCATCTGTTGACGTGTTACAAAACTAATCTCAAAACCCACCACCTCGTATAGTTGCAGAATTGTTCAGTATGTGGAGAGTCGTAGAGTTCATGAGCCTTGTTTGCCCAACTCCTTACATTGTGTGACAACATTCAGGAGATTCAATGATTAGCAAAGTGGTCATTTTTTCTGATTCATATTAGACAATAAAAGCCATCATTCTAGGGAGGAGGCCATCATTTTCAGTGTATGCCACATTGTTTCAGGAGTCCTGGTTATGGACTCCGGGACTAGACCAGCTTTCTGGTTATGGACTCCGGGACTAGACCAGCTTTCTGGTTATGGACTCCGGGACTAGACCAGCTTTCTGGTTATGGACTCCGGGACTAGACCAGCTATCTGGTTATGGACTCCGGGACTAGACCAGCTTTCTGGTTATGGACTCCGGGACTAGACCAGCTTTCTGGTTATGGACTCCGGGACTAGACCAGCTTTCTGGTTATGGACTCCGGGACTAGACCAGCTATCTGGTTATGGACTCCGGGACTAGACCAGCTTTCTGGTTATGGACTCCGGGACTAGACCAGCTTTCTGGTTATGGACTCCGGGACTAGACCAGCTTTCTGGTTATGGACTCCGGGACTAGACCAGCTTTCTGGTTATGGACTCCGGGACTAGACCAGCTTTCTGGTTATGGACTCCGGGACTAGACCAGCCTACTTATCTACTCTAACTTTCTTTATATAGCTGGAAACCAACTTACGGGTGCACAGGATCCAGTATCGGAGTCGCACAGGCTGACAGCACAGTGTAGAAACACGCGGTTGGAGTTTCCAACAAACTTGAACATCTGCACAGAAAACCGTCCTTTACTGGAGACACCGTTCTCTTCAACACTTATGGTTCCATCTGACTTGCGTTTACAGCTAAAAAAAAAAGTAAGATTGAGATAAAAGGACATTTTACAGATACTAATTGTATACACATTGTACTAAAAGACTAAGAAGAACCGGTGCAACATGCATAATAAACAGAGGAAAAAACATACACAATAAAAACCCTGTAGATAGCAAAAATGGGGCCATAAAACAATGGGATCAATAAAAAAAAAATAGGTGACTAAACTGTAATGAGAGGGGAGGGGGGAATAAAAGTCCATAAGTCCAATGGGAAAAGATGTAAAATAATGGCGGCAGCCGCCCTCAGAGAAAAGCCAGACTCTGCAAATTAAATAAAAGAACAAAACAGGAAGCGACATGTGCTATTCGTTTTGTTCCGAATTCATCTTTTTAACAAATTTTGACAAATTCCCGAATACCCGTTTAGCAAACTTTTTAGAATACTCGTAAATTCAAATTTTCGAAAATTTCTACATTAAAAAAAAATCATAAATTCGGGAATTCGAAAAAAATCGGACATTGGGAGATTAAAGAAAAATCTGAAATTAATAACCCTGAAAATGAACTATTAACTATTAAATACTAGGTATTGGAATTTCCGTTCAAATTTGGCTGTTAGTGAACGTAACGAATATGAATTTATCTGAAGTTACCAATTATTCAAAATTATGAATGCCAGATCTAAACGAATGGAACGTAACCAATTAATAATAATAATAATAATAATAATAATAATAATAAATTAAAATAATAATAATAAAAACATTTTATTATTAGTAATTTGTTCTGTTCCATTTTTTTAAGATGGGACATTCGTTATTTCGGATAATTCGCAACTTCGGATAAATTTGTATTTGTTACATTCACAGCCAAATTTGAAAGGAGATTCCAATATCTATAATTTAATAGTTTAATAGTTAGTAATAGTTAAGTTATTATTAATTAGTTATTATTTTAGATTTTCAAATTTCCCATTTTTTTTTATTTCCTTTTTTCGAATTTACGATTTTTTGGAATTTCCAAATTTCTGATTTTTTTTAATTTACTAATTTCAGAATTTTTTCGAATTTGCAAATTTCAGATTTTTTTATAATTTACAAATTTACGTTTTTTTTTTCGAATTTTCAAATTTTTTTCGAATTTACAATTTTTCTCGTTTTTTTTTTTTTTTTAATTTACGATTTCTTCGAATTTCCAAATTTACGATTTTTTTTCCAATTTACGATTTTTTTTTCCAATTTACGAATTGCGATCATAATGAATGAACCAAAAAACTAAAAAAACAAAACAAATGAAACTAAAAGAAATTTTTCGGCAGTGCACATGTCTAATGTTCAATTTATTCAAAGGGTTAAAAAAAATTAAATAATCCTTTGTATAAATTGTACATCTTAATATTGCACTCAGGTTGGCACTTCCTGTTTTGTTATTCATTTATTTAAAGAACTAAGAATGTACATCATGGTTTATAAATGTAAAGGGAAAGGCCAAGCAGATTGGGTACTTTAGCTTTGAATGGACACTGGTGGATTGAACCACCGAGCACCTTCTCCTGTCTCTGCACACCGGATGTAGAGATCATTAGAGGGATCTTCTTGTTTAGAAATGTACCTGTTTTGGATGAAGTAATATTTCGTGGAGTCATTTGCGTCATTCGATGGGGTGGCGTAGCAGTTCTTCATCACCAGAACAAGATTCGATGTGCCACCCAGAAAGAAGACGTCGACATACAAGAATTCCTTTGTGGACAGGGAGACTTCTGATCCCGTGTAAGGAGTTTTGTAGTTGCTATCTTTATACAAAGCCATGTAGACCTTGAACTGTCCCTTCCCTGACACTGTGATCGATGTAAAGCTGCATTTCAAAGAGAAAAATAACGATAAAAAGAGAAGTAAATATACAATACTAGTCATTTAAATGACAGTTAAAAATTAAATTAGTAAAGAATGGTAAGAATAGAAACATTGAAATTAGAAGGGCTCAGTCATAGTTACAGACAATAAAGAGAGGCCCAGAGGCAGCCAAAAAGACATAGCGGAGGGCCGGGCATGACAGGGGTTAAACGGGCGTAGGAACGAGGAGGAGAAAGAGGAGCTCAGTGGGGGGGACGGAGATGGGGCGGAGCCTTGGAAGAGGGAAGTGACGTGGTACGAGGAGGGAGTCAGCCTCAGTTGAACGGGGCGAGCGGAGCAGCTTCCCACTCTCCCGCCCTACATGTTGTGGTAATTTTTTCCTGTTGGTGTTGGGGGGGACTGGAGCATCCACGAAAAAAAGTGGTGCACTTGGCGGGGTGCAAGGTCTTTTTAGGTCATGTGGGCACCTAAAAGGTATGGTGTAGGGACTCGTCTGAGGTACGGCTCCCAGTTGGTACGGGTACCTGCTAGTTGCCTCTGAGTTGGTGGTTCGCGACTGGAGGCCTTAGAAGGGACTAGCACAGTGGTTCTCAACCCCTGTCCTCAGGACCCACTAACAGGCCAGGTTTGCAAGATAACTGAAATACATCACAGGTGATATCATTTGCTGATCAGTGATTGTAGTATTCTAGTCTGCATCTAACCAAGGTAATACTTAAAATCTGGCCTGTTAGGGTCCTGAGGACAGGAGTTGAGAACCACTGGCCTAGCAGGTACGGTTCTGGCCATTGGGACCTTGGGCTCCATTATTGTCAATAAAGCTGATGTTATGTTTAAAAAGGTTATTGATATGTTAATAAGTGGATATTTATGTATATATTTGGTTAATAAAACGACTGCTACAGCCAATTTACCCCAGTTATGTGTGGCATGGTCATTAGAGGTAAAGGGGTGTGGGTCATTGGCATAGCAGGTAACAAGCCATGGTTAATACCATAGTCAAGCAGTACACAGGTTCTCTACACAACTGTAGGATAGATGGCCGAGGCCTACATACAGATCATACCACACGAGACAGTATTGGCCCTTCCACAGTGAGATTTGGGGAAAAGATATATGTCATTTTCATTAAGACTGAGTGCAAAGCTCCAGAGGATTATTTCTGAGTGGAGAAGATTTGGCTTGTTGGGGTTTGATAGAATCAGGATCTGGAGCTTGAAGACCAGTGAGTCCAGTGGACTGGGTGGAGTCCATAAGTCTCAGGAGAAGTGTGAGAAACCAGGGTCAAACAAAAACAGCAGAAAGAGAACGCCTGGGTCAGTGTGATAGTAAAAACAAGTAACATTTCATTCAGATACACTTACATAAAGGTATCTTGCAAAGGTGCACACAGGGTGGTGGATGTGGATCACCGATTAAGCAGCCAGCCGTCACAAGGGATGAGAAGACCGCTGTAGGGATAAGCTCAGACCCACCATATGGAGGTATATAACCAGTGGTGGCCCGTCCATTAGGGGTGCCTGAGCACCGCCCCCTCTATCCCCGGCCACCACACCCATGCTCTAGTCATCGATGCTTCCGTCCCCTATTCATGCATCTGGCCCCTTTCAAGACGCCGGGCGCCTGAATTACAGCAGTGGGGGTGGTTTTTTTGAAGCACCTGATTAGAGCCAAAAGCTCTAATAGGCTTCAAAATAGGGTGGGCTAGTGGTGCAGAGCATTGCACCATGACCCCACCCAGGTGTTACAACAGCGAAAGAATATTTGCTCTTGCAACACTGATCCTCCTTCTGGGCAATCAGGAAGTGGATCTGATACCCATCACCTGATTGACTGAAAGGACAGGCGATCCTACTGGATGCCTAGGAGGAGGGGTGGAGATGCATGGTGGAAGCAAGGAGGTGGGAGGGAGAAGAGGACACAGGAGCCGTTACTCGATGCCCCCCTCTCCACCGCTCCTTAATGTCCGTCACTGCCCAATGCCTAGATGGGGTAAATGGACCGACCGGCAGACAGGCAGTGGGGGGGGCTTTGAGGTGCCGGGGGGAGGTTTTCCACCCCCCAAACAAAAAACCATGAGCCGCCACTGTATATACATGACAGTGTCTCCAGCTCTCACACCCGCTCTCATAGAGCTAGCAAGAGACCAAATCAGGATTAGGGGGCGGGGACCCAGGGTGCCTAGAGACCACATATTGAGAGGCCAGGGAGTGGACCCATGTAGAAGTGATTCTGAAGACAAGAGAAGCCTGGTGGCTAAGCATTTTCTCTTGACTCTTCCATTGTTAGAATGCCCCGGTGTTGGAATGTTTGTTTGAACTTTGCTTTTCCTGTTATTAAAAGTGGGCCACAAAAGCATTCCCACACAGTGTCAGAAAGGGCTTGCCAGTACCCAAAATGGCAGCTAAAGAAGATGGCCTGTTACCTCAGCCCCCCCGCACGTGCACATGTACGCACGTGGGCACATGTCAGCGCATGCGCTCACCCTGTGACAGCTTTTTCCTCCCAACAGGCTATTTCAACTCAGCCAGTACCCAGACTCAATGCTGTCTGCTCTACAGCATTCCCGTGTGTTCCTGTTGCCTTGTATCTGATACCCATTCCTGTTACCGGACCTGGCTTGCCTCTGACATTCCTGCTTTCTGCCTGTACCTGACCTGGCTTGTTTGACTCCGCATCTGCCTGCTCCCTCTGCTAACTCGCTACCAGCCTATCACCGACCCAGCCTGTTTCCTGACTACGCTTCAGCCCTCGCATCTGCTTCTGACGTGCCCACCAGTGTATGACCCGACCTGCCTGTACCTGCCTTCTCTTCTGCCTGGAGAGTCCTGCTGAACTGTCATCCCTCCTGCAGCAGCCTCAGCTCCATGATCTGTGATCCACCTGGCACTCATGTGACTGTGCACTCCTGAGCCTCCTGTCTGCTCTACCAGGGGGCCTCATGTCAGAGGTGTAAGAGAGGCCGTTCTCTGCATATCAGGTTCTACTGTCAGGTACGTGACACAGCTGTTGATTTCTTTTTTTACCTACCTCATATCCCTTCCTGTCTGACAACAGGATTGTTTTTTTACATTCATTACTGAATAAACTAGGACTAATCATGTTCAACTGTCTGCTGTGAGACTGTGTTTACTCCTCAACCCATTGAGCGCTGGTCCGTTTGTTTTGTTGTACTCTGTGGGCACGTAAGAGAGTCCAAGTTTGTGGCGGTGTGAGGAATCTATCTGCACGAGTGTGAGGGTGGCCCCCGCAGCCTCCACGGAGAAGGTTACAGGCCTGAGAGCACGCGAGGGAGAGAAGAGCTTCATCACCTCCTTGACGGCCCAAGAGGCAGGCAGCGGGCGCAGCATCCCCGGTGCCTTCTGAAGCCTGGACTTCTCAAACCTCCTCTTCAACAGTGAGGCCTAGAGAACAGGCTGACTGGGGGCCCGGAAGACGAGGACAGGTGGGAGGCGCAGGCTGAAAACACTAGTGGTGCCACTTGAGGTTCCTGTGTGTCCTAGCCTTGTGACTCACACTGAGGATGCTGGGGAAAGCCTGCATGCAGTTTAAAGGAAGGAAGTGTATAGTGGAAGCAGCCTCAAATCACCTTCGTAATGGCCGCAATCCATGACTAAGCCCCACAGCGAGGGTGTGGGCTATTTGGGCCACACTGAAGCTGCTTTTACAATGGTGACTTTTGGTTCCTGATGGTGTGCAGCACTTAGGGTTGTTTCCTCCCTTTCTACTGCAAACTCTGGAAAATGCTATCTATTGGTTACACTTGTTTGTTAATTTCTTCTAGGATGCTCTACAATTGTTACATTGTAGAAGGATGTATATATGTTCTGTGTCCCTCAACTTCATCTAGTGGCCATAACGCTGTATTGTACTACTGTCCATAATAAAAGAACATTCATTCAGAAGATAAAATAGCCTAAGAAACAGTTGTCTTTGCCCAATTTGCACACAATGAATATACATGAAGACTTTATGGATGAATGGCTATAATATATATAATATTTGGAAATAGACCCCATATGTGTATTTTCTGCTGTGATGTATTAGTTCTAGTGTCTCCTCTTGCTTCCTGCCCTGGATAATCATCTATGAAAATCTTGGTTGGGTCGGTCAGATTTGATGGAGCGGTCTCCTAATTAGAATCCAGCCAGGAGCCAAATTACTAAGCAGGCCACCATTAGACATTTTCCATTATCCTTAGACTCACATTTTTATTTTTATTTTTTTTGTACCTGAAGATAGGATCGGGAACCGTATTCAGACTGGCTATCATATCCAACTTGTAGGAACACTGCAGGGTTGCACTCAGGGTTTTGTCGCCTGTGGTGGTTCCAAAGGTGTCCACATTAATAGTGATAACCGTCTTATAGGTGACATGGGTGTTGTTTGTTTCCTTAATAGAAACAAATGAGAAAAAAAAATAATTACAAAATGTTATTAGATGCATCTATTCCCTCCTCTCCCATCACACACACATAATTGCCATACAAAGGCCACACAAATGCAATGGAACTTCAACTATGGGATAGAGCCATGGGAATTCTTTTCTAACTAGTTGCCGACCAGCCGCCGACATACTGGTACGTCGGTTTGTGCACTGGATTTTGAAGGCGTGTGCCCACCGTGCGTCGCAGGTAGCTCGCCCGTGGGTCCGGCAGACTCGAAGTCCACCGGCCACCTGCAATCGCAGGCAAGAGAGCCAGAGCAGGGATCTGTCAGTGTAAACAAACAAATTCCCGTTCTGACAGAGGAGGAGAGAGAGATATACTGTTCCTAGTGGTCAAGAACAGCGATCTCTCTCTCTCCCAGGCAGCCCACCCCCCATACAGTTGGAAACACCTCCCAGGGAACACAGTTAACCCCTTTGATCGCCCCCTAGTGTTCACCCCTTCCCTGCCAGTGTCATTTATACAGTAATCAGTGCATTTTTATAGCACTGATCACTGTATTGGTGTCACTGGTCACCAAAAAGTGTCACTTAGAGTCAGATCTGTCTGCCGCAATGTCGCAGTCCCGCTAAAAATCGCAGATCACTGCCATTACCAGTAAAAACAATTAAAAGAACAAAAAGACGTTAAATCTTTCCCCTATTTTTCAGACGCTATAACTTTTGAGCAAACCAATCAATATACGCTTGTTGCGGTTTTTTTTACCTAAATATATGTATTTTTTTTGGATATGTATTATAGCAGGAAGTAAAAAATATTGTTTTTTTGTATTCAAAATTATCGCTCTGTTTCTAGCACAAAAAATAAAAACCGCAGAGGTGATCAAATACCACCAAAAGAAAGCTCTATTTGTGGGGAAAAAAGGATATCAATTTTGTTTGGATACAACATTGCATGATCGCGCAATTGTCAGTTAAAGCGATGCAGTGCCGTATCGCAAAAAATGGCCTGGTCAGGAATTTTTATTTTTAACAGTGGCACCACTGTTAATCTTAATGGTATGTCATGGGGGAGGAGGATATGTTACAAGCTCAGTTTTAGAAAGATTGAGTTTGAGGAAGTGGCGTGATATCCATACTGATATGTGGCTCAGTGAATTTGTGATAGGTGAGGAGATGGAGGGGCTGAGTTGATGAGTAGAGGGACAGATCTGGTGGTGTCATCAGCATAGAAGTCATTTTTTCAAGCCATGGAATGTTATCAGCTGGACAAGGAAAGAGGTGTAGAGAGAGATTAGGAGGGGCCCAAGGACGGATGCCCTAGGGTACCCCAACAGAATGTGGAAGAGGAGCAGAGGAGTTGGGGTTGTACATGACACTGAAAGTGTGCTGAGATAGGTAGGAGGAGAACCTGGAAAGAGCCGTGGAGGCCAAGGGAGTAGGGTTTATTGAGGAGGAGCAGGTGGTTGACTGTGTCAAAGGCAGTGGAAAGGTCTAAGAGTATGAGTATGGCGTAATGGCCATTGGTTTTCTTTCAATAATTTTTATTTGCAATAACCAGATATGATTACAGAAAAAGGACATTGCATCAAAATTAACGTCATTGAAGCATGAACTGATAAATCAAACAAGAAGTTGGCAAGTGCATAGATCACAATACTAATAGCAAAGATACCGGTATCTGTCTTGGGTCCAACTTCATGGATAAAGTGATCATAGTAGCAAGAAGAAAGTACAATACCGGTTCTATTAAAAGAAATAGGTTATCCCCCCCAACAGGAGCTATTACCGTAATTCCAGTGGGCTCATCACAAGAAACCCAGAGACATGTCCCAAAACAAAAAACTTTCAGAAATAAAAAGGACAAATACCAAAGCAATGAGAACTTGGAGAAGTAGAGAGAAGAGGGAAAGACCTAAAGAAAGTATAAAGCAAAGAAAAATAATATATGGTTTAGAGACAGAACAGGCACCAGGGTTCCTCATGGTGGCCATTGGTTTTAGAAGTTGATAGGTCCTTGGTGAGTTTCAGTAGGGATGTTTCTGTGGAATATTGTGGGTGGAAGCTGGGCTGTAGGGAATCTGTAGAGAAGGTTATTGTCAGTGAGGTAGCAACTCATACGGTTGTAGACAAGGCATTCAAGAACCTTGGAGGCAAATAGGAGCAGGGAGATGGGTCTTAAAGTGATTGTAAAGTCTTGTTTTTTTTTTTTTTTGTTTTTTTTTAAATAACAAACATGTTATACTTACCTCCTCTGTGCAGTTGGTTTTCCACAGAGCAGCCCGGATCCTCCTCTTCTTGGTCCCTCTTTGCTGCTTCTGGGCACTCCCTCCTATCGAGTGCCCACTCAGCCAGCAGCTTTCTATGGGGGCACCCGAGCCAAGTCATAGATCCGTGTATCCATTCAGACACAGAGCCCCGACCTGGTCCCACCCCCTTTTTCCCCCTTAATGGCTGACTGACTTTAATTGACAGCCGCGGGAGCCAATGGCGCTGTTTCTGTGTCTCAGCCGCATCAGAAGAAGTGTCCCGGATGGCTTAGACATTTGTGGACATCACTGGATAGAGATGGGGCTCAGGTAAGTATTAGGGGGGTGATGGGGAGGCTGCTACACAGAAGGTTTTTTTATCTTAATGCATAGAATGCACACTCTGCCTTTACAACTCCTTTAGGCTATTCAAACAGGTGGGGTTCAGTGAGGGTTTTTTAATCGTGGGGGTAACCAGTGCATGTTTGAGTGGAGAGGGAAAGGTGCCAGAGGAGAGGGAGAGGTTGAAGATGTGGGTTAGAGAGTTTAGGATTGAGCAGAAAGTGTGGTCGTAGCAGGGGCGGATCCAGGGGGGGCAACGGGGCAATTGCCACCCCTGAGAAATTTGTTGTGGGCCGGGCGGACGGGTGAGAGAGCGGGATCGGGCGGCTCCCAGAGCGAGTGTGGGAGCGGGCGGCTCCCCGAGCGGGTGCGGGAGCGGGCGGCTCCCCGAGCGGATGAGGGAGCGGACGGCTCCCCGAGCGGATGAGGTAGCGGGCGGCTCCCCGAGCGGATGTGGGAGCGGGCGGCTCCACGGGAGGACCGGGCGGGTAAGAGCAGGCTAGGTGGTGTGAGTAGGGGCAGCTGGCCAATCAGCGAGCCAGCGTGCAGGGGAGCAGAGAGATGACATCATCTCTCACTGCCCCGCATCCCTGCAGTAACTTCTGCCTTCAATGTACAGGCAGTGTAGGCAGCAGAGAGATTACATTATCTCTCTGCTGCCTGATCTGAAAGGAGGCAAGCAAAACACCACCTTAGCAGCTATGTGACAATCCGCAAGGTGTCAGGTGACGTGGCAAGTGACAATCCTCAATGTGTGGCCAGTAACGTGGCAAGTGACAATCTGCAACGTGTGGCAGGTGATGTGGCAAGTGACAATCTGCAACATGTGGCAGGTGACAATCCGCATCTGGTGGCAGGCAAGTGACAATCTGCAACATGTGGCAGGTGACGTGGCAAGTGATAATCCGCAATGTGTGCCAGGCGACGGTGGCAAGTGACAAGCTCAGGGCTCCCACTGATTCTGCATTATGGTGAGTTGAACCATTAAATTTTATATTACAATATATTAATAGAAATAACAACCATGGTGCTGGGATAATTGAAGCGCCAACACCAGCCATTTCCTCGATAAATTGCCCACAAAAAAATTTATTTTCTGGCAGTGCCCCTCCCGAGACTAGACTCTGGATCCGCCCCTGGGTTGTAGTAATTGTGAGGGGAAGGAGTCCAGGGGACAGGTGGTGAGGTGGGCCTCGGAAGGAAGTTTGGCAACTTCCTGAATGGTAACAGGGTTGAAAGAGGAAAGTATTGAGTGTGGTGTTGGACCTGGTGTGTTGGTTGGAGGGGAAATATGGACACTGGGTATCTCATCACAAATTGTGTCCATTTTGTTTTTAAAATGACTGGAAAATTATTAGAGAACACTTACCTGGACTCCACAACTTCCGATTTTTAGAGGAGCCTGGATTGTGAAGGTATTTGTGACGGGGTCATCCTGGAAGCCATAGCAGACATTATCTTTCACATGACTCTTGTTGAAGTAAATGCTCAGATCATTAAACTGACATTTATGGAAGGCGGCTGTCATCTCAAACAATCCGCAGGTCTTCTCAGGAACAACCTGTGACAAAGCTTTCAATGGAACAAGAATATATGTTATTATCTTTCAGAGGCCCCATTACATATTCCAAAAATGACAGACAACATGAAGGTTTTCCAGGATAATGGAAAGGGCTTTTGGGTAATGTAGAAGGAGCTGGAAAGACTGAAAATGGCTTTTGCAATGAGTTTGGATTATTACATAGTACACGTTAAAGCTCACAGTAGATGAGATTTTAATGGTTGGATTTCCATTTACTTTAAGGCATTGTTCACATTAGTGGGATTTCAGATGAGACTTCAGTTGCACAGAATCGCGTGACAATGGAAATCACATTCTTTTCAATTCTGCATGTTCACACCAATGGAACTCAGCACGACACAAATTGGAAAAGGTTCCTGTACTGTTCCACTACTTTATTGTGATTCTAACATGATTTTGACCTCATAAAATATGCAAACCACATTCAAGTTGCACTACATATTTGCACTGAAAGTTGGATCAAAATCTGATCACAGCAGTGTGAACCGAGCCTAATGCCCCTTACACACGATCGGAAATTCTGCCAGCAAAGTCGGATGTGAGCTTTTGGTTGGAAATTGCGACCGTGTGTATGCTCCATCTGACTTTTTCTGGCGGAATTTCCGCCAGTAAAAGATTGAGAGCAAGTTCTCTATTTTTCCGTCGGAAAAAGTTTCTATCGGAAATTCCGTTGGTCTGTATGCAATTTTGACGCGCAAAAAAACATGCATGCTCAGAATCGACTACGAGACAGAAGCGCTTGGTCTGGTAAAACTAGCATTCATGCTTCCCTGCACGCTGTAGCTTTGTTCATCGAGTTGTGGCAGGAGGTGGAGGAGGAGGACAAACTCAGAAAGGTGTGTATTTTCTGTCAGTTGGCCACTCAACCCCTTATTTAGGGTCTGGAAAATGATGTTCTCACAGATGAGGCATTGGCCCTCCTCCATTTTCTGCATTTTCGCTGTTACTATTTAGGCATAGCCCTCTTGAATGCTGGGGGGTCTCTCAGGGTCGCATGAGCATCCCGAATGAGGGCAAGTGCTACCTCCTCCACGTTACTCCCCTTCCTGGGCCTTTTGGGTGGAAGGTGGAGGGGAGGGACCTGGGATTGGGTCAGTCGACTGGGCCCGGCCACCTCCTGGCTGCCACTTCCCCCTGCCACCTCCTGGCTGCCACTTTCCCCCTGCCACCTCCTGGCTGCCATATTCCAGACCCTCATCCTGGCTGAGGCTGTCCTGTGTATAAAAAAAAGGGACATAGTTTTATTGTTTGCTTCATCAATAACACACAATTTTCAGCTCATGACTGTTGCAAATTGAATGTTAATAAATAGAAAAGACTATCATTCTGACACCAGCATTTTTCATTCTTGCCCCAAACCTTTTTGGCCACTACTGTCGATTGATATGTAAAACACATTTTTCTCAATCATTAATTTTTTATCCATAATAACATCTAGTTAACATAATTAATTTTAGGACAAGAAATATGTAGAAAAATACTATACCTGCCTCAAGCTGGGCTCCTCCACTTCTTCTTGGATGGAAGGCCCAGGCTGGTCCTCGGAAGCCTCAGCTGGGGGGGAAGGAAGTGTGGAATGTGATGACCTCACTTCAGTCTGGTCTTCCAGAAAATGCATTTTGTTGTAGTACCACAGACTGGGTACATACACATCTTCTGCTGCTGCTCCTGACCTCTGGGATGCCAGGACCTTATTACGCTCCTTCTTGTATGTGCTCCTCAAGCTACCAATTTTCCTGTCCAAAAAATCGCTGTCTGCATTAGGGACCTCCGTCTTCACAGATTCCAACAGTTTCTCCAGCATTGCCTTCCTAGCTGGTCTGTTATGATATAAAATTTGTTTGACTTGCCACAAACTGGGCAGCTCCCTCTACCTATCGATAAACTGGCTCATAAACTCAGGCTAAACTCTCATAATCTTATTACAATATAGGCCTCAATCTAGAAGCAGTATAGGCCACTGATGCCCCAAGTTAAAATGTTACCTTAGTTCTCACAATCAGTACTTCCTCCACTCACAGATCATACGTCCGACGCACGCGCGTTCCGATTTATATACACTGCGCATGCGTGAAACTCTGATGGGGATCCTGATGTAATGTTAATGTTTTAAAGAATAAATTCACCTTTATGAAAAAGAGAATACTGTAAATGCTCATATTTTTCAGGATTTTTTTTTCAGGAGCCTGTATGCTGTATCCATAATCACCCTTCATTAAACCACTTCCAGAACCACCAGGTCCCTTCCTTCCTTAGACTGTCAGTCCTACCAGGTTTCACCCTTCCTTAGATTACCTGCCAGTCCCGCAAGGTTGCTAGGTTCCTTTAGACTGACTTCCAACCCCACTAGGTTGCATCCTTCCTTATTTTAACTGCCAGTGATAACAGGCTCCAGTTTTCCTTAGATTGACTGCCAGTCCCACCAGGTACAACTCCTTCTTATCTTGTTCCCCAGTCTTACCAGGTTGGACTATTTTCTTAGCTTGACTACCAGCCCCACCAGGCACCTCTTTTGTATCTTTTTTTTTTTTCATAAAAAGGTTTATTAAAGGCACTTACAAATTAACAATCAAAGCCTTGTTTTAAAAACAAAATTGTACACGTACACGTATTGTCATGTGAACAGTGATGAAGCAAATTTTTACCATGTTAACAATATCATATGATCCACTTATAACAGCAATATCCCTCACTAGGTTAGAGCATGTAGCATACGAGATCCAGATGAGGGTTTGTTCAATAATAGCCAACTGAGAATCTAAGAGTAAAGTAGCATACAAGACAACAAGCGCAGCTGGTCACTTAACTTTGATTGCTCATATAAATAAACTTACAGTAGAATAGAGTAGAAAAAAGTAGGGGTGAAAACAGAAGGGGGGTTTAGGAAGAGTACCTGCAAGGAGATAAGGGCTCTCTCCCTGGTCATTGCTATTTGTGAGAGAAAACTTAGGGAAGGGCGAGAGGCATCTATGTTCAAGCGGGCTTTATCCGTTTATCAGTCGATCATACTCTGTTGAAACCTTAAAATGGAGCCAGGGGGACCATGTAGTATGGTATCTTTTAATAGTGTCAGATGATTGTGCTAGAGTGTCTTCCATTTGGCAAACCTCTGAGACTTTCTGCAGCCAGTCCCGTACAGAGGGAGCCTGTGTGCTTTTCCAGCATAGCGGTATCAAGGCCTTAATGGTGTTCAATAAATGCTCAGTTAAAGATTTTTTGTATCTTTTATATGGGTAATTGAAGATATGAAGCAGACAGCAAGCTGCGTCTAGCTTAATTCTCGTTTCCGTGATTTGCCGTATGGTGTCTCTCACTGTGGTCCAGAAAGTGTTAAGTGCCGGGCATTGCCACCAAATGTGTAGGAGAGTACCAATCTCCTCCCCACATCTCCAACATTTGTCTGATACCTCAGGGAACCAAGTTTTGAGTTTGTGTTCCGTGGCATACCACTGTGTCAAGAGTTTGTAAGCCGTCTCTTGCGTTTTGGTGCTTATAGAGCACTTGTGTGAGAGAGAACAGGCCGTGGACCATTGATTGTCCGTAATGTCCATTTGTAAAGCACTGGACCATTCCCTTCTAAATCTATCTTCGTGTGAAGTTTTAGAATATTGAAGCCAAGTATATATGGTCGAGGTCGCCTTACTAAAGTTGTCACCCTTATGACATGCCGTTTCTAGTTCAGTCAGTGTTCTTTGAAAGAAGGGTCCTTTAGCCGTATATGTGAATTAGCTACGAATTTGGAGGTAGGCCCAGAAGGGTAGATGTGGGAGGTTATTGTCATCTTTCAGCTCAGTGTAGTTTTTAACTCTATTGTTACAAAAGCAAGCCCCTGCCGTGAACTGTTTCTTGGGATCTGGAGACTGAAAAGTCCTATTAACCATCCCTGGAACAAATCCAGGTTTGTTATGTAGTGGGGTTAACGGGCTTAATTGTAATGTTGGGGTCAGACTTCTTGGTCACCGTCTGGAACACACTCATAGTGGCTCCTGTTAGTGGGTGGCTTTTCATTGATTGGTACTGGCAGTTCCAAGATATCCATGGGGAGAATTTCAAAGAATGGTGGTTCAATGACTTTTCTAAAATGACCCAGTCCTTGAAACCACTATGGCAGTGCCAGTCAATCACTCTCGTGAGGTGGGCGGCCCTATAGTAATTTTGGAAGTGTGGGAGTCCCATGCCTCCAAGGTCTTTAGGCCTAGTTAAGAGGGCAAATTTGATTCTGGGTCTTTTGTGACCCCAAAGGAATCGTAGTAGTAGAGATTGTAGTTTTGTAAAGAAGTTCTGTGGGATTCTGATAGGGAGCGATCTTAGGAGGTACAATAGTCGTGGAAGATAGTCATTTTAAGGATAGCGGCTCTTCCAAACCACAAAAAGTATTTGGAGTTCCAATTCCGTAAGTCAGTAGAGATGTTTTGTAACATTTGAGGGAAGTTTTGGTCATAGGTAGTCGTCAGTTTAGGGGTCAATTTAATCCCTAAATATTTAAGGGTCGTTGTGACCCAAGGAAATGGACAATTCTCTATTGTTCTATTTAGCGTGTCCTCCATCAGCGTGACATTCATAGCCTTAGACTTATTATAGTTAATTTTGAGGTTAAAAATGTAACCAAAATGAGCAAATTCTTTGATTAATTTTGGGATTGTTGTATGTGGTTTAGTTATAAAGAACAAAAGCTCATCGATGTATGCTGCTGTCTTGTATATTCTATTGGCCACCTCAAAGCCTGTAATAGATTGATTTTTGTAACCTGTATAATGAATGGCTCTAGGGATAAGATGAATAATAGCGGTGACAGGGGGCAGCCCTGCCTGGTCCCATTGGAGATTGTGACTTTCTTGGACAGGGTACCATTTATTTTCAGCCTAGCGGAGGGGTTTTGATAGAGGGCCACTATCCAGGTCATCATATGTGGTCCCAGGCCCACATGACGACAGGTAGCCAACATGTAGTCCCAAGCGACCCTGTCGAAGGCCTTCTCCACATCCGTGGACAGGAGAAGGCCCTCGAAATCTTGGGCATGTGCCTCGTGTGTCAAAAGTAAAGCCTTTATGATGTTATCTCTTGCCTCTCTGCCCGGCATAAACCCAACCTGTTCCAGGCCTACCAAGGAGGAGAGAAGAGGTTGTAGTCTATTAGATATGATTTTTGCTAGGAGCGTGAGGTCTAGATTTAACAAAGAGATGGGTCTGTAATTTGAGCAGTCAGTAGTGTCTTTAGGTATTAGTGCTATATGCGCTGACAGAAAGTCAGGCGGCACCTGTCTGGGTGAAGAGAGAGAATTCAGAGCCCCCATTAGAGGAGTTGATAATATGTCGCTAAATGTTTTATAATAGGCGGATGTGTAGCCATCCGGTCCTGGGCTCTTTCCTGGCTTAAGACCCTTAATTGCTAACTAAATCTCTGCCAGAGATATCTGATCCTCTAAAAGAGACACCTCAGTTTCCGCCAGCTGGGGAAGTCCGCTTTTGTTTAGATAGTCCTGTATTGCCTGCCCTCTCTCATTTGGAATCATAGGGGGTTTGTGTTGGTGTGGCAGATTGTAGAGTTTCGAGTAAAATTGATGAAAATGGGCTGCTATGGCCTCTGAGGTTACCGCTAACGTTCCACTCTGTGATCTAATGCCTGTAATGTTGTTGGTGGAATTAGTGTCTTTTAATGCCCTGGCCAATAGTCTACCCGTTTTGTCTCCTAACTCGTAGTATACTTTTTTTTTAAAAAACAATGATCTCTTAGCCTGAGTTTAAAATATTTGTTGTAAGGCTTTCTGGGCGTCCAAAAGATCTTTAGCGGACTGTGTTGCTAAAGAGTGTTTGTGGGTGGTTTCTAGCTGGTGTATTTTTTTCACTGGGCACCCATTTTAATCAATTCCCCCCTTATCATGCATTTATATGCCTCCCATATTATCATAGGGTCCATGTCAGGGGTAGTGTTGATTTTAAAGTAATCGGAAATTGCTGTCCGGATGCAAGGGAGCAGTTCAGGATCCATCAACAGGGAAGTTGTTACGTACCTAAAGGGTGAGCCCGAATTGCAGAGGATGGCCTCTCCTAGGCCTCCGACTCGAGAGCCCCTGATAGTGGTGACAGGGGTGCAGGAGTGCGGAGTGGTATGAGTGCCTGGCAGGATCAACAGCAGAAGGATCAGATGGCCGGCACAGCTGACGGGATGGATCAGTAGACAGGAACTGCAGACTGGACGACTCAGCAGACAGGACAGCAGACTGGATGGATCAGGCAGACAGGTGAGCAGGCTGGATGGCTCAGCAGACAGGCCCAGCAGACTGGATGATCAGCAGACAGGTGAACAGACTGGATGGCTCAGCAGACAGGCCCAGCAGACTGGATGATCAGCAGACAGGTGAACAGACTGGATGGCTCAGCAGACAGGCTCAGCAGATTGGATGGGAGTCCAGGATCGTCAGACAGGCCGGGTCGGTAAGCAGGCTGGCAGCAGAGGTACAAAAGGAGCAGGCAGAGGGATCGTCAAACAAGCCAGGGATCAGGTACAGGCAGATAACAGGAATAGTCTCAAAGCAAGCTGGGTCAAAACAGGAGCAGATATCAGGTTTTCAGGGAACACATACACAGAGCTGCAGAGCAAACAGCAATGATGCAAGTGCCAGACAGGTTTAAATAACCCGCCAGACACTAACGAGTGCATGTGCGCGTGCGCATAGACGCCCGCAATCATGCACCGATGGGTCTACTCTGCCTGTTACTGGCAGGATCTTCATGACAGAAGTATTTAATCTCCAAGTATTTGACCCTGACCTAGGTGTGCAGAGATCTGCCTCAAGTGATATGGGCGCGTGATCCGAGAGCGATTGGATCCCTATGTGGGCCCCTGTCACTATCTGCAAATACCTTTGGGACATGTATAGGTGATCGATGCGCGAATGACGGTTGTGTGGGATCGAATGGAATGTAAAGTCTCTGGACTCAGGGTGTAGGAACCGCCAGGTGTCAACTAACTGCAGGGAGTTTAAGAGTTGTTTACATTTTTTTAAGTGCTCTGTATGTGATACAGGATTTTCCGGTGGAGGAGTTAACTGTGGGGTCCAGTGGGATATTAAAATCCCCTCCCATAATTAGGAGGCCCAACGAGAAGCCCTTGAGTTTGCGTATGACCTGGCAGAAAGTTACCTGGGCTGAATTGGGAAAATAAACATTTGCTAACGTCAATGTCCTGTCTCTGTAACTTCCTTTAAGAAACACATATCGTCCCTCTGGGTCCACTAGCCTGTCTGTAAGCGTGAAGGGGGCTTCTTTGCTAATTAAGATGGATACCCCTTTGGTCTTTGCCACATCATTTGTTGCGTGGTGGGCTGCAGTGAAGAATGTGTTTCTGAGTTTAGGGATTTGGTTTGTCCTGAAGTGAGTTTCTTGCAGAAAAACAAACTGTGGCCTACCTTTCTTCAACTCCCGAAGTACGGACACACGCTTCTCTGGGATGTTCAATCCCCTAGTATTATGTGAGATCACCGGGGGTGTCTTCCCAAGTGACGAGTAGGCCATTGCTGGGATTCGGGAAAAAAGTGCTCCGTTTACACTCTGCAAGATAAATCTGAATTACTTGGTGGGTATTTCACTTCACAATAGACCAGGCAGAGATATTGCAGGAGAGCACAGGTACAGAAAGAAAAAGAGAGGAGGAAGAAGATTTATGAAAGGAGGATTCAGGGATAGAGAGTGAATCCTATGTAACTGGAGGAACAATAAGATAAAGCAAACTTTAGAAAATATATCACAATTTCTAAAGTATAAATGTAGTGCACCTGGGTCTAGAAATCCCAGCCCAAGTACACTTTGTGGGTACGTGGGAGGTCGCCACCGGGGTGGTATAAACACTACTGGTTTTACTGTATTTTACACCTAAACACAACCACAACAATGGTGAAAAAGTAGGACGTTAAGAAAAAAAAATACAATCAAAAATCAAATGAGGAGAAAAAAGAACGACAGCCTAAAATTGTAGGCATGAAAAAAAAAGGAATGACAACTTATTGTCAACTTGAGTCAACCCTATAAAGAGAATGGAGTAGTTATCCTGAAGAGCCTAAACCTTTCCCGCAAGTCTGTGAGGGATTTATGATGTTCCCACTGGAGGTGTCCGCCTGGACTGCGATTTCTGAGTGTCCACAAGTTACTATGCAGTTGTCACATGCATCAGGATATACCCATAATCCGGGTAAAGTTCCTGTGTTCAAGTTCTAATGGTGAGAGAGGACCTAGCCAGAGCTGCGGCCCAACCCACTTGTGGTATAATCGCAGTCAATGGATGCATGGTGTGGGGGTACCCAGCCTAGAATGCCCCTGCAGTTTAGAGTAAGGCTGTGTCAGTCACCTCAAAACCAACCTCGTATAAGATTCCAGGTTGGGCAGGTTAGAATTTCCCATAATTGGGTGGAAGCCATAGGGCTAAGGTCCTCCTGTGAAGTTAGTCTATTGGAACTAAATGTGACGTGGGACATCTCCCAGAAGTTGTGGGTACCGGGTTCAAAGTTCAGCAATGGATGTTAATGTGTTAGGTTTCAGGATTGTAAGTGTTCGGAGTTCCCATGTGTTGACTGCTACCGCGGCCATGTTTCATCCGCTTCAGATGCTGTTTCTCTGGCGTGGAGGAGGAGGAGGCAGGGGGGATTCTGGTGAGTGGTGGTAGCGCAAATTCCTGGTATCAGTCCGGGAGTTCTATCAGTTCTATGCCCAGGCCGTCACAAAATTCCAGCAGGTCAGATGGTGAGCATAGAATATGTTGTTTCCCTGCAAGCGACACCACTAGAGCAAATGGGAAACCCCACGTGTAGCGTAAGTCACATTCCCTGAGTTTGTCCAGGTGGGGGCGCAGAGCTCTGCAGTTTTGTAAAGTAATTTGAGAAAGGTCTAGAAAGAGCATAATGCGCGCTCCATTAAAAACAATGTGATAGTTTCTGAGGGCCCTTCTCATGATATCCTCCTTGAGTGGGTAGCTCTGCAGGCAGCAAATAATGTCTCTAGGAGGTGCTGTGTCTGGGCCCCTGGCTCTGAGGGCTCGGTGGGCTCTCACAAATTCAATATCTGCATCTTCCTGTCTTTCTAGCAGGGTATTGAATACTCTTTGCAGTGCAGGGACAATTTGGTCAGGATCAACCATCTCTGGTATTCCCCTCACCCGAATAATATTCCTCCTCCCCCTGTCATCTAAGTCCTCAAAATGACAGTTTATTTCTATGAATTGTGTGGCATGGGAATCTGCAACTTTCTCCAGTCTATGCAGGGCTTTGTCCCTGAGCTTGCCTGTGGCCTCCACTGTCACCATTTTTTCAGTAAGGACTAATAAGTTGGACTTTAGGTCCGTAATGGTGGCTGAAAATGTGGACTTAATGTCAGCTGCAAATCCGGACATGTCCGCATATGTGAGGGGTTTATTAGAGCGGTTATGGCCCCTACTTGGCTCCTCAGCCGCTGACTGAATCCTCACTGAGATCGTCCGTATCATGCTGGGACCGCGCCATCTTGGGGCCTGCTGCACTGCCTCGTGGTGCTGGCTGAGCTTTAAGTAGCTCCGAGATGCCCCTAACGGTGGTGGAAGCGGCAGTACTGCGTCGGGATCTGGAATGGGGTGTCTGGAGATTCAGTTTTCCCATTTCCCAGTGTGTGCACGTAGGGTGACCGGCTAGAGGCTTTGTCGTTCGTGGAGCTCCTCTAGTGCGCGTCATCCCGTCTGCTTTCCAAGCCACGCCCCCATCCTCTTTTGTATCCTAGCACCCCTGGAAGAAGTGGCTCAGGCTGGGTTTTATAAAAAAGATGTAAATAAGGTTGTAGCGCGCTGCCACCTACTGGTAGAAAATAGTGTACAGCTGCTAAAATCACTAAATATGTTCCCACATCCACAGTAGATCAATATGAAAAGTGTGATCGCGCTGCCTCAATAACAAAGTAAGGTATTGACTGAAACGTGACAATAGATACCGTAGCTAAAAATATAGACATTTCATATACAGTATATAAAGTCCCAGTGAATAATATATCTGTAAACATGCATATAAATAAATAGTGCAAAAAAAGTCCACTTAAATTCAACATTAATAATAAATCTTCTTATGAATTGTGCAATGGAGAAAGTCTATTCAATGAAGCGCATCACAGAAAAAACACCACTGTAGTTCGGTTCGACAATTTGCTCCTTTCACCAGGTGAAGTGCAAGATCCCCTTCATTATAGACCCCAGAAGGGTCAACTAAGCATGTAGGCAAATCTATCTGATGGATCAAACATTGGTGTTCAGGTTGCTTTAAGAGCAATAGGGTTCCCCGCTCCAAAATATCTCCACACAGCTCACAAGCAGGTCATACAAACAGAAAAGAACAGCCTCCAATAAAGCAGTTTTCCGATTTTTGGATTTTAAAATTTACAAATTTTAGATTTTCAGCATTTACGCGTTTCCGAATTTTGCAAATTTTTGAATTTACAAATTTTCAAATATTCAAATTTGCAAAAATTCAGAAACATTTGTAAAACGGGATTTGTTAAAAAAACGAATTCAGAATGAAACAAATTGCACATGTCTATTTGTTATTGAGGCAGTGCGATCGCACATTTTCATATTGATCTGGTTGGGTTTTGACTTGACTTTGGTACCTACAGGAGCTTCCCAAAACATTCTGCATCATTTTTAATCATGTACTGCCGTATAATACAACCTTTTTTTAAGACTGGTTTAGAAATTCTGAATTTAAGAGGATTGAAAATATAGTAAAATTAGACATGTGTCATGTATCAGAAGTTCTCTCATCTCAACCCCCCAGTGATGTCACAAACTGCCAAAATAAAAAATAAAACCTCAACTGAAATTTTTGTGAATTGGGTCCTTCCAACACTAAAATAAAATGTTTTGGTTGGGGTTAAACTCTAAATGGTTTGTAGATAATATTTGCAATGCTAGATGACTTCAACTATAAACTAGTGAGAAAATCTGGAGTGACTCCTTCAGTTCTTGCATACATACCGGTGACGTTATATGGATTTTTGCAAAAACATCCAGATCGATTGTTCCTCAGCTGCCATTCCTCATCCGCTTTACACGTTTGTGTTGAAGGATCTAAAGAGAAAATAGGATACTTATGAGGACCAATCAAACTTCTGGGGGACTTTCATAAATCAGATAATGTAATGAAGACACACTGAGAAATATGGAATGTTTATGGAGCTGTAAGAATCTATCTAGCTTTTAGAATTCCATATCAGCATTGATTGCCTCTCGAACAGGTAACCTACTCAAACTCGCTCCAGCTACGGCCCTTCTAAGTATTAACTTAGACACCTTCCCACCACAATACAACACAATAGTGGCTAATAATACCCTCATAGCCGCAAGACTTACAATAACCAAATTGTGGAAATCAATCAAAGCCCCTAATCTTGCTGAAGTTATTACAAGACTATATATACAGTGCCTTAAAAAAGTATTCATACCCCTTAAAATTTTCCCACATTTTGTCATGTTACAACCTAAAATGTAAATTTATTTTATTGAGATTTTGTGTGATAGACCAACACAAAGTGGTACAAAATTGTGAAGTGGAAGAAAAATGATAAATGATACAAATAAATATGTGAAAAGTGTGTGGGGGGGGGGGCATTTGTATGGCGCCCCCCTGAGTCAATACTTTGTAGAACCCCCTTTCTCTGTAATTACAGCTGCAAGTCTTTTTTGGGGATGTCTCTACCAGCTTTGCACATCTAGAGAGGGACATTTTTGCCCATTCTTCTTTGCAAAATATCTCAAGCTCTGTCAGATTGGATGGAGAGCGTCTGTGAACAGCAATTTTCAAGTGTTACCACAGATTCTCAATGTGATTTAGGTCTGGACTGTGACTGGGCCATTCTAACACATGAATATGCTTTGATCTAAACCATTCCATTGTAGCTCTGGCTGGATGTTTCGGGTCGTTGTCCTGCTGGAAGGTGAACCTCCGCCCCAGTCTCAAGTCTTTTGCAGACTCTAACAGGTTTTCTTCTAAGATTGTCCTGTATTTGTCTCCATCCATCTTCCCATCAACTCTGACCAGCTTCCCTGTCCCTGCTGAAGAAAAGCATCCCCACCACATGATGCTGCCACCACCATGTTTCACAGTGGGGATGGTGTGTTCAGGGTGATGTGCGGTGTTAGTTTTCCCCCACACATAGCGTTTTGCATTTAGGCCAAGAAAAAAAAGCTTCTCGCAAACCGCAAACAGGACTTCTTATGACTTTCTTTCACCAATGTCTTTCTTCTTGTCACTCTTCCATAAAGGGCAGATTTGTGGAGAACACGACTAATAGTTGTCCTGTGGACAGATTCTCCCACCTGAGCTGTGGATCTCTGCAGCTCCCCCAGAGTTACCATGGACCTCTTGGCTCTTCTCTGATGAATGCTCTCCTTGCCCGGCCAGTCAGTTTAGGTGGACGGCCATGTCTTGGTAGGGTTGCAGTTGTGCCATACTCTTTCCATGTTCGGATGATGGATTGAAGAGAGCTCTGTGAGATGTTCAAATCTTGGGATATATTTTTTTTTATAACCTAATCCTGCTTTATACTTCTCCACAACTATATCCCTGACCTGTCTGGTGTGTTCCTTGGCCTTCTTGATGCTGTTTGTTCACTAAGGTACTCTAACAAACCTCTGAGGGCTTCACAGAACAGGTGTATTTATACTGAGATTAAATGACACACAGGTGGACTCTATTTACTAATTAGGTGACTTCTGAAGGCAATTGGTTCCACTAGATTTTAGTTAGGGGTATCAGAGTAAAGGGGGCTGAATACAAATGCCCCCCCCCCACACTTTCCACATATTTATTTGTATCATTTATCATTTTCCTTCCACTTCACAATTACGTGCCACTTCGTGTTGGTCTATCACACAAAATCCCAATAAAATACATTTACATTTTTGGTTGTAACATGACAAAATGTGGGAAATTTCAAGGGGTATGAATACTTTTTCAAGGCACTATACAAGCACATTACAAATTAATGTTAGCCTGAAAAAACTATAACCTAAATCATTTCAAGAGACACTGGCTCAACTGGATTACCCACCCTAAAGCCTCTAAAACTACTGAAAGAATGTTATCAACACTCTTGGTTAATGATAAACTCTTTCCTCTCTATTAAGAATGTTAAAGTAAACCAATTGCTTCATGTATACAGGTTATTCCCTTCCTACGTATTAATGATATGAAACGTATTCTCCACTTCTATATGTCCTTTTTACAGTTAGACCCCATAAGGGTAAATAGTAGACATGTGCACTGCCAAAAAAATGTGTTTGTTTTCATTTTCATTTCATTGTTTTTTTCTGTTTTTTTTTTTACATTTTTCGGGTCACTCGTAAATTCGTAAATTTGTAAATTCGTACATTTGTACATTCATAAATTCGGAAATTTGTAAGTTAGTAAATTCATAAATTCGTACATTCCTAAATTAGAAAATTAGTATATTCGTAAATTCGTAAATTCGTACATTCGTACATTCCTATATTAGAAAATTCAGGAAATTTGGAAATTCTAAATAGTAGCTAACTATTAGATTAGGTATTGTAAATTCCTTTCAAATTTGGCTGTTAGTGAACGTAACGAATAAAAATTTATCCGAAGTTACGAATTATCCAAAATAACGAATGCCGCTTTTAAACAAATGGAATGGAAAAAATAATAATAATAAAAAGTTTTTTTTTATTATTATTGTTATGCATTATTATTAATTCATTCATTATTCATTAATTCATTACGTTCCATTAGTTTAGATACGGCATTCGTTATTTCGAATAATTCTTAACTTGAGATAAATTTGTATTCGTTACATTCACTAACAGCCAAATTTGAAAGGAAATTACAATACCTATAATTTAATAGTTAGTAATAGTTAAGTTATTTTTAGGTAATTATTATTTCAGATTTCTATATTTCCAAATTTTAAGAATTTACGAATGTACGAATTTAAGAATTTACGAATGTGCAAATGTTCGAATTTACGAATGTATGAATTTAAGAATTTACAAATGTACAAATGTACGAATTTACGAATGTACGAATTTAAGAATTTACGAATGTTCAAATTTATGAATGTACGAATTTAAGAATTTACGAATGTGCAAATGTCCGAATTTACGAATGTACGAATGTACGAATTTAAGAATTTACGAATGTGCAAATGTACGAATTTACGAATGTACGAATTTAAGAATTTACGAATGTTCAAATTTATGAATGTACGAATTTAAGAATTTACGAATGTGCAAATGTCCGAATTTACGAATGTATGAATGTACGAATTTAAGAATTTACAAATGTACAAATGTACGAATTTACGAATGTACGAATTTAAGAATTTCCGAATGTACAAATTTAAGAATTTCCGAATGTACGAATTTACGAATGTACGAATTTAAGAATTTACGAATGTTCAAATTTATGAATGTACGAATTTACAAATTTTCGAATAATCAAATTTACGAATATTCTGAAAAATTTGTTAAAAGGGTTTTTGGTAGTTTGGATATATCCGAATTAACGAATTTGTCGAAATTTGTTAAAGAATTTATTCGGAACGAAACGAATTGCACATGTCTAATAAATAGGGTAGTAATGGTAATGGTAATGGTTCTATTGTTTATTTGTTATAATTATAACTCTGATTCAGATATTGTATGGATACCAATCCTGTCTTCTATAGGGAGAGAGCAAAATTTGTTTTTTGTATTCTATTCTGTAACCTTCATATATACCAAATAAAAATCTTTTGAAAGATAAAAAAAAAAAAAAAACAATGGAATGTATTGTAGAATGAGTGAATTGGTTTGGAAACCCGATGAATCTGCAAATTGGGAATTTTTTTTAACCTTATATGCAAGGAAGTCCATCAAGTCTGCCTTTTACCTTCTATCAAATCAAAAAATGATGAAACAGCCGTTCTCCTCCATTGGTCTCATTATCACGGATTATGGGGGAGACTTTTTCAAACTTGATTGAAACAGTGATGACATCCTCATTAAAATTTAATTGAAATGAGCCTTTATTTTTGTCATGACGCCCACCCAGGTGAGATTAATATACGAGAAGAAATAAAGTTCTCCATCGATGTGTGTGGTTATGTTTGTCCAAAAAAAAAAAAAAATGCGATCACAATTTTTGTGCTGATAGGACAATAATAGCTTTGCTGGGAGCTCTCACTTTATTTCTTAACCACTTCAGCCCCGGAAGATTTGGCTGCTCAATGACCAGGCCATTTTTTGCGATTTGGCACTGCGTCCCTTTAACTGACAATTGCGCGGTCGTGCGACCCAAACACAATTTATGTCCTTTTTTCCCCCACAAATAGAGGTTTCTTTTGGTTGTATTCGATCACCTCTGCGGTTTTTATTTTTTGCGCTATAAACAAAAAAAAAGCAACTATTTTGAAAAAAAACACAATATTTTGTACATTTTGCTAAAATAAATATTTCAAAGTTTTTTTTAAAAAAGCAAATTTTTTCCTCAGTTTAGGCCGATACGTATTCTTCTACATATTTTTGGTAATGAAAATCGCAATAAGCGTATATTGATTGGTTTGCGCAAAAGTTATCGCGTCTACAAAATAGGGGATAGATTTATGGCATTTTTATTATTATTATTTTTTTCACACGTAATGGCGGTGATCTGCGATTTTTATTGGGACTGCAACATTATGGCGGATACATCGGACACTTTTGACACATTTTTGGGACCACTGACAATTATACAGCGATCAGTGCTATAAAAAAATGCAGTGATTACTGTGTAAGTGTCACTGGCAGGGAAGGGGTTAACACTAGGGGGCGATCAAGGGGTTAACTGTGCTCACTGACTGTGTATTCTAACTGCAGGGGGAGGGGACTGACTATAAGAGATGACAGATCGTGATTCCTAGCTACAAGGAACTCACAATCTGCCTCTCCTCTCCTCACAGAACAGGGATTTGTGTGTATACACACACACACACGTCCCTGTTCTGCCTCTCGTGCCTGTGATCGCGCGCGGCCGGCGGTCATCGTGACTGCCGGCCACGAGCATCGGCACCCCCGCAATGCAGCGGGCATGTGCTCGCACGCGCCTGCTATCCCGCTTAAAGGAGCCGGCGTATAGCTACAACGGCTTGCGGGATCATGCTGACCTGCCGCAGTATAATGACGGCCGCTGGTTGGCAAGTGGTTAAAGAATACAGATTCACCAAAGTTTAAGGGGACTCCTCTAACCCTCAGGAGTCAATAAAAGGCCCATTTTATATTGAAAGAGACTTTGTCACAGTTTTTACTGTTAACCAAAAGCCAAGTCTGCAAAGAAAAGATTGGTAGTTAGTGTCCCATGCACACCACTGATACCTGCTGTTGTCAGGAGTAGGGATGAGGTTTGGGTTCATTGCTTCTATGGTTTCTCAGAAAATCCTTGATATTTGTAAAGTTTGCAAACTGGGAACTTTTGGATGTAAAGTTCACAGGTCCGCTATCAGTTTTAACGTACTCTGTTTAAAGCAGGTTGTATCATGTTTAAAATCATGAGAAGCCTTGCTCCGAGTTACCTCTGTTCACGTTTCCACAAACGAGTTCTGGGCAGATCACTTAGATCGAGCAGAAGAGAACTCCGCCACATCTCTGTGCCTAAGAAAACCCGACGTGGTAGTCGAGCTTTCTCCCACCAGGGTGCCGTGCTGTGGAATAGCCTCCCTGCCGAGCTCCAGGAGGCCCCTACCATCCTGGTCTTTCGCAGGAAATTGAAGACTTGGATCTTCACACAAGCCCTTCCTGCGTAGCCTTTCTGGTTGCATTTTTCATGCTGCTTTCCTGTTTCTGTTTCCCCCTAGTCCCTGGGTTTCTCCAGGGACTCCGCCAAGCGCGTCGGGGCCCTTCGGGGTAAGACCGCGCTATATCAAGATACCTCTAAATTCAACTTTCAACTCATTATAACTGCATATATATTTTTTGCTCAGCTGAGTCGCATAAGCCAATCATTTGAAGGAATGCATAACCCAGCCCTCTTTCCGTAAATGGGTGGGCTTAGAGCAGCCATATTGGAGCCGTCCAGAAGACCCAACAATTCTGTGTCAACAGATATTGTGGCTTTTTTTTACTGTATCTTCTATTTTTGCAGTTTTCATTTTGACATTGAGGCATGCCACTCATGGAAGTGCCCACCTTCCCATGCTTTCTGTTTGGCAATAGAATGTCTATTTGCCCTATAGATGGCCAGAATTGAAAAACTAGATTGACCCCCCCCCCCCAGACTCCAATGGGGTTTGCTGCAAAGTTTTTGAAGTTTGAACTTCTTTACACTAAATGGCAACATTTCTCCACACATATTCCTGATTTCACAATAATGTTAGCTAAGAGAAAACTCAAAAGTTTGCTAACACTTCCAGAGCTAAGAGGCCCTCTGTGGTGAAACGCAGAAAGTCAATGGGAATTCCAACAAAGCTAGAGCAGTGATTCTCAACTCCTGTCCTCAGGACCCACTAACAGGCCAGGTGCTATAAAACATTTCCAATAAAAAAATGTAAAAAAAAAAAATGTCTTCATCAATTTAGGCAAATATGTATTCTTCTAGATGTTTGGGGGGTGACACTTGAGGAGTATCTGGAGAGCCAAGCTAGGGACCCAGCAGGGAAGCATGGATGACACTTGAGGAAGATACTCAGTGAGAAGGTTGGACGAGCTTAGGAGAGATCCAGTGGCAGTGGATCAGCAAGTCTAGTGAGAGAGACTGGGAGCTCAGTAGAGTGAAGATCTACAAGAAGTGATTGTAGAGGAAGTAAGGGAGTCCATTACAACTTATGTTAGAAACTTATAAGATTGTTGCCATAGAAGACATCATTCCTACACATACAGATGTGGTGTCCGGCTGGGTGCCTTCCCCTGCATGGCTGTCTACCTATAGAAGTCTCCGAGTCTGCTAATTACCAGTGAAACTACTTAAGGGTATCCTGGCCCTAAACCCTCTCTCCCACAGTTCTGTTCAATAGAAAATAAATCTCTTTGCATTCAAGAAGTGTCTGGCGACCATGAATTTATCTTGCACTACACCCACCATGTCTCGTAACCCACTCTACTCAGAAGTATGTCAGCTGTCCCTAACTCTGGAGGTAACTATTAGGCCTAAAGAGGCCCAGGACCTTGCTACATATTCATACCGAGTTATACAGTATAGATCTTTTCTAACTCTGTATGAATAAAATTGTATAAAGGGTGTTTTTCCCATTTTTTAATAGGGTATAAAGTTTGGGGTTCTGTATTCTAATTGGAGGAGGTGCCGGCCACCCGCAATTGTTCCCAAGCGAGGCAGAACGGTGATCAGCCTATGTAAACAAGTCAGGAACACGGATCTCTGTCTTCATAAAATCAGACCATCCCCCACACAGTTAGCAAGCACCCCCTAGGGACACACTTAACTCTTTGATCGCCCCCTGATGGTAACCCCTTCCCTGACAGTCTAATTAGTACAGTAACAGTGCATATTTTTAGCACTGATCACTGCAATAATGTCACTGGTTCCCAAAAAAGTATCAAAAGTGTCAGTTAGGCTGGGTTCAGCTATAGCAGGGGATTGTGACCGGCTCCCTATGGAGCTCTCTATGGAGCTCTCTCTGGAGCCCTCTATGGAGCTTTCTATAGAGCTCTCTATGGAGCCCTCTATGGAGCCCTCTATGGAGCTCTCTATGGAGCCCTCTATGGAGCTCTCTATGGAGCCCTCTATGGATCTCTCTATGGAGCCCTCTATGGATCTCTCTATGGAGCCCTCTATCGAGCCCTCCATGGAGCTCTCTATGGAGGCCTCTATGGATCTCTTTATGGAGCTCTCTATGGAGCCCTTTATGGAGCTCTCTATGGAGCTCACTATGGAGCACTCTATGGAGCACTCTATATAGCTCTCTATGGAGCCCTCTATAGAGCTCTCTATGGAGCTCTCTATGGAGCTCTCTGTGGAGCTCACTATGGAGCTCTCTATGGAGCTCTCTATGGAGCCCTCTATGGAGCCCTCTATGGATCTCTCTATGGAGCCCTCTATCAAGCCCTCTATGGAGCCCTCTATGGAGCCCTCTATGGATCTCTCTATGGAGCTCTCTATGGAGTCCTTTATGGAGCTCTCTATGGAGCTCACTATGGAGCACTCTATGGAGCCCCCTATGGAGCTCTCTATGGAGATCACTATGGAGCCCTCTATGGAGCTCTCTATGGAGCTCTCTATGGAGCCTTCTATGGAGCTCTCTATGGAGCTCTCTATGGAGCTCACTATGAAGCCCTCTATGGATCTCTCTATGGAGCTCTCTATGGAGTCCTTTATGGAGCTCTCTATGGAGCTCACTATGGAGCACTCTATGGAGCCCCCTATGGAGCTCTCTATGGAGCACACTATGGAGCACTCTATGGAGCCCTCTATATAGCTCTCTATGGAGCCCTCTATAGAGCTCTCTATGGAGCTCTCTATGGAGCTCTCTGTGGAGCTCACTATGGAGCCCTCTATCGAGCTCTCTATGGAGCCCTCTATGGAGCCCTCTATGGATCTCTCTATGGAGCCCTCTATCGAGCCCTCTATGGAGCTCTCTATGGAGCTCTCTATGGAGCCCTCTATGGAGCCCTCTATGGATCTCTCTATGGAGCTCTCTATGGAGTCCTTTATGGAGCTCTCTATGGAGCTCACTATGGAGCACTCTATGGAGCCCCCTATGGAGCTCTCTATGGAGATCACTATGGAGCCCTCTATGGAGCTCTCTATGGAGCTCTCTATGGAGCCTTCTATGGAGCCCTCTATGGAGCTCTCTATGGAGCTCACTATGAAGCCCTCTATGGAGCCCTCTATGGAGCTCTCTATGGAGCCAGTTCACATATCTCTGCAGCAGCTCCGGTGTGAATTGCACAGGAATGCTGTGCGTCTTTTGGTCCATTTTAGGTCCGAGTTCAGCCTAAAATTGTGAGCCAATGTGTTCTCATATGTGAACCCAGGCTCAGTGTCTGATCTGCCCACTGCAATGTTGCATTCCCGCTAAAAAACGCTGATCGCCGCCATTACTAGTAAAAGAAAAAAAGTCCATAAAAATAGCCCATAGTTTGTAGATGCAATAACAAAGTGCAAACCAATCAATATACACTTATTGGGATTTTTTTTTTACCAAAAACATGTAGCAGAATACATATTGGCCTAAGTTGATGAAGAAATTTAATTTTTTACATTTTTTTATTGGATGTTTTATAGCAGAAAGTAAAAAATATATTTTTTTATAGCACAAAAAATAAAAACCGCAGAGCTGATCAAATACCACCAAATCTGTATTTGTGGGAAAAAAGGACGTACGTTTTGTTTGGGTACAGCGCCGCACGACCGCGCAATTGTCAGTTAAAGTAACACAGTGCCGTATTGCAAAAAATGGCCTGGTCAGGAAGGGGGGTAAAACCATCTGGGGCTGAAGTGGTTAAAGCAAAGAAAGCTATTTTGGTTGTACTTCTCCTATGGATCCCAGGATTGCAGTTTATTCTGCACTCCTGTGACCCATTTTCAGCCAAAAGAGGGCTGAAGCCTGCTATCAGCTGACATCACTTCATCAGTCCAGGCTCAGGAAAGATCCCAACTTTACAGTCAAGATCCACCCACACGCCTGGTCCAGCAGTTGCCTCTCAGGAAGCCGCTGGGAAACTGAGCCGCCCTCTCCCACCCCCTCCACATCCCAGTGCTCCAGTGAGCATTGGAGGGGCAGAGCAGAGAATCAATGACTGACAGTAACAGCTCTCTGCTCAGAGCAGAAGGGAGAACTGAGTGATCGGCGGTGCTTGATTGCTCAGTTCTTGGGGAGGAGCTGGTGGGAGACAGCTGCAGCTGGGATTGGTGAGGTTAGTATTATTGTTTTTTTGGTTTTTTTTTTACTATTCCTATACTTCTTTTAAACCTTAAAGTGGAGTTCCATCCACTTTTAGAACTTTTTCTCTAAATGATTATTATACCATATAGATAAAGCA
Source organism: Aquarana catesbeiana (assembly GCA_037953035.1). Lineage (NCBI taxonomy): Eukaryota > Metazoa > Chordata > Amphibia > Anura > Ranidae > Aquarana > Aquarana catesbeiana. The sequence goes on from JBBHAA010000878.1 coordinate 2,674,199, forward strand.
TTGTAATTTTTTTTTTTTTGTCTCCTTATCCAGATACTGCAGTTTTCCATCTAGTTTCTGGTTTCTGCCACCCGCAGATGTGTCCGTCATATCCGGCGGCACACTGTTTCCTGGGAGTTTTGTGTCATAATTCAGTGTGGATGGCAGCCGCTTGTGACCGCGATATTCCGAAACCGGAAGTGGCGCGATGACGACATGTTGCCATTACAACAGGGCCGGGCACTTCCGACGACCCCGCCCATTGCGATGGCAACGTCAGAAGTTGACGGCTCTGCGAGCCACACCCACACTGCGCATGCGCGAGGACGGGTGCGGTGCATGCTGGTCGCTCAGCAGCACCGAAACCCAGAAGATAGTGCTGGTGGGCTTCACATGCCCAAAAGCAAAATGGAAAATGCCAGGAGACAATAATAAAAGATATCTTTTGATTGCAAATCGGCAATCGAGCGGCGATAGGTCATAAAAACGTGAGTTATATATATGAGTTCTAATCTAAAGATATTAATCTTAAAAAAAAAATGTATACAGTTGGAACTTCGCTTTATTAGGTATAATGACTAGGAAAAGGAAATTCATGACTTACCTGTACAATAAGATGAGGAGTACCACAAGGAGCCTGGAGTTCCGATTAATTTGTACACATAGTATCCCTGTGGACACGCCTTAACCTGTATAGTTGATGTCCAGTAGCAGCAGTCTTCAGACCAATGGGCACAAGAAGTGCGATCTACAATGCCATCTCTGATCACTGGATGTGTTCCATTCATCCATGCTGGGGTATCTGTATTACATCTATAGTTGGGTACGCAGTATTCTGGTATACGAACACCTCCACTACCAACAAACTGATACCACCCATTCTTGTAAAAATCATATTTAAGGGTTACGTTTAGGGTGTTGTCTGTGCTTCTCCAGGGCTCATCGAGTACAGTGCGATTTACACAAGGATCAGAGCAGGAATAGGAGCCACGGGACTTGGTACAGTCCATTCCAAAGCCACAAACACCTCTCTGGCACTCATCAATTTCACAATGGAATCCGTTCCCGTAGTATCCATCAGGACACACACAGATAGACCAATAAAAATAGTAAATGCACTTTGCTACAGGATGACATCGGTACAGACTAGGATTTTCACACTCATTGAAGGGAACACAGGAACCATGTGAATGGATGTAACCCCTTGGACAGAGGCAGATATAAGAGCCAATGGTGTTCTGACAAGTGCCAACAGAGCAGTTGTGTGTTCGGGAGTCGGTGCACTCATCAATGTCGGAACAGTTGAATCCATTTCCAAAGAAGCCGTCCTTGCAGGAACAATGGAATCCGTCACATAGAGCATATGGATGACATTGTGAACAGTCTACTGCAGCTGTAGAAAACAAGTGAAGAAAAAAAAAATCAATAAACGGACTGGAACTAAAAACATCCATCCTAAAATCTTCTCCTGTCTCTACCGGCTTTCTTCTGGACTCATCAATGCCAAACCAAAGCTGTACATAGATCATTCTGAGCTGTCACTGCTGACTACACATTGTTGACTTTCTAAAGTTTGTGTGAAGAAGCCACCCCTGATGAAGTCACATGTGCTGTGACGCAACGCATCAGTAGTAGCTGGATGATGTCACTTTTGTGTCATGGCTGGGCTGGAAGATCCATAGTGGAACACACTGCACTTTGCTACGCTTGTTTTATCCTACTAAATGTGAGTGTAAAATTGTTTATCAATTTTTAATAAAGTCTAAAAACGAACATACAGTACAAAAGAGTCTTTTTACCTATATATGATTACACCATGGGAGATATCTGGAGAAATGGGAGTGATATGAGAGACCCTAGCACCTAAGAAGAAGTGTGTTAACAAGCTTGTTTGATCTAGAAAGTGCCCACTTCACAATACGCTGGTCAGTTTGTAGACTACCATCAGTGACAGATTGTTACAACTACGATGCATCTCAGAGCCACACAGGAAATCATTTTTGCCTGTGGCAATTAAGTTATAGAATTCTTCTATGGGAGGGCTGGAGGTGTAGATTTAATACCGGTTTATGATCAGGACTTTATGTTGTTTTTATGGTATGTTTGTATGTTATTTATTTTTTGGGGTAACACTAGAGAAAGTGGTGTATTTTTTTGCATTTGGTAGTTTGACTTTCTGTTATTTTAATCTGTGATATTTAGTCTATGTTGTATGATAATTGTATGGATGGTTTTATTTGTAGTGTAGTTTTAATTTGTTTTATTTGGTGCTGATGGCTGTTATTGGTAATTTTGTTGTGTTTTTGTATCTTATTCTGTTCATTGTTGTGATCTTTGTGTTGTCTTTGTTGAGTGTGGATGTGTCACGAACATTTCCCAATTTCCTGTTTGGGATTAATAAAGTATTCTGTATTCTGTATGAGGATATAGTGTAGCTCAAACTTAGAGGTTAGTGGCCACCCACATAGTTGTTTGAAACACGTGGTGGATGTTATCCTCCGTTGGATATCTTGGTTGTCACATGGGATCAGCTTTAAAGCAGAAGGAATACATAGGATTTCTAAATGTGTGTGCCCTTACCGTATTTATCGGCGTATAACACACACTTTTTTCCCCTGAAAATAGGGGGAAAATCGCGGGTGCATGTTATACGCCAACAGCGCACCTCGGAGGGGAAGGAGGGGATGAGTGTCGCCGGAAATCACTGAGCCGCCATCTCCTCTCCACTCGGCTCTCACGTCACACACACAGTCCCGCCACCGGCATTGGACCCGTGTTCTGTCTATCACAGGAGCTGGTCCAATGCTGAAGGTGGAGGCGGGACTGTATGTGTGACTGCCGACTGAGAGCCGAGTAAACAGGAGATAACGGCTCGGTGATTTCCTGCGGGAGATGAGAGATGGTGAGCTGCATTGATGGGGAGATGGGCATAGATTAGGCAGCAGATGGGCGCAGATCAGGCCGCAGATGGGCACAGATCAGGCTGTAGATGGGCGCAGATCAGGCTGCAGATGGGCGCAGATCAGGCCGCAGATGGACATAGATCAGGCCGCAGTTGGGCGCAGATCAGGCTGCAGATGGGCGCAGATCAGGCCGCAGATCAAGCTGCAGGTGGGAGCAGATCAGTCTGCAGATGGGCACAGATTAGGCTGCAGATGGGCGCAGATCAGGCCCAAATAGGCGCAGATCAGGCCACAGATGGGCGCAGATCAGGCCACATATGGGCACAGATCAGGCTACATATGGGCACAGATCAGGCTGCAGATGGGAGCAGATCAGGCCACAGATGGGTGAAGATCAGGCTGCAGATGGGCGCAGATCAGGCCGCAGATGGGCACAGATCAGGCCACAGATGGACACAGATCAGGCTGCAGATGGGCGCAGATCAGGCCACAGATGGGCGCAGATCAGGCCACAGATGGGCACAGATCAGGCTGCATTGAGGCTGCAGGTGGGCACTGTGGGCTCACTGACCATTATTTTGCTTCAAAGTGGTTTATTTAGAAAAAAGTTTTTTTTTCCTGAAACTTCCCTCCTAAGTTGGGGTGCATGTTATACGCCTGTACGTGTTATGCGCCGATAAATACGGTAATTTATATTTGTTATATGTGATTGTATACATCACAGTGTGTGAAAGATTTTGACCCAATGGCACGGCCGGTGTTATTATATCCTGCGTTTCTCTGTCATCTCTGTTTGAAGGAGTCTTTTATGTTTTGATTGCACTGGGAGCACCTTTATGTGCGGTTGCACTTTTGTAGTTGTAAATATATGAATTGATGACACTATTTTTATATCAATGTTATTTGGAAAAGACACATGCATGGGAACCTTTTCACAAATAGGAATATATAGGAACTGAGTTTTTCAGTACATTTTTTTGTGCTGAAAATGCCCCCCTCGGCTTATACTCGAGTCAAGCACTTTTCTGCAGCAGAGAATAACATTTTCCAAACTGACTTTGGAGCCCCGTATCTCGGGGACATTTGTTGTTAGGAACCCCCAAATTTGGTGTGCAAACGCAGTGGAACTAGCACCCGAGATATGGGGCCACAAAGTCGGTTCGGAAAATGTCATTCTCTGCTGCAGAAAAGTGCTTGACATTTTCCGAACCAACATATTCTGCTAAGCAGGAACACAGATCTCTGTGTTCTCCCAGTCAGAGCAGCCTAACAAGACATGGGTTTATATGTCATGAGAGATCAATACACTGGATGTATGCAGAGTGATATTAATACCAACCGCGCCAGTTAATCCATCTCTCTCTCTCTCTCTCTCTCTCTCGCTTGTGGATAAGGTATAAAAAAAGAGGAAAGTTTGCCACATAGTATAAAACCGTGATGGCTTATTGAAAATATAAAATATAACAAGATGAGGATAAAATAATCCTGGATAAAAAAACAAATCTGCAGATCGCAATGTAAACTAGCCTGGTGTGACTGAGCATAAACTCCACCCTACTAGTTTTGTCATAACTGACGTCAGTCACACCAGGCTAGTTTACATCTGCAGATTGTTTTTTATCCAAGATTATTTTATCCTCATCTTGTTGGACTTGTTATATTTTATATTTTCAATAAACCATTGCGGTTTTTATACTTTATCCACGAGTGAGAGAGAGATGGATTAACCGGCGTCGTTGGTATTAATATCACTCTGCATACATCTGGTGGATGGATCCCTCATGATGTATGAACCTGTTAGGTACCTGGTAGTTGAGCCCGACTGGTAGAAGGAGACCTCTCTTAAACGCTGGTTCAGGAGCCACTGGAAGTGGGAACAGTAGTCTCTTGAGCACAGTGGGTAGGAGGGCCTGATGCAGGTTCCAGCAGAAGCAAGCACTGGAACTGGAAGGACGTCCCTCTGGGATGGCTGAGCTGCGGATGTAGGTAAACTGATGCAGGTCAGTAGGCAGGCAGGTGGATGATAAGGCAGCAGCAGGATCTGAAGCTTGGCAGAGCAGGCTGGAGGCAGCGTCACAGGACACAGGCAAAGCAGGGTCAGACAGTCCGTTTGGCAGGAGATCAGGCAAGTATGTAGCAGGAGGGATAATCCAAGAATAGTCAGGCAGGCAGGAGTTCGGCAACGGGTCACAAGATATAAGCAAGGTCAGGCAGGCCGGGTCAGATAGGAGACTGGAAAATGGTCAGACGGAGCCGGGTCACTAGCAATACAACAACAGGCAGGATACAGGAACTCAGGTGCAGAGCTGCAGATGAACAGCACCTGACAGAAGCATCTGACAGTGTTTTAAAGGGCCCTTGGCGCCAAAACAGCGCTAGCGCGAACGGGCGTGTGCACGGGCGCGCACGCGCGAACGGGCTCGCGGGAGCGCTCCGGCGCCCCCTGGTGGAGAATTCAGCAGAACTGCCCTGGAAAGGCCCTTCGTGCACCTGCGTGCACACATATTCGCCCAACGGCCACTGATATGCCCCTGACAGAACCCATGTCTTGCTAGGCTCCTATAACGTGGAGTCTATCCATCCGGTAAGGGCACATCCTTTTCTTATCACGGTGGAAGGTGCACTTTGGATCATTAGTTGTTTACCAGTTTTGAGACACAATTGTAAAGGATTGTTTCTTCACATTATTTGTTTGGAGACTTTAATGGACTGATCATTGCTATTTATTATTTCATCTCTGTTATTCACATAGCGTGGCAATTTTTTGTTTTTTGAAAGACAAACGGCAATTCATATTGTGACAGTTAAAATCAGGCTCATTACATCACAGTAAGAGGGAACCTCAGACCAGAATAGAAACACTGGGTGGATGAATGGACACACCTGGAGGTCCAAAACTAGGTGGAGCTTTAGTCAATTAATGAAGTCCTGCTAGATCACTTCAGGCTGGTCCCTTTTGTAGGAATAGCTACTGTAAAACATTAAAAATGAATGCCTATCCTGTTTAAAATCCAGTAATACACTGCCTCACCCTGCTCTGCACACGTGCATTCTCTCTCTATTTTTCAGCACTGTGGCAAAATGTAGAGGCTGATCTTCTGACAGGCTAAAGATTTAATGCTGCTCAGGGGCTTCAGAAAAATGGCCGCCTCCAGCAAGCAGAAACAGGAACAATGATGATAGCAAATTACAGCACACAATAATGTTCGTAGCATAGTTATTAATATGAAATGTGTGTTCTTTGCCAAAGAACATTCTGTTTTATTAAGTTGTTATGAGTAAACACTAGTAAATTGGCAACTCACATCACTCACTCCAGATATCAGGCTGAGAGACAGTTTAGATGAGGAAGTAGAAACAACAAGATGGTGGATGGCTTCTGTGGAGTGCAGAGCAAACTATAAGTGACTTCATCAGGAAGTCAGGGGGTGGAGTAATGCATTTCAAGGCTGCCCAAGCCTCTTTGTCAAGGTCTTGAGCCTAAAAGAGAAGTAAAGGATCTCCACCCCCATTTATTCTTACCTAGGTGGATGCAGCATCTTTCCCCGGTGTCTCCCCCGAGCAGAGAGCTGCTGACTGTCAACCAACAACTCTCCGCTCTGCCTCCTCCTTGCTCACTGGAGTGCTAGGCTGTGGAGGGGGCAGGGGTGGCTGGCTCAGACTCTCAGCAGCTCACTGAGAGGCTGAGCGGGGTTTCAGTCCAGGCACCAGCCGGATCCAGACTTCCATTGTCACGATGACGCTGTGCCTGGACTGATTTCTGTGATGTCAGCAGAGAGAGGACTTTAGCCCGCTCTCTGCTGAAAATGGGTCACCGGACTATAGAACAAATTGCACTCCTGTGATCCATAGGAGAAGTACAGCCAAACGAGCTTTGGCTATACTTCTCCTTTAGGAACAGGCTTGGGCAACCTTAAAATGCATAGCCCCACCCCCTGACATGCCAATTAAGTCACTTCCAGTCTGCTCTGCATCCCACAGAAGCCATCCAACATCGTGTTAGTTTCCATTTCAATCCAGGCTTTCCAGGCTACTGGTTTTAGGAAGAGGGTCCCAGTACCAAATGCATGAAAAATGCCATTTCTTCTCATGTGAATTGCCAGTTTACGAGTGTTTCTCAGTACATTTAATGCTGCACTTAGTTTGGTGCCCCCTGGTGTGTCCTCTTGGTCCTGCAGGTGTATCCATCTATCCTGGTCTGAGGCTCCCTGTTGTTGTGAGACTTACTACGTGACGAGCTTGATTTTAATGTTCACAATGTGGGTTGCCATTTGTCTTTTCATCACAATAAATATATTAATATAGTGCACTCAGATTGCACCCTGCTGTTCTTCTTATTAGATCAGCGAGAAGTTGAGGAGAAAGTCCAAAGTTGAGAAGAAAGTGGCAAAGAAATGTGAAATATGAACAGAGTTAAGTAGACAAACACTTCACAATAGGTGTCACCATTAGAGAAATCTCATTACTTCTTGTGCCCCCAGTCTAGGCAAAGATCACATGATCGCTGGATACCTGGAACGTTATATGCTCCAAATTACTGAAGACTGTAGAAAGTTTTTATTTCAATGAATCTGACTCGGTCTGGTAGAGGATCAGCAAGGCACAACCATTGTTCAGCACTATTAAACTTGTATATAGCATGCTGCCACTATGTGTACATTTCCATAAATTGCTGTATATACTGCATGTATATGAACATGAGTATGTATTGATTGTAAACATTAAAATGATCAGTTTCACATGTATAGTTTATCTAACAATCAATAGAAATCTATCTGTGTGTCCTTGTGGATTCCCTTAAATCCTAGATCCAAGCCATACATGGACCCTGACCTCTCTCCAAGTTGGAATACCCCCTTTACTATTCAGCTGTCCATTGACATAGTCTACACAGCCCACTGAAGATCTGCAATGACTAGGGTCCTGCCTCATCCCAAGGTTGATAAGTATTCATCTGACTTGGTCAGAAGTAAGGATGAGTGAAATCGGGAGTTTCTGCTTCCCTGAAATTTTAACCAAAATTTTGAGATTTCACCATTTTGGTGCATTGAATTAAAGTCAGTAGGAAAGGCAAAATAAATGTGCTTTTAGGGGAATAATAATTTTAGATGGTTTTTAGTGTTTGGGAAAGTTTCACCTCTCCTAGACCTGTTATTGACCAAAAAGAAATATAAATTTGGTAAAACTTTGCCAACAGCCTAATCAATTGAACCAAAATCACTGCACTTGCACCGAGTGAAAAGTTGGGCCCTCAAGCACAGCCTGGGCCTAGGATCCAAGGGACAGATATAAAGGTGAAGTAGTTGGAGACATCACAAAATGTGGCACTGCATTGGAAGCGTTATAGGTTGACTTGCTATAAATATTGTATCGGTTACATACCTGGTGCTTGGCCAGCTGTGAAGGTCACCACTGATGTGCTGGACAAAATCAGCAAGATTACGAGGGTCTTAGACATGTTGGTTGTTTTTCAGCAGGTTCAGACCCAGCAGTGAGTGCTCCTGGAGAGTCTTCCCTTACCTGAGATACAATGGTTTCATCTCACGCACCCTTATTTATCACTTTTAGAAGGAAGTAAAAATTCAGAAAGCCATTTGATATTGATCACTGAGTATACAGAGGCACATAACTTTCTTTTTATGTTTTATAATCTCTCAGAATTTGAATATGTTTCTTTTCATGTGTGTTTTTTTATTACCTTTGGTTATCCATTGAAAGTTTAGAGTTTTTAAGAGTTAGTAGATGTCGATCTATCTTGTAGATATAATTTCTAAATACTGGTCTCTGTTTGCTGTACAGTGAGAAGAAAGTCTGTGATTTCTATAAAGACTCTGCTGTAAAATTTACCGTTTTATTGGCCTATATACTTTTTTAAAGTCGGAGCCAGAAGGGTTGTTCAGCATTCTCCAACTACCCCATAAAATGAAGCCTAGATGGAGGACTGAACTATTGAGCAGACAAGCTGAACCTCTGTCCGAATCTCAAAATAAATTCAATAGTACTTATTGGTGCTCCTCCTATTTTATACGGTGCACTGTATCCTCCAGCTGTTGGGTGGGGCTCTCCATTGTAGCATAGGCTTAACATTACAATGCGTTTCTCCTGGCTTCTCCGGGCTGTTCAGAATACAAACATAAGCAGTGCTCTCTTCCCTGATCCAGCTAAGCTCAGTTAGCTGCCAATCCTGGTCTTTCAAACTGTGCACATGGGCGCTGCACACTCTCCTTCCTGCTCAACCAGAGTAATGCCCCGTACACACGGTCGGACTTTGTTCGGACATTCCGACAACAAAATCCTAGGATTTTTTCCGATGGATGTTGGCTCAAACTTGTCTTGCCTACACACGGTCACACAAAGTTGTCGGAAAATCTGATCATTCTGAACGCGGTGACGTAAAACACGTACATCAGGACTATAAACGGGGCAGTGGCCAATAGCTTTCATCTCTTTATTTATTCTGAGCATGTGTGGCACTTTGTCCGTCGGATTTGTGTACACACGATCGGAATTTCCGACAACGGATTTTGTTGTTGGAAAATTTTATATCCTGCTCTCAAACTTTGTGTGTCGGAAAATCCGATGGAAAATGTCCGATGGAGCCCACACACGGTCGGAATTTCCAACAACACGCTCCGATCACACATTTACCATCGGAAAATCCGACCGTGTGTACGGGGCATTAGAGAGCATGAACTGCACCTGCATGTGGTGCAAACTGCTGGAGTGGCTGTGTCCACTAGGGGGTGCATTTGCACCTGCAGCTGTTGGGGGCCTCTCCACAAAAACAACAGACTCATCAATCCCATCCCATCTTGATGTTTGAAGGACAGGCTGGACATTACAATTGTGCCCCCCCCAGTGGCCGTTCCAGTCCATTCCAACTGTGTGCATGCACAGTGTGCTCTCTCCTTCTGTAGGTGAGCTCAGATACAACTAAGGCCCTTCTCCCCCAATGGCTCAGTTTGGCCGGGCGGCCTGCTCTAGGAAGAGTCCTGGTGGTTCCAAACTTCTTCCATTTTTGAATGATGGAGGCCACTGAGCTCATTGGGACCTTCAATGCTGCAGAAATTTTTCTGTACCCTTCCCCCGATCTGTGCCTCCATACAATCCTCTGCGCTATACACACAAATCCTTGGACTTCATGGCTTGGCTTGTGCTCTGAAATGCACTGCTACCTGTGGGATCTTATATAGATAAGTGTGTGCCTTTCCAAATCATGTCCAATCACCTGCATTTACCACAGGTGGACTCCAATAAAGTTATAGAAACATCTCAAGGATGATCAGTGGAAACAGGATGGACCTAAGCTCAATTCTGAGTGTCATGGCAAAGGCTTTGATACTTATTTACGTGGGAGGAGTCTGTGATACTTATGTACATGGGAGGAGTCTATGAAACTTATGTACATGGGAGGAGTCTGTGATACTTGTGTACATGGGAGGAGTCTGTGATACTTATGTACATGGGAGGAGTCTGTGACACTTGTGTACATGGGAGGAGTCTGTGATACTTATGTACATGGGAGGAGTCTGTGACACTTGTGTACATGGGAGGAGTCTGTGATACTTATGTACATGGGAGGAGCCTGTGATACTTATGTACATGGGAGGAGCCTGTGATACTTATGTACATGGGAGGAGCCTGTGATACTTATGTACATGGGAGGAGCCTGTGATACTTATGTACATGGGAGGAGTCTGTGATACTTATGTACATGGGAGGAGTCTGTGATACTTATGTACATGGGAGGAGCCTGTGATACTTATGTACATGGGAGGAGCCTGTGATACTTATGTACATGGGAGGAGCCTGTGATACTTATGTACATGGGAGGAGCCTGTGATACTTATGTACATGGGAGGAGTCTGTGATACTTATGTACATGGGAGGAGCCTGTGATACTTATGTACGTGGGAGGAGCCTGTGATACTTATGTACATGGGAGGAGCCTGTGATACTTATGTACATGGGAGGAGCCTGTGATACTTATGTACATGGGAGGAGCCTGTGATACTTATGTACATGGGAGGAGCCTGTGATACTTATGTACATGGGAGGAGCCTGTGATACTTATGTACATGGGAGGAGTCTGTGATACTTATGTACATGGGAGGAGTCTGTGATAGTTATGTACATGGGAGGAGCCTGTGATACTTATGTACATGGGAGGAGCCTGTGATACTTAAGCACATGGGATTTTTTTCATTTTTTATCTTTAATATTTGCAAAAATTTCTAAAAAACTTATTTTATTATGGGGGATTGTTTGTAGAATTTTGTAAAAAAATAATGAATTTAATCCATTTTGGAATAAGGCTGTAACATAACAAAATGTGGAAAAAGTGAAGCACCGTAAATACTTTCTGGATGCTCTGTACAGCAGCACGACTATGACTGTATGGATTACATGAACAAAAAAAAATCATTTTTGCAAGACAATATCCTCCAAAGAAAGGCGTTTCCTAAAATATACTGTACATATAGTACTTTGCTATCTTAAAGTCATTGCAAAGTCTCATTTTCTTTAAAGAAAAAAAATTACAAACATGTTATACTTCCCTCCTCTGTTGCAGTTGGATTTGTACAGAGTAGCCCCGATCCTCCTCTTCTTGCGTCCCTCTTTGGTGCTCCTGGCCCCTCCCTCCTGTTGAGTGTCCCCCACAGCAAGCAGCTTTCTTAGGGGGCACCTGAGCCGAGTCACAGCTCTGTGTGTCCATTCAGACATGGAGCGGTGCCATGGCCCTGCTCCCTCTCTCTCCTGATTGGCTGACCGATTTTGATTGACAGCAGCGGGAGCCAATTGTGCCTCGCTGCTGTCTCAGCCAATGAAGAGGGGAGTCCCGGGCTGCTTAAAGACAGGCTCAGGTAAGTATTAGGGGGGTGCTGGGGGTGGGGGTGCTGCACACGGAAGGTTTTTTTTATCTTAATGCATAGAATGTACCTTATGCTTTTACAACCACTTTAACGACTTGACGACCGCCTCGCGCTGATATACGTCAGCAGAATGGCACGGTACCTGGTACGTGATTGCCTTCCCACGGGCGGGGGGTCCGATCGGACCCCCCCGTGCCTGAAGCGGTCACCGTTGGTCTGGGAGCGTTCAGTGATGAGGGGGAGGCCATCCGATCGTGGCCCCTCCCTCGCGATCGCTCCCAGCCAATGAGAATCCTCCCCTGCCTGTGTGTAATACACACAGGCAGAGGATGTGATGTCATCTCTCCTCGGCTCGGCAGTTTCCGTTCCGGCGCGGAGGAGAGAAGACTGAAATGTAAGTGCACAAACACACTAGAACATGCCAGGCACACAAAACACCCCCGATCGCCCCTCCCCCCCCGTCACACTGACACCAAGCAGTTTTTGTTTTTTTCTGATTACTGCATAGTGTCAGTTTGTGACAGTTACTGTGTTAGGTCAGTTAGGGTTAGCCCCCTTTAGGTCTAGGGTACCCCCTTAACCCCCCCAATAAAGTTTTAACCCCTTGATCACCCCCCGTCACCAGTGTCGCTAAGCGATAATTTTTCTAATCGCTGTATTAGTGTCTCTGGTGACGCTAGTTAGGGACGTAAATATTTAGGTTCGCCGTCAGCGTTTTATAGCGACAGGGACCCCCATATACTATCTAATAAATGTTTTAACCCCTTAATTGCCCCCTAGTTAACCCTTTCACCACTGATCACCGTATAACCGTTACGGGTGACGCTGGTTAGTTCGTTTATTTTTTATAGTGTCAGGGCACCCGCCGTTTATTACCGAATAAAAGTTTGGCCCCCTAATCGCCCGGCGGTGATATGCATCGCCCCAGGCAGTGTCAGATTAGCGCCAGTACCGCTAACACCCACGCACGCAGCATACGCCTCCCTTAGTGGTATAGTATCTGAACGGATCAATATCTGATCCGATCAGATCTATACTAGCGTCCCCAGCAGTTTAGGGTTCCCAAAAACGCAGTGTTAGCGGGATCAGCCCAGATACCTGCTAGCACCTGCGTTTTGCTCCTCCACACAGCCCAGCCCACCCAAGTGCAGTATCGATCGATCACTGTCACTTACAAAACACTACACGCATAACTGCAGCGTTCACAGAGTCAGCGATCGCTAACAGTTTTTTTGGTAGCGTTTTGGTGAACTGGCAAGCACCAGTGGCCTAGTACACCCCGGTCGTAGTCAAACCAGCACTGCAGTAACACTTGGTGACGTGGCGAGTCCCATAAGTGCAGTTCAAGCTGGTGAGGTGGCAAGCACAAGTAGTGGTTTTTGCATTGGTGAATGTTTTGAACGCTACCATACACTAGTTGAGTATTAGCATAGGGTACAGCATTGCACAGACTAGGACACACTTTCACAGGGTCTCCCAAGATGCCATCGCATTTTGGGAGACCCAAACCTGGAACCGGTTACAGTTATAAAAGTTAGTTACAAAAAAAGTGTAAAAAAAAAAAAAAAACACAAAAAATATATATATAAAAAAAATAGTTGTCGTTTTATTGTTCTCTCTCTCTCTATTCTCTCTCTATTGTTCTGCTCTTTTTTACTGTATTCTATTCTGCAATGTTTTATTGTTATTATGTTTTATCATGTTTGCTTTTCAGGTATGCAATTTTTTATACTTTACTGTTTACTGTGCTTTATTGTTAACCATTTTTTGTCTTCAGGTACGCCATTCACGACTTTGAATGGTTATACCAGAATGATGCCTGCAGGTTTAGGTATCATCTTGGTATCATTCTTTTCAGCCAGCGGTCGGCTTTCATGTAAAAGCAATCCTAGCAGCCAATTAGCCTCTAGACTGCTTTTACAAGCAGTGGGAGAGAATGCCCCCCCACCATCTTCCGTGTTTTTCTCTGGCTCTCCTGTCTCAACAGGGAACCTGAGAATGCAGCCGGTGATTCAGCCAGCTGACCATAGAGCTGATCAGAGACCAGAGTGGCTCCAAACATCTCTATGGCCTAAGAAACAGGAAGCTATGAGCATTTCATGACTTAGATTTCGCCGGATGTAAACATCGCCATTGGGAAATTGGGAAAGCATTTTATCACACCGATCTTGGTGTGGTCAGATGCTTTGAGGGCAGAGGAGAGATCTAGGGTCTAATAGACCCCAATTTTTTCAAAAAAGAGTACCTGTCACTACCTATTGCTATCATAGGGGATATTTACATTCCCTGAGATAACAATAAAAATTATTAAAAAAAAAAATGAAAGGAACAGTTTAAAAATAAGATAAAAAAGCAAAAAAATAATAAAGAAAAAAAAGCACCCCTGTCGCCCCCTGCTCTCACGCTAAGGCGAACGCAAGCATCGGCCTGGCGTTAAATATAAACAGCAATTGCACCATGCATGTGAGGTATCACCGCGAAGGTCAGATCAAGGGCAGTAAGTTTAGCAGTAGACCTCCTCTGTAAATCTAAAGTGTTAACCTGTAAAGGCTTTTAAAGGCTTTTAAAAATGTATTTATTTTGTTGCCACTGCACGTTTGTGCGCAATTTTAAAGCATGTCATGTTTGGTATCCATGTACTCGGCCTAAGATCATCTTTTTTATTTCATCAAACATTTGGGCAATATAGTGTGTTTTAGTGCATTAAAATTTTAAAAAGTGTGTTTTTTCCCCAAAAAATGCGTTTGAAAAATCGCTGCGCAAATACTGTGTGAAAAAAAAAAAAATTAAACACCCACCATTTTAATTTGTAGGGCATTTGCTTTAAAAAAATATATAATGTTTGGGGGTTCAAAGTAATTTTCTTGCAAAAAAAAATAATTTTTTCATGTAAACAAAAAGTGTCAGAAAGGGCTTTGTCTTCAAGTGGTTAGAAGAGTGGGTGATGTGTGACATAAGCTTCTAAATGTTGTGCATAAAATGCCAGGACAGTTCAAAACCCCCCAAATGACCCCATTTTGGAAAGTAGACACCCCAAGCTATTTGCTGAGAGGCATGTCGAGTCCGTGGAATATTTTATATTGTGACACAAGTTGCGGCAAAGAGACAAATTTTTTTTTTTTTTTTTTTGCACAAAGTTGTCACTAAATGATATATTGCTCAAACATGCCATGGGAATATATGAAATTACACCCCAAAATACATTCTGTTGCTTCTCCTGAGTACGGGGATACCACATGTGTGAGACTTTTTGGGAGCCTAGCCGCGTATGGGACCTCGAAAACCAAGCACCGCCTTCTGGCTTTCTAAGGGCGTAAATTTTTGATTTCACTCTTCACTGCCTATCACAGTTTCGGAGGCCATGGAATGCCCTGGTGGCACAACCCCCCCCCCCAAATGACCCCATTTTGGAAAGTAGACACCCCAAGCTATTTGCTGAGAGGTATGGTGAGTATTTTGCAGACCTCACTTTTTGTCACAAAGTTTTGAAAATTGAAAAAAGAAAAAAAAAAATTTTTCTTGACTTTCTTCATTTTCAAAAACAAATGAGAGCTGCTAAATACTCACCATGCCTCTCAGCAATTTCCTTGGGGTGTCTACTTTCCAAAATGGGGTCATTTGGGGGGGTTTTGTACTGCCCTGCCATTTTAACACCTCAAGAAACGACATAGGCAGTCATAAACTAAAAGCTGTGTAAATTCCAGAAAATGTACCCTAGTTTGTAGACGCTATAACTTTTGTGCAAACCAATAAATATACGCTTACTGACATTTTTTTTACTAAAGACATGTGGCCGAATACATTTTAGCCTAAATGTGTGACTAAAATTGAGTTTATTGGATTTTTTTTATAACAAAAAGTAGAAAATATCATTTTTTTTTCAAAATTTTCGGTCTTTTTCCGTTTATAGCGCAAAAAATAAAAACGGCAGAGGTGATCAAATACCATCAAAAGAAAGCTCTATTTGTGGGAAGAAAAGGACGCAAATTTCGTTTGGGTACAGCATTGCATGACCGCGCAATTAGCAGTTAAAGCGACGCAGTGCCAAATTGGAAAAAGTCCTCTGGTCCTTAAGCAGCATAATGGTCCTGTCCTTAAGTGGTTAATCATTGACAAAAATGTTGCTAAAAAAAATATATATATATTTTTTCAAAAGAGGGTGTACGGGTAAGAGATTTAGCATCATCACCCAAGATCCACACAACATTCACTGAAAATTCACACAGTTTACATAAGAAAATGGTGTGAACCTTGGGTGAAAACATTGATAAATAGACCTCTCAATATAATTCAATAAGTATTTATGTCCTTTGCGTCAACTTACATTTGGATGAATAGAATGAGCACCACCACTAGGTGGCAGCAGTTTAAAAAAAAAAAAACGTAAGTGACTTCCAGATTCCTATTTACAAAACCACATACACTATATTACCAAAAGTATTGGGACGCCTGCCTTAACACGCACATGAACTTTAACGGCTTCAATATCGGGCACTTTCCTCCCCCCTTCCATACACATATGGCATTTTGTTTCCCACAAATAGAACTAAAAAACACCAAAAATCTTGAAAAAAAAAAAATCTTTGTGTCAGAAAATTTTAGTAAAAAAGTAATTTTCTCCTTCACTAATGGGCACTGATGAGGCAGCACAGATGAGGCGGCACTAATATGCAATAGGAATAACTCAGCTTATGGACAATATACCAACAGTATAGCACCACATCCCTTAGTTACCGTATATACTGTAGTACTGTATAAGCCGAGTTTTTCAGCACTTTTTTTGTGCTGAAAATGCCCCCCTCGGCTTATACTCGAGTCAAGCACTTTTCTGCAGCAGAGAATGACATTTTCTGAACCATCTTGGTGCTAGGAACCTCAAATTTGATGTGCAAACCCAGTGGAACTACAACATATCCAAAGCTGGGGGTCCTAGCACCAAGTGGCCCTGAGACTCTCTGCTGCAGGAAAGTGCTTGACATTTTCCGATCCGACTTTGGGACCCCTTATCTTGGGGCCACCTGGTGCTAGGAACCCCAGCTGGATATGTTGTAGTGCTAGTTCCACTGGGTTTGCACACCAAATTTGGGGTTCCTAGCACCTAGTGGCCCCGAGATACAAGGCCCCAAAATCCGTCAACTGTGTCCATCTGCAGCAATGTCATTTCGGAACCCTTAGCATCCAGGGACCCCAAATTTTGTCTGCAGCTAGGGGGCATCTAGGAACCCTTAACTACTGAGTTTGAAGTTCGGGGGACCTATGGCTGCAAATGGGCACAGTGAGGCTGCAAATGGGCACAGTGAGGCTGCAAATGGGCATTGTTGACCCTCTTTTCCACTTACAGTAGCTGCACATTTCTCACCCTCGTCTTATACTCGAGTCAATACGTTTTCCCAGTTTTTTTGTGGTAAAATTAGGTGCCTCGGCTTATATTCGGGTCGGCTTATACTCGAGTATATACGGTAACTGCTTGCTGAACAACCACCGTCATTATACTGCGGCAGGTCGGCCCTCCTGTGCAAACTGCCATAGGTCTACGTCAGTCAATGCATGTGCTATATACTCAATGTCTGCCGGCAACCCCACAATCGCGGTATATGGAGGCAGAACCGGGATCAACAAGGCGATTCCCCATTCTGCCAGATGACATGTCAGATTTCCACCATTACCAGTAAAACAATAAAAAAAAGTCCCTAAATCTATCCCATAGTTTGTAGACGCGACAAGTTTTGTGCAAACCAATCAATATACGCTTATTGCGATTTTTTCTTACCAAAAATATGTAGAAGAATACATATCGGCCTAAACTGAGGAAAACATTTGTTTTTTTATATATTTTTTGGGGGATATTTATTATAGCAGAAAAAAATAAAAACCACAGAGGTGATCAAATACCACCAAAAGAAAAGCTCTATTTGTGGGGAAAAAAGGACATAAATTTTGTTTAGGTACAGCGTCGCACGACTGTGCAATTGTCAATTAAAGTGATGCAGTGCCGTATCGCAACAAAAATGGCCTGGTCATTAAGGGGGAAAATCCTTCCGGTCCCTAAGTGGTTAAGTTTTATATTTGAAGATTGTGGGCTTTTTTTTAGGTGCGTATTAAATCAAGCAAGAAAATATTATTAAAATATATGAATTTCATGAATACACTTTAAAAGATAAATGTTTCATAATAGCAGCACAAATGCATTACAAAAGACTCATACAATTCAGTCCTTTATAGGTACAGCAGTTATTTAAAAATAACAAACATCTTAACGGCTCTGTAATGGTTTTGCACCTCTTCTCGGGTCCCACACCCACTCTCCTGGCCTCTCCCTCCTGCCAAATGCCCCCCACAGCAAGCCTTTTGCTGTGGGGACACCCGAGCCGCTGCTCTGTGTATCCATTTATACACAGAGCTGCGGTTTGGCCCCGCCCCCTCTTTCTCCTCATTGGCTCATTGACTTTCATTGACAGCAGTGGGAGCCAATGGCGCCACGCTGCTGTCTCAGCAGTGGCAGCCTGTCCATTAAGGGCGCACGGGCGCCACACCCTCTGTCACACCACCCCCCTATATAGCATGAATCTGTCCATGGCCACTGTAGCCACCCTCTATTCAGGCGTCCGGCCCCTCTTTGGATGCTGGGTGCCTGAATTACAGCGTTGGGGGGGTTGGAAGCACCTGAATCACAGTGGCTGCATATTATGGGCACAGAAGCTGCATTTTATGGGCACAGAGGCTGCATGTGATGTGCACAGAGTGTGCATATGATGAGCACAGTGGCTGCATATGATGGGCACAGGCTCCATATTATGGGTACAGAGGTTGCATATGATGGGCACAGGCTGCATATTATGGATACAGAGGCTGCATATGATGGGCACAGGCTGCATATTATGGATACAGAGGCTGCATATGATGGTCACAGGCTGCATATTATGGGCACAGAGGCTGCATATGATGGGCACAGGCTGCATATTATGGGCACAGAGGCTGCATTTGATGGGCACAGAGGCTGCATATTATGGGCACAGAGGCTGCATATGATGGGCACAGAGGCTGCATGTGATTGGCACAGAGGCTGCATTTGACGGACACAGGCTGCATATTATGGGCACAGAGGCTGCATTTGATGGGCACAGAGGCTGCATATTATGGGCACAGAGGCTGCATATGATGGGCACAGAGGCTGCATGTGATAGGCACAGAGGCTGCATTTGATGGACACAGGCTGCATATTATGGGCACAGAGACTGAATATGATGGGCACAGAGACTGCATATGTTGGGCACAGAGGCTGAATATTATGGGCACAGAGGCTGCATATGTTGGGCACAGAGGCTGCATATGATGGGCACAGAGGCTTCATATGATGGGCACAGAGGTTTTATATGATGGGCACAGAGGTTTTATATGATGGGCACAGGCTGCATATGATGGGCATAGGCTGCATATGATGGTCACAGGCTGCATATTGTGGGCACAGAGGCTGCATTTTATGAGCACAGTGGCTGCAATTGATGTTTTTTTTTTTAGAATTTTTCAGTTTATATGCGCTCCCACAAAAAATGTTGAACACCACCAGCCACTGTGTCTCAGCCAATCTGGAGGGAGAGTCCAAGGCAGCTCAGACGCTCCTGCAACATCACTGGATCTAGAGGGGGCTCAGGTATGTATTAGGGGGGCTGAGGGGGGAGTTGCACACAGAAGGATTTTTATCCTAATGCATAGAATGCAGCTTCTGTCTTTACAACTCCTTCAAATCATCACAAACATATAGACCTATTATCAATCTTTAGAGTATTTTTCATTATGAAAATATATACCGATTAACTACAAATTCATTTATCAATAGATAGCAATTAAATAATTGATTTGTTAATTAGATATTCCTTTTAGATTGTAAGCTTTAACACTCAGGGCCCTCTGATTCCTCCTTTATTGAATTGTATTGTAATTGTACTCTCTGCCCTCATTTTGTAAAGCACTGTGCAAACTGTTGGCGCTATATAAATCCTGTATAATAATAATAATAATAATAATAATAATAATAATAATAATAAAGGTACCATTGATTTAGCGTGTATCAGCTAGACATGTGCAATTCATTTTGTTCCGAATTTGTTTTTTAACTAATTTCGACAAATTAGTTAATTCGGAAACATCTGAATTAAAGAAAACACATTTAACAAATTTTTCCTAAATATTCGCAAATTCTAAAATCTGAAATAATAACAAACTATTAAATTATAGGTATTGGAATTTCCTTTCGAATTTGACTGTTAGTAAATGTAATGAATACAAAATTATCCGAAATAACGAATGCCACATCTAAAAAAAGGGAGCATAACACATTAATAATAATAAATAATAATAATAATAAAAACTTTTATTATTATTATTTATTATTAATTTGTTCCATTACATTTGTTTAGATGCGGCATTCGTTATTTCGGATAATTTGTAACTACGGATAAATATGTATTCGTTATGTTCACTAACAGCCAAGTTTTAAAGGAAATTCCAATACCTATAACTTAATAGTTAGTTATTATTAGTTAGTAAGTTTTATTTAGAATTTTTGGATTTTCGCTTTTTCGAATTTTCGTTTTTTCTTTCTTATTTTCGGATTTTTGCGAATTCACAATTTTTTGAATTTACAACTTTACGAATTTTCAAATTTACTAATTTAGGAATCTTCAAATCTATGAGTTTTCGAATTTACAAATAATAATACATTTTTTTTTTTATTATTATTATTAATTTGTTCTGTTCTATTTGTTTAGATGCAGCATCCGTTATTTCGGATAATTAGTAACTTTGGATAAATTCGTATTTGTTATGCTCACTAACAGCAAATTTGAAAAGCAGATAACTGTATTTAATTGTTAGTTATTATTATTAGTTAGTTATTATTTAGAATTTTTGAGTTTTCTTTATTTCGAATTATCGGATTTTCCAAAATTGACAAAATTACAATTTTTCTAAATTTACAAATTTACGAATTTACAATTTTTATAATTTAAATATTTATGAATTTACAACTTTCCGAATTTACCAATTTACGAATTTTCAAATTTACAAATCTATGAATCTACAAAACCACAAATGTTCGAATTTACAAATTGCGATCATAATGAATGACCCAAAAAACAGTAAAAAAAAAACGAATGAAACAAAAATGAACACATTTTTCGGCAGTGCAAATGTCTACTATCAGCTAATCATGGAACCTGTGCTGGGTTCTGGGAGCAATATGAAACCCTAAAGATTAAAAAAACATATCAGAATAACATTTTGTTGTAGTAAAACCACTCCCTATATAAAGAGTCCAGTCTTTCAATGAATATGGGCAGTGGTCCCCCATTCCACCGGGAGTGGTGGAGCGTACCAGACTTCGGAGGAATGAGGAACAAGATACGTATTTCTGATTATTTTGTACCCTCTGGACAAAACCAGAATTTAATGCTTGCATTGGTTTAGCTTTATTGCTGTGAATATAAAGGTTTATTTGTGTTCCTAACAAGCACATATAAAAAGATGCATGCACACATTTATGGGAATGCTTGATGAGCCTGGCAAAGTTAACGATGATGAGTTTACTAGCCTATTCTATCCATGTTATTGGTAACCGTTAGAGTGTCAATGAACTAGGCACATGGTTCCTTGTTTGGGGGGTTAAGAAGACTTGCCTTGGGAAAGTGAAACAAGCCTGTGTTACAATTATCACAGCCTTCAATACTATCTACCCCCCACTAGAGGGAGGCTCAAACCTAGTTTTCTGGACACACGCAGGCAAATACATCATCTGCACGTAATCTTGTGCACTCTAATGCCGCGTACACACGGTCGGACTTTTCGCCAACAAAGCCATGGATTTTTTTCCGAAGAATGTTGGCTCCAACTTGTCTTGCATACACACGGTCACACCAATGTTGGCCAACAATTGCGAACGCGGGAACGCGGTGACGTACAACGAGCCAAGAAAGATGAGGTTCAATAGCCAATGCGGCTCCTTCTGCTTGATTCCATGCGTGGAACTTTGTGCGTCGGAATTGTGTACACACGCTCGGTCTTTTCGACAACAAAGTGAAGTTGGCGGAAAATTTGAGAACCCGCTCTCAAACATTTGTGGGCGGAAATTCCGACAGCAAATGTTCGATGGAGCCTACACACGGTCGGACTTTCCGACAACAAGCTCCCATCGAACATTTCCCGTCGGAATGTCCGACTGTTTGTACACGACATAAGAGTTGTGAAGCAGCTAGGTAATGCCCACACACTTCTAATGTTCCCCAAGATATTCAGTGAGCTGCAATCCTGGAGCACGTCCACCTTTCCCACTACTAGGGATGAGCCGAACACCCCCCGGTTCGGTTCGCATCCAGAACATGCGAACGGACCGAAAATTTGCGCGAACATTCAAACACTGTTGAAATCTATGGGATTCGAATGTGAGAAATCAAAAGTGTGAATTTTAAAGGCTGATATGATATCATATACAAGTTATTGTCCTAAAAAGTGTTTGGGGACCCGGGTTCTGCCCCAGGGGACATGGATCAATGCAAAAAAAAGTTTTAAAAACTGCTGTTTTTTCGGGAGCAGTGATTTTAATGATGCCTAAAGCGAAATAATAAAATGTAATATTCCTTTAAATATCGTACCTGGGGGGTGTCTATAGTATGCCTGTAAAGGGGCGCATGTTTCCTGTGTTTAGAACATTCTGACAGCAAAATTACATTTTTAAAGCAATAAAAGTTATTTAAAACTAGATGTGTACCTCAAAATGGGATTTTAAGGGCAATGCAGAAATTGGCAGTGTTGAATTATAGTTAAAAAGAAGTTTATTGATACAAAAACGAATAGGATATACATGAACATACACATTGATCTAGTTAAGAATAATTATAAAAACATCAGATATATGGAAACATATGATGCATCCTACTGCTAGTTACAAGTACCACCCCCGATAGGTGTGATGGCGTCCTGATAGCAGATTTCCAACGCGTTTCAACTTATTGTAAGGATAAAGTCTTCCTCAGGGAGGGACTGCATCACATTATTTGCATTTAACTGTGAAAAATCGCTTTCCCAGTGCTGGCAGGGGTCCTAACACGTGATTGTCAATGCTGCTCAAATATCCTCTACGGAATGGCCTGGTATATTGTGAAGAAACCAGTATTTGGCAGTCGTGATAATTAAACAAGCATTCCACAACTGGCTTTGTTACAGAGAGGTACTCCAGGACCAGAGCTCCCTGCCACTTGGAACAATACACCTGACACAATCAATTTAAGTTGTTTAATTATCACAACTGCCAAAGACTTTATCCTTACAATAAGTTGAAACGCGTTGGAAATCTGCTATCAGGACGCCATCACACCTATCGGGGGTGGTACTTGTAACTAGCAGTAGGATGCATCATATGTTTCCATATATCTGATGTTTTTATAATTATTCTTAACTAGATCAATGTGTATGTTCATGTATATCCTATTCGTTTTTGTATCATTAAACTTCTTTTTAACTATAATTCAACACTGCCAATTTCTGCATTGCCCTTAAAATCCCATTTTGAGGTACACATCTAGTTCTAAAAATTACAAGGGATGCTGGCAATGACACGGCCAACCCTCTGAGTCATACATTTATGTAAAAGTTATTTAAAACTGCTTGCGACTTTAATGTAATGTCAGGTCCCGGCAATATGGATGAAAATGATTGAGAAAAACAGCATGGGAAACCCCCCAGCCCATTACCAGGCCCTTTGGGTCTTGTATGGATATTAAGGGGAACCCCGCACCTAAATTAAAAAAAGGAAAGGTGTGGGGCCACCAGGCCCTATATACTCTGAACAGCAGTATACAGACGGTGCAAACAGGACAGGGACTGTAGGTTTGTTGTTAAGTAGAATCTGTTTGTAATTTTGAACGGGTACATTTTTAACGTGTTTAGCTCCAGCCAAAAAATCTTTTTTAAGCTTTTTGGAAAACATAGGGAAGGGTTATCACCCCTGTGACATTTGTTTTGCTGTCTGTGCCCCTGTTCAGAAGATTTCACCTCACTTTCTGTCCCAATGACAATTGGATTTTGAAAATTTGGGTTTTTTAGGGAAACAAGGATTGGTGATAATAAAGCATCAGTGGAGACACCTTTTTCCCATATGAACTCTTACAGGAGAGAATTTCCCTTCCTAGGGGTAGATTTCATCTCACTTCCTGTTGTCTCCCTCTGTTTGTAAGTAGGAGTTGTTTTTAAGTTGGATGTTTGAAAGTAGGGGAGTGCCTGTATATACTATATGGCCTGCCCTATACACTCTGCATAAATTTGGGCCTTAGGTGTTGGTGGTACCAGAATACTGTAAGCCCTCACAGTTACTCTTGGTGGGTGCAGGAAGGGCCCTGCTGTGAAATATTAGATCAGAAATTGTAATTACACGTCACCTGTTAAACAGGAGCTGAAAAATTGGGCCTTAGGCACTGGTGGTGGTGCCACAACACTACAACCCCTCACAGATACTCTAGTTGAGCGCAGGAACGAGCCCTGCTGCAAAATATTATAGCAAAAATTGTAATTACACACCCCTGTTAAACAGGGGCAGAAAAACTGGTCTTTAGGCACTGGTGCTGGTGCCCAGAACCAAAAATGTTCTTAGAAGCTGTCAACATGAACACTGAGGAGGAATAGGATAGTCACTCAGTATAACAGGATAGTCACTCAGTATCAGCATAGGCAGTCTTCAAGGGATCTCACATTCATAAAAAAATTAATCGGTTACATCAGCATTGGGTGCTTAGTAGCTGGTGATCCAGGACTGATTCATTTTTATGAAGGTAAGCCAATCAACCGAGTCTGTGGACAGACGCTCTCTGTGATCCATTACAAAGCCTCCAGCAGCACTGAATGTGCGTTCAGATAGAACGCTGGATGCAGGACAGGCCAGTTGCTCAATTGCATACTGTGCAAGCTCTGTCAAGTGATCCATCCTCAAGACCCAGTAACCCAGTGGATTTTCAGTTGGAAAGGTCTCCAAGTCTGATCTTGCCCCTAGGTATTCCTGCACCATGTAAATCAGACACTGGCAATGGTTTCTGGAACCGATCAGACCTTGGGGCTGCGGACTAAAAAATTGTCTGAACGCATCGGTCAGACGGCCACCTTCTCCACCACTCCTTCTTTGACTGACCGAAGCCTCACCAACATGTTGTCCTGGAGGACCAGGAAATTGTAACCTCCCAGTGCAATGGAAATGCATTGCACAAACCTTTCTGCAAGGCCTCCTGAAGATGTTTCATCCTCTGCTCCCTCTGCGAAGGCTGGATAAGTTCCGCAACCTTACCCTTGTAACGTGGACCAACAAGGGTTGCCAGCCAGTACTGATCCCTTTCCTTGATACCACGAATCCAAGGGTCCTTTTGCAGGCTTTGCAGGATCAGGGAGGCCATGCAGCGTAGGTTTGCTGAGGCATTCGGTGCGGAGTCCTCTGGGTCACTAAGGACAACATGATCCGCAGCCACCTCCTCCCAGCCACATACAAGTCCATGGGTTTCTGGGGACTGAAAACGATCCCTTGAAGACTGCTGCTGAGTGCCAGGCTCCACCTCCATGCTAACACAATCCTCCTCCTCCTCTTTCTGTGTGATAGGCGGGCCCGCAGGAATACTGTCTGGATAAAGAGGGCCTTGAGAGGTAAGGAAGTCCTCCTCTTCCTCCCTCTGTTTTGCCTCAAGTGCCCTGTCCATTATTCCACGCAGCGTGTGCTCCAACAGGAAGACAAAAGGGACAGTATCACTGATGCATGCACTATCACTGCTCACCATCCTCGTGGCCTCCTCAAATGGTGACAGGACAGTGCATGCATCCTTGATCATTAGCCACTGGCGTGGCGAAGAAAAGCCAAGCTCCCCTGACCCTGTCCTGGTGCCATAATCGCACAGGTACTCATTGATGGCCCTCTGCTGCATGTGCAGCTGCTGCAGCATTGCCAACGTTGAGTTCCATCTGGTGGGCATGTCCCATATGAGGCGGTTCCTGGGCAGGTTGCATACCTTTTGAAGGTCAGCCAGACAAGCACTGGCTTGTTATATGATCGGCGGAAATGCCCTCAGTCTTTCCTGGCCTGCCTCAGGAGATTCTGTAAGCCCAGGTAACTGCACAAGAACCGCTGCACCACCAAATTAAGGACATGAGCCAAACAGGGAACATGGTTCAAGTGTCCCTGTCAGAGGGCAGAGAGGAAGTTGGTGCTATTTTCGTAAACCACCATTCCTGGCTGAACCTGGCATGGCGTCAACCACCTCTGAACCTGCCCCCTGCAGAGCTGCCAGAATCTCTGCCCCAGTGTGGCTCCTGTCCCCTAAGCAGACTAACTCAAGCACCACATGGCATCTTTGCCTGAGTGATTGCATAGCCCCTAGGACACCTACGGAGCACCGCTGGTTTTGAGGACAAATCTTCACAGGAAGAGGCCATAGTGGAAGAAGAAGAGGAAGGGGTGGAGGAGAGAGCTGTGGCAGAATCACCACTGTGTAAATAAGAAAGTCGCGCTAAATATGTGAAAAAGGCCAGAATCAAGTGCCTATAACTTTACAGAGGGGTATCTGAGCATGAGTGACAATCACTATGCTTTATAATTAAAATGGTGAAACACACGAATAGCTCCTATGTCTGCAAAGACGTGATACAAGTGACAGATAAATGTCTCAAAACAACCTAACAAAAATATAACAATCAAAAATCACTGTGACAAATGAATATCCCCAAAAAAAAAAAAAAAAATATGCAAAAATTAAATAATGTGAACAAATCCTAAAGGTGCAGATATTGCCCCTAATTACAGACCACAAAACAGAGTTGGTGATAGTCCATAAGTAGGATGAGGAAAGAAAATTTAAATAAATATCCCCAAGTGACAGGTGAAATATTGGTTATCTTGCTGCAGTGAATAGGGTGCGTTGATAAACCTCCACCTTCCAAAACTGCTGCCTCTTACCAAAAGATGTTGGTCTCTTAGTGATAGGAGACCTTACTGAGCAGATGGCTGCAACCCCAGCCTGGGATCTGTATAACAGGCACTAGATGTCATCCGGTCTGCAAAAAACCTCTCAGCCAGCCACACCAGGATGGTTAAGATGGGTCACCAAAAAGAAATAAACAGCTCCACATAGCGTAAAACCTTACATTTATTGAATAGCAATAACAAGAATGCACTTACAGACGTCAGTGGAAAATAGGCGTACAAAGGGAAAAGCCGGCCGGCTCTAAAACAACCCGTGGCTTCCGGGTACTCGAATCGCGGTGTCGTCGGGGCGTGGCTCCTCCTCCCTACGTCGTTTCGTCACAACAGGACGTGGTCACGGGATACGAGCCATGTCCCGACCCACCGCTTAAATACACACAGCGGTATCAACAATACTGCAGAAGGAATTAGCGCGCCATCTTGCTTGAGGGAAACAATGAGGGCAAACACATAAAATTACGTCCGTAATGGGCGACACTATCAATGCGCACTCCATGGCTGATCATTAAAAAGCGCAGAGGAAAAAAACCTGATTCAAAAGGTCCAGATGATCAGCCATGGAGTGCGCATTGATAGTGTCGTCGCTGTATCATATATATAACTTTTTACTAGCTATAACCGTTTTTTTGGACTGCACCTAACTAATTACTATTTGCAGCGATTTTTTATATATTTTTTTTGCAATAACAGCCCTTTGCTCTATAAAGATTTGGCTTCGGTTTAATTGCTCGGATAGCAACTTAAGCATAGTGTCATCATACTTAGAACGCCCATTACGGATGTAATTTTATGTGTTTGCCCTCATTGTTTCCCTCAAGCAAGATGGCGCGCTAATTCCTTCTGCAGTATTGTTGATACCGCTGTGTGTATTTAAGCGGTGGGTCGGGACATGGCTCGTATCCCGTGACCACGTCCTGTTGTGACGAAACGACGTAGGGAGGAGGAGCCACGCCCCGACGACACCGCGATTCGAGTACCCGGAAGCCACGGGTTGTTTTAGAGCCGGCCGGCTTTTCCCTTTGTATGCCTATTTTCCACTGACGTCTGTAAGTGCATTCTTGTTATTGCTATTCAATAAATGTAAGGTTTTACGCTATGTGGAGCTGTTTATTTCTTTTTGGTGACCCATCTTAACCATCCTGGTGTGGCTGGCTGAGAGGTTTTTTGCAGACCGGATGACATCTAGTGCCTGTTATACAGATCCCAGGCTGGGGTTGCAGCCATCTGCTCAGTAAGGTCTCCTATCACTAAGAGACCAACATCTTTTGGTAAGAGGCAGCAGTTTTGGAAGGTGGAGGTTTATCAACGCACCCTATTCACTGCAGCAAGATAACCAATATTTCACCTGTCACTTGGGGATATTTATTTAAATTTTCTTTCCTCATCCTACTTATGGACTATCACCAACTCTGTTTTGTGGTCTGTAATTAGGGGCAATATCTGCACCTTTAGGATTTGTTCACATTATTTAATTTTTGCATATTTTTTTTTTTTTTTTTTGGGGATATTCATTTGTCACAGTGATTTTTGATTGTTATATTTTTGTTAGGTTGTTTTGAGACATTTATCTGTCACTTGTATCACGTCTTTGCAGACATAGGAGCTATTCGTGTGTTTCACCATTTTAATTATAAAGCATAGTGATTGTCACTCATGCTCAGATACCCCTCTGTAAAGTTATAGGCACTTGATTCTGGCCTTTTTCATATCTTTAGCGCGACTTTCTTATTTACACATTATGCAGTTTACCACTTTTTAGTCGCAGCTCTAGTAAGTTTTGTTAAGCGCAGTATTTATTTTACATTTTCCCAGAATCACCACTACCAGCATTTTGGAGGCGTGGTGGCGGAACAAGCTCCAACATTACTGCACCCTACCTTACCGCTGACCGCCCTGCCCAACGAGGTCAAGACATTGCCTTCCACATGCCGGTAGAGAGCCGGAATGGCCTTCTGAGAAAAAAAAGGCATTTGGGAACCTGCCACTGAGATACCGCACATTCCACAAATTCTCGAAAAGGGGCAGAGTCTACCAGCTGAAAAGGCATCAGATGGAGTGCTAGCAATTTAGCCAAACTAGCATTCAGGCGCTGAGCATGTGGATGGCTGGGATCAAATTTTTTTCGACGTTTTAGCAACTGGGGTAGGGAAATTTGCTTGCTACAATCAGATTTAGGTGTACTGCTATCAGATTGCGCGCAAGTGCCTGGGACACCTAATTCTATACCTTCATTCCACTCAGTGCAGGTCTCTGAGAGGACTGAAAGTATAGTGGGGTTGGAGATCCCAGCTGATGAGGAGCAAGGAGAGGTCCACCTTGTTCTTTGGTGTGGGTCTTTTAATTACTGTTGCCAACGGACTACATGGAAGCTCGACATATGTCTGGTCAAGCATGTGGTGTCCAAGCGGCTGCTGTTTTGGCCACACTTGATACGCTTCAGACATATGTTGCAAACAGCAACAGTGCGATCTGCTGCACACATCTCAAAAAAGGCCCACACCAAAGAACTTTTGAAAAAATGTGTAGCGCCCTGCACATGCGGAGCTCTGCGGTGTGATGCAGTTGGTTGGCTGTCCTTAAGCTGGCCCCTGGAGGGCATCCTGCCTCGTTGAAGATGTGCTTCCTCTTCCTCCTCCTCCTCTCTTCTATCAGGCACCCATGTAGCATCAGTGACCTCATCATCCCCTCCCTCCTCGCCACTGGAGCAAACCTGGCAGTATACTGCAGCTGGGGGAACATGACTGCCAGTTTCTTGTCCTTCTTGGGCACCCCCTCTCTCTGGGCTCACGTTACTGCCTTCATCCTCAACCTGGGCACCATCATCGGAGCCTTCAAAATGCTGTGCATCCTCCTGCAGCATCTACCCAACACTGTGGTCGAACAGTTCGGGGGACTCCTCAGGAAATGATGGTGGGGCTGGGGAAGGAGTGACTGATGCCATTGAGCCGATGGAATATTCCTCTTTGGCAGCTGCATTGGCAGCCAAACTTGTCTTAGCCTGGGTGACAGAGGATGAGGAGGATGAGGACAGCTTTGTGATTCACTCTACCAACTCTTCTGCATGTTGTGGCTCAACACGACCAGCTGTCGAAAAAAAGGACAAGCGAGCCCCACGGCCACGTGCTGAGGATGCACCGTGTCCACAACCAGCACTGTTGGCTGTAGACACAGAGTCTGATTGCCCTCTTTTAGTGGCCTGTGAGAGTCTGCCTTTCCTTGGTGGACTTCCAGACATGCTGTGAAATTGGAGTAGCAAAACACCGCCTGAATTTTACTAGAAAAATGACACCAGGAATGGCCTGCAGTCAGGTATAGGCTTGCCTAGAAAAGAATGCAGTGGATATATATACTGTATATATATCTTTATGCACTGCAGATCACTGAATCACCTGCCTGCCTGCCTGAAAGTGTATTTGAAAATGTACACCAGAAATGGCCTGTAGTAAGGTATAGGCTTGGCTAGACTGGAATGCAGTAGATATATATGTAGGAGACTGTATATATATATCTTTATGCACTGCAGATCACTGAATCACCTGCCTGCCTGAGAGTGTAGTTGAAAACGTACACCAGGCATGGCCTGTAGTCAGGTATAAGCTTGGCTAGACTGGAATGCAATGGATATATATATGTCGGAGACTGTATATATATATATATATATATATTTAATGCACTGCAGTTCACTGAATCACCTGCCTGCCTGGCTGAAAGTGTATTTAAAAATGTACACCAGGAATGGCCTGCAGTCAGATATAGGCTTGGCTAGACTGGAATGCAGTGGATATTTATATGTAGGAGAGGGTATATATATTTAATGCACTGCAGATTACTGAATCACCTGCCTGCCTGCCTGAAAGTGTATTTGAAGACGTACACCAGCAATGGCCTGCAGTCAGATATAAGCTTGGCTAGACTGGAATGCAGTAGATTAGAAACAGTAAAGCAGGAATGGTCTGCAGTGAAATCTAGCTAAACTGGATACAGTGTATATATATATATATATATATATACAAAGCCAGGATGTATATATATACTACATACACTGCAGCTAACTGAATCAACTGCCTGCCTGAAGTATATTAGAAACAGTACAGCAGGAACGGTCTACAGTGAGATCTAGCTAACTGAATAAACTGCCTGCTCAAAGTAAATGAAATTACACTCTCTCTCTCTCTCTCTGCCAAGAACACACTACACAAGGCCGAAGTGCAGGCGGCCTTATATAGTGTGGGGCGTGGACTTAACCCCCTGAGCCATAATTGGCCAAAGGCACCCTTACTTCTACACAAAAAGATATTTTGTCAAAAACCTGTTAAATATTAATTTTGTGGTGGTAATTAATCATATTAGGTTGCTACTGCTGTATGTAAGCAGAGCATTTATGTATAAAAGTGTTTGTTGTGTCTTACCCTAATTGAATTTTCTTGGAAAAAAATAAGGGAGGGGAAGAGGAAGAAGAAAGGAGGAGAGGGAGATACCCAGCCAGTGTTTAGCTAGCTAAATACAACAGCAACACAGAAAGTGCCTTCAAGCCACCCGATATGGATGGATTAAGAGCATCATGGGCCTGGTGCTGAGGATTTTGGTGGACCTTTTTATGGAAATAAATTCCCGACTCCTTCATGCTCTGGAAAGGTCTCTGGGAGCACTGGCAATCTCTATGAGGGTAGAGACTGCGGCTCCCCCCATAAATTGCCTGACAAAGATGCCAGTGCTCCCACAGAGACTGCTCCAGTGAATTCTGCCACAGAGGCTACCCCGCATGTCACAGGATCTGCCACACAGTTCACAGAAACTGTCCCACTTGTCACATTTGCATCAGTGGGCCATCAATAATTATTTGTGTGAATATGGCATGGGGACAGGCTTGAGGAATCTGAGCATTTACTGTTTAGTCACCAATTGAAGAAGTAACCAGAATGGTGAGCTGTGATGGAGGCACCAGTGACACATTCCCTTTGGTGTTCCCCTAGAGTACACACTGTGTGGTTTAATAGATCAGGCACTGAAGACTAGGGATGAGCCGAACACCCCCCGGTTCGCACCAGAACCTGCGAACGGACCGAAAGTTCGCACGAACGTTAGAACCCCATTGACGTCTATGGGACTCGAACGTTCGAAATCAAAAGTGCTCATTTTAAAAACTAATTTGCATGGTATTGTCCTAAAAAGGGTTTGGGGACCCGGGTCCTACCCCAGGGGACATGTATCAATGCAAAAAAAACTTTTAAAAACTGCCGTTTTTTCGGGAGCAGTGATTTTAATGATGCTTAAAGTAAAAAAAAAAAGTGAAATATTCCTTTAAATATCGTACCTGGGGGGTGTCTATAGTATGCCTGTAAAGTGACGCGTGTTTCCCGTGTTTAGAACAGTCCCTGCACCAAATGTCATTTTTAAAGGAAAAAATCTCATTTAAAACTGCTTGCGGGTTTAATGTAATGTCGGGTCCTGGCAATATGGATGAAAATTAGTGAGACAAACAGCATGGGTACCCCCCAGTCCATTACCAGGCCCTTTGGGTCTTGTATGGATATTAAGGGGAACCCCACACCCAAATTAAAATAAGGAAAGGTGTGGGGCCACCAGGCCCTATATACTCTGAACAGCAGTATACAGGCGGTGCAAACAAGACAGGGACTGTAGGTTTGTTGTTAAGTAGAATCTCTTTGTAATTTTGAACGGGTACATTTTTAACGTGTTTAGCTCCAGCCAAAAAATCTTTTTTAAGCTTTTTGGAAAACATAGGGAAGGGTTATCACCCCTGTGACATTTGTTTTGCTGTCTTTCCTCCTCTTCAGAAGATTTCACCTCACTTTTTGTCCCAATGGATTGGAAAGCATCAGTGGAAAGGAGAAATGTTTTTCCCATATTAACTCTTACAGGAGAGAATTTCCCTTCCTAGGGGTAGATTTCATCTCACTTCCTGTTGTCTCCTTCCGTTTGCAAGTAGGAGTCGTTTGTAAGTTAGTTGTTTGAAAGTAGGGTCCTGCCCTATATACTCAGCAGAAATTTGGGCCTTAGGTGTTGCTGTGGCCACAACACTGTAAGCCCTCACAGGGCCCTGCTGTGAAATATTAGATCAAGAATTGTAATTACATGCCCCTGTTGAACAGGAGCTGAAAAATTAGGCCTTAGGCACTGGTGCTGGTGCCACAACACTGCAACCCCTCACAGACACTCTAGTTGGAACGCAGGAACGAGCCCTGCTGCAAAGTATTGCATCAAAAATTGTAATTACACACCCCTGTTAAACAAGGGCTGAAAAATTGGGCCTTAGGCACTGGTGCTGGTGCCACAACACTGCAACCCCTCACAGACACTCTAGTTGGAACGCAGGAACGAGCCCTGCTGCAAAGTATTGCATCAAAAATTGTAATTACACGCCCCTGTTAAACAGGGGCAGAAAAAATGGGCCTTAGGCACTGGTGCTGGTGCCACAACACTGCAACCCCTCACAGACACTCTAGTTGGAACGCAGGAACGAGCCCTGCTGCAAAGTATTGCATCAAAAATTGTAATTACACGCCCCTGTTAAACAGGGGCAGAAAAAATGGGCCTTAGGCACTGGTGCTGGTGCCACAACACTGCAACCCCTCACAGACACTCTAGTTGGAATGCAGGAACGAGCCCTGCTGCAAAGTATTACATCAAAAATTGTAATTACACGCCCCTGTTAAACAGGGGCTGAAAAATTGTGCCTTAGGCACTGGTGGTGGCGCCCAGAACCAAAAATGTTCTTACAAGCTATCAGCGTGATGATTGAGGAGGAAGAGGATAATTACTCAGGGATAGTCACTCAGCATCAGCATAGGCAGTCTTTGAAGGGATCTGAGATTTCAAAAAAAAATATTCGGTTACATCAGCATCAGGTGCTTGGTAGCTGGTGGTGATCCAAGACTGATTCATTTTTATGAAGGTCAGTCGATCGACCGAGTCAGTGGACCCTGTGATCGGTTACCACGCCTCCAGCAGCACTGAATGTGCGTTCCGAAAGAACGCTGGATGCAGGACAGGCCAGTAGCTCAATTGCATACTGTGCAAGCTCTGGCCAGTGATCCATCCTCAAGACCCAGTAACCCAGAGGATTTTCGGTGGGAAAGGTGTCCAAGTCTGATCTTGCCCCTAGGTATTCCTGCACCATGTAAAACAGACGCTGGCGATGGTTGCTGGAACCGATCATACCTTGGAGCTGCGGACCAAAAAATTGTCTGAACGCATCGGTCAGACGGCCACCTTCTCCACCGCTCCTTCTTTGACTGACCGAAGCCTCAGCAACACGTTGTCCAGAAACAGGAGTTTGTAACCTCCCAGTCTCTGGGAACGCGTTGCACAGACCTTTCTGCAAGGCCTCCCGAAGATGTTTCATCCTCTGCTCCCTCTGCGATGGCAAGATAAGGTCCGCAACCTTACCCTTGTAACGTGGATCAAGGAGGGTTGCCAGCCAGTATTGGTCCTTCTCCTTGATACCACGAATACGAGGATCTTTACGCAGGCTTTGCAGGATCAGGGAGGCCATGCAGCGTAGGTTTGCTGAGGCATTCGGTCCGGAGTCCTCTGGGTCACTAAGGACGACATGGTCCGCAGCCACCTCCTCCCAGCCACGTACAAGTCCATGTGTTTCTTGGGACTGATCCCTTAAAGACTGCTGCTGATGCTGAGTGCCAGGCTCCACCTCCATACTGACACAATCTTCCTCCTCCTCCTCCTCCTCCTCCTCCTCCTCCTCCTCGTCCTCTTCCTGTGTGATCGGCGGGCACGCAGGAACACTGTCTGGATAAAGGGGGCCTTAAGAGCTAAGGAAGTCCTCCTCTTCCTGCCTCTGTTCTGCCTCAAGTGCCCTGTCCATTATTCCACGCAGCGTGTGCTCCAACAGGTGGACAAGGGGGACAGTGTCACTGATGCATGCACTGTCACTGCTCACCATCCTCGTGGCCTCCTCAAATGGTGACAGGACAGTGCATGCATCCCTGATCATGGCCCACTGGCGTGGGGAAAAAAAAACAAGCTCCCCTGACCCTGTCCTGGTGCCATAGTCGCACAGGTACTCATTGATGGCCCTCTGCTACGTGTGCAGCCGCTGCAGCATGGCCAACGTTGAGTTCCACCTGGTGGGCATGTCACAGATTAGGCGGTTCTTGGGCAGGTTAAACTCCTTTTGGAGGTCCGTCAGCCGAGCACTGGCATTATATGACCGGCGGAAATGCACACAGACTTTCCTGGCCTGCCTCAGGACATCCTGTAAGCCCGGGTACCTGCCCAAGAACCGCTGCACCACCAAGTTAAGGACGTGAGCCAAACAGGGCACATGTGTCATT
The DNA here is from genome assembly GCA_037953035.1 of Aquarana catesbeiana. NCBI lineage: Eukaryota > Metazoa > Chordata > Amphibia > Anura > Ranidae > Aquarana > Aquarana catesbeiana. The sequence continues at coordinate 2,709,273 of JBBHAA010000878.1, forward strand.
TGTCCCTGTCGGAGGGCAGAGAGGAGGTTGGTGCCATTGTCGCAAACCACCATTCCTGCCTTAAGTTGGCGTGGCGTCAACCACCTCTGAACCTGCCCCTGCAGAGCTGACAGAACCTCTGCCCCAGTGTGGCTCCTGTCCCCCAAGCACACCAGCTCAAGCACCGCATGGCATCTTTTGGCCTGCGTACTTGCGTAGCCCCTTGAACGACTACGGAGCACCGCTGGTTCCGAGGAAGAGGCCATGGAGGAAGAAGAAGAGGAGGGGGTGGAGGAGAGAGGTGTGTCACAATCATTAGCATTTTGGAGGCGTGGTGGCGGAACAACCTCCAACACTACTGCACCTTGTCCTGCATCCTTCCCAGCTGCCAGCAGAGTCACCCAATGCGCCGTGAAACTTAGGTAACGTCCCTGTCCATGCCTGCTGAACCATGAGTCAGCGGTAATATGCACCTTACCACTGACCGCCCTGTCCAGCGAGGCATGGACATTGCCTTCCACATGCTGGTAGAGAGCCGGAATCGCCTTCCGTGAGAAAAAGTGGCGTTTGGGTACCTGCCACTGAGGAACCGCACATTCCACAAACTCACGGAAGGGGGCAGAGTCTACCAACTGAAAAGGCAGCAGTTGAAGTGCTAGCAATTTTGCCAAGCTAGCATTCAACCGCTGGGCATGTGGATGGCTGGGAGCAAACTTCTTTCGGCGGTGCAGCAGCTGGGGCAGGGAAATTTGCCTGGTACAATCTGACGTCGGTGTACCAAAAGCAGATTGCCCACAAGTACTTGGCTGTGACACACCTAATTCTACACCTTCATTCCTCTCAGTGCAGGTCTCAGAGAGGACTGAAGGTCTAGTGGGGTTGGAAATCTCAGCTGATGAGGAGCAAGGAGAGGTCCTCTTTGTTCTTTGGTGTGGGTCTTTTAGATACACTTGCCAACGAACTGCATGGCAGGTCAACATATGTCTGGTCAAGCATGTGGTACCCAAGCGGAAGATGTTTTGGCCACGTGAGATACGCTTGAGACATATGTTGCAAATAGCAGCGGTGCGATCTGATGCACTCATCTCAAAAAAGGCCCACACCAAAGAACTTTTTGAATAACGCGCAGAGACTGCAGCGGCCTGCACATGTGGAGCTTTGGGGTGTGATGCAGTCAATGTGCTGCCCTTAGGCTGGCCCCTGGAGAGCATCCTGCCTCGTTGGTGATGTTTCGCCTCCTCCTCCTCCTCTTCCTCCTCTCTCCTATCAGGCACCCACGTTGAGTCAGTGACCTCATCATCCCCTCCCTCCTCATCACTGGAGCAAACCTGGCAGTATGCTGCAGCAGGGGGAGCATGACTGCCAGATTGCTGTCCTTCTTGGGCACCCCCTCTGTCCGTGCTCATGTTACTGCCTTCATCGAGCTCAGTATCATCATCAGAGCCTTCCAAACGCTGGGCATCCTCCTGGAGCATGTACCCAACACTGTGGTCAAACAGTTCGAGGGACTCCTCAGGAGGACATGGTGGGGCTAGGGAAGGAGTCACTGATGACATTGAGCCGAGGGAAGAGGCCGCTGCTTTGCCAGACAAAGTACCCTGGGCATGGGTGAGAGAGGATGAGGAGGATGAGGACGGCTTGGTCATCCACTCGACCAAGTCTTCCGCATGTTGCGGCTCAACATGGCCAGCTGCCGAAAAAAAGGCCAAGCGTGTCCCATGGCCACGTGCTGATGAGGATGCACCGTCTCCACGACCAGCACTAGACACAGAGCCTGCTTGCCCTCTCTTATTGGCTTGTGACTGTCTGCCTCTCCTTCTTGGCCTTCCAGACATACTAATGGCCTGTAGCTGCACTAAGCTGGGATATATATATATATATATATACTGATACTGCAGCTAGCAAAATCAACTGCCTGCCTGTAGTATGAGAACACCACCAACCTTCTACAGGTAGCTTTAGCTGAACACTGTGAGGTGGACGCACCCCACTAACTTGTAGGTTTAGCTGAACACTGTGAGCAGGACGCACTGCACTAACTGTAAATAGTCTAGCTGCCTGACTGTGGTACTAATAGGATCAAAAGAACACCAGCAATTTTCTTCAGGTAGCTGTATTTACTGTAACAAGACAAGCCTGCCTGTCAGTAAGAAGATAACAGAAACGGATCTAGCTGAACACTGTGAGCAGGACGCACCCCACTAGCTTGTAGGTTTAGCTGAACACTGTGAGGTGGACGCACCCCACTAACTTGTAGGTTTAGCTGAACACTGTGAGCAGGACACACTGCACTAACTGTAAATAGTCTAGCTGCCTGACTGTGGTACTAATAGGATCAAAAGAACACCAGCAATTTTCTTCAGGTAGCTGTATTTACTGTAACAAGACAAGCCTGCCTGTCAGTAAGAAGATAACAGGAACGGATCTAGCTGAACACTGTGAGCAGGACGCACCCCACTAGCTTGTAGGTTTAGCTGAACACTGTGAGCAGGACGCACTGCACTAACTGTAAATAGTCTAGCTGCCTGACTGTGGTACTAATAGGATCAAAAGAACATCAGTAATTTTCTTCAGGTAGCTTTATATACTGTAACAAGACAAGCCTGCCTGTCAGTAAGAAGATAACAGGAACGGATCTAGCTGAACACTGTGAGCAGGACGCACTGCACTAAATGTAAATAGTCTAGAAGATAACAGGAACGGAACTAGCTAAACTGAATACAGTGTATATATCTATATGCAACACCTGGGATGCATATATATAGACAATACACTTTAAGTGCAGCTAACTGACTGACTGTCCTGCCTAATCTAGCTAACTCAAATGAAATGACACTGTCTCTCTCTCTATTTCTCAGCACACCGGAACACACTGCACAGGGCCGCCGTGTAGGCGGCCTTATATAGTGTGGGGCGTGTACTAAATCCCCTGAGCCATAATTGGCCAAAGCCTCCTTGGCTTTGGCCAATTATGGCTCTCTGTTAAGGCGGCGCTGTGATTGGCCAAGCATGCGGGTCATAGCGCATGCTTGGCCAATCATCAGCAAGCAATGCACTGCGATGCCGCAGTGAATTATGGGCCGTGACGCGCCACACGAATTTGGCGCGAACGGCCCATATCGTTCGCAATTCGACGAACGATCGAACAGCCGATGTTCGAGTCGAACATGGGTTCGACTCGAACACGAAGCTCATCCCTACTGAAGACACAGCAGCAGGGAACTTTCTTGTGTATCGGGACCTGTGTTATCCTGACTCTGCCAATGTGAGGCATCACCGAGGGTGATATGGGAAAGGCTTTGAGAAGGACATTTCAACCCTCCCAAACCTCAAGAGTTGCACATGAATAGGGGACAATAGCTGAGGAGAATATTGACCTCAACAACCCTAAGGAGTCAGGTTCCTCTACCTCTTTAGATTTGTGGTGGATGTGTTTATTAATGTTCTAGTGCCCACAAATGGCCCCTAGAATTCAAGCCATCAAGAAGTGGGACCATTAATGGTTGGCCACCCTTTTGGATATAAGGGAAAATGGTCTTCCTGCCATCAGAGAGGGAGCAAAAAAGGAATATCTTTAAGGACCTGTGTATATTTGTATCTATGATTGTTAACAACGGTATCTAAGGAATGAATTTGCAGACCCAACAGGCTTTGAAATTTTATTTCCCATACATTTGAAAACATTAATTGAGAAACAAAATCAAAGTAAAATTATACAAACTCATTGACATGTTTCTAAAAAAAATGTCAGGGCTTTGTATTCTTAAGAAAATCAAAAATAACATTGAAATGGGTTCCATCGGTCTCATCCGGTGACATCCAGTCCTGGGTGGTGAGTCTGGTGACTACAGAGATTGTATGAGGATGATTAGAGCCGGGATAAGGAGAGTCCAGAATATGTAAGAGCCTGGAAAATAAATACTTTCATGTTATTTTCCTTTTCTGAGACAACCTGCAGATCCTCCTCTACATTGGCTGCCATGCTGGATGAAATTGAGTGTCAATATTTAAACACATAGTTAGTACCTTTATTTGGCACATGGAGACATAATAAGGTATCAGTTGTGTGTCCTCCCGGCTTATATTAATAATATTATCATAAACAATAATAACATATAACAATTAAAAAGTATTAGGACATATTTTGAATATGATGGCCTTGTCCTCATATTGAAATTTCTTTGGAACTCGGTATATAATCTCCTTTTACAAGGTCTTGGATCCTAAAATAAATAATCATTTCTTCTAAATAAACCTCCCCAACCCTCGCGTTCTTTATAAAGCTGGCTACAAAAATACAACAATGAGGTGATCCTCAAAGACTTTGTTTATTTCCATATCTGCTACCAAGAGCAAAATAAAGGCTCATGAAAAATTAGATAACACTGTTAATGATACAGAAGAAGTATTTGACAAGGTATGGAATCCTTGACTTTCCTTTGTTCATTTACAGTTGGGTTCTAAATTGATCTGCCTTCCGCCCACCCCAATAGATTTTCAGCTTTCTCTTATACTTGAGGTGTCCCCTCTTCCTTCCACTTTTATTCCTTTTTCTTTTCTCTTTGCTTTCACTCTTCACATTGTTCTTATACACTTAATACAGAGGATATTACCGAGCTGGGGAATGTATAAAGCTTCAGCCAACATCCCTGTACTAGAAAAAAAACTCATGCACTTAATTTGCAGTAAAAGCTTCCCTGTGGGACCTCTGAGGCTGAATGAAGGGAAAAAGGGACACTATATTTCCAAAAGTATTGGGACGCCTGCCTTTACACACACATGGACTTTAATGGCATCCCAGTCTTATGCCCCGTACACACGGTCGGACTTTGTTCGGACATTTCGACAACAAAATCCTAGGATTTTTTCCGACGGATGTTGGCTCAAACTTGTCTTGCATACACACGGTCACACAAAGTTGTTGGAAAATCCGATCGTTCTAAACGCGGTGACGTAAAACACGTACGTCGGGACTATAAACGGGGCAGTGGCCAATAGCTTTCATCTCTTTATTTATTCTGAGCATGTCCGTCGGATTTGTGTACACACGATCGGAATTTCCGACAACGGAGTTTGTTGTCGGAAAATTTTATATCCTGCTCTCAAACTTTGTGTGTCGGAAAATCCGATGGAAAATGTGTGATGGAGCCCACACACGGTCGGAATTTCCGACAACAAGGTCCTATCACACATTTTCCGTCGGAAAATCCGACCGTGTGTACGGGGCATTAGTCCGTAGGGTTCAATATTGAGTTGGCTCACCCTTTGCAGCTATAATAGCTTCACCTCTTCTGGGAAGGCCGTCCACAAGGTTTAGGAGCATTTAAGAGCAATTGTGGGGTCAGGCACTGAAGTTGGACGAGAAGGCCTGGCTCGCAGTCTCCACTCTAATTCATCCCAAAGGTGTTCTATCGGGTTGAGTTCAGTCAAGTTCCTCCACCACAAACTCGCTCCTCCATGTCTTTATGGACCTTGCTTTGTGCACTGGTCTAAATCATTTGGTGGAGGGGGGATTATGGTGTTGGGTTGTTTTTCAAGGGTTGGGCTTGGCCCCTTTGTTCCAGTGAAGGGAACTCTTAATTTCATGCTCCCAACTTTGTGGGAACAATTTGGGGATGGCCCCTTCATGTTCCAACATGACTGCACACCAGTGCACAAATCAAGGTCCACAAAGACATGGATGAGTGAGTTTGGGGTGGAGGAACTTGACTGGCCTGCACAGAGTCCTGACCTCAACCTAATAGAACACCTTTGGGGTGAATTAGAGCGGAGACTGCGAGCCAGGACTTCTCGTCCAACATCAGTGCCTGACCTCACAAATGCGCTTCTGGAAGAATGGTCAAACATTCCCACAGACACACTCCTAAACCTTGTGGACGGCCTTCCCAGAAGAGTTGAAGCTGTTATAGCTGCAAAGGGTGGGCCAACTCAATATTGAACCCTACGGGCTAAGACTGGGATGTCATTAAAGTTCATGTGTGTGTAAAGGCTTTTGGTAATATGGTGTATATGTTTCATTTAATCACATTAATACTGGAGAATTCTTTCCTGCCCGGGCAATTTTTCAGCTTTCCCATTGGATGTTGCTGGGACACTAATATTACAGATGTTTTGTGCAATGGTACACTGAGACAGATGTTGATGGGACACTAGTTGTACAGATGTTTCTATTATTTTCTGTTATTTTATTTCCTATTCCAATTCAAATTTGTGGTACAGTAAGTCCCTAGTGAGCCATTTAATAGGAATGAGGTTTCGACTGATCTAGAATTTACCATTTCAGCGAATAGGCAAACTAAATTGGGCGTTCCTCATCCCATCAAGGCAAACCCCTGGCTGATGCGGGAAGTCATACATAGCAGTTGCATTACCACCGCTGCTAAATGTGACAGCTTTTCTGTGCAGGGCTCCTGGTTGCTAGGAAGCCAGCAGTCACCATTATCCTAGCAACCGGTGGCACCCCCCCCCCCATTAATCTGCCTTCTGGGAGATTCCCAACCAGCAGCTGAATGTAAACAAAGGGGCTTGGATAGACATGTGCAGTTCGTTTTGCTCCAAAACGAAATTTGGACACATTTTTCAAGAAATTCAGAGGCATCCAAATTTCCAAATTTCAACAATAACAAATTTAAATGAATCCAGAATAACAAAAAAAAAAAAAACATTCAGATGAAATTTAACTTAAATTCAAACCTTTTTTGAATTTAAATAGTTTTCAGATTCCATTAAAATTTGAATTTTTGAATACAATAAAATAGAATAGAAAAAAAAAGGAATAGAATAAAAAATAATAGAATAGAATAGAAAAGAATAGAATAAACTAGAAAGGAATAGAACAGAAAATAAAGTAATAGAATAGCAAATAAATAGAAAAGGTTAGAATATAAAAGAATAGAATAAAATAGAAAAGAATAAAACCCTCTTCTGAAATTCAAATTACAAATAGAATAAATTTGAATTGGAATAGAAAATAAAACAACAGAAAATAATAGAAACAATATAAAATCCAATAATCCAAACGTGTACTCCATAAACAATCGCTAGTGCTTCTTCCTCTGTGAAAATAAATATAATCCAAATAGACACACAATATTAATAAAAATACGATAAGAAATATGGAGAGAAAGTCCCAACAGAGATGAACCACCACCCGGAGGAAAAGTTCCTATCCACCCTCAGAGAATCGATAAATCAAAAACCTGATTTCAATAACACTCTCCAGATCATGGATCCCCACTCCGATGGGCTTATGGATTTCCCGTGGTTTAAATGGTCTGTTTTTCCCCCCAAATTGATGATTTCTAAAAAAAAAAAATTGCTCTCAGAAATAAATGTCATTTCCCTTGAGAAAGTCACGTGACCTGTGACGCAACTCGCCGGGAGGAGCCAGTGACGTCACCTTTGGTGTTTCAATATACCGAACGTGCAGGGAGGAGGAAAGCTGCGTGCACCACTGATCGTTTTAAGAGCGTTTTTAAACCAAACATGAGTGAATAGCCTACATTAATCGGGGATTTATGAATTCACAGCAATCTTGATGTCCTTTTACTTCTGAGAGCAATTTTTTTTAGAAATCATCAAATTGGAAGAAAAACAGACCATTTGAACCACGGGAAATCCATAAGCCCATCGGAGTGGGGATCCATGATCTGGAGAGTGTAATTAGATTCAGGTTTTTGATTTATCTATTCTCTGAAGGTGGATAGGAACCTTTCCTCCAGGTGGTGGTTCCTCTCTGTTGGGACTTTCTCTCAATATTTCTTATTGTATTTTTATTAATATTGTGTGTATATTTGGATTATATTTTTTTTCAGAGAGGAAGAAGCACTAGTAATTGTTTATGGAGTACACAATTGGATTATTGGATATTATATAGTTGTGCGATACTTAGACATGAATTTCATTCATTCTTTTGCTTTTTTCGAAAATTTCGGAAATTCAGAATTCGGAAAAACAAAAATACGGATTTTCAAATTTCCAAATTTTCCAATTTCCGAATTTTGAATTTTCGGATTTCACTGTGAGATCACTGTGGCTGAGCTCCAGAGATGCAGTCGGAAGATGGGAGAAAGTTGTAGAAAGTCAACCATCACTGCAGCCCTCCACCAGTCGGGGCTTTATGGCAGAGTTGCCCGACGGAAACCTCTCCTCAGTGCAAGACACATGAAAGCCCGCATGGAGTTTGATAAAAAAAAACACCTGAAGGACTCCAAGATAGTGAGAAATAAGATTCTCTGGTCTGATGAGACCAAGATAGAACTTTTTGGCCTTAATTCTAAGCGGTATGTGTGGAGAAAACCAGGCTCTGCTCATCACCTGTCCAATACAGTCCCAACAGTGAAGCATGGTGGTGGCAGCATCATGCTGTGGGGGTGTTTTTCAGCTGCAGGGACAGGACGACTGGTTGCAATTGAGGGAAAGATGAATTTGGCCAAGTACAGGGACATTCTGGATGACAACCTTCTCCAGAGTGCTCAGGACCTCAGACTGGGCCGAAGGTTTACCTTCCAACAAGACAATGACCCTAAGCACACAGCTAAAATAATGAAGGAGTGGCTTCACAACAACTCCGTGACTGTTCTTGAATGGCCCAGCCAGAGTCCCGACCTAAACCCAATTGAGCATCTCTGGAGAGACCTAAAAATGGCCGTCCACCAATGTTTACCATCCAACCTGACAGAACTGGAGAGGATCTGCAAGGAGGAATGGCAGAGGATCCCCAAATCCAGGTGTGAAAAACTTGTTTCATCTTTCCCAAAAAGACTCATCAAAAGGGGCTTCTACTAAATACTGAGCAAAGGGTCTGAATACTTAGGACCATGTGATATTTCAGTTTTTCTTTTTTAATAAATCTGCAAAAATGTCAACAATTCTGTGTTTTTCTATCAATATGGGGGGCTGTGTGTACAATATGGGGTGCTGTGTGTACAATATGGGGTGCTGTGTGTACAATATGGGGTGCTGTGTGTACAATATGGGGTGCTGTGTGTACAATATGGGGTGCTGTGTGTACAATATGGGGTGCCGTGTGTACAATATGGGGTGATGTGTGTACAATATGGGGTGATGTGTGTACAATATGGGGTGCTGTGTGTACAATATGGGGTGCTGTGTGTACAATATGGGGTGATGTGTGTACAATATGGGGTGCTGTGTGTACAATATGGGGTGATGTGTGTACAATATGGGGTGCTGTGTGTACAATATGGGGGGCTGTGTGTACAATATGAGGTGCTGTGTGTACAATATGGGGTGCTGTGTGTACAATATGGGGTTTTGTGTGTACAATATGGGGTGCTGTGTGTACAATATGAGGTGCTGTGTGTACAATATGGGGGGCTGTGTGTACAATATGGGGTGCTGTGTTGTACAATATGGAGTGCTGTGTGTACAATATGGAGTGCTGTGTGTACAATATGAGGTGCTGTGTGTACAATATGGGGGGCTGTGTGTGCAATATGAGGTGCTGTGTGTACAATATGGGGGGCTGTGTGTACAATATGGGGGGCTGTGTGTACAATATGGGGTGATGTGTGTACAGTATGGGGTGCTGTGTGTACAATATGAGGTGCTGTGTGTACAATATGGGGGGCTGTGTGTACAATATGGGGTGCTGTGTGTACAATATGGGGTGTTGTGTGTACAATATGAGGTGCTGTGTGTACAATATGGGGGGCTGTGTGTACAATATGGGGTGCTGTGTTGTACAATATGGAGTGCTGTGTGTACAATATGGAGTGCTGTGTGTACAATATGGGGTGCTGTGTGTACAATATGAGGTGCTGTGTGTACAATATGGGGGGCTGTGTACAATATGAGGTGCTGTGTGTATAATATGGGGGGCTGTGTGTACAATATGGGGTGCTGTGTGTACAATATGAGGTGCTGTGTGTACAATATGGGGGGCTGTGTGTACAATATGGGGTGCTGTGTGTACAATATGGAGTGCTGTGTGTACAATATGGAGTGCTGTGTGTACAATATGGGGGGCTGTGTGTACAATATGGGGTGCTGTGTGTACAATATGGAGTGCTGTGTGTACAATATGGGGGGCTGTGTGTACAATATGGGGGGCTGTGTGTACAATATGAGGTGCTGTGTGTACAATATGGGGTGCTGTGTGTACAATATGGGGGGCTGTGTACAATATGAGGTGCTGTGTGTACAATATGAGGTGCTGTGTGTACAATATGGGGTGCTGTGTGTACAATATGGGGAGCTGTGTGTACATTAATGAGGAAAAAATGAACTTAAATGATTTTAGCAAATGGCTGCAATATAACAAAGAGTGAAAAATTGAAGGGGGTCTGAATACTTTCCGTCCCCACTATATATATACAAAGCATCTGTCTGCTTTGCTCATCCCTACTTATGAGAATATTTTTAAATAAAATAGAAACCACTTACTGTTGATGGTGGAAGAACTGGGTCCTGTAGGGAATAAAGAGAGATGACATATCAGTGATATATAGATTGTATTATGTACAGGTCCCAGAAGATGGCAGGACCATTCAGAAAGTGCAGCATGACTCGTGCACGCACGGTAGGAAACCGACTGCCGGCTTCCTTTACTTACAATGCCGGCGCCTGCACCCAAATCTGACTGACGAATCGGCTAGGCCGACATTGCGGGATCCCTGGACAGGTAAGTGACCTTATATTAAAAGTCAACAGCTGCAGTATTTGTAGCTGCTGACGTGTTTTTTTTTTTTTTTTCTACAGACTGGAGCTCCTCTTTAATCAATCAACCAGTAGTTCACTAAGGAGGGTGACCCCCCCACTCCTGCAGTATTGGAAGTTGGTGGTCACTCGATTTTTGGAAGGCCTCAGAGGAAGCAGAAACTGGAGAGACCAACAGATATTAACCGCTTGCCGACCAGCCGCCACAGTTTTAATGGCACGTCTGGATGAAACGACGCTATGTTACGTCGCTTCGCCCTGTGGCTACTAAGGGCATGCGCGCCCGCTGCTTGCCCCCCGGAGCCGATGCGAGTGCCGGGTGGGCGCGATGACCACCAGGCTCCCGCGATCGCTTGTAAAACACCACCGAGAACCGGGATCTGTGTGTGTAAACACACAGATCCCTGTTCTCTGAGGGGAGAAAAGACAGATCATCTGTTCATACAGAGTAAAAAGCGACGCAGTGCCGAATCACAAAAAAGCGCTCTGGTCTTTGGCCAGCCAAATTGTCCGGGGCTGAAGTGATTAAAAGTTCGCCCTTAAAGTTCCATAGTACCGTGGGGTACTTGTTTTCTTCAAATACACAATATATTTGGGATGGTGGTGGCAACAACAAATCTGAGTTTTTCATTCTCCATAATGGTTCTCTCCTTACAATATATTCCTATTAAATGCCTCAGTAGGGACTTACTGTACCACCATGATCAGTCATGAGATCTGTATCACCACTTACAGTATCTCTGGCTTTTCACATGTACACCATCATCTTCATCAGAATTTCATGGACACGGTGACAACTCAGGAGCACAATTAGGAGACAGTTGTCACCCCACAACAGCAGATATCTAAAGAAAGACCTTCATGGTGGAATCTCTGGGGATTCAGTGCATAGAACATAAATAACAAAGCATCTGTCTGCTTCTCTCATCCCTACTTATGAGAACATTTTAAACAAAATAGAAACCACTTACTGTTGATGGTGGAAGAATCGGGTCCTGTAGGGAATAAAGAGAGACAACATATCAGTGGTATATATATTGTATTATGTACAGGTCCCAGAAGATGGCAGGACCATTCAGAAAGTGCAGCATGACTCGTGCACGTGCGGTAGGAAACCGACTGCTGGTTTCCCTTACTTACAAAGCTGGCGCCTGCACCCAAATCCGATTGACGAATCGGCTCGGCCGACATTGCGGGTTCCCTGGACAGGTAGGTGACCTTATATTAAAGGTCAGCAGTTACTGAATCCTGATACCAAACTGGAGGAGCGGTGGAAAGTGAAGAAGTACAGAGCCCACGAGTACTAAACACGCCTGAGACATAAGCTTTTATGACTCCTAATGCTTTGCATAGGAGTCCATAGCTGTTGGTGAGAGTGGCAACATTGGAGGAGGGCACGGCACTGTGTTTTCCACACCGATTATAGAGAAGTGACTGCACACTAGCACTAATGGTTTAAGGACTGTATCAGTTTTTCTTATATTAACGCAGTTTAGTGGAGACTGCACTGGACACTGATCACATTTCAATTTGTACAGTGGGGACGGAAAGTATTCAGACCCCCGTAAATTTTTCACTCTTTGTTATATTGCAGCCATTTGCTAAAATCATTTAAGTTCATTTTTTTCCTCATTAATGTACACACAGCCCCCCATATTGTACACACAGCCCCCCATATTGTACACACAGCACCCCATATTGTACACACAGCACCCCATATTATACACACAGCCCCCCATATTGTACACACAACACCTCATATTGTACACACAGCACCCCATATTGTACACACAGCACCCCATATTGTACACACAGCCCCCCATATTGTACACACAACACCTCATATTGTACACACAGCACCCCATATTGTACACACAGCACCCCATATTGTACACACAGCACCCCATATTATACACACAGCACCCCACATTGTACACACAGCACCCCATATTGTACACACAGCCCCCCATATTGTACACACAGCACCGCATATTATACACACAGCACCCCATATTGTACACACAACACCCCATATTGTACACACAACACCCCATATTGTACACACAGCACCCCATATTATACACACAGCACCCCATATTGTACACACAGCACCGCATATTGTACACACAGACCCCCATATTGTACACACAGCACCCCATATTGTACACACAGCACCCCATATTGTACACACAGCACCCCATATTGTACACACAGCACCTCATATTGTACACACAGCACCCCATATTGTACACACATCACCCCATATTGTACACACAGCACCCCATATTGTACACACAGCACCCCATATTGTACACACATCACCCCATATTGTACACACAGCACTCCATATTGTACACACATCACCCCATATTGTACACACAGCACCCCATATTGTACACACAGCCCCCCATATTGTACACACAGCCCCTCATATTGTACACACAGCACTCCATATTGTACACACATCACTCCATATTGTACACACAGCACCCCATATTGTACACACAGCACCCCATATTGTACACACAGCCCCCCATATTGTACACACAGCCCCCCATATTGTACACACAGCCCCCCATATTGTACACAGGACCCCATATTGTACACACAGCACCCCATATTGTACACACAGCACCCCATATTTTACACACAGCACCCCATATTGTACACACAGCACCCCCATATTGTACACACAGCACCCCATATTGTACACACAGCACCCCATATTGTACACACAGCACCCCCATATTGTACACACAGCTCCCCATATTGTACACACAGCACCCCCATATTGTACACACAGCACCCCATATTGTACACACAGCTCCCCATATTGTACACACAGCACTCCATATTGTACACACAGCCCCCCATATTGTACACACAGCACCCCCATATTGTACACACAGCACCCCCATATTGTACACACAGCACCCCATATTGTACACACAGCACCCCCATATTGTACACACAGCTCCCCATATTGTACACACAGCACCCCCATATTGTACACACAGCACCCCATATTGTACACACAGCTCCCCATATTGTACACACAGCACTCCATATTGTACACACAGCACCCCATATTGTACACACAGCACTCCATATTATACACACAGCACCCCATATTGTACACACATCACCCCATATTGTACACACAGCCCCCCATATTGTACACACAGCCCCCCATATTGTACACACAGCACCCCCATATTGTACACACAGCCCCCCATATTGTACACACAGACCCCATATTGTACACACAACACCCCATATTGTACACACAGCACCCCATATTGTACACACAACACTCCATATTGTACACACAGCACCCCATATTGTACACACAGCCCCCCATATTATACACACAGCACCCCATATTGTACACACAGCCCCCCATATTGTACACACATCACCCCATATTGTACACACAGCCCCCCATATTGTACACACATCACCCCATATTGTACACACAGCACCCCATATTGTACACACAGCCCCCCATATTATACACACAGCACCCCATATTGTACACACAGACCCCATATTGTACACACAGCACTCCATATTGTACACACAGCATCCCATATTGTACACACAGCACCCCATATTGTACACACAGCTCCCCATATTGTACACACAGCACCCCATATTGTACACACAGCACCCCATATTGTACACACAGCACCCCATATTGTACACACAACACCCCATATTGTACACACAGCACCCCATATTGTATACACAGCACCCCATATTGTACACACAGCACCCCGTATTGTACACACAGCCCCCCATATTGTACACACAGAACCCCATATTGTACACACAGCACCCCATATTGTACACACAGCACCCCATATTGTACACACAGCCCCCCATATTGTACACACAGCACCTCATATTGTACACACAGCTCCCCATATTGTACACACAGCACCTCATATTGTACACACAGCTCCCCATATTGTACACACAGCCCCCCATATTGTACACACAGCACCTCATATTGTACACACAGCTCCCCATATTGTACACACAGCCCCCCATATTGTACACACAGCCCCCCATATTGTACACACAGCTCCCCATATTGTACACACAGCACCCCATATTGTACACACAGCACCCCCATATTGTACACACAGCTCCCCATATTGTACACACAGCCCCCATATTGTACACACAGCACTCCATATTGTACACACAGCACCCCATATTGTACACACAGCACCCCCATATTGTACACACAGCCCCCCATATTGTACACACAGCCCCTCATATTGTACACACAGCCCCCCATATTGTACACACAGCCCCCCATATTGTACACACAGCCCCTCATATTGTACACACATCACCCCATATTGTACACACAGCACCCCCATATTGTACACACAGCACCCCATATTGTACACACAGCACCCCATATTGTACACACATCACCCCATATTGTACACACAGCACCCCCATATTGTACACACAGCTCCCCATATTGTACACACAGCACCCCCATATTGTACACACAGCACTCCATATTGTACACACAGCCCCCCATATTGTACACACAGCACCCCCATATTGTACACACAGCACCCCATATTGTACACACAGCCCCCCATATTGTACACACAGCACCCCCATATTGTACACACAGCCCCCCATATTGTACACACAGCCCCCCATATTGTACACACAGCACCCCATATTGTACACACAGCCCCCCATATTATACACACAGCCCCCCATATTGTACACACAGCACCCCATATTGTACACACAGCACCCCATATTGTACACACAGCCCCCCATATTGTACACACAGCACCCCCATATTGTACACACAGCACCCCATATTGTACACACAGCTCCCCATATTGTACACACAGCACCCCATATTGTACACACATCACCTCATATTGTACACACATCACCTCATATTGTACACACAGCACCCCATATTGTACACACAGCACCCCATATTGTACACACAGCCCCCCATATTGTACACACAGCACCCCATATTGTACACACAGCACCCCATATTATACACACAGCCCCCCATATTGTACACACAGCACCCCATATTGTACACACAGCACCCCATATTGTACACACAGCCCCCCATATTGTACACACAGCACCCCATATTGTACACACAGCACCTCATATTGTACACACAGCACCCCATATTGTACACACAGCACCTCATATTGTACACACAGCACCTCATATTGTACACACAGCACCCCATATTGTACACACAGCACCCCATATTGTACACACAGCTCCCCATATTGTACACACAGCACTCCATATTGTACACACAGCACCCCATATTGTACACACAGCACCTCATATTATACACAGCACCCCATATTGTACACACATCACCTCATATTATACACAGCTCCCCATATTGTACACACAGCACCTCATATTATACACAGCTCCCCATATTGTACACACAGCACTCCATATTGTACACACAGCACCCCATATTGTACACACATCACCCCATATTGTACACACAGCACCCCCATATTGTACACACAGCTCCCCATATTGTACACACAGCACCCCATATTGTACACACAGCTCCCCATATTGTACACACAGCCCCCCATATTGTACACACAGCACCCCATATTGTACACACAGCACCCCATATTGTACACACAGCACCTCATATTGTACACACAGCACCTCATATTGTACACACAGCACCCCATATTGTACACACAGCACCCCATATTGTACACACAGCTCCCCATATTGTACACACAGCACTCCATATTGTACACACAGCACCCCATATTGTACACACAGCACCTCATATTATACACAGCACCCCATATTGTACACACAGCACCCCATATTGTACACACATCACCCCATATTGTACACACAGCACCCCCATATTGTACACACAGCTCCCCATATTGTACACACAGCACCTCATATTATACACAGCTCCCCATATTGTACACACAGCACTCCATATTGTACACACAGCACCCCATATTGTACACACATCACCCCATATTGTACACACAGCACCCCATATTGTACACACAACACTCCATATTGTACACACAGCACCCCATATTGTACACACAGCACTCCATATTGTACACACAGCACCCCATATTGTACACACAGACCCCATATTGTACACATCACCCCATATTGTACACACAGCACCCCATATTGTACACACAGCCCCCCATATTGTACACACAGCACCCCCATATTGTACACACAGCCCCCCATATTGTACACACAGACCCCATATTGTACACACAGCACCCCATATTGTACACACAACACTCCATATTGTACACACAGCCCCCCCATATTGTACACACAGCCCCCCATATTATACACACAGCACCCCATATTGTACACACAGCCCCCCATATTGTACACACATCACCCCATATTGTACACACAGCCCCCCATATTGTACACACATCACCCCATATTGTACACACAGCACCCCATATTGTACACACAGCCCCCCATATTATACACACAGCACCCCATATTGTACACACAGACCCCATATTGTACACACAGCACTCCATATTGTACACACAGCATCCCATATTGTACACACAGCACCCCATATTGTACACACAGCTCCCCATATTGTACACACAGCACCCCATATTGTACACACAGCACCCCATATTGTACACACAGCACCCCATATTGTACACACAGCACCCCATATTGTACACACATCACCCCATATTGTACACACAGCACCCCATATTGTACACACAGCACTCCATATTGTACACACAGCCCCCCATATTGTACACACAGCACCCCATGTTGTACACACAGCATCCCATATTGTACACACAGCCCTCCATATTGTACACACAGCACCCCATATTGTACACACAGCACCTCATATTGTACACACAGCACCCCATATTGTACACACAACACCCCATATTGTACACACAGCACCCCATATTGTATACACAGCACCCCATATTGTACACACAGCACCCCGTATTGTACACACAGCCCCCCATATTGTACACACAGAACCCCATATTGTACACACAGCACCCCATATTGTACACACAGCACCCCATATTGTACACACAGCCCCCCATATTGTACACACAGCACCTCATATTGTACACACAGCTCCCCATATTGTACACACAGCCCCCCATATTGTACACACAGCACCTCATATTGTACACACAGCTCCCCATATTGTACACACAGCCCCCCATATTGTACACACAGCCCCCCATATTGTACACACAGCTCCCCATATTGTACACACAGCTCCCCATATTGTACACACAGCACCTCATATTGTACACACAGCTCCCCATATTGTACACACAGCCCCCCATATTGTACACACAGCACCTCATATTGTACACACAGCTCCCCATATTGTACACACAGCCCCCCATATTGTACACACAGCCCCCCATATTGTACACACAGCTCCCCATATTGTACACACAGCACCCCATATTGTACACACAGCACCCCCATATTGTACACACAGCTCCCCATATTGTACACACAGCCCCCATATTGTACACACAGCACTCCATATTGTACACACAGCACCCCATATTGTACACACAGCACCCCCATATTGTACACACAGCCCCCCATATTGTACACACAGCCCCTCATATTGTACACACAGCCCCCCATATTGTACACACAGCCCCTCATATTGTACACACATCACCCCATATTGTACACACAGCACCCCCATATTGTACACACAGCACCCCATATTGTACACACAGCACCCCATATTGTACACACATCACCCCATATTGTACACACAGCACCCCCATATTGTACACACAGCTCCCCATATTGTACACACAGCACCCCCATATTGTACACACAGCACCCCATATTGTACACACAGCTCCCCATATTGTACACACAGCACTCCATATTGTACACACAGCCCCCCATATTGTACACACAGCACCCCCATATTGTACACACAGCACCCCATATTGTACACACAGCCCCCCATATTGTACACACAGCACCCCCATATTGTACACACAGCCCCCCATATTGTACACACAGCCCCCCATATTGTACACACAGCACCCCATATTGTACACACAGCCCCCCATATTATACACACAGCCCCCCATATTGTACACACAGCACCCCATATTGTACACACAGCACCCCATATTGTACACACAGCCCCCCATATTGTACACACAGCACCCCCATATTGTACACACAGCACCCCATATTGTACACACAGCTCCCCATATTGTACACACAGCACCCCATATTGTACACACATCACCTCATATTGTACACACAGCACTCCATATTGTACACACAGCACCCCATATTGTACACACAGCACCCCATATTGTACACACAGCCCCCCATATTGTACACACAGCACCCCATATTGTACACACAGCACCCCATATTATACACACAGCCCCCCATATTGTACACACAGCACCCCATATTGTACACACAGCACCCCATATTGTACACACAGCCCCCCATATTGTACACACAGCACCCCATATTGTACACACAGCACCTCATATTGTACACACAGCACCCCATATTGTACACACAGCACCTCATATTGTACACACAGCACCTCATATTGTACACACAGCACCCCATATTGTACACACAGCTCCCCATATTGTACACACAGCACTCCATATTGTACACACAGCACCCCATATTGTACACACAGCACCTCATATTATACACAGCACCCCATATTGTACACACATCACCTCATATTATACACAGCTCCCCATATTGTACACACAGCACCTCATATTATACACAGCTCCCCATATTGTACACACAGCACCCCATATTGTACACACATCACCCCATATTGTACACACAGCACCCCCATATTGTACACACAGCTCCCCATATTGTACACACAGCACCCCCATATTGTACACACATCACCCCATATTGTACACACAGCACCCCCATATTGTACACACAGCTCCCCATATTGTACACACAGCACTCCATATTGTACACACAGCACCCCATATTGTACACACAGCACCTCATATTATACACAGCACCCCATATTGTACACACATCACCTCATATTATACACAGCTCCCCATATTGTACACACAGCACCTCATATTATACACAGCTCCCCATATTGTACACACAGCACCCCATATTGTACACACATCACCCCATATTGTACACACAGCACCCCATATTGTACACACATCACCCCATATTGTACACACAGCACCCCCATATTGTACACACAGCTCCCCATATTGTACACACAGCACCCCCATATTGTACACACAGCACCCCATATTGTACACACAGCACCCCATATTGTACACACAGCACCCCATATTGTACACACAGCTCCCCATATTGTACACACAGCACTCCATATTGTACACACAGCACCCCATATTGTACACACAGCACCTCATATTATACACAGCACCCCATATTGTACACACATCACCTCATATTATACACAGCTCCCCATATTGTACACACAGCACCTCATATTATACACAGCTCCCCATATTGTACACACAGCACTCCATATTGTACACACAGCACCCCATATTGTACACACATCACCCCATATTGTACACACAGCACCCCCATATTGTACACACAGCTCCCCATATTGTACACACAGCACCCCCATATTGTACACACAGCACCCCATATTGTACACACAGCTCCCCATATTGTACACACAGCTCCCCATATTGTACACACAGCACCCCATATTGTACACACAACACTCCATATTGTACACACAGCACCCCATATTGTACACACATCACCCCATATTGTACACACAGCACTCCATATTGTACACACAGCCCCCCATATTGTACACACAGCACCCCCATATTGTACACACAGCACCCCATATTGTACACACAGCCCCCCATATTGTACACACAGCACCCCCATATTGTACACACAGCCCCCCATATTGTACACACAGCCCCCCATATTGTACACACAGCCCCCCATATTGTACACACAGCACCCCATATTGTACACACAGCACCCCATATTGTACACACAGCACCTCATGTTGTACACACAGCACCTCATATTGTACACACAGCTCCCCATATTGTACACACAGCCCCCCATATTGTACACACAGCACCTCATATTGTACACACAGCTCCCCATATTGTACACACAGCCCCCCATATTGTACACACAGCACCCCATATTGTACACACAGCCCCCCATATTGTACACACAGCACCCCCATATTGTACACACAGCCCCCCATATTGTACACACAGCCCCCCATATTGTACACACAGCACCCCATATTGTACACACAGCACCCCATATTGTACACACAGCACCCCATATTGTACACACAGCACCTCATATTGTACACACAGCACCTCATATTGTACACACAGCACCCCATATTGTACACACAGCACCCCATATTGTACACACAACACTCCATATTGTACACACAGCACCCCATATTGTACACACAGCACTCCATATTGTACACACAGCACCCCATATTGTACACACAGACCCCATATTGTACACATCACCCCATATTGTACACACAGCACCCCATATTGTACACACAGCCCCCCATATTGTACACACAGCACCCCCATATTGTACACACAGCCCCCCATATTGTACACACAGACCCCATATTGTACACACAGCACCCCATATTGTACACACAGCACCCCATATTGTACACACAACACTCCATATTGTACACACAGCACCCCATATTGTACACACAGCCCCCCATATTATACACACAGCACCCCATATTGTACACACAGCCCCCCATATTGTACACACATCACCCCATATTGTACACACAGCATCCCATATTGTACACACAGCACCCCATATTGTACACACAGCACTCCATATTGTACACACAGCATCCCATATTGTACACACAGCCCCCCATATTGTACACACAGCACCTCATATTGTACACACAGCACCCCATATTGTACACACAGCACCCCATATTGTACACACAGCCCCCCATATTGTACACACAGCACCCCATATTGTACACACAGCACCCCATATTGTACACACAGCACCCCATATTGTACACACAGCACTCCATATTGTACACACAGCATCCCATATTGTACACACAGCACCCCATATTGTACACACAGCTCCCCATATTGTACACACAGCACCCCATATTGTACACACAGCACCCCATATTGTACACACATCACCCCATATTGTACACACAGCACCCCATATTGTACACACAGCACTCCATATTGTACACACAGCCCCCCATATTGTACACACAGCACCCCATATTGTACACACAGCATCCCATATTGTACACACAGCACTCCATATTGTACACACAGCACCCCATATTGTACACACAGCACCCCATATTGTACACACATCACCCCATATTGTACACACAGCACCCCATATTGTACACACAGCTCCCCATATTGTACACACAGCACCCCATATTGTACACACAGCACCCCATATTGTACACACAGCACCTCATATTGTACACACAGCACCCCATATTGTACACACAGCACCCCATATTGTACACACAGCACCTCATATTGTACACACAGCTCCCCATATTGTATACACAGCTCCCCATATTGTACACACAGCACCCCATATTGTACACACAGCACCCCATATTGTACACACAGCACCTCATAATGTACACACAGCACCCCCATATTGTACACACAGCTCCCCATATTGTACACACAGCCCCCATATTGTACACACAGCACTCCATATTGTACACACAGCACCCCATATTGTACACACAGCACCCCCATATTGTACACACAGCCCCCCATATTGTACACACAGCCCCCATATTGTACACACAGCTCCCCATATTGTACACACAGCACCCCATATTGTACACACAGCACCCCATATTGTACACACAGCACCCCCATATTGTACACACAGCCCCCCATATTGTACACACAGCTCCCCATATTGTACACACAGCACCCCATATTGTACACACAGCACCTCATATTGTACACACAGCACCTCATATTGTACACACAGCACCCCATATTGTACACACAGCACCCCATATTGTACACACAGCACCCCATATTGTACACACAGCGCCTCATATTGTACACACAGCACCTCATATTGTACACACAGCACCCCATATTGTACACACAGCACTCCATATTGTACACACAGCTCCCCATATTGACAGAAAAACACAGAATTGTTGACATTTTTGCAGAATTATTAAAAAAGAAAACCTAAAAAAATATCACATGGTCCTAAGTATTCAGACCCTTTGCTCAGTATTTAGTAGAAGCCCCTTTTGATGAGTCTTTTTGGGAAAGATACAACAAGTTTTTTCACACCTGGATTTGGGGATCCTCTGCCATTCCTCCTTGCAGATCCTCTCCAGTTCTGTCAGGGGGGATGGTAAACGTTGGTGGACGGCCATTTTTAGGTCTCTCCAGAGATGCTCAATTGGGTTTAAGTCAGGGCTCTGGCTGGGCCATTCAAGAACAGTCACAGAGTTGTTGTGAAGCCACTCCTTCGTTATTTTAGCTGTGTGCTTAGGGTCATTGTCTTGTTGAAAGGTAAACCTTCGGCCCAGTCTGAGGTCCTGAGCACTCTGGAGAAGGTTTTCGTCCAGGTTTTCCTGTACTTGGCCGCATTCATCTTTCCCTTGATTGCAACCAGCCGTTCTGTCCCTGCAGCTGAAAAACACCCCCACAGCATGATGCTGCCACCACCATGCTTCACTGTTGGGACTGTATTGGACAGGTAATGAGCAGTACCTGGTTTTCTCCACACATACCACTTAGAATTTAGGCCAAAAAGTTCTATCTTGGTCTCATCAGACCAGAGAATCTTATTTCTCACCATCTTGTAGTCCTTCAGGTGTTTTTTTAGCAAACTCCATGTGGGCTTTCATGTGTCTTGCACTGAGGAGAGGCTTCCGTTGGGCCACTCTGCCATAAAGCCCCGACTGGTGGAGGGTTGCAGTGATGGTTGACTTTCTACAACTTTCTCCCATCTCCCGACTGCATTTCTGGAGCTCAGCCACAGTGATCTTTGGGTTCTTCTTTACCTCTCTCACCAAGGCTCTTCTCCCCCAATAGCTCAGTTTGGCCAGACGGCCAGCTCTAGGAAGGGTTCTGTTCATCCCAAACGTCTTCCATTTAAGGATTATGGAGGCCACTGTGCTCTTAGGAACCTTAAGTGCAGCAGAAATGTTTTTGTAACCTTGTCCAGATCTGTGCCTTGCCACAATTCTGTCTCTGAGCTCTTCAGGCAGTTCCTTTGACTTCATGATTCTCATTTGCTCTGACATGCATTGTGAGCTGTAAGGTCTTATATAGACAGGTGTGTGGCTTTCCTAATCAAGTCCAATCAGTATAATCAAACACAGCTGGACTCAAATGAAGGTGTAGAACCATCTCAAGGATGATCAGAAGAAATGGACAGCACCTGAGTTATATATATGAGTGTCACAGCAAAGGGTCTGAATACTTAGGACCATGTGATATTTCAGTTTTTCTTTTTTAATAAATCTGCAAAAATGTCAACAATTCTGTGTTTTTCTGTCAATATGGAGTGCTGTGTGTACAATATGGGGTGCTGTGTGTACAATATGGAGTGTTGTGTGTACAATATGGGGTGCTGTGTGTACAATATGAGGTGCTGTGTGTACATTATGAGGTGATGTGTGTACAATATGAGGTGATGTGTGTACAATATGAGGTGATGTGTGTACAATATGGGGTGCTGTGTGTACAATATGGGGTGCTGTGTGTACAATATGGGGGGCTGTGTGTACAATGTGGGGTGCTGTGTGTACAATACGGGGGGCTGTGTGTACAATATGGGGTGCTGTGTGTACAATATGGGGGGCTGTGTGTACAATATGGGGTGATGTGTGTACAATATGGGGGGCTGTGTGTACAATATGGGGTGCTGTGTGTACAATATGGGGGGCTGTGTGTACAATATGGGGTGCTGTGTGTACAATATGGGGTGCTGTGTGTACAATATGGGGTGCTGTGTGTACAATATGGAGTGCTGTGTGTACAATATGGGATGCTGTGTGTACAATATGGGGTGCTGTGTGTACAATATGGGGTGCTGTGTGTACAATATGGGATGCTGTGTGTACAATATGGAGTGCTGTGTGTACAATATGGGATGCTGTGTGTACAATATGGGGGGCTGTGTGTACAATATGAGGTGCTGTGTGTACAATACGGGGTGTTGTGTGTACAATATGGGATGCTGTGTGTACAATATGGGGTGCTGTGTGTACAATATGGAGTGCTGTGTGTACAATATGGGGGGCTGTGTACAATATGGAGTGCTGTGTGTACAATATGGAGTGCTGTGTGTACAATATGGGGGGCTGTGTACAATATGGGGGGCTGTGTGTACAATATGAGGTGCTGTGTGTACAATACGGGGTGTTGTGTGTACAATATGGGATGCTGTGTGTACAATATGGGGTGCTGTGTGTACAATATGGGGGGCTGTGTGTACAATATGGGGGGCTGTGTACAATATGGAGTGCTGTGTGTACAATATGGGGTGCTGTGTGTACAATATGGGGTGCTGTGTGTACAATATGGGGGGCTGTGTGTACAATATGGGGGGCTGTGTACAATATGGAGTGCTGTGTGTACAATATGGGGTGCTGTGTGTACAATATGGGATGCTGTGTGTACAATATGGGGGGCTGTGTGTACAATATGGGGTGCTGTGTGTACAATATGGGGCGCTGTGTGTACAATATGGGGTGCTGTGTGTACAATATGGGGTGCTGTGTGTACAATATGGGGCGCTGTGTGTACAATATGGGGTGCTGTGTGTACAATATGGGGTGCTGTGTGTACAATATGGGGCGCTGTGTGTACAATACGGGGTGCTGTGTGTACAATATGGGGTGATGTGTGTACAATATGGGGTGCTGTGTGTACAATATGGAGTGCTGTGTGTACAATATGGGGTGCTGTGTGTACAATATGGGGTGCTGTGTGTACAATATGGGGTGCTGTGTGTACATTAATGAGGAAAAAAATTGAACTCAAATGATTTTAGCAAATGGCTGCAATATAACAAAGAGTGAAAAATTTAAGGGGGTCTGAATACTTTCCATTCCCACTGTATATATGCATTTTACAAAGAGGTGGAGAAGAAAGGTGGACACTGGTTCTTGACCAATAAGGATACAAGATGGTTGTGCTAATGGTTATGTAACATGTTTATATAACAATTATGTAATCTACTGGCAAAAATACATGTTTTTTTGGGAGATATATAGATAAAAAAGTTTGGCCACACTGCCAACTTGGATATTGAATATCGTCTTAATTATCTCTCTTCTGAGAACTGCTTATTTTGCTATTTTTACTATCATTTCCAATAAATACTTGTTGATTTAAGCCTCTGTTGTACAACAATCACCTGGTTATAATTTTACTCAGAAAATACAATATACATAGTTCTTAACGAAAGCATATATATATATATATATATATATATATATATATATATATATATATATATTAAATACACTGCAGCTAACTGAATCACCTGCCTGAATCACCTGTAGATTAGAAACAGTACACAAGGAATGGACTGCAGTGAGATGTAGCTAAACTGGATACAGTGGATATATACTGCATATCTAAAGAAAGACCTTCATAGTGGAATCTCTGGGGATTCAGTGCACAGAACATAAATAACAAATCATCTGTCTGCTTCTCTCATCCCTACTTATGAGAACATTTTAAACAAAATAGAAACCACTTACTGTTGACGGTGGAAGAACCGGGTTCTGTAGGGAATAAAGAGAGAAGACATATCAGTGGTATATAGAATTTATAATATACAGGTCCCAGAAGATGGCAGGACCATTCAGAAAGTGCAGCATGACTCGTGCATGCATGGTAGGAAACCGACTGCTGGTACCCTTACTTACAATGTTGACACCTGCACCCAAATCTAACTGATGAATCGGCTCGGCTGCCATTGCGGGATCCCGGGACAGGTAAGTGACCTTATATTAAAAGTCAACAGCTGCAGTATTTGAAACTGCTGACTTGTTTTTTTCTTTTTTTTTTTTACAGACTGGAGCTCCTCTTTAACCTCTAGCTTGACCTCTTGCGTGGTCACACTGTACTCAAATGAAATTTTTATAATTTCTTTCACATAAATAGAGCTTTCTTTTGGTGGTATTTGATCACCACTGTTTTTTTTTTTTTGCTAAACAAACAAAAAAGACAAATTTTTGAAAAAAAGAAAAAAAACGTTTCATAGTTTGTTATAAAATTTTGCAAATGGGTAATTTTTCTCCTTCATTGATATATGCTGATGAGGCTGCACTGATGGGCACTGATGGACTGCACTGATGTGCACTGATGGACTGCAGTGATGGGCACTGATGGACTGCAGTGATGGGCACTGATGGACTGCAGTGATGGGCACTGATGGGCTGCAGTGATGGGCACTGATGGGCTGCACTGATGGGCACTGATGGACTGCAGTGATGGCCACTGATGGGCTGCAGTGATGTGCACTGATGGACTGCAGTGATGGGCACTGATGGGCTGCAGTGATGGGCACTGATGGACTGCAGTGATGGGCACTGATGGGCTGCAGTGATGGGCACTGATGGGCTGCACTGATGGGCACTGATGGACTGCAGTGATGGCCACTGATGGGCTGCAGTGATGTGCACTGATGGACTGCAGTGATGGGCACTGATGGGCTGCAGTGATGGGCACTGATGGACTGCAGTGATGGGCACTGATGGGCTGCACTGATGGGCACTGATGGACTGCAGTGATGGGCACTGATGGGCTGCAGTGATGGGCACTGATGGGCTGCACTGATGGGCACTGATGGACTGCAGTGATGGCCACTGATGGGCTGCAGTGATGTTCACTGATGGACTGCAGTGATGGGCACTGAAGGACTGCAGTGATGGGCATTGATGGGCTGCAGTGATGGGCACTGATGGGCTGCACTGATGGGCACTGATGGACTGCAGTGATGGGCACTGATGGGCTGCACTGATAGGCACAGATAAGGCAACACTGATAGGCACTGATAAGACGGCAGTGATGGGCACTGATGAGACGGCACTGATGGGCTACCAGCGTGAGGAGAAAAAAATTGCCGATTACCGACTCTGTTTACATTACATGATCAGCTGTCATTGGCTGACAGCTGATCACATGGTAAGGGGCTGGGATCAACCCCTTACTCCGATCTGTGATCAGCCGTGTCTCATAGACTCGCTGATCACAGAGCGCGCCATGCGTGCCCTGCAGGGGGCGTGTAGACCGCTCGGGCACGGAAGAATGTCTATGGACACCCTCCCGGCAAATTAGGTCCACACTGCAGCCGTCTTTCGGCTATAGCGTGGATGGGAGGTGGGAGGTGGTTAATCAATCAACCAGTTGTTCACTCAGGAGGGTGACTACACTCCTGCAGTACTGGAAGTTGGTGGTCATTTGAGCTTTGGATGTCCTCAGGGGGAGCAGAAACTAGAGAGACCAACAGATATTAATAAATGTTTTCTAAAATGAATATAAAAACCTGATTACATTTACAAGTCAAAAATGGAGAGATTTCTACAACTTTATTATTTGAGATTACACACACTTTGAGCCAAAAAAAAATAAAAATGGGCGAACAGGCAGGAATTTTGAAGCAGAAAAGGCATGCTTTGTCTCCTCAGCATTAAAGTTACTTTCCTGCCTATCCGTGCAGCTCACTGTACAAATTCAGCAATGCTGGGAGGGACACCATGCCCATCCAGCCAATGAAAGGTGCTGGTGATAAAAACCTGGAAGGTGGTCGCCCAAATATATAAGCGGCCCGGGAGGGGAACTCCAGGGTACCACATCGCCGGAGACGGGGTGGGTTAGGGGGAAGGATAAGAATACCTTTTTGGGTTGGGTTACTTTTAAGAGTTAACGTTAGGTTAAGGTGTTGGCATTAAACAGGGTAAGTTGACAGTTAAGGGTTAATTTTCAGGACCAGGTCAGGGACAACATTTCAGTGTTAAGGGTTAAACATTAGGGGTGGGTTAAAGTCTCATTAAGGGGATTTTTTAATGAGATGCTTATAGTGTGACTTACACTTTCTTGCTATTCTTTTAAAATATTGTTACTCTCTTCTTGCTCTAACTGTCCCCAGGCTGTGCTGAACAGTTTGCCCCCCCCCCCCCGTGCCAGCTAGGACCCATAAAGTCTTATTGGAGCCTCTATTTAGAACTACAACCTTACATGTAGCTGTACTTGAGAAGGACACGGAGCCAAAGCCAAACTAAATTGGGAACCCCTGATTTTGGCTCTGTAAACCACTTGTTCATCTTGTGCTCTCAGCACTGGGAATAGCTCCACATAAGGTTGCAGTTCTGGATGTGAGCGTGCAGGAACAGCAGACTCTAGTGAACCTCCAAAGGTCCCAGAGGGCAAAAAAGGGCACCAGCATACCCGTAGTTGAGCAATAGGAACACACTTAGGCTAACTCCTTGAAATACTTTGTTTTTACCTGCTCTCACATTATAAATACCTTAAGAAAAATAATATTTATGCAATAAAAAAATGTGATGAAAAATAAATAAATAACTGCTAAACCAAATAGCATGGGAAAGACACATATAAAGAGAGACAATAGTGCTGCACACCCCAAATAGTACAATATGGGAAGACTCCCCCAAGGGGGGGGGGTTTAGGCAGCAAGGTAAGTAATTTGAGTAGGTAATGTATATAGAAAAATATTTTATTTTAAGTATGCATAAGATAATACCATGGCAGTTAAAATATGAGCTCTGGTGGGAGAATAAAAACCATCCCAAATACATAAAATGCAAATAGAGAATTATATATGGCATTACATGTCAGAATGTCAGTTGTATAAAAGACTGACGCATTTCGACCTGTATAAATTAGGGTCTTCTTCAGAGGTTTAGTTTGCTGCAAAAGACAATCAAAGATAAATGGTCAGAGCAACTGAATAGTGTTGCATATTTAGGTGGAAAAGGTGAAAGATAGATAAGGAAGTACGAGGGAAGCGTGAATGAGTGAAGAGATGAACAGAGGGAAAAAAATAAGGAAGGGGATAAGTGATTTTTAAGGGATTTCTGGTTAGGAGGGTCTTTCCGAATACACCTCCCACTGGGTAAATGTATGTTACATTTGTATTTCATATATATTATAATTTATGAATCACCTGTTAAAATTTGACATGTGTACATGTAAAGTCTTTTGCAGCAATTTAATCCTCTTAAGAAGACCCTAATTATATGGGTCGAAACGCGTCAGCCTTTTATCCAACTGATAATCTGATATGTAATGCCATGTATAATTCTCTGTTTGCATTTTATGTATTTGGAATGATTTTTATTCTCCTACCAGAGCTCATATTTTAACTGTTATGGTATTATCTTATGCATACTTCAATAAAATATATATATATATATATATATATATATATTACCTACTTGAATTACTTACCTTGCTGCCTAAAACCCCCCTGGGGGAAACTGCTAAACCAAAAAGGCCACTGGCCACAAAGGTTCTATGACCTTAGACTAGGGGGTAGGCAACCTCGGCGCTCCAGCTATAGTGAAACTACAAGTCCCATGAGACATTGCAAGACCCGGACAATCACAGGCATGACTCCTAGAGGCAGAGGCATGATGGGATTTGTAGTTTCACCACAGCTGGAGTGCTGAGGTTGCCTACTCCTGCCTTAGATAATAATATTCAAACTCATAGCACCGTTCACTTCTAATGAGTTGCAACATATCAAGCCTTCAAAATACAGCTTAATGTATAAATCCAAATGTAATCAGTGCAGCACATGTTTCTGCCTGCTGTGCTCTTTTACCTTTATTGCTAATTGTTACTGAGCTTGGCTTGTGACCCCAATTCTGATTTTCTGCTGCCTGTATGTCAGGAAACAATCCGCAGAAGAACTGGCATAGCTGGTAAATGCTAATATGCATGCGCACAAGGGTACAAATGGGCAAGAAGACATATCCGTCATTTCTGCCTAGTACCATTCCAGAAGCAGCAGTACCTGCTGTACAGGATAAAGTAACCTTCATCCAGGAAAATTTTCGGTTCTACAGGAAAGCACGCGGAAAGCGCAGGAGGACTACAAGAAACATTATGACAAGAGGAAGAAAGGAAATCCAGTTCTAAAGGTAGGAGACAAAGTGTGGCTCTCTACAGCGAACCTTAAACTGGCTTGCCCTTCTTGGAAGCTGGGTCCAAGGTTCATTGGCCACTTTGCGATCAAAATGAATAACCCTGTGGCCTTCAAATTATCCCCACCAAGTATGTATAAGATTCACCCAGTCTTCACCTCCAATCACAGTAGGTGAAGAAACAGAGTTTGTGGTGGAAGCCATCCTGGATTGCCAAAGAAGGGGAAGACAAGTCCAGTATCTGATAAAGTGGAAAGGTTACTCACCAGAAGAGAGCTCTTGCGAACCTGCAAGTAATGTACATGCCCATAGACTTCTTTGTGAGTTTTTCAACAGGTACCCTGAGAAGCAAGCACACTTGGGCATCTGGAGGCTGCCCCTTGGGGGAGGGCAGAGTCAGGGAACAATCCACAGAAGACCTGGCATAGTTGGTTAAACGCAGCGAAATCGCAGATTTGTGAACAGAAATTTGTGCTATACAGAATATGCTAATACACATGCGCACACAGGCACGAACGAGCAAGAAGACACAATTGCCAGTACGCATGCGCGTACACCAAAGTGCACGCAATATGTGACAGCAGCAGCAACCACTAATTTCTGGATGATCTTCAGCTCCCCCGTGAGTTCTGTTCCTGTTGTTATTTGGATTTCCTGTTACCGACTCGGCTTGCCTTTGACCTGTCTTGTCTCCACTCCTTGCTTTGACGCTTGGCTTGTTCCTGTGACCCCACTCCTGCCTGCTGATCCATGCATGACTTTTGGCTTGCTCTTCTGACTCTGCTTGTTGCTACTCATGACTGATATCCCATGCATGATTTCTGGCCTGGCTCCTGACTCTCCCTGCTGCCAAGTCTCATCTGGTACTCCTGAAGGACCACTGCCCAGCAGTGCATCCTGCTCATCAGCCTGACAGCCACCATCCAGTGGTCATTGCCTCATCACCTTAGCCTATCGCAGCTGGCAACGCCTGCTTCTCTGAGCATAGCACTCCCTGTTACCACCTTCAGGGGGCGCTCTGCACTTAGCCACAAAGGGGAGCCCTCTCAGCACTTCGGCCTCTCACCAGGTACGTGACATTGTACCAACCACAGCTTGTGACCTTGATACTGATTCTGTGCCTTGTGAACTGGACTACTTGATTTCTCTTTCATTAAGAACTGTGCCTAGACTGAGGTTTCCAGCCACTGGTCTCCACTATCTACAAAAATGTACTAGTTACTGAATCCTGATACCAAACTGGAGGAGCGGTGGGAAGTGAGGAAGTACAGAGCCCACGAGTACTAAACACGCCCGAGACATAAGCTTTTATGACTCCTAATGCTTTGCATAGGAGTCTATAGCTGTTGGTGAGAGTGGCAACATTGGAGGAGGGCACGGCACTGTGTTTCCCACACCGATTATAAGTGACTGCACGCTAGCACTAATGGTTTAAGGGCTGTATCAGTTTTTCTTATATTAACGCAGTTTAGTGGAGACTGCACTGGACACTGATCACATTTGAATTGATATGCTAATCTGCATTTTGTAAATTTGATATTTTGCACTCATTAGAAGTGGGCAGCACTATGAGTTTAAATACCATCATCTTAGGTCAACTCTTCTCTGCCCCTTGTCAATTGGTCAATGAGCTGCTCTTCATAGATATGAGCCAATAAGATGTAAGAGGAAGGAACAGCCCTGAGCTCTGAACCCCAGGCACGTGTCATCATTTCCTTTGATCTGGGGAAAAATTGAACCATTTCCTGCACACCAGTTAAGCTGTAGCAGCTGGATCCATTATTAGTTCTCTAACTGAATCATTATATACTGTATAAAAATATACTCTTTTCCTTTTTATTGGTGAAAGTCTAAAAATGCAGCTGCCCAGTGCTCAATGACAATGGTGGTGGACTTGTCTGGAAATGAGCAGACGAGTGAAGCCCGGAGTGGGACGCAGGCTAAGGGAGAGCTGACATGATGGGGTAGCAGAGAAAACCAGCAAGGCAGGAGTTAATAATCAGGGGGTGGTACGGGCTAGCTTTTGGGGGTGACTTGGTAATTTATGCCTGGGGGATAGGAGGGGCTGAGGTCCGTAGCTCATTCCCTTGCCACAGGAAGAAGAAGCAGCTCCCACCCTCCCATCCCTTAATTTTGTTAATGTTTTGGAGCTGTTTATGTTGAATTTGGATGGGGTGGCGGTTGGGGATCTTTGGAGGCATAAGGAATTTAGAGCAACAAGGCAGAAGTGGGGAGCCATCTTGGTATGGTATCCTTGGTTGATGCCAGTTAACCGAGGTTTAACTGACATTGGGTGATGGGTATCAGCGTGTAAGGTTGAGTGGTGTCGTCCGAGTCGGAGCGGCCGCGACTGGGGACCTGGTGTTGACAAGCTGATATGGTGATACATTTTGGTTAGTGCCTCCAAGGATTCCCAACAGTAGTTAAATGTATCTGAAGGAATATTGTTTTGTGTTAATAAAGGTTATGGTTTGAAATGTTTAATAAAATGGCCGGTGCGGCCAATTTACTCCACCCTCAAGGTTTGCATTCTATGCATTAAGGTGCAAAACCTCCTGTGCTGCAGCTGCCCCACCCCCGGAGCCACCCTCTTACTTACCTGAACCCGATCTTTCCAGCGATGGGGACAAGCCCAGCAGGTCCAGCTGGTGTCTCGGGTCCTCATTGGATATATTTAATGCACTGCAGATCACTGAATCACTTGCCTGCCTGCCTGAAAGTGTATTTGAAAACGTAGACCAGCAATAAATGTAGACCAGCAATGGCCTGCAGTCAGATACAGGCTTGGCTAGACTGGAATGCAGTAGATTAGAAACAGTACACCAGGAACGGACTGCAGTGAGATCTAGCTAGATCTCACTGCAGTGGAGATCAGGCATGTACTGGCCATCGGGACTACAGGGAGTTTCCCGGTGGGCCGATGGCTCAGTGGGCCTATTTCAGTGACAGTGGACCGCCGCCTCCCTCCGGTCCTCTGTCCCCCCCACAGTGCTCACCTCCTCTCCCTGGCTAGTTATGCAGCGCGCCTGAATACAGACATGATGCTCAGGGGTCAACACTGAGAAGCTCATCATATGATCCGGAAGGAGGGTGGCCTCATTTTCCTGCCTAATCTTGTCCCATTGGGGGGGGGGGGGGCGCCAAACTGATTCTTTGCCCCAGGTGAAATAATGTCTAACTTCCCCACTGGTACTGCCTATAAGAGAAATAATGTAGAACGGCTAATGACTAGTGGGGGGGGGGGCTTGGGTGGCAGGCCGGGGGAGGCGGGTTTGTCCAGCCGGAATGGGAGAGACCTGTCAAAGTGGGCCAGTCTGGATGAAGTCCAGGGCCAAATTTTTGTCCCAGTCCAGCCCTGGTGGAGATATATATATATATATATATATATATATATATATATATATATATATATATATATATATATACCAGTCTGACTGTATATATATATATATATATATATATATTAAATACACTGCAGCTAACTGAATCACACCTGCCTGCCTGAAGTAGATTAGAAACAGTACACAAGGAACGGACTGCAGTAAGATGTAGCTAAACTGGATACAGTGGATATATACTGCATATCTAAAGAAAGACCTTCATGGTGGAATCGCTGGGGATTCAGTGCACAGAACATAAATAACAAATCATCTGTCTGCTTCTCTCATCCCTACTTATGAGAACATTTTAAACAAAATAGAAAATACTTACTGTTGATGGTGGAAGAACTGGGTCCTGTAGGGAATAAAGAGAGATGACATATCAGTGGTATATAGATTGTATTATGTACAGGTCCCAGAAGATGGCAGGACCATTCAGAAAGTGCAGCATGACTCGTGCACGTGCGGTAGGAAACTGACTGCTGGTTTCCCTTACTCACAATGTTGGTGCCTGCACCCAAATCTGACTAACGAATCAGCTTGGCCGCCATTGTGGGATCCCGGGACAGGTGAGTGTCCATATATTAAAAGTCAGCGGCTGCAGTATTTGTAGCTGCTGACATTTTTTTTTATCCTATTTTATTTTACTATCATTTCCAATAAATACTTGTTGATTTAAGCCTCTGTTGTGCAACAACCAGCTGCCCCCCTCTTACTTACCTGAACCCGATCTTCCCAGCGATGGGGACAAGCCCAGAAGCTCCAGCCGGTGTCTTGGGTCCTCATTGGATATATTGATAGCAGCAGGAGCCATTGGCTCCCGCCACTGTCAATCAAATCCAATGACGTGGGAGCTGGGTCCTGCTGTCTGTGTCAATAGACGCAACAACAGGACACAGGAGTGCACCCCGCACGAGTGCCCCCCAGGGAAAGCGAGTGCCCCCCCAGGGAAAACGCTTCTCTGTTGGGGCACTCGAGAATAGAGGGGGAACCAGGAGCGCCACGGAGGTACCCCAGAAGAGGAGGATCAGGGCCAGAGGAGGTAAGTATGACATGTTTGTTATTTATTTTTATTTTTTTAAACAAGACTTTACAACTCCTTTAAGGACCAAGCCTATTTTTGATACTTGTTGTTTACCTGTTAAAATGTTTGGGGGTTCTAATGATTTTAACTGTCTGAAAAAAAAAAAAAAAAAATATATATATATATATATATATATATATATATATATATATATATATATATATATATATATTTTTTTTTTTTTTTTTTTTCAGACACCCTAGAGAATAAAATGGAGATTGTTGAAATTGTTGCAATACTTTCTGTCACACCGTATTTGCGCAGCGGTCTTACAAACGCATTTTTTTGGGGAAAAAAATACACTTTTTTAAGATAAAAAAAGGTAAAGTTAGCCAAATTGTTTTTTATATTGTGAAAGATAATGTTATGCCGAGTAAATCGATACCCAACATGTCACGCTTAAAAATTGTGCACACTCGTGGAATGGCGACAAACTTTGGCACTTATAAATCTCCATAGGCGACGTTTAAAAAATTTCTACAGGTTACCAGTTTTGAGTTACAGAGAAGGTCTAGTGCTAGAATTATTGCTCTCACTCTACTGATCATGGCGATACCTCACATATGCCGTTTAAACAACGACTTAAGTATGCGTTTGCTTCTGCACACAAGCATGGAGCGACGGGCGCTTTAAAAAAAATGTTTCTTATATATTTTACTTTTTTTTTTTGTTTTATACTGTCCCTTAAAAAAAATGGATCACTCTTATTCCTATTACAAGGAATGTAAACATCCCTTGTAATAGAAAAAAAGCATGACAGGTCCTCTTTAAAGTAGCGACGTATATCCACAGTGGGCAGTCTGGAAGGAATTAAGCAGCATAACCCCTACATTTCACATCATAATCCCCAGCCCAAAGCTCAATGATTACTTAAACCTTAACCTTTTTAACCTCCAAAGACTAAACTTTGCCCTGAACCATTGGGCTGATACCTCTGATTATGGCCTGATAGTTCCATGCTGTTTCCTTCCTATATTTTCAATTCTGTTATATTACAGTAGATTCTTTGTACATCTGTCTGGTTTACTCCTTATTGGAGTTCATTCCTCCCCTTTCCTGCTCACTGATTGGTCTATGACCTAATCTACTTTACATTGTAGAGAATTGGTGATGTCCAGGAGACATACGACAACCTCCTCTGTCAAGGTCTTCTGCCCTCTTGGAATAATCTCTGTTCTAGAAGGAGTTTTGCTACTATGGTATGATTTGGGGCTTAATTCCAATAAGCTGATAAAAATCATCAAAAATAAAAATAATGCAAGTATCCAATCACAATTTTACCTCCTGATCGTTTAATTGGTCCACTTGTCATAGCAGCAGGAGCATCATAACTCTTGGGGGTTCCAGTTGCATCACTTCGACTCCCTCCTGTGGGGCAGTTCTACAAACAAGACC
Source organism: Aquarana catesbeiana (assembly GCA_037953035.1). Lineage (NCBI taxonomy): Eukaryota > Metazoa > Chordata > Amphibia > Anura > Ranidae > Aquarana > Aquarana catesbeiana. The sequence goes on from JBBHAA010000878.1 coordinate 2,746,078, forward strand.
ATTGAGAAAAGACAGTTGGGTGATACGGATTAATCGAAGATGCTCTCTATGAAATCATCACTGAGCTAAGTTGATGAGCTGAGAGACCATGTGTTCACACAAAAGGGGCAGCTGCCCTGGACCCCATCATTGTTGTGGGGCCCAAAGCAGCTTCCTCATACTTGCCAACTATCTCAGTTTAAATTCCCTTGGTCCCGTGCTGTGTCCCGATATCTCAGTGTAAAGTTCTGTTACTAATGCTGCCCAGCTCTGCCCTATTGCCGTGTTCAGATGACTCTCCTGCAGACCCATGTTTACATGTAAATAATGGCGACATTAATATGTAAATAGCCGTTGACCGGTGCCATTGATATGTAACTAAAGGAAGCATTCATTAGTATATCATGCCCCCCTGATGTCATAGCCACCATCACTTCTGCTGAATGCTGCCCACTGGGGAGGCAAAGGGACACACTTGAAAGTCCTGCCTACAACTGTGGTCATTAAGCCTAATATCAGCCTGTTCTTCAAAGGTAAGCAAATTGCCCCTTACATTGGTGGTCAGTGTAAATCCCTCCTTACATTGGTGGTTTCTGTGAATGCTCCTATTACATTGGTGGTAAGTATAAATCCCCATTACATTAGTGGTCAGTGTAAATCCCCATTACATTAGTGGTCAGTGTAAATCTCCATTACATTGGTGGCCAGTGCAGAAACTCCTTTTTATATTGGTAATTGGTATCGCAGTAAGAAGCATTGAAAGGCTAACAACAGGTACAAACAAGGCCAAGGATAAATCCAAGGTAAAAACCAAGCTTAACTTGCCATCAGCCAGCTATAGATGGGAGCAAGTGGAGTCTTTTTTGGATCACTGTTGTGTTTTTTGGTCAGGCAACGCACTTACGCCTTTGCAGCCATTGTGCTACATGCTGGGTGTTCAGTGTGCCCCTGTACATTTAAGAGGGGGTGGGCTCCCCTTCAGTCCACCTGCTCTCACCTATCTATCAGAACACATGTGCCTCCACTGTGGGGACACTTATAAGTTAGTGTCAGATACCAGGGTGCCTTGACGAGGCTCTGTGGCTTACGCATGCATTTGCAAATGTGTGCAGACTAAACCCCTGCTTTTAACTCTTACTGTAGACAGGTCATTTGGTTGTCTGTGTGCTGGTGGTAAGTTAAGCTTGGTTTTTCCCTTGGATTTATCCTTGGCCTTGTTTGTACCTATTTACTGCCAAACCCTGCAAAGTAAATGCATAATAGGCTAGTATGCCCATTATGTGGCACTTAACTGCAAACGAAGCCCTCGCTGTCCCCACTGTGGGAAGCATCAGTCTTCGCCCCTCTTCCTTCTGGGACCGCGAACCCCTGTTGTGTGAGTGGCCGGAGGTGCGTGACATCACTCCCGCACACTGCGCGCCGGAGCCGTCAGTCACAGCACACACTCGCGGAGGTCCGTTTCTTTATAGCGCATGCGCTGATGACATCATCGACTCACTACAAGGTAAATATCTCCTAAACGGTGCACGTTTAGGAGATATTTCCACTACCTATAGGTAAGCCTTATTCTAGGCTTACCTATGGGCAAATATCACAATCGGGGGGGGGGGGGTATACAACCACTTAAAGGTGTCTGTGCTACCTCTGTGGATATAAATGGCGGGGTGTGTTCCTAAAACTCATTAGAACTGAAGAAGTGGCTTAGCGAAACTAAGAGACATCTTCAACATTACAGGACAAGTCCAGTTTAATGTGATCAACTACTACAAGAAATTCCTTGACATGTGGCCAATATCAGGGGCAGGAGTCATGCTTCTTTATATTCTTGACAGATTAATTAGCCTGCTTCTCCCAAATTGCAGGTTCTAAATATCTGCCCCTTCCGTGTGTTTCCAACTCTATCCATCTCTGGATCCCACCACCATGCCTGGACTGTGACATCTATATCTGGGCTATATACTAGGTATAAAATATTTTTTTTTCAATTCTTATACGTTTCACTAATCATGACTCCTCAATTGCCCAATACAATTGCCTGAACTGTGTGTTCCTCAGCAGATCCACAAATAAATATTCAGGGTTTAAAAACTATGCATTGGTAATTCTTCAGATTTTCTGTCCCTATTCATGGACAGAACAGTATTTCTATCTTTCTGAGGTTTATTGAACTGATTAGCCGGGGGTTTGTGATCACCATTTACCTTGGAAGTCCCAATGGAAATCTCAGGAGTGATGAGTTTGTTGCTTCCAAAATCAGACAAGATGGTGAATTTCTGATGTTCTTATAGCTGCGGGATTGTTCAGTATGTGGAGAGTCATGGAGTTCATGAACCATGTTTGCCTGACTCCTTACATTGTGTGACAACATTCAGTAGATTCAAGGGTTTGCGAACTGTTATTTTTTTCATTTAACACAAATAATCAATAATCACCTAATTTAATGAACTGTCTGATAAAGTCATCTGAGCTGCTTAAAATCTTACAGACTGAATGTACTTAGACAATAAAAGCCATCACTCTGGGGAGGGGGCCATTGTTTTGAGTGTATGCTTCATTGTTGGAGGTGTCCTGGTTATGGACTTTGCGACAAGACCGACCTTCTTATCTGCTCTAACCCTCTTTTTATAGCAGGAATCCTACTTACAGGTGCACAGGGTCCGGTATCCGAGTCACACAGGCTGACAGCACAGTGTAGATACACTTCGTTGTAATTTCCAACAAACTTGAACATCTTCACAGAAAACCGTCCTTGTCTGGAGACACCGTTCTCTAGAACATTGATAGTGTTATCTTGCATGTTAGGACAGCTAAAGAAAGTAAAAGTGAGAAAAAAGGACATTTTACAGATAATCGCTGTATACACATTGCGCTAAAAGACTTTATTCAGAGAAGTAACAATTACAGTATCTCACAAAAGTGAGTACGCCCCTCACATTTCTGTAAATATTTTCTTCTCTCTTTTCATGTGACAACACTGAAGAAATGACACTTTGCTACAATGTAAAGTAGTACAAGAGTACAAGTAAAGTAAAAGTACAAGTAAAGAGTGTACAGTTTGTATAACAGTGTAAATTTGCTGTCCCCTGAAAATAACGCAACACACAGCCATTAATGTCTAAACCGCTGGCAACAAAAGTCAGTACACCCCTAAGTGAAACTGTCCAAATTGGGCCCAAAGTGTCAATATTTTGTGTAGTCACCATTATTTTCCAGCACTGCCTTAACCGTCTTGGGCATGGAGGTCACCAGAGCTTCACAGGTTGCCACTGGAGTTCTCTTCCCCTCCTCCATGATGACATCACAGAGCTGGTGGATGTTAGAGACCTTGCGCTCCTCCACCTTCCCTTTGAGGATGCCCCACAGATGATCAATAGGGTTTAGGTCTGGAGACATGCTTGGCCAGTCCATCACCTTTACCCTCAGCTTCTTTAGCAAGGCAGCGGTGGTCTTGGAGGTGTGTTTGGGGTCATTATGTTGGAATACTTCCCTGCAGCCCAGTCTCCGAAGGGAGGGGGATCATGCTCTGCTTCAGTATGTCACAGTACATGTTGGCATTCATGGTTCCCTCAATGAACTGTAGCTCCCCAGTGCCGGAAGCACTCTTGCTCGTTATACAAGCTGTACACTCACTACTTTACAAATTGTAATTTCTTCAGTGTTGTCACATGAAAAGATAGAAGAAAATATTTACAAAAATGTGAGGGGTGTACTCACTTTTGTGACATACTGTACTTAATGGTATATTTGTAAAGGGAAAGACCAGACAGATCTGGTACTTTAGTTTGTGATGGACAAAGGTGGGTTGAAGCATCCAGCAGCTTCTCCTGTCTCTGGACACTGGTAGAGAGATCTCTGCACCCATGTTTATAATATTTTCCATCTTTTTCATCTGTTATGGGGGTCTCCTGCCCATGTTTTACGGGAGTAAACCAAGGTTGGTCCATACAGCCCTTCACTATCACTCCTGGTCATGGAGAAGGAAATTCTGGATCTCAGTAGATTACTACTTTTAAATTTACCTGTTTTGGATAATGTAATACTTCAGCGGGTCATTCACATCATTCGATGGGGTAGCGTAGCAGTTCTTCATCACCAGAACAAGATTTGATGTGTCTCCACCCTGAATGAAGACTTTGATATACAAGAATTCCTCGGTGGACAGGGCGACTTCTGATCCAGTGTATGGATTTTTGTAGCTGCTATCTATATAAATAGCCAAGGTGGCCTGAAACGTTCCTATCCCTGGAACTACGATATTTATAGAGCTGCATTTCAAATAGTAAAATAATGATAAAAAATAATTAAACTTACAACACTAACAATCTTAAAGGTAAACTAGTATAGCATGAAAAGAATAGAAGGAGGGAAATTAGGAGGGCTTAGTCATAGTTACAGACAATAAAGCAGTACACGGTACTTTACACAACTGTAGGATAGATGGCAGAGGACTAAATACAGATCATATCATAGAAAAATGACTATCCTGATAAAATTCCTGAGCCAGCATTGCTGCCACTTTTCCTTTTTTTCCTATAATCCCCTTTTACTGGAAATAAGCAATTGGTCCCGTGTAGTCAGCAGACAGGGGACAGGACCTCTTTATATGAATATGTGACCAGGGGGTCTTTCTCCTATGTCACAGGAGTCCTTCATACCATGTGGCAGCTGGCGGGAGGGTCTTAGGATGAGTCTGCGGCCAATTCATGGATTGTAGGCTGCAGCCCAGATAGCAAGGATAATTTGCCACAAATTTATGGCAGTGTTGAATTGTAAGTCCTATTCACTTACTGCATATTGTCACTGGCAAGTTGTACACTTGCAGAGGACTTGCAGCACATGCTCTAGTTGACACTTTTCAAAATCCAGCCACAGTGCCCCCCTGTGGTGGGATGACTATTGCACAACATAACTGAACCAGAACTTGCAGCAGGCTTGCAGAATGCTTGCAAAAAAAGTTGATCTGGAGTCATGCAATGCAGACTTGCTGCAATTGTGCAACAAACTTGTAAAGCCCGGCAAGTCTAGCAATAGCTTAGCAAGTCATTTTTAAACTTGCAGCACAATTGCTTGCTATCTGGGAGACTGAATAATTCTGCATGTGCACTATATGGGAAAACATTTGTGAAAACCCCTCCAAGTAATTTAATTTTTAATGCTTAATCCTACAAAGACATTGTAGACAATTGTGCGCTTCCAACCTTGTGGTAACAGTTTGGTGAAGACCCTTTTCTGTTCCACCATGACTGTCCCCTGTGTACAAAGCCAGCTCAATAAAGACTTGGTGTGACCAGTTTGGTGTGTAGAAACTCGAGTGTCCTGGACAGAGCCCTGACCTCAACCCTACTGAACACCTTTGGGATGAATTGGAACCAATCCAGTTCTCTTTTTTTTGGTGCTCAATGTGAGGCTTGGAATGCCAATGGTGAGCCAGGTCTTCTAATCCAACATCAGAACCTGAGCTTACCAATTGGCACAAATTTCCACAGACACCCTTCAGTGATGAAGTTCAGGCATCTCCAGTGAAGGGTCCTTTGAATACTACATCATACAAAGACATTGTAGACAATTGTGCTCTTCCAAACTTGTGGTAACAGTTTGGTGAAGACCCTTTTCTGTTCTAACATGACTGTGCCCCTGTGTACAAAGCCGGCTCTATAAAGACATGGTTTGACAAGTTTGGTGTGAGGGAACTCAAGTGTCCTGCTCAGAGACCTGACCTCATCCCTACTGAACACCTTTGGGATGATTTGGAACCAATCCAGATCTCTTTTTTTTTTTTGGTGCTCAATAGGGATGAGCCCGATGTTCGCCTGTTCGCTGAAAAGCGAACATTATGCGGTGTTTGCAGCAAATTCGAAAGCAGCGGAACACCGTTAAAGTCTATGGGACATTACCATGAAAAAACAAAATTGCTCATTCTTAAGGCTTATTTTGCCATAAAAGGTATTTGAGGACCCGGGGACATGTATCAATGGAAAAAAGTTTTAAAAACGTCAGTTTTTTTGGGAGCAGTGATTTTAATAATACTTAAAGTGAAACAATAAAAGTGTAATATCCCTTTAAATTTTGTACCTGGGAGGTGTCTATAGTATGCCTGTAAAGTGGCGCATGTTTCCCGTGTTTAGAACAGTCTGACAGCAAAATTAAATTTCTAAAGGAAAAATTGTCATTTAAAACTGATTGCGGCTGTAATGAATTTTCGGTTCTCGGCAATATAGTTAAAACTCATTGGAAAAAAAATGGCATGGGTTCCCCCCCAGTCCATTACCGGGCCCTTTGGGTCTGGTATGAATATTAAGGGGAACCCAGAACCAAAAATTTAAAAAAAAATTGCATGGGGATCCCCCCAAAATCCATACCAGGCCCTTCAGGTCTGGTATGGATATTTGTTGTCTGAAAATTTGAGATCCAGCACTCAAATTTTTGTTGTCGGAAATTCTGACAACAAATGTGCGATGGAGCCTACATACGGTCGGAATTTTCCGACAACAAGCTCACATCGAACATTTGTTGTCGGAAATTCCGAGCGTGTGTACGCGGCATTAGACTCACAATTTGATTTTTTTTTCTATTACCTGATGATAGGATTCAGACTGGTTATCAAATCCAACTCATAGGCACACAGAAGGGTTATTTTCAGGGTATTTTTCCTTGTGTATATTGCCCCGGGTTCATCCACAACAATGGTGATAGAAGACGTATATGTGACATGGGTTCCATTTCTGTCCTTTGTAGAAACAAACAAAAAAAAAATAAAAATAACAATCATTAATAAAATATATAGTGCCAGCATTCTCACCCTTCTTGGGACCCGTGATTGACAATGACTCCCACTGCTTGTCTCAGCCAATGAGGAGGGAAAGACCCAAGAGAGCCGCGCTGCTCTTGTGCACATCGCTGGATCAAGATTGGGCTCAGGTAAGCATTGGGACGGGGGGGGGAGGGGGGTGCTGACCACTGAAGGTTTTTTACCTTCATGCATTTAATGCATGAAGGTAAAAATCCTTCACCTTTTACAACCAATATAATAATAGCACTAAAAAATGTAAACTTCACAATTTGTTTTATAAATATATAAAAATAATCAATTAGTACAAACTACACAGTTCCAGATATCCACAAGATAAAAATTACAGGCACACATACAGTAGGTGCCGCTGATATTGTGTCACTCTCGCCACTGTTAGCAGGGAGATTTACACCTGCGAGCCCCGTCGCGGGAGCCAGCGCCAAGCTCCTCTCACTCACCGCCCCCAATGGATTCCTATGGATGTGTGGCATCTCTGGGGGGGGCAGCGAGCGTGAGAAGCACAGCCTCGCAGCGGTGATTTCCAGCACGATCCCATCGCGCTGGAAACACAATATCGGCGGCAGGTACTGTATAACCCACTATTTTTTGGTACAGACAACGCAGCAGGAAGAGTATAATGTCCCGTACACACGGTCGGATTTTCCGACAACAAATCCATGTTTTTTTTTTCCGATGGACGTTGGCTCAAATTTGTCTTGCATACACACGGTCCCACAAATCTTGTCAGAAATTCCGAACGTCAAGAACGCGATGACATACAACACGTACAACGAGCCCAGAGAAATGAAATTCAATAGCTAGTGCGGCTCTTCTGCTTGATTCCAAGCATGCGTCGGAATTGTTTACACATGATCGGAATTTACAACAACGGATTTTGTTGTCGGAAAATTTGAGAACCAGATCTCAAATTTTGTGTGACGGAAATTCCGATGGAAAATGTCCGATGGAGCCCACACACGGTCGGAATTTCCGACAACAAGCTCCCGTCGAACATTTTCCATCGGAAAATCCGACCGTGTGTACGGGGCATAAGACTTTCTTGATTGGCTTTGTATTAAGGGTATTTTGTACTGTGTTTGCCTCTTTCACATCTAACCCTCTATGTTGTGGTGTGTCATTTTAGTCCCTTCCTGCTGCCATCTCCTGGTCCTTTAAGAGATTCTAAATATCGTGAGGCAGGCATTCGGATCATGTAACCACTGTGATTGGTAGTCACGCGATCGAAAAGCTCCCGATCACAAGTATGCATAATTACAGTACATAGTCACAGATTTAATCTGGTTGAAAAAAGACACAAGTCCATCCAGTTCAACCAACAGAGCTGAGAGCTGGGAGTCGGGAGCTTTCTGGTACCCGCCAGCTACATATGTTTACATGCGGCCTCTCAGCATATGTGTACCTTCAGTGGGAATTGGTTGAATGGGCTGCCAATGCACTGCAATAAAAAAAAAGTGTATCCACACAAATTTTGCTCCACAGAATACCGCAATACCCAGTATAAACCTTGTAGTGTGCTGCAGTGTGGAAGCATTGCCCACAACTTTACTGGTATACCCGGGTACAATGCTAAATAAAAGGCACTGATAGTAGGGGGTGGGGTTACAGTGCACTGTGCAAATACATGTGTGTGTCTGTATTTCCTTACTCTGTTCAGTCTGAGGCAAGATTGAGGTTGTGCTTGAGCAGGGGGCATGTTCAAAAGGCAGGCTGTGATTGGTCAGAGGGTGTGTGCCAGAGCCAAGCTATAATTGGTCGGGGGGGCATAGTGGCTGAACAAACTACACAATCCAGGCATGCTGTGTGTCTGCACAGTGTTATGTACCTCTGACTGGAAAGCCAAATCATGAAAACTGACCACACTAAAGGGCCGTACACACGATCGGACTTTTTGACAACAAACATGCAAATGAGCTGTTTTGGAGCAACATCCGACCATGTGTACGCTCCATCGGACAAACTTTTTCTGTTTCCATCGGACTTTTGTTGGCTGTGCGAACGGACAAACTTTCCGGCAACAAAAGTCCGATGGAGCAAAGTCCGATCGTGTGTACATAAAGCGTCAGACTTTTGTACAAACTACAGTACGCAGCCGCCAGAATGTTTCCAGCGCGATCCGATCGCGCTGGTTATCGGCGACAGTGTACTGTACATCTCGTGCTGGCTGCAATAGGAAAAACACATTTTTCTACTGCGGCAGGCGTGAGAGGAAATTCCCCTCTGGGAGAATGCCAGGCCCTTCGGTCTGGTATGGAATTTAAGGGGAACCCCAAAATCCATATCAGACCCTTACCCGAGCACGCAGCCGGACCGGTGAGGAAAGGGGGTGGGGACGCCCCCTGAGCTGTACCAGGCCGCATGCCTTCAACATGGGGGTGGTAGCTTTGGGGGAGTGGGCGTCCTGCGGCCCCCCCACCCCAAAGCACCTTGTCCCCATGTTGATGAGGACAAGGGCCTCTTCCCAACAACCCTGGCCGTTGGTTGTCGGGGTCTGCGAGCGGGGGACTTAACGGAATCTGGGAGCCCCCTTTAATAAGGGGGCCCCCAGATCCTGGCCCCCCACCCTATGTGAATGAGTATGGGGTACAGCGTACCCCCTACCCATTCACCTAGGGAAAAAAGTGTCAATAAATAAAACACACTACACAGGTTTTAAAATTAATTTATTAGGCAGCTCCTGGGTCTTCTTCCGACTTCGGGGGTCTTTTTCCGACTTCGGGGGTCTTCTTCCGACTTCGGGGGTCTCTCAGGCGTCTTCTCCCGGTGTCCAGATCTTCTGCCAGCTCCACCGCTATCTTCTTCCGCTCTTTTGCTAGTGGTGGCCCGGACCTCTGGATCATCTTCTTCCCTCTTCTCTTCCAGAGATGTTGACACGTCGCTCTCTCCAGCTGGAATGGTCTCTGAGTGCTCCGCAATGGATTTATATAGGCGGTGACCCCGTCCCCCTATGAGGTCAGAGTCCCGGGGCATGCTGGGGCTGTGAGGTCATAAGGGGCGTTGTCATAGGATGACATGACCACGCCCCCTTATGAGATCACAGTCCCAGCATGCCCCGGGACTCTGATCTCATAGGGGGGCGGGGTCACCGCCTATATAAGTCCATCGCGGAGCACTCAGAAACCATTCCAGCTGGAGAGAGCATTGTGTCAACATCTATGGAAGAGAAGAGGAAGGAAGATGATCCAGAGGTCCAGGCCACCGCTAGCAAAAGAGCGGGAGAAGATAGCAGTGGAGCCGGCAGAAGATCTGGACACCGGGAGAAGATGCCGGAGAGACCCCCGAAGTCGGAAGAAGACCCCCGAAGTTGGAAGAAGACCCCCAAAGTTGGAAGAAGACCCTCGAAGTCGGAAGAAGACCCAGGAGCTGCCTAATAAATTAATTTTAAAACCTGTGTAGTGTGTTTTATTTATTGACACTTTTTTCCCTAGGTGAATGGGTAGGGGGTACGCTGTACCCCATACTCATTCACATAGGGTGGGGGGCCAGGATCTGGGGGCCCCCTTATTAAAGGGGGCTCCCAGATTCCGTTAAGTCCCCCGCTCGCAGACCCCGACAACCAACGGCCAGGGTTGTCGGGAAGAGGCCCTTGTCCTCATCAACATGGGGACAAGGTGCTTTGGGGTGGGGGGGCTGAAGGGCGCCCCCCCTCCCCCAAAGCACCCACCCCCCATGTTGAGGGCATGCGGCCTGGTATGGCTCAGGAGGGGGGGCGCTCGCTTGTTCCCACCCCCTTTCCTGACCGGCCGGGCTGTGTGCTCGGATAAGGGTCTGATATGGATTTGGGGGGACCCCCACGCTGTTTTTTTCAGCGTAGGGAGTTCCCTTTAATATCCATACCAGACCTAAGGGCCTGGTATGCCCCTGGAGGGGAACCCATGCCGTTTTTCTATTTAAAATTTGGCGTTGGAGTTCCCCCTCAAGATTCATACCAAACACAGTGCCTGGCATTGGCGGGGATCAAAGTTGGATCCCCGCACCAGTGTGAACCCGGCTCGCAAGGTGTCAATCTCACCAATAAAAGTGGCGAGATTGAAACAATATCAGACAACAATACAGAAGTTGACCAAAGGGTGGTGGTAAAGAGGTGAAAAACCACGTGATATGGTGAAAGTTGGCTGGAAAAGTCCTGTCGTCTGTATGCAAGACAAACTTTTGGGCAACGCCCTTTGTACAAAAATCCAAGGGAAAGTTTGTACAAAGTCCTATCATGTGTATGGGGCTTAACACAGATTGGCTTCTGTATTTTGTGTGGTCAGTTTAGAACAAGGAGGAAAGGTGACTGGTGGGATCAACCAGGTTCTTCAGATGTAAGAAGTCCATGAAAATGATAGAGACTCTGATTTATTGAATTTACAGATGTGATCACACACACACATAGAAAAATGATAAATATTTAGGGGAACATACACTTTAGTAGCAGCCTTGGCGAACACTTACATATGTCTGGACTCTGCAACTTCCAACTTGTAGAGGGGCCAGGACTGAGAATGTATTTGTGACGGGGTCATCCTGGAAGTTGAAGCAGTCGTTATCCTTCACATGAGTCTTGTTGAAGTAAATGTTCAGATCGTTAAACTGACATTTGTGGAAGGTGGCGGTCATCTCGTACAGTCCGCAGGTCAGCTGAGGAACCACCTGTGACAAATCTTTAAATGAAGCAAAAATATATTTTATTAAGTATAAAGTCCTAACTTACACTTGGCGACATATTGAATTTTGGGACATAAATTCATTCTCATGTACCCGCCGCCTTTCTTTCTGCAGGTGCAGGGATACTTTGCTTATACATGCATTTTTCTGTGGCCACTGTGTATAAGTTTTGTGCGTAAATATTTACTATAATCTCTATACTATTTTTGGTTAATATCTCCCTTGACCTTCCCGTGGATCTACTCAAAATCTGACCCCCGGACCTCACCGCCAAGCCATTCAAATTGTTACTTGCAGCCTAGCAAACTATAGCGAAGGTCTGGAAAAACCCTTTCTCTGCACATTGTAGAGACCAAGAACCAAGTCACTGAGCTACGATCCATGGCAAAATTGAAGCAACCTATCGTGATAGGGTTCGCAAATACAAACAACGCTGGGGAACCTGGGTAGCGCACTATATTGCTCCCCTCACACACACACACACACACTTTGATAAGTCTCTGTTATTACCTTAATGGTCCTATTCTTTTCCATGCCTGCATTTACTCCATAGAGACCATCGGCACGGGTAACTTAGCATAGGTAACGTAAATTAAATTGCAGCACTCATAAAACAAAACAAAGTGAATATCAGTCCAGTTTGTGTATCTACAGTGAAATGTCCATGCACAGAAAAAAAAACTTCACTGTGAATTGTAGGTGAAATAATCTTCATATAAATCTTCACATAATAGTGAAGAAAACTCCTCCAGATCTAAGGCTAGCTAGGTGTAAGTTGGAATTCGACTTTAAATCTACATTTATACTGTTCAAACCTTCAATTAGACTGGCAGTGAGAGCAGCTAAGTGTAATCATATGGGTGGGAGGTACTTTGGTGGGGTTGGGGCTAAATTCCAATTGAATTTCATGAATTTTCATGTCTTGTGTCTTATCTGAATTCCAGTGTTATGTTTGGTAGTTTGAATTTTCAAAAGCTTCTGAGAAAAAGAGACCAAAGGCTGCCCCAAAAGGCTGTTTCTGTTTTATATTGCCTTCTACTGTTGCCCAGGCACCCTTAGCTAGACTGCCAGTCCCACCGGCTTCCACCCTTCCTTAGCTTGACAGCCAACCCCACAAGCTTCCACCCTTCCCGAGCTTGACTGCCAGTCCCACCGGCTTCCACCCTTCCTTAGCTTGACAGCCAGTCCCACCAGCTTCCACCCTTCCTGAGCTTGACTGCCAGTGTCACCGGGTTCTGCTCTTCTTTAGAGTAACTACCAGTCCCACCAGGTTTCACCTTTCCTAAGAATAACTGCCAGTCCCACCAGCTTCCACCCTTCCTGATCTTGACTGCCAGTCTCACCAGGTTCTGCTCTTCTTTAGAGTAACTACCAGTCCCACCAGGTTCCAATTTTCCTAAGATTAACTGCCAGTCCCAACAGGTTCCACCCTTCCTTTGACTACTTCCGGTCACATCAGGTTCCACCTTCCTTAGCTTGACTGCCAGTCCCACCAGATCCAACTCTTCCTGATCTTGATCTCCAGTCTCACCAGGTTGGACTGTTTTTATAGCTTGATTACCAGTCCCACCAGACACCACTTTCATGTCTAACTATCCCTAGAAGAATTTGTAAAGGAAGTGGCTTAGGCTGCGTTTCAGCATCGTCATCCTACACTATTATATTATACAGAACCAACCGGTGCTTCCAAAACCATTCACCACAATTTTGCATCTTTTACTGCTCTGCATTACAACATTTAGGAAGACTGGTTTGGAAATTTAGAATTTCAGAGGATTAAAAACATTTTACGATTTTATGGTTGAATATACTATTTGAAACCGTAAAAAAAAAAAAAGTAAAAAATAAATTCACAGTGTATACAAGATAATACAAAAAGGGGAATAGAACAAACATCAGGTCAAGCAGAACCATAAGAAAGGGTATATGACAGATGAAGCATTACAATTGTGAAGAGGAACTCTCTCAAGACCCAAATATGAAGTTCTGACTCAACTACATCAGTATGAAAATACAACATATTCAGGAAAACATGAGTGTCTGTCACAGCCAAGGAATGGTTCAATAGCTATGAGTCAGACAGATAACACTTACAGGTTTAACATATACCTAAAGGGTTGTTCAAATATAACAGGAAGAGAGAGAAAAGGAAAAAAAAAGTGAAGTAAGAGAAAAAGGTAAGGGTGAGTCTGGAGCAACCCCCCAGATGTGCTAATATAATGTAGCTGGCCAAATGATGGGAGGGACAAAAAGATGTACCTCAATTTTTACTATTCTTGAGTTTATTTTATACTGGGTTAAACTTCAAATGGTTTATTAATATTATTTGCAATGCTAGATGACTTCAACTTTGAAATCGTATGAAAAGCTGGAGTGACTCGTTAAATTTCTGTATACATACCGGTGACTTTATACGGATCTTTACAAAAACATCCATACAGATTGTTCTTTAGCTGCCATTCCTCATCTGCTTTACATGTCTGTGTTGACTTACCTAAAGAGAAAAGAGGATCCTGATGAGGATGAATCAAACTTGTGGGGTACTTTTATAAGTCAGAAGATGTACTGAGAAATATGGTATGTAACGTAGAACGGGTGATTTGGTTTGGAAGCCCAATGAATCTGCAAATTAGTTTTTTTGTAAGTACTTCTGTATCTATGCAAGCACATTCATCTAGTCTGCAGATAATTGTACAAAGGTAGCTGCATGTTACCTTCTACCAAATAAAAAAAAAAAGATAAACCACCGTTCTCCTCCATTGGGCATCATTAACATGGATTAGCAAGAGATGTTTTCCAAATGTGATTTTCCTACAAAAACTTACATTTATATCTTTGCTAAAATGTCAGTGAAATTAGATTCTAATTTTGTAGGGCATGAGTACAGGTTTGAGAGAGCTGGTCTTTTTTTCATAAGGCCAAAAGCTGTTGATAAAGGACACATATTGTCACTATTCGAGGAGGCAACAAGAATGGAGAGCCACGATGATATATGAACACTGAATGGCATCAGCTTTAAGCAACACTCAAGGCAGAGCAGCAGGAGGAAGAGGGGAACATCCTTCTCAGGGCTTACTGTATCCAGACACTGTCCCCAGGAGGCCACAGCAGGCACATGAGGAGAGGGGACCCCCTTCCACCACCTGTAAAATCCAGTGGCTAATTAGCCACTAGGATTTTCTTTCATTAAAAGCCCTTCACCGGATGAAAAAACAATACAGGGTTGATGTTGGTAGCTGCAGGCATCATTCTGGTATAACCACTGTCAGGATCAGTTAAGTGCTCCTGCTCCTCATTCCAGCATCCTGGTTTTGGGTATTGCATTCTCCCTGTCTGTGTCCACCTACTAGGTGATTGATGTGGTCAGTCACCTGTTATAAGCAAGCCAAATGCTCAGTCCCTTGCTTGTGATAGAAAGTTATACTTGTGTTGTTCCTGATCAAGTTCCCTGTCTGTCTGCCCTGCTTTGCTAGTTTGCATTTCCCTGTGTATGACTTTGGATTGGATATTGGACTATTCACTGAACTCAGTCTGCCTTTTACTTTGACTGTCATAGAACCACATTATCTGTCTGATAACCGCAAGTATCTGTTTGCTTTGCTCAGTTTGCATCTGCCCTGATGTGGTGGCCAGGCACTATAGCATTGTGTATAAGTCCTGGAGCCAACCGAGTACCGGTGGGCCTGCTTGCCTTAAGGGAAAGGGGACTGCTATAGGTGAAGCACACAGTAGCTAGCTATAGTGTCTGACCACCTGCGTTGGGGTAGACATGACTACCGCTTAGACCAGATGGCGTACATGTTACCCGCTCTAACAGGAACACCAAATCAATAGTATGACAAACTTAATATGTCATCACAAAATAAAGTTGGGAAACTTTGTTGTTCCAGATCAGCATTAACAGTAAAAATGCCACCTGAGGTGCAGCTGTGAGCAGAGGAGACCTAAAAACCCCGGAGATGTACTGCCAAAGTGCACCAATGACAGCTATGCTAGGTCTAAAATCACCTGGTAAGCACTGTCAAAGTTGAATGTGTGGGGCAACAAGTGAGAGGTGGCTTGATGAATTTGTGGACAGGATACAGTATATGACAGGGGAAGTCCTTAAGATGTTTCTTCTGCCGGCTGTTTTTGGGGCCCTTTTAAGGCAACCAATCAATTAAATAAGCATCACATTATATTGCACAAGTATAAAATAATCCACAGGACTTCCACCATTGCGAATTGATAGAAAAACAAAACACTTACTAGGAGTGGTGGTAGTAGGATCTAGAAAATAGAATAAATGATATGAAATTAATACATATTGTCAGGCACATTGACATGATTCATTGTTACGCGTATGTCCAGTTTGGATGTCTGAAATTTGGAACTGGGTATTTGGGTATAAAGCAATTGTGATTTACACTGTAGGCCCTCATGGTCAACCAACTTTACCCTATCCCTAACAATTATTATTGACACCCCTATATGTCTATGCTTGAGGGATAGAGTAAAATAACATTTCATTATTTATATTTTACCTTAATGACCTCTCTTAATACTTTCTACAAGTCCACTGTGAAATTATGTAAACAGTACCACATTCTTTCTAACATACAAATGTATTGTAGAAGTTCAACAAAAATCTACTGAAAGATAAAAAGTCTTTAGACTAGGGATGAACCACTGTGTTTGGTGAAAATCACAGATTGGTGAAAATATAATTTTATCATGTCCTAAAATTTGTCTAAATTTGTCATATGAACTTCTAAACAAGCATCAAATCAGGCCAGCTGACATCCACTCCTAAGATACTTCCATCTGCAAGTCACAGAGCCCCTAGCTGGCAGCTTTATTGCAAACAAAGGGGTAGTGATGGTGGCTGATGTGATTGGTCAAAGATAGCAACACCCACATTTGGTCCAAGTTATCAGCCACCATCCCATCCCTCTGTTTACAATCAGCTGATGGGTATATCCTAGCAGGTAGACTAATGGGCATGTATCACTAGTTGCTAGGACTCTGGTGACCTCTGTCTTCCTTGCAACCAGGAGTCCTGAACAGAAAGCTGTCCCATTTAGAAGTGATGGTAAAACAGATGATACATTTATGACTTCTTGATTCAGACAGAGATTTAGCTCAGTGGGCTGCCAAACACCCCATTTAGTTTTCTCAGCTGAACAGACAACATTTGGACAAAACCCTACATTGCTCTGAACACTTATTCCTATTAACTGCTTCCTACCTGGCCACTGCACATAAACGGCCAGATGGGAGCTTCCCCGTTCTGAGTGGACGTACAGGACCGTCCCTCAGAATGAGGCCATGCAGCCGCGTGATCTTATAGTGCTTGTGTCCCCTGGACTCAGCACATCTGCGATCGGCAGAAGGGCTCTGTGATTGGCCATTCTGATCACATGATGACTGTGTCCAGCCATCATGTGATTACAGTGTCCCTACAAAGTGTCTCCATAGTAAAACACATATATCCCTGTTAAGAACATCTGTGTACATATGTACCAATGATCAACATCTGCCCACATGATCAACATCTGCCCACATGATCAACATCTGCCCACATCTGTCCCAGTGATCAACATCTGTGTACATCTGTCCCAGTGATCAACATCTGCCCACATCTGTCCCAGTGATCAATATCTGTGTACATCTGTCCCAGTGATCAAAATCTGTGCACATCTGTCCCAGTGATCAATATCTGTGTACATCTGTCCCAGTGATCAAAATCTGTGCACATCTGTCCCAGTGATCAATATCTGTGTATATCTGTCCCAGTTATCAACATCTGTGTACATCTGTCCCAGTGATCAACATCTGTGCACATCTGTCCCAGTGATCAATATCTGTGTATATCTGTCCCAGTTATCAACATCTGTGCACATCTGTCCCAGTGATCAATATCTGTGTACATCTGTCCCTATGATCAATATCTGTGTACATCTGTCCCAGTGATCAACATCTGTGCACATCTGTCCTAGTGATCAACATCTGCACACATCTGTCCCTGTGATTAACAAGTGTGCACATCTGTCCCAGTGATCAACATCTGTGCACATCTGGCCCAGTGATCAACATCTGTGTACATATGTATCAATGATCAACATCTGCCCACATCTGTCCCAGTGATCAACATCCCTCCCAGTGATCAATATCTGTGTACATCTGTCCCAGTGATCAATACCTGTACACATCTGTCCCAGTGATCAATATCTGTGTACATCTGTCCCAGTGATCAATATCTGTGTACATCTGTCCTAGTGATCAACATCTGTGCACATCTGTCCATGTGATCGATATTTGTGCACATCCGCTTGAGTGATGAAAATCTGCGCACATCTGTCCGTTTGATCAAAATCTGTCCCAGTGATCAACATCTGTTGAATGGGGTCTTTTTGTTGGTAATTACATTGTCTTGGTGCTCTGGGGCCTTCGATAATGTAAAAACTAGTCAGGAAATTAGATGTGTAATTTCCACAGGCTGTGTAAAAGTCTCACATATGTGGTATTGCCATACTCAGAAGGAGTAGCATAATGTATTTAGGGGTGTCATTTTTGGTATGTACATGCTATGTGTTAGAAATATCTTATAAATTGACAACTTTGTCTAAAAAAAAAAAAAATGTTTTCATTTTCTTTCCACATTTTCCAAGAACCTGTGGAAGAAACTGACATGTTCAGAAGACTCATTATGCCTCATAGGAATATACATTGGGGTGTTTGCTTTCCAAAATGGGGTCATTTTGTGGGTAATGTCATTGTCCTGGTGCTCCAGGATCTTCAATAATGTGT
Source organism: Aquarana catesbeiana (assembly GCA_037953035.1). Classification (NCBI taxonomy): domain Eukaryota; kingdom Metazoa; phylum Chordata; class Amphibia; order Anura; family Ranidae; genus Aquarana; species Aquarana catesbeiana. The sequence goes on from JBBHAA010000878.1 coordinate 2,764,304, forward strand.
TAGGTAGTCAGAAAAGTAGATGTGAAATGTATGCTCCTAGAATGCCTGGAGGTGCTCCTTGGATGTTGGGCCTTTGTATGGTACCAAGCTGTAGAAAGGTCTCACACATGTGGTATGTCCATGCTTAGAAGGAGTAGTAGAATGTATTTTGGGGTGTCATTGCAAGTAGTCCTATGCTGTGTGTGAGAAATTACTTGGTAATATGACATTTTTTGTGGGGAAAAAAAATTGCAACTTCAAAAATGTAATTAAGCCTTTTACTAAATACCTTGGACTATCTTCTTTCCAAAAATGGGTCATTTGGGGGGTATTTGTACTGTCCTGACATTTAATGCCTCAAGAAATGAGATAGGCGGTCAGTACATTAGGTGTGATCAATTTCCAATGATACGTAGCCTAGCTTGTAGACTCTGTAACTTTCACACAAACCAATTATCATACAGTACACTTATCGGGATTTTTTTTTTCCAAAGACATGTAGCAGAATACATTTTGGCCTACATTTATGACAAAATTAGATTTTATTGGATATTTTTTAAAAGAGAAAGTAGAACATATTGTTTTTTCTTTTAAATGTTCGCCTGTTTTTGCTTATATTGCAAAAACTAAAAAACCCAGTGGTGAATAAATACCACCAAAAAAAAAGAGGGGAAGTTGTGGAACTTTAGATGAGGCACATGTCACACAGCTTAGAGAAATTAAAAAGTAAAAACCTATTTTTTACTACCAAAAGAAAGCTCTATTTGTTTGAAAAAAAAAATATAACAATTTAAATTGGGTACAATGTAGCATGACTGAGTATTTGACATTCAAAGTGCAACAGCATTGAAAAGCTGAAAATCGGTCTCGGCAGGTAGTGGGTAAAAGTACCCGGTATTGAGATGGTATGAGCCCAGATAAGCCTTAAAAAATTGTATCAATGCTTATTTCCAGATTTTCAAAATTGATCACGTGTACACCATATTCTACATAAAAAGTTCATGAAAATGGTGACAACTTAGAAGCACAGTTAGGAGACAGTTCCCCGAAACAAGGAAGTCTCTGAACAAGGACCTTCATTGGAGGATCACCAGGGATTCCATGCATTTATCTTAAATAACAAAGCGCTTGCCAGTTTCTCTCATTCCTACATGTGAAAATAATAAAAAAAAAATACAAAAACTTACCAGTGATGGTGGAAGAACTGGATTCTGTGGAGAATAAAAACAGATGACATGTCAGTGATATATAGGTTGTCTTATTTCCTGAGTGTTTACCTGATTACATTGGATAATGAAAACTTTAATAGCAGGAGTACATTTTAAAGCTGGCCTTACACCTGTCGAGTTTTGTTTGAAAATTAGTGTAGCACTACCCCACAGAAGATGAGGTTATTTCGGGTCCTCTGTTCTTAATGTGTCTTTGATAGGTGCCTCAGTACCGCTGAAACCTCAGGTATAAATATTAGTAGAGACAGGTTAGTGAGTTTTAAGGCCTCAGGGCCATCCAGAAATTAGACTCAAGACCTTGTGGTGAATAACAGAATATGTTTCCAAGTAATTAGGTAAAATCAGGTATAACAGTAGAACGTTTATCAGTATGGACACTGTGAAGTTCTACAGTAAAACCTAAACCAGACCGGCATAAACTGTAGCTCTCCCCACTAGATGAGCAGCAAAAAGGCAACCAAAACGGATACCAACACAGTAAACAGCTAAGTTGCCAATGAGTTCTTGGAATCAGAGAGCTAAGCATAGATCGTGCTTAAAAAAGGTTGGCAGTATACTGAAAACTATACTCAACAGCAAGGGAACTATGTAAAGTCCTTGAATTCAGTCTTGTGCCAGCTATGTTGGGGCCCCTGTCAATGTTGGTGTGCTTAATGATATTAGGTTGTCCTGCAGTCCAGTAGGATAGTCTTAGGAGACAATGGGTACCTGAGAACACTGAAGTAGGAAAGGGCCAGTTAGGGGTTAAGGCTCTGTAGGGTAGACACTGGCCAACAGTACTAGATATGCTCGATAGTGGGCAGATGAAAAGCAATGAGAAGTAATAGTAAGAGGGCAGAGGGTAATAACTCTTCTCAAAGATATGCACAAAGTCAACAAGTGAGAAAACAATGGGTCAAGAACCTGCTCATCAGCATTCCCTACTCAGTTGCAGAAGGATTTGCCATTGGAGGGGCCCCTCTTTTGGAGTGGTGTTGATTCCTGGTGACCTCTTCTGGTGATTCAACAGAAGGAGAATCTAGGAGTGCAATGGCAGTCTTCAGTGTCTCTGAAATGGCCCTATGTGGCAGCAATACCAGGCATCCAGTGTGGGTTGTGCCTTCTGACTCCCCAGTGGCATGATGAAAGGCCATTGAGTTGAACTTAGTATCAGCAGCCAGCTGTGGGCAATCTCTCTCTCTCTCTGTCCAGCAGTCTGCAGCATGTGGCTTTCTGGAGCATGCCAGACACAATTATGACACAGCATACAATCACTAACTGGCCTCCTAAAAGCTCTCTCTCTCTCTAGCAGGTCATTCCCTGCTAACCAATCTGTCAGCAACCAGGTGAGTCACTGTGGAAACAAGGAGTGGCTGGTAATTAACCGACAGCTGAGCAGCCTAGAGCACTGAAAGAAAAGGGCTGCCTGTAAGTAGCAGAAGACAGCCCTACCAACAGTAAAATATTACCTGGCAGGCCGCAGGAAAAGAGGGGGGATGAGAGAGCCCCCCCTGAACCGTACCAGACCACATGCCCTCAACATTGGGAGGGTGCTTTGAGGTAGCCCCCAAAGCACCTTGTCCCCATGTTGATGAGGAACATTTAATGGACAACCGTCTCCCCACAACAAAAAGAAAAAAACTAAAGATGAAAATGGAAATTGTTTGTTGAATCTAAAGGGAATGAAGGAATTTCTAATCATTGAATTTGCTTCCAGACTAGAAAAATTAGAACTAGTCTTATGCACACGCATTTGCCAAAGATCATCCGGTAGTAGAAAATTCCTTTTATGGAAATGAAGACATTGACATGATACTCGAATGAAAAGCCATTTGAAATCAGTTGAGTCCATGAAGGCACCATTGAATGGTCGGACAAGTGATTTTTTTATACGTTCCTATCTGAATGTTCAAAAGGGGGAGGAACATTTGTATGTAATGAATCATGAAAGAGAACCAATGATGGACCCAGCTGCTACAGATTAATTGGCAAAAAAGAAATGTTTCCATTTTACCCAGATCATTCCTTAGACCCAACACGTCTCTCATACCTTGCAGAGAATAAGGGTCTTGTTATGAAATGATGACATGTGTCTGTGGTTCAGAGCTTAGGGCTGTTCCTTCCTGACTCTTACTTCTTATTGCCTCATATCTCTGAAGGGCAGCTTCATTGGCCAATTGGCAGGTGCAGGGAAGAGTTGGCCTAAGTACACAGCCCCATGGTCTTGAAGACACTGGTCTATCATAGCAACCTGGTTTGGGGGTTTCATGAGATCCGTGCAAGGTATGTGAGTCTTCATACAGGTATTGAACACACTTTCCTCTAGAATATTCCCTTTAGGAAACTTCTCTAGATGTGTATTAAGGGACAAAAATAGGAGAAAAGTGTACGGAATCTTGGATGAATTACTTATAACCATATATAATGTACACAAGAGCAACCAATCAATGATATGATCATCACATTATATTGCACAAGTATAAAATAATCCACAGGACTTCCACCATTGTGATCTGATCGAAGAAAAAAACCCTTACCAGGAGTGGTGGGAATAGGACCTGGAAAATAGAATAAATAATATAAATAAATACATATTATTATTTGACCAGAGTGAGTGAAAAAATCAAAAGACGAGGATGGAAATTGTTAGTTGAATCTAATGGGAACGAAGGGATTTCTACTTATTGAATTTGCTTCCGGACGAGACAAATCCAACTGCTACTGATTAATTTGGCATTTTACCCAGATTACTCCTTGGACCCCAAATAATCTCTCATACCTTGCAGAGTATCTGTGGATCAGAGCTCATGGCTGTCCCTTCCTGACTCTTACATCCTATTGGCTCATATCTCTGAAGGGCAGTTTTATCAGCCTATTAGCAAAGGAAGGGAAGTGTTGACCTACTCCAGGATCTTGTAGACATTTGCCTATTATAGCAACTGAGGGTTATGGGTCTCATGAGGTCTCTGCAAGGTATGTGGGTCTTCACACAGGTATAGAACACACTTTCCTCTAGGATATTCCCTTTAGGAGACAAAAGTTTACAGAATCTTGGATGGTATCTCAGAAGGGCAGCTACATCAACCAATTGGCGGGGGAAGGGAGGAGTTGGCCTATGTGGTCAGCTCCAGGGTCTTGTAGACATTGGCTTCTTACAGAAAACTGGGGTTGGGGGCTTCATGAGGTTCCTGCAAGGTATGTGAGTCTTCATACAGGTCAAGAACACACTTTCCTCTAGAATATTCCCTTTAGGAAACTTCTCTAGATGTGTATTGAGGGACAAAAATTAGCAGAAAAGTGTACAGAATCCTGAATGGTTTACTCATCACCATATATAATGTAAAACAAGAGCAACCAATCAATGACATGGTCATCACATTATAATTAGAGAGCTGAGAGAGCCACTGCTCTGGGGCACATCACTGGATTAAGATCAGGTAAGTATTTATAGGGGGATGGGAGGAGCTGCATGCAGTAGGTTTTTTACCTTTTTCCTTCTTTTGTATTATGGTAAAAAAAATTTTACCTTTATATTTTACCTTTAGAACTAGGGATGGGCTTTATGTTTGAGTCGAACATGAGTTAGACTCGAATATTGGCTGTTCACCCATTCGCCTGAATAGCGAACAATTTGGGGTGTTCGCGGCAAATTCAAAAGCCGTGGAACACCCTTTAAAAGTCTATGGGAGAAATCTAATCTTTAAATTTCATACCTGGGGGGTGTCTACAGTATGCCTGTAAAGTGGCGTATGTTTCCCATGTTTAGAACAGTCTGACAGCAAAATTATATTTCTAAAGGGAAAAAAAGTAATTTAAAAGTGCTAGTGCTAGTGCTGGCTATAATGATTAAGGTGAACCTCGCGCCAAAATTAAAAAAAAATGGCATGGGGGTCCCCCTCAAAATCCATACCAGACACTTCAGGTCTGGTATGGATTTTAAGGGGAACCCCATGCCAAAATTAAAAAAAAAAATTACTGTCAATAAAGACAAGACAAAACAAAAAAAATCACAAGTATAGATTCTTCATACAAAACTTATAGAAAATTGTTAACAGTGAGATAAGGAACTGTCGCATATGCCTATGACATTCGGAAGTATAGCCTATTATGGAGCAGTACTAGGTCTGTATCCTCACTTGTGGTAGTCAAATACAGTTACCCCATCACCCCTAACGGGATCACACTGTGAAGGGGTTATACAGATATCTGGATACAATAACCTTAGTATTCGTGTTGCTCAGAAGTATCAGAATTTTGCATAACACAAGAACAAAATTAGGGTAAACTGAGGGCAACTAAAACTATATCAAAGGGAAAGGTAAAGAAAAATATAGTTAACATCATTTAATTCAGATACCACAGTAATCAGAATACAAGACCTTAGGTTTGGCAAAGTTATGGTTTAAGGTCTGTAGATGCCTCTTGGTAGAGGAACCAAGCTTGCCAAGATCTTACAAAGTGGTGTGCTTTAAGTTTTTTGAACGCCAATAATTTTTCATATTGGCACTGTGTATTAACTCTTGTAGTTATTTCTCTCATTGTAGGAAGGGTAGAGGCTTTCCATTTACTCGCTAAGGCTGTTCTAGCTGCAAATAGTACATTGGCTATTACAGTTCTAACTGTAAGAGGATACGTATCTAATCCTATATTCAGGAGAGCCAGTGCCGGAGTCAATGGCGTATAATGCCCTATGATTTCGCTTAAACCATGGCTATATTTTCCCAAAAGGTCGTTATGTGAGGACAGTTCCACAACACATGGAGCAGGTTCCCTATTTGATCACATCCTCTACAACATTTGTTAGTGGAGTCTGGAAATATTTTTGACAATCTGCAAGGGGTCATGTACCTCCTGTGATAAATTTTTTGAAAGGTTTCCCAGTGATCAACACAGGAGGACATACTGTAACTCAGGTCTATGGATTTCAACCATTGTTGCAGAGAGAATTCTTTCTCTAGATCTTTTTCCCATTTCAGCATGTCTGGTGTTTTGGTCGTCAGTGTTGGACCCATCAAGGTGTTGTAAAAAAAGGAAATCCCCCGAATGGATGTGTATGATTTCCCCTGTAGGAATTCCTAAATAGGGTGTGGGATTTCTATGTATTCTTTGCATTTGGTAGTCGCATGGAAATGTCTAATTTGCAATAACCTATAAGTATCGAAATGTAGCTTGCTTTGCTGTAAGTTTTGTAGAAAGTTTATACCCCTTTTATGACAATCTCTTACATCAAAACCACTGATGAGCCATTCATACGTTTTAACCGGGATGTCTAATTTATGATTGGTTTCTTTGTGGGCTATACTGATAGTTAGGGTGCACCGGGCCTTTAAAGTGGATCCTAGTGTAGGATGGGGCACAGTGGAAACAACTAAAGGGGACATGAGGGATATGGCTAACAGCACTAGGAAGTCCTGGTGTTTCGTAAAACTTTGTTCCATGTTGACCCATAGTTTATCACCTGACTTTTGAACCAAATGTTTAACTTGGTTTACCAAGGATGCATTGTAGTAGCCCAGGAGGTCTAGTGGACCTATCCCACCATTATTTTTCAGTAGTTGTAATGAGGAAAGAGCAATCCTCCTATTTTTGCTTTGCCATATGTATTCCCTCAATAGGGAGTTGTATTTATTGAAGAAGGAGTTAGGGATATGGATAGGGAGTGTTCTAAACGAATATAATATCCGTGGGAGAACCTGCATTTTGAAGGCAGCTGATCTTCCTACCCATAAAAGATGGGTTTTCCATATTCGCTGTAGATCTTCAGTAATATTAGTCAGTAAGGGGGGGAAATTAAGCTCATAGAGTGAGTTAGCTGGATAAGAAAGTTGTATTCCTAGATATGCTATAGATTTAGAACCCCAGGTATATGGAAAATCTTGTTTCAGTAGATTAATTTGTTCTTGGGGTAGTCCCATGGCAAGTATTTGACATTTATGGGAGTTGACTTTATAGTAAGAGACTCTCCCAAATTCTTCTATCAATTGTTGGATTCTATGTAGTGAATTATAGGGCTCGGAAGGGGCTCGGAAGCTCGGAAGGGGAAAGAATAATGTCATCTGCAAACAGACCTATTTTGTGTTCAGTTTGTCCCACTATTAATCCCTTAAGGGAGTCACACCTGATGGCCTCAGCAAAGGGTTCTATTGCCAGGGAGAATATGATTGGGGATAGAGGGCAACCCTGTCTCGTGCCATTCGAAAGGTTGAATGACCCAGATAGGATGCCGTCAGTATATACCCTCGCGGAGGAGTTATGGTATAGTGTCATAATAGCAGAGTGCATTGACCCCGACACCCCAAATTTAGACAGTACCAGTGAGAGATATTCCCAATGGACTCTGTTGAATGCCTTCTAGAGCATCCAGAGCAAGGAGCAGAGAAGGCACCCGACAGGCCTCAGCGTGATGTATTAGATTGACCATCCTCCGAGTGCCCTTGTCTCCCCCTCACAAAACCAACCTGTTCTGGTCCTAAAAGGAGTGGTGTTAGGCCTAGAAGTCTGTTTGCTAGTATTTTGGAGTATATTTTTAAATCTGAGTTTAGAAGTGATATTGGTCTGAAGTTTTGAGGTTGGTTAGGCTCCTTTGCAGGTTTAGGCAGAGCCACAATAACTGCTTCTAGCATTTCTTTAGGAAAATGACCTGTTAATACTGCTTGGTTGTAGAGGTTAACCATGTGAGGGCCTAGGATTGATTTAAGGGCTTTGTAATACTCAGAAGATAATCCATCCATTCCCGGTGATTTACCCAAAGGGAAGGATGCGAAAACATCTAAAATTTCTTTCAATTCTATAGGGCGATTTAGGAGGTTTTTAGAGGTTTCATCCAGCACTGGTAGATTTAGTTTGTGTAGAAAATTAGTGACTACTTCTGTGTTGGGTTGGGGGGTGCCAGTATCATCCTTTAAGTTATACAGGGAGGCATAATATTCCCTGAATGTTTGGGCTATCCCAGAGGGGTCAAGGGCTGTTTTGTCTGTTGTATGATGATGAAGTTGGGTAATTTTTTTCCCTGGCTTTTTTTTGTTTACGTAGTAGTGCCATTTTTTTCCCCACTCTGTTATGTTGTGAGTAAGTCAATAATTTAAGACCTTTGATATATTTATCATGGTCGGATATTAAAACTGTTCTAAGTTCCTCTCTGAGGAACGTGAGCTTGGACAGTAAGGAGTTCTGGGGTGAATTTTTGTGTTGGGTTTTAAGTGTGTCAATTTCAGCAAGGAGGGTGGAGATAATTAGGTTTTTCTTTTTCCTCTCCCCAGAGGCCATCTGGATCAACACCCCCTAGAGAAAGCCTTGTGGGTACACCAAAGGTTGAATACACTGCTGGAGGATTCTGAATTGAAGAGAAAGAACTCCTCCAGCTTTGTGTTCAGCTCCGTTATATATGTGGGATGTGAGAGAATATACGTATTGTTCCGCCATAATGGCACATATTTACCTGTGCGACCCGCATGGTCGGACCATGTAATATTGTAAATTTTTGCCTCTGTTACCCTTTGGAGAAGATTTTTATCAGTTATAAAGCAGTCAATTCTTGAATAAGTGTTATGGGGATTCGAGAAAAATGTATAGTCTCTCTCCGACGTGTTATGGTAGCGCCACGGGTCATGGAGATCTTCCTGTAGTAAGTATTGTTTGAGTCCTGCTTTCCTTGTTGTAATCTTGGAGGTAGTGTCCATTTTCCATTTCCCCACATATTAACAACTGGCCCTTCTGAATTGAGCGAGCTTTGGCTAGGGTCCTCTTGAGAAACCGTATTTGATGCCTGTTGGGAGCATAGATATTCACTATTGTGTAAAGGACTCTGTTTAATTCTGCAACTAGAATTGCGTATCTCCCTTCTGTATCCATCAGTGAGGTATGCAATTTAAAGGATATTGTGTCTTTTAAGGCTATCATTACACCTCTTTTTTTTTCTTTAAAATTGGCTTGATAGACATTGGGGAATCGTTTATGGGTGCATTTGGGAGGTTTTGTAACCAGGAAGTGAGATTCCTGCACGCAGAGCTCATCACAATGATGGTGTTCGGCTTCTTTCCATAGTGCCCTTCTCTTATAGGGGCTGTTGAGGCCTTTGGCGTTCAAGGATAAAAATGTAAGTGCCATCAAAGGTATTCAGAGAGCTGAGAGCTTTGTCTTCAAAGTTTCCATATTGCTGAGTAAGAAGAAGGTAAATGTGGTAACCAGAACATAAGAACATTGAACAAAGGGAGACAAACGGGATACTTGTGTCGGTGTAGGTCATTTTTTGCCTAGGAAGGACAACATGTAGGGTACAGATGAATCCTGTACACAGATCCAACGGGGGTAATCGAGTATAACCGTACAGGATCTTAGTATGTACAATGTAATTTTTTTTTTTTTTTTTTATGCATCAGAGCCGTAACATAAAAGGTATGCAGGCCTGGGGTGCAATCTTGAGCTTGAAGGTTCAAGTGTTCGACGGCAGGTCAGCAATATCCTCTTCATCTTGAGGGAGGAGTCCCCAGGATTTCATCAATTCCAGACCTTCATCCAGAGTGGATACAATCGAGGTCTTGTTCTTTCTTTCAATAGAGAGTTTAGTTGAAAATTTCCATTTGTAGAGAATATTATTATTTCTCGGTATCTTGGTAATGGTGATAAGGTTTTTGCGGGCTTGAATGGTTGCCTGTGAAAGGTCTATATATAGCGAAATTCCAGAATATGGTTCTGGTAGAGAGTTGTGCTTACGGGAGAAGTGCATAAGCTGATCCTTAACATGAAAGTAGTGGATTTTAGCTATCACATCTCTGGGCACCCGATCTGGTAGATAGGACGGCTTTGGGAGGCGGTGAGCCCTATCTATCACCAATTCGTGTGTTTTGGTCATTGGCAGCAATTTTGCAATCATTTTCTGCAGGTATGGGCGGGAATTGTTTCCGGGATGCCTCTAAATTTGACATTATTCCTGCGGGAACGGTCCTCGATGTCCGCCATTTTGATTTTCAGGTTGCGGATTTCGTCAGCTAGTTCATCGTGGGCATCAACCACTTCGTTATGCGCTAGTGTGTAATCGCTCAGTTTATTTTCAATATTTTCAATATAATCAACTCTGTCTCCTATGGCTACAATCTCTCTATTTGTCTGTTTCATGAAATTTGACATGTCATGTTGTAATGCTCCACGCAGTGTAATGAGCATGTCTTTGAGAGCAGAGTCAAGTATAGGCTGTCCCACTGAAGCCGTTAGTGTCAGTGAGACTGACAGTGTCAGGGGAGGAATCACTCACTGTGTCACCACCAGCCGTCAGTTTCCTCCTCTGTTTCACAGGGCTATTGAATGTGGATGGAGGAGAGCGGTCTCCGCTGTCCTGAACTGTATATTCAGAATGCAGTGATGTGTTCTTATTGGCAGCAGCCACTCCTGTTCTCTTCTGTGTAACTCCAGCGGTGCCGACGCAATCTTGTGAGGTCCGCGGCTCCGAGACTCTGCAGAAGTCTGTGAGTCTACGGGGCCCCTCACTGACTTTTCTCTTCCCCCGCATGCCACTTCCACCTCTCTGGCTCGTTCGGTGGATGTCAATTAGATGTGCCAAGTCACGTTATGTGTCGCCTGTCGGATCCTGTGGACCCGGAGGAGATTCACAATGCGGCCATCTCCTCAGGCTGCCGGCCACGCCCCCCCAAACACTTTTTATGACAATAACTTGCATACTGTAAAAGCCTTTAAAATTAGCACTTTTGATTTTTCATGTTCGTGTCCCATAGACTTTAGCGGAGGGGGGGGGGGTGTTCGGCTCATCCCTATTTAGAACTACTACAGGTATGTGAGTCTTCATACAGGTATAGAGCACACTTTCCTCTAGAATATTGTACAAGTATAAAATAATCCCCTGGACTTCTACCACTGTGATCTGAAGAATAAAACACTTACTAGGAGTGGTGGGGGGAATCGGAACTGTAAAATAGAATAAATAATAAAATTAATACATATTATCAGACACATTGACAATTTTCATTGTTACTTGTATGTCTGGTTTGGTTGTCTGAAATTTGGGGTTGGGAATTTGGGATTGAAGCAAATGTAATAATCACTGTAGGCCCTTATGGTACCCCAACTTTAACCCATCCCTAACAATTATCACTGACACCCCTGTACAGGATATCTACAATCAAGAGATACATTAACATAAGATTTACACCTTTATATATGACCTTAATGATCCCTCTTAGTACTTTCTACAATTCCAATGTGAAATAATATCAACAGTCCCAAATTCTTTATCATATACAAATTTATTGTAACTATTTAATAAAAATCTACTGAAAAATAAAATGTCTTAAGTCAAGGGATGAACGGCTATGTTTGGAGAAAAGATCAATGTTATTGTGTCTTAACCCTTTCATGACTACTAAGCCTATTTCTGACATTTGGTGATTACAAGTTAAAATCTAGATTTTTTGCTAGAAAATTACTTAGAACCCCCAAACATTATATATATATATATCTCTATCTATCTATCTATCTATCTATCTATCTATCTATCTATCTATCTATCTATCTATCTATCTATCTATCTATCTATATATAGATAGATATAGATATATATATATATTCTCTAGATTCTCTGCTAATATATATAGAGAATAAAATGGCAAATGTTGCAATATTTTATGTCACACAGTATTTGTTCAGAGGTGTTTTAAACATAACTTTTTGGGAAAAAGACACTTTCATGAATTTAAAAAAAATGGAAAAGTAAAGTTACCCCAATTTTTTTGTATAATGTGAAAGATGATGTTACGCCAAGTAAATAGATACCAAACATGTCATGCTTTATAAATGCACGCACTCGTGGAATGGTGACAGACTACGGTACCTAAAAATCTCCATAGGCGACGCTTTAAAAATGTTTTACGGTTACCAAGTTAGAGTTATAGAGGAGGTCTAGTACTATAATTATTGCTCTCCCATTGATGATCACGGCGATAGCTTACATGTGTGATTTGAACAGTGTTTACATATGCGGGCACGACTTCCGTATGCGTTTTCTTTGCTGCGCGAGCTCGCGGGGACGGGGGCGCTTTAATTTTTTTTTCTTATTTATTTTATTTATTTTTATATAATTAAATTGTGTTTTCAAAAAAAAATTTTGATCATTTTTATTGCTGTCACAAGGAATGTAAACATCCCTTGTGAAAGTAATAGGTGGTGACAGGTATTCTTTATGGAGGGATCAGGGGGGTCGAAAAGACCCCAAATCCCTCCTTTGCACTTCAAAGTATTCAGATCACCAAAAACGGCGAAATTGAATACTGTATTTTTTTAAAAATCCGGCGCCATCGGCAGCCGGGTAAACCAGAAGTGTCGTTGTGACGTCACTTCCGTGTTTACATTCAGGAGACTGGAACAAAGCCATTTCCAGCTTCGTTCCAGTCTGTCTCTAGGCGCCGGAAGTGGTGCATCGCAGATTGGGACTCCCGGTGGGACGGGAGGCCCGCTAAGAGCGGCGAGAGGCAGCGGAAGGGGGGTGTCCCCTTCCGCTCCTCCGGTATAACAGCCAAGCGGCTTTTAGCTGCATCAGTTGTTATACCTGGAAAGCCAATCGCCCGCTCTAAAAAACGGTACCAGGATGATGCCTGCTGTGGGCATCATCCCAGTATAGCCCCCGAAAGCCGAGGCTGCATATCTGCGTACATTCGGCGGGAAGGGGTTAAAATTTGTCTAAATTTGTCATATGACCACCTATACAAACATCAAAGCAGACCAGCAAACACACCCACTCTCAATGTACTTCCAGCTGCAAGTGACAGATCCCCTAACTGGCAGCTTGATTGCAAACAAAGGGGCGGGATGCTGGATGATGTCATTGACCAAAAATGGCCACACCCATATTTATGTCAGACAGCATCCAACCTTTTGTTTACATTCAGCTGATGTACAGGGATCTCCCAGTCAGCAGATTAATGAAGACGTGTCACTGGTTGCTAGGGCGCTGGTGACCGCTGTCTTCCTGGCAACCAGGATCCCTGAGCAGAAAGCTGTCACATTTAGCAGTGGTAGTAATACAAATGCTAAATGTATGACTTCCCGCTTCAACCAGAGGTTTGGCTCAGTGGGCCGACAACCACCCCATTTAGTTAACTTGGTAGCTGAACAGCCAAAATTTGGAACAAATCCTATATTACTAGGAACATTTATTCCTAATAAACATCTCACTAGGGACTTACTGTGTCACCATGATAAGTCATGAAAATCGATATCCCTGGATTTTCAACATTTATCACATGTACACTATACTGTCCATCAGCATTTAATGGACAACCGTCTCCCCACCACAAGAAGTTTCAGAATAAGGATCTGTATTGGAGGATCAGAAGGGATTGAATGCATTTAACATGAATGTGTCAGTTTACCTCATCCTCATCCCTAAGTATGAAAACAATTAAAAGAAAAGAAAAAAAAGAATATATATATATATATATATATATATATATATATATATATATATATATATATATATATATATATATATATATACAGACAGTATATATATAAAAACTTACTAGGGATGGTGGAAGAACCAATGGTGGAAGAACCGATGGTGGAAGATTCTGTAGAAAATAAAAACAGAACCTGTCAGTGATATATACTGCAGATTGTATTATTTCCTGAATGTTTTTTTTCTGAATACATTGGATAATGTAAACTTTAATAGCATGAGTACAGAGATTATTTAAGCTGGCCTTATACCTGTAAAGTTTTATTAGAAAAATGTCATTTTTAGAATGTTTGTTCGGTTAACTAATGCCGCGTACACACGGTCGGACTTTTCAGCTACAAAAGTCCGACAGCCCGTCCGACAGACTTTCGACAGACTTTCCACGGACTTTTGGCAGACTTCCAATGGACTTTCTAATGACCAGACTTGCCTACACACGATCACACCAAAGTCCGACGGATTTGTATGTGATGACGTTCACCGGACTAAAATAAGGAAGTTGATAGCTAGTAGCCAATAGCTGCCCTAGCGTCGTTTTTTATCCGTCGGACTAGCATACAGACGAGGGGATTTCTGGGTCCGGCGTAGTTACGACGTAAAGATTTGAAGCAAGTTCCAAATCTAAAGTCCGTCAGATTTGCGACTGGAAAAGTCCGCTGAAGGTCCAGTGAAGCCCACTTTTCCAGTCGCAAATCTGACGGACTTTAGATTTGGAACTTGCTTCAAATCTTTACGTTGTAACTACGCCGGACCCAGAAATCCCCTCGTCTGTATGCTAGTCCGACGGACAAAAACCGACGCTAGGACAGCTATTGGCTACTGGCTATCAACTTCCTTATTTTAGTCCGGTGTACGTCATCACGTACGAATCCGTCGGACTTTGGTGTGATCGTGTGTAGGCAAGTATGGTCATTAGAAAGTCTGTTGAAAGTCCACCAAAAGTCCATCGAAAGTCTGTCGGACGGGCTGTCGGACTTTTGTAGCTGAAAAGTCTGACCGTGTGTACGCGGCATAAGACATAAAGGGAACAATTTCAAAATTAGTTTCGAACAGAGTGAGCAAAAAAAATCTAAAGATGAGGATGGAAATTGTTTGTTGAATCTAAAGGGAATGAAGGAATTTCTAATCATTGAATTTGCTTCCAGACTAGAAAAATCATAACTAGTCTTATTTGTCAAAGATCATCCCGTAGTAGAAAATTCCTTCTGTAGAAATGAAGACATTGATATGGTACTCGAATGAAAAGCCATTTGAAATCAGTTGAGTCCATAAAGGCACCATTGCATGGTCGGACGAGTGATTTTTATACGTTCCTATCTTAATGTTCAAAAGGTCAGCTTAAGATTTCCCCAACAAAGGAGGAGGAACATTTATATATAACGAATCATGAAAGAGAACCAATAATGGACCCAGCTGCTACAGATTCATTTGGCATTTTACCCAGATCACTCCTTGGACCCCAAATAATCTCTCATACCTTGCAGAGTATCTGTGGATCAGAGCTCAGGGCTGTTCCTTCCTGACTCTTACATCCTATTGGCTCACATCTCTGAAGGGCAGTTTTATCAGCCAATTAGCAAAGGAAGGGAAGTGTTGACCTACTCCGGGGTCTTGTAGACATTTGCCTATTATAGCAACTGGGGGTTTAGGGTCTCATGAGGTCTCTGCAAGGTATGTGAGTTTTCATACAGGTATAGAACACACTTTCCTCTAGAATATTCCCTTTAGGAGACAAAAGTTTACAGAATCTTGGATGGTATCTCAGAAGGGCAGCTACATCAACCAATTGGCAGGGGAAGGGAGGAGTTGGCTTATGTGCTCAGCTCTAGGGTCTTGTAGACATTGGCTTCTTACAGCAACCTTAGGTTGGGGGCTACATGAGGCAAGGTATGTGAGTCTTCATACCGGTATAGAGCACACTTTTCTGTAGAATACATCCTTTAGGAAACTTCTCTAGATGTGTATTGAGGTACAAAAATTAGGAGAAAAGTGTACGGAATCTTGGATGGTTTACTCATTACCATATATAATGTACAACAAGAGCAACCAATCAATAATATGATCATCGCATTATATTGTACAAGTATAAAATAATCCACAGAACTTCCACCATTGTGATCTGATAGAACAATAAAACACTTACCAGGAGTGGTGGGAATTTGACCTGGAAAATAGAATTAATGATATGAAATGAATACATATTATCAGACTCATTGACATGCTTCATTGTTAGTTGTATGTCCGGTTTGGATAAATGAAATTTGGGGGTTGGGTATTTGGGATTGAAGCAAATGTGATATTCACTGTAATCCCTCATGGTCAACTATCATTAAAGTGACTCTAAAGGATATTTTGCTTATAAATAACAAACACATTACACTTACCTTTTATATCAATGGTTTTGCACAGAGAAGCCCCCATCCTCCTCTTCTCAGGTCCCCCACCAGCGCTCATGGCTCCTCCCCTCTGCTGAGATCCCCCACATCAAGCTGCTGCCTCTCAGGGAACTCATATTTGCTCAATTCCCGAGGTGGCTCTGTGAGTCCATTGACACACACAGCATGGTTCGGCCCCATCCCTCACTTTCTACTCACTGGTTGTGATTGACAGCAGTAGGAGCCAATGGCTCATGTTGCTGCCTCTCTGTACAATAAGTAAAGAGAGAGCTGAGAGAGACACTGCTCTGGGGCACATCACTGGATTAAGATCAGGCTGAGGTAAGTATTTATGGGGGTCTCGGAGGAGCTGCATGCAGAAGGTTTTTACCTTTTTCATTTTCTTGTATTATGGTAACAAATATTTTACTTTTAGAACCACTACAGGCATGTGAGTCTTCATACAGGTATAGAGAACACCTTCCTCTAGAATATTGTACAAGTATAAAATAAACCCCTGGACTTCCACCATTGTGATCTGATAGAAGAATAAAACACTTACTAGGAGTGGTGGGGGGAACCGGAACTGTAAAATAGAATAAATAATAAAATAAATACATATTATCAGACACATTGACATTCTTCATTGTTACTTGTATGTCCGGTTTGGTTGTCTGAAATTTGGGGCTGGGAATTTGGGATTGAAGCAAATGTAATAATCACTGTAGGCCCTTATGGTACCCCAACTTTAACCTATCCCTAACAATTATCACTGACACCCCTATACAGGATATCTACAATCAAGAGATACATTAACATAAGATTTACGCCTTTATATATGACCTTAATGATCCCTCTTAGTACTTTCTACCATTCTAATGTGAAATGATGCCAACAGTCCCAAATTCTTTATCATATGCAAATTTTTTGTAACTATTCAATGAAAATCTACTGATAAATAAAATGTCTTAAGACGAGGGATGAATGGCTATGTTTGGAGAAAAGATCAATTTTATTGTGTCTTAAAATTTGTCTAAATTTGTCATATGACCACCTAAACAAACATCAAAGCAGACCAGCAGACACACCCACTCCCAACCTACTTCCAGCTGCAAGTGACAGATCCCCTTACTGGCAGCTTGATTGCAAACAAAGGGGCAAGATGCTGGATGATGTCATTGACCAAAAATAACCACACCCATATTTTTGACAGACAGCATCCAGCCTTTTGTTTACATTCAGCTGGTAAAGTACAGGGATCTCCCAGTCAGCAGATTATTGAGGATGTGTCACTGGTTGCTAGGACTCTGGTGACCGCTGTCTTCCTGGCAACCAGGAGCCCTGAGCAGAAAGCTGTCATCATTTAACACATGTACACTATACTGTCCATCAGCATTTAATGGACAACCGTCTCCCCACAACAAGAAGTTTCAGAATAAGGATCTTTATTGGAGGATCAGAAGGGATGCATTTAACATGAATGTGTCAGTTTCCCTCATCCCTACGTATGAAAACAATTAAAAGAAAAAAAAATATATATACTGTATATATATATATATATATATATATATATATACAGTATATATATAAAAACTTACGAGGGATGGTAGGAGAATGAATGGTGGAAGAACCAATGGTGGAAGAACCGATGGTGGAAGAACCGGTGGTGGAAGAACCGATGGTGGAAGAACCAATGGTGGAAGAACCGATAGTGGAAGAACCGATGGTGGAAGAACTGGTGGTGGAAGAACCGGTGGTGGAAGAACTGGTGGTGGAAGAACCGGTGGTGGAAGAACTGATGGTGGAAGATTCTGCAGAAAATAAAAAGAGAACATGTCAGTGAAATATACTGTAGATTGTATTATTTCCTGAATGTTTTCAGCATACATTGGATAATGTAAACTTTAATAGCATATGAGTACAGAGATTATTTAAGCTGGCCTTATACCTGTAAAGTTTTATTAGAAAAATATCATTTTTAGAATGCTTGTTCGATTAACTAAGACGTAAAGGGAACAATTTGAAAATTAGTTTCGACCAGAGTGAGCGAAAAAATTTAAAGATGAGGATGGAAATTGTTTGTTGAATCTAAAGGGAATGAAGGAATTTCTAATTATTGAATTTGTTTCCAGACTATAAAAATCAGAACTAGTCTTATGCACACGCATTTGTCAAAGATCATTCAATAGTAAAAAATTCATTCTATGAAAATGAAGACATTGATATGGTAATTGAACGAAAAGCCATTTGAAATCAGTTGAGTCCATGAAGGCACCATCGAATGGTCGGACGAGTGATTTTTTTATACGTTCCTATCTGAATGTTCACAAGGTCAGCTTAAGACTTTCCCCAATAAAGGAGGAGGAACATTTATACATAATGAATCATGAAAGAAACCAATAATGGACCCAGCTTCTACAGCTTAATTGGCAAAAAAGAAATGTTTCCATTTTACCCAGATCACTCCTTAGACCCAACGCGTCTCTCATACCTTGCAGAGTATAAGGGTCTTATTATGAAATTATGACATGTGTCTGTGGTTCAGAGCTCAGGGCTGTTCCTCCCTGACTCTTATTTCTTACTGGCTCATATCTCTGAAGGGCAGCTTCATTGACCAATTGACAGGGGCAGGGAAGATTTGGCCTAAGTACTCACCTCCAGGGTCTTGAAGACACTGGCCTATCATAGCAACCTGGTTTGGGGGTTTCATGAGGTCCGTGCAATGTAAGTGAGTCTTCATACAGGTATAGAACATGCTTTCCTATGATAGGAGCATCACATTATATTGTACAATTATAAAATAATCCACAGGACTTCAACCATTGTGATCTGATAGAAGAAAAAAACACTTACCAGGAGCGGTGGGAATAGGACCTGGAAAACAGAATAAATTATAAAAATAAATACATATTATCAGACACATTGACATTCTTTATTGTTACATGTACAGTAATGTATGTCCAGTTTGGATGTTTGAAATTTGGGGCTGGGTATTTGGGATTGAAGTAAATGTGATATTCACTGTAGGTCCTCATGGCCCCCCAACTTTAACACACCCCTAACAATTATCATTGACACCCCTCAGAAGGGCTATACTCAACAAATGTGGTAAAATATTTTTTTCTTTATTTTTTTACCTTAATCCCCTCTCTTAGTACTTTCTACAATTCCAATGTGAAATGATGTCAACAGTGCTAAAGTCTTTATAATATACAACTTTCATTGTAACAGTTCAATAAAAATCTACTGGAAGATAAAAAGTCTTAAGACGAGGGATGGATGGCTACGTTTGGTAAAAAATATATTTTTGTATTATCCTAAAATTTGTCTAAATTTGTCATATGAAAACCTAAACAAACATCAAAACAGACCAGCTGACACACCCACTCCCAACGTACTTCCAGCTGCAAATTACAGATCCCCTGGCTGGCAGATTGATTGCAAACAAAGGGGCCAAATGTCGGCTGATGTCATTGATCAAAGATGACCACACCCATGTTTGGTCAATGTTGTCGGTTAGCTTTTCTTCACTTTGTTTACAATCAGTTGCTGTCCAGGAATCTCCTAGCGGCCAGGGTCACTGGTTACTAGGACTCTGCTGACCGCTGTCTTCCTGGCAACCAGCAGCCCTGAGAAGAAAGCTGTCACATTTAGCAGTGGTAGTAATACAGATGCTAAATGAAATGTATGACTTCCCGCTTTAGCCAGAGGTTTGGCTCGGTTGGCAGACAACCACCCCATTTAATTTGCTTGTTAGCTAAACAGCCAAAATTTAGACCGAATCCTACGTTGCTCCAAACCCTCATTCTTAATAAACATCTCACTAGGGACTTATCACCATGATAAGTCATGAAAACTGTTATCACCACTTATCTCTGGATTTTCCCCATTCATTACATGTACTCTATACTCTCTATCAGAATTTCATGGAAATGGTGACAACTCAGGAGCCCAATTAGGAGACAGTTGTCACCCCACAACAGGAGATGTCAGAACAAGAATCTTCATTGGAGGATCAGCAGGATTTCAATGCATTTAACTGAAATAATACATTTAATAAATCTTGGATGGTATCTTAGAAGGGCAGTACATCAACCAATTGGCAGGGGAAGGGAATAGTTGGCCTATGTGCTCAGCTCCAGGGTCTTGTAGACATTGGCTTCTTACAGCAACCTGGGGATGGTGGGCTACATGAGGTTTCTGCAAGGTATGTGAGTCTTCATACAGGTATAGAACACACTTTCCTCTAGAATATTCCCTTTAGGAAACTTCTCTAGATGTGTATTGAGGGACAAAAATAGGACAAAAGTGTACGGAATGTTGGATGGATTACTCATCACCATATATAAATGTGTGTAAAACAAGAGCAACCAATCAATGATATATGACCATCACATTATATTGTACAAGTATAAAATAATTCACAGGACTTCCACCATTGTGATCTGATAGAAGAATAAAACACTTACTAGGAGTGGTGGGAATTCGACCTGGAAAATAGAATTTATGATATGAAATGAATACATATTATCAGACATAGTTACATAGTTAGTCAGGTTGAAACAAAAAAACACCATCAAGTCCATCTAGTTCAACCATAAAAAAATAAATAAATAAAACAAAAAATATCGTACAATCCTCAATCCTCAGACACATTGACATACTTCATTGTTAGTTGTATGTCCAGTTTGGATGAATGACATTTGGGGGTTGGGTTTTTGCGATTAAAGCAAATGTGATATTCACTGTAGTCCCTCATGGTCAACTATCATTAAAGTGACTCTAAAGGATATTTCATTTATAAATACCAAACACATTACACTTAACTGCTTACCTTTTATACCAATGGTTTTGCACAGAGAAGCCCCCATCCCCCTCTTCTCAGGTCCCCCACCAGCGCTCATGGCTCCTCCCCATTGCTGAGATCCCCCACAACAAGCTCCTGCCTCTCGGGGAACTCATATTTGCTCACTTCCCGAGCCGGCTCTGTGAGTCCATTGACACACACAGCATGGCTCGGCCCCATCCCTCACTCTCTACTCACTGGTTGTGATTGACAGCAGTAGGAGCCAATGGCTCATGTTGCTGCCTCTCTGTCCAATAAGTAGAGAGAGACACTGCTCTGGGGCACATCACTGGATTAAGATCAGGCTGAGGTAAGTATTCATGGGGGGCTTGGAGGAGCTGCATGCAGAAGGTTTTTTACCTTTTTCATTTTCTTGTATTATGGTAAAAAATATTTTACCTTTAGAACCACTACAGGCATGTGAGTCTTCATACAGGTATAGAGAACACCTTCCTCTAGAATATTGTACAAGTATAAAATAAACCCCTGGACTTCCACCATTGTGATCTGATAGAAGAATAAAACACTTACTAGGAGTGGTGGGGGGAACCGGAACTGTAAAATAGAATAAATAATAAAATAAATACATATTATCAGACACATTGACATTCTTAATTGTTACTTGTATGTCCGGTTTGGTTGTCTGAAATTTGGGGTTGGGAATTTGGGATTGAAGCAAATGTAATAATCACTGTAGGCCCTTATGGTACCCCAACTTTAACCAAACCCTAACAATTATCATTGACACCCCTGTACAGGATATCTACAATCAAGAGATACATTAACATAAGATTTACGCCTTTATATATGACCTTAATGATCCCTCTTAGTACTTTCTACCATTCTAATGTGAAATGATGTCAACAGTCCCAAATTCTTTATCATATGCAAATTTATTGTAACTATTCAATGAAAATCTACTGAAAAATAAAATGTCTTAAGACGAGGGATGAATGGCTATGTTTGGAGAAAAGATCAATTTTATTGTGTCTTAAAATTTGTCTAAATTTGTCATATGACCACCTAAACAAACATCAAAGCAGACCAGCAGACACACCCACTGCCAACATACTTCCAGCTGCAAGTGACAGATCCCCTTACTGGCAGCTTGATTGCAAACAAAGGGGCAAGATGCTGGATGATGTCATTGACCAAAAATAACCACACCCATATTTTTGACAGACAGCATCCAGCCTTTTGTTTACATTTAGCTGGTAAAGTACAGGGATCTCCCAGTCAGCAGATTATTGAGGATGTGTCACTGGTTGCTAGGACTCTGGTGACCGCTGTCTTCCTGGCAACCAGGAGCCCTGAGCAGAAAGCTGTCATCATTTAACACATGTACACTATACTGTCCATCAGCATTTAATGGACAACCATCTCCCCACAGCAAGAAGTTTCAGAATAAGGATCTTTATTGGAGGATCAGAAGGGATGCATTTAACATGAATGTGTCAGTTTCCCTCATCCCTACGTATGAAAACAATTAAAAGAAAAAAATATATATATACTGTATATATATATATACAGTATATATATAAAAACTTACGAGGGATGGTAGGAGAATGAATGGTGGAAGAACCGATAGTGGAAGAACCGATGGTGGAAGAACTGGTGGTGGAAGAACTGGTGGTGGAAGAACTGGTGGTGGAAGAACCAATGGTGGATGAACTGATGGTGGAAGATTCTGCAGAAAATAAAAACAGAACATGTCAGTGAAATATACTGTAGATTGTATTATTTCCTGAATGTTTTCAGCATACATTGGATAATGTAAACTTTAATAGCATGAGTACAGAGATTATTTAAGCTGGCCTTATACCTGTAAAGTTTTATCAGAAAAATATCATTTTTAGAATGCTTGTTCGATTAACTAAGACGTAAAGGGAACAATTTGAAAATTAGTTTCGACCAGAGTGAGCGGAAAAATTTAAAGATGAGGATGGAAATTGTTTGTTGAATCTAAAGGGAAGGAAGGAATTTCTAATTATTGAATTTGTTTCCAGACTATAAAAATCAGAACTAGTCTTATGCACACGCATTTGTCAAAGATCATTCAATAGTAAAAAATTCATTCTATGAAAATGAAGACATTGATATGGTAATTGAACGAAAAGCCATTTGAAATCAGTTGAGTCCATGAAGGCACCATCGAATGGTCGGACGAGTGATTTTTTTATACGTTCCTATCTGAATGTTCACAAGGTCAGCTTAAGACTTTCCCCAATAAAGGAGGAGGAACATTTATACATAACGAATCATGAAAGAAACCAATAATGGACCCAGCTTCTACAGCTTAATTGGCAAAAAAGAAATGTTTCCATTTTACCCAGATCACTCCTTAGACCCAACGCATCTCTCATACCTTGCAGAGTATAAGGGTCTTATTATGAAATGATGACATGTGTCTGTGGTTCAGAGCTCAGGGCTGTTCCTTCCTGACTCTTATTTCTTACTGGCTCATATCTCTGAAGGGCAGCTTCACTGACCAATTGGCAGGGGCAGGGAAGATTTGGCCTAAGTACTCACCTCCAGGGTCTTGAAGACACTGGCCTATCATAGCAACCTGGTTTGGGGGTTTCATGAGGTCCGTGCAATGTAAGTGAGTCTTCATACAGGTATAGAACATGCTTTCCTATGATAGGAGCATCACATTATATTGTACAATTATAAAATAATCCACAGGACTTCCACCATTGTGATCTGATAGAAGAAAAAAACACTTACCAGGAGTGGTGGGAATAGGACCTGGAAAACAGAATAAATTATAAAAGTAAATACATATTATCAGACACATTAACATTCTTCATTGTTACATGTACAGTAATGTATGTCCAGTTTGGATGTTTGAAATTTGGGGCTGGGTATTTGGGATTGAAGTAAATGTGATATTCACTGTAGGTCCTCATGGCCCCCCAACTTTAACACACCCCTAACAATTATCATTGACACCCCTCAGAAGTACTATACTCAACAAATGTGGTAAAATATTTTTTTCTTTATTTTTTTACCTTAATCCCCTCTCTTAGTACTTTCTACAATTCCAATGTGAAATGATGTCAACAGTGCTAAAGTCTTTATAATATACAACTTTCATTGTAACAGTTCAATAAAAATCTACTGAAAGATAAAAAGTCCTAAGACGAGGGATGGATGGCTACGTTTGGTAAAAAATATATTTTTGTAATATCCTAAAATTTGTCTAAATTTGTCATATGAACACCTAAACAAACATCAAAACAGACCAGCTGACACACCCACTCCCAACGTACTTCCAGCTGCAAATTACAGATCCCCTGGCTGGCAGATTGATTGCAAACAAAGGCGCCAAATGTTGGCTGATGTCATTGATCAAAGATGACCACACCCATGTTTGGTCAATGTTGTCAGTGAGCTTTTCTTCACTTTGTTTACAATCAGTTGCTGTCCAGGAATCTCCTAGCGGGCAGGGTCACTGGTTACTAGGACTCTGCTGACCGCTGTCTTCCTGGCAACCAGCAGCCCTGAGAAGAAAGCTGTCACATTTAGCAGTGGTAGTAATACAGATGCTAAATGAAATGTATGACTTCCCGCTTTAGCCAGAGGTTTGGCTCGGTTGGCCGACAACCACCCCATTTAATTTGCTTGTTAGCTAAACAGCCAAAATTTAGACCGAATCCTACGTTGCTCCAAACCCTCATTCCTTATAAACATCTCACTAGGGACTTATCACCATGATAAGTCATGAAAACTGTTATCACCACTTATCTCTGGATTTTCCCCATTCATTACATGTACTCTATACTCTCTATCAGAATTTCATGGAAATGGTGACAACTCAGGAGCCCAATTAGGAGACAGTTGTCACCCCACAACAGGAGATGTCAGAACAAGAATCTTCATTGGAGGATCAGCAGGATTTCAATGCATTTAACTGAAATAATACATTTAATAAATCTTGGATGGTATCTTAGAAGGGCAGTACATCAACCAATTGGCAGGGGAAGGGAATAGTTGGCCTATGTGCTCAGCTCCAGGGTCTTGTAGACATTGGCTTCTTACAGCAACCTGGGGATGGTGGGCTACACGAGGTTCCTGCAAGGTATGTGAGTCTTCATACAGGTATAGAACACACTTTCCTCTAGAATATTCCCTTTAGGAAACTTCTCTAGATGTGTATTGAGGGACAAAAATAGGACAAAAGTGTACGGAATGTTGGATGGATTACTCATCACCATATATAAATGTGTGTAAAACAAGAGCAACCAATGAATGATATGATCATCACATTATATTGTACAAGTATAAAATAATCCACAGGACTTCCACCATTGTGATCTGATAGAAGAATAAAACACTTACTAGGAGTGGTGGGAATTCGACCTGGAAAATAAAATTTATGATATGAAATGAATACATATTATCAGACATAGTTACATAGTTAGTCAGGTTGAAACAAAAAAACACCATCAAGTCCATCTAGTTCAACCATAAAAAAAATAAATAAATAAAACAAAAAATATCGTACAATCCTCAATCCTCAGACACATTGACATACTTCATTGTTAGTTGTATGTCCAGTTTGGATGAATGACATTTGGGGGTTGGGTATTTGGGATTAAAGCAAATGTGATATTCACTGTAGTCCCTCATGGTCAACTATCATTAAAGTGACTCTAAAGGATATTTCATTTATAAATACTAAACACATTACACTTAACTGCTTACCTTTTATACCAATGGTTTTGCACAGAGAAGCCCCCATCCCCCTCTTCTCAGGTCTCCCACCAGCGCTCATGGCTCCTCCCCATTGCTGAGTGCCCCCACAACAAGCTCCTGCCTCTCGGGGAACTCATATTTGCTCACTTCCCGAGCCGGCTCTGTGAGTCCATTGACACACACAGCATGGCTCGGCCCCATCCCTCACTCTCTACTCACTGGTTGTGATTGACAGCAGTAGGAGCCAATGGCTCATGTTGCTGCCTCTCTGTCCAATAAGTAGAGAGAGACACTGCTCTGGGGCACATCACTGGATTAAGATCAGGCTGAGGTAAGTATTCATGGGGGGCTTGGAGGAGCTGCATGCAGGTTTTTTACCTTTTTCTTTTTCTTGTAATATGGTAAAAAATATTTTAGCTTTACAGCCGAGCCTAGCAACCAATCACGGTGCACACATGGGAATGATTTCACTGTACGGGTTCCCCTCCCTCTTCCTTCCTCTCGCTGACGCAGGCACCACCCATGGACCAATGAGAGCCGAGCTCGGGAGCTTAGTTCGCAGCCACTGTTTAAACGCATTCTGTGGCAGTGAGTGACAGTGCAGGCAGGCTCAGCCGGGAGATTGTGCCACACTGGCAGGTGTCCGTGAGCCTGCTGTCAAATGCAGGAGGCTCCCGTGAGTCGCAGGGGACTTGAGATGTCTGCCTTTAGAAACACTACAGGTATGTGAGTCTTCATACAGGTATAGAGCACACTTTCCTCTAGAACATTGTACAAGTATAAAATAATCCCATGGACTTCCACCATTGTGATCTGATAGAAGAATAAAACACTTACTAGGAGTGGTGGGGGGAACCGGAACTGTAAAATAGAATAAATAATAAAATTAATACATATTATCGAACACATTGACATTCTTCATTGTTACTTGTATGTCCGGTTTGGGTGTCGGAAATTTGGGGTTGGGAATTTTGGATTGAAGCAAATGTAATAATCACTGTAGGATCTTATGGTACCCCAACTTTAACCCATCCCTAACAATTATCACTGATACTCCTATACAGGATATCTACAATCAAGAGATACATTAACATAAGATTTACACCTTTATATATGACCTTAATGATCCCTCTTAGTACTTTCTACAATTCCAATGTGAAATGATGTCAACAGTCCCAAACTCTTTATCATATACAAATTTATTGTAACTATTCAATGAAAATCTACTGAAAAATAAAATGTCTTAAGACAAGGGATGAATTGCTATGTTTGGAGAAAAGATCAATTTTATTGTGTCTTAAAATTTGTCTAAA
This sequence comes from Aquarana catesbeiana, assembly GCA_037953035.1. Taxonomy (NCBI): domain Eukaryota; kingdom Metazoa; phylum Chordata; class Amphibia; order Anura; family Ranidae; genus Aquarana; species Aquarana catesbeiana. The sequence continues at coordinate 2,791,186 of JBBHAA010000878.1, forward strand.
TTTGTCATATGACCACCTAAACAAACATCAAAGCAGACCAGCAGACACACCCACTCCCACTGGATGATGTCATTGACCAAAAATGGCCACACCCATATTTATGACAGACAGCATCCAGCCTTTTGTTTACATTCAGCTGGTGATATACAGGGATCTCCCAGTCAGCAGATTATTGAGGCTATGTCACTGGTTGCTAGGGCGCTGGTGACCGCTGTCTTCCTGGCAACCAGGAGCCCTGAGCAGAAAGCTGTCACATTTAGCAGTGGTAGTAATACAGATGGTAAATGAAATGTATGACGTCCCACTTTAGCCAGAGGTTTGGCTCAGTGGGCTGACAACCATCCCATTTAGTTTGCTTGTTAGCTGAACAGCCAAAATTTCGAACAAATCCTATATTACTAGGAAAATGTATTCCTAATACACATCTCACTAGGGACTTACTGTGTCACCATGATAAGTCGTGAAAATTGTTATCCCTAGATTGTCATCATTTATCACATGTACACTATACTGTCCATCAGCATTTAATGGACAGCCGTCTCCCCACAACAAGAAGTTTCAAAATAAGGAACTTTATTGGAGGATCAGAAGGGATTGAATGCATCTAACATGAATGTGTCAGTTTCCCTCATCCCTACATATGAAAACAATTAAAAGAAAGAAAAAAATATATACTGTAAATATATACTGTATATATATATATATATATATATATATATATATATATATATATACAGTATATATATAAAAACTTACGAGGGATGGTAGAAGGACGAATGGTGGAAGAACCAATGGTGGAAGAACTGATGGTGGGAGAACTGGTGGTGGAAGAACCGATGGTGGAAGAACCGATGGTGGAAGAACCGGTGGTGGAAGAACCGATGGTGGAAGAACCGGTGGTGGAAGAACTGATGGTGGGAGAACTGGTGGTGGAAGAACCGATGGTGGAAGAACCGGTGGTGGAAGAACCGGTGGTGGAAGAACCGATGGTGGAAGAACCGATAGTGAAAGAACCAATGGTGGAAGAACTGATGGTGGAAGATTCTGCAGAAAATAAAAAGAGAATATGTCAGTGATATATACTGTAGATTGTATTATTTCCTGAATGTTTTTTTCTGAATACATTGGATAATGTAAACTTTAATAGAATGAGTACAGAGATTATTTAAGCTGGCCTTATACCTGTAAAGTTTTATTAGAAAAATATAATTTTTGGAATGCTTGTTCGATTTACTAAGACGTTAAGGGAACAATTTGAAAATTAGTTTCGACCTAGAGTGAGCGAAAAAATCTAAAGATGAGGATGCAAATTGTTTGTTGAATCTAAAGGGAAGGAATGAATTTCTAATCATTGAATTTGCTTCCAGACTTGAAAAAACATAACTAGATGTGTCACTGGTTGCTAGCGCACTGGGGACCGCCGTCTTCCTGGCAACCAGGATTCCTGAGCAGAAAGCTGTCACATTTAGCAGGGTAGTAATACAGATGCTAAATATTCGACTTCCCACTTCAGCAGGAGGTTTGGCTCAGTGGGCCGACAATCACCCCATTTATAGGGATGGGCCGAACGGTTCGGGTGTGCTTGGCAGCATGACCCAAAAAAAAGCTCTGCTCATGACAAAGGCCAACCATCGACTGCCTGCTCTGCCATTTGACAGTTGTCAAATAGGTAAGGGGCTGAGCCACCTGGCAAGGTTATCTGATGGCACCGCCCCATGTGACATAACCAACCCAGCATGCACTGATTGATGATGTCACAAGGGGGCGGTGCCACCAGATGACGTTGCCCATTACCTATTTAACCACTTACGGACCGCCCACTGTGGATATACGTTGTTACTTTGACATTAAATACCAGGGTTGTGGCATCAGCTAGCTGCCATAACCCCGGTATTTTTTTACACAATGGCCGATCCCCTTTAACTGCTTGCCAACCAGCCTCCATCATTATACTGCAGCAGGTTGGCACGATCCCGCGAACCATCGTAGCTATACTTCCGCTCATGGGATTGGGATAGCAGGCGCTCACACACCCGCTGCACTGCGGGGGTGCTGTTGCTCGTGGCCGATGGTCGCGATGACCGACAGCCATGAGCGATCGTGGGCACGAGAGGCAGAACAGGGAAGTGTGTGTAAACACACACATCCCTGTTCTGTTCTGTGAGGAGTGACAGATTGTGTGTTCCTAATAGCAAGGAACCATGATCTGTCACGTCCTATGGTCTGCCCCCTCCCCCTACAGTTAGTAACACACATAGGGAACACAATTAACCCCTTGATTGCCCCCTAGTGTTAACCCCTTCCCTGCCAGTGTCATTTACACAGTAATCAGTGCATTTTTATAGCACTGATCAAAGTATAAATGCCAATGGTTACAAAAATGTGTCAAAAGTGTCCGATGTGTCCACCATAATGTCACAGTCCTGATAAAAATCGCAGATCGCCACCTTTACTAGTAAAAAAAATAATAATAAAAATGCTATAAATATATTGCCTATTTTGACGCTATAACTTTTGTGCAAACCAATCAATATACGCTTATTGCAATTTTTTTTTACCAAAAATATGTAGAAGAATACGTATCGGCCTAAACTGAGGAAAAAAAATTTGCTTTTTTTAAAAAAAAAATGGGGATATTTATTATAGCAAAAAGTACAAAATATTGTGTTTTATTCAAAATTGTCCCTCTTTTTTTGTTTATAGCGCAAAAAATAAAAATTGCAGAGATGATCGAATACCACCAAAAGAAAGCTCTATTTTTGGGGAAAAAAGGACATCAATTTTGTTTAGATACAGCGTCGCACGACTGCGCAATTGTCAGTTAAAGCGATGCAGTGCTGTATCGCAAAAAATGGTCCCGGTCAGGAAGGGGGGTAAATCCTTCCGGAGCTGAAGTGGTTAAACAACCTAACTCCTACACTTCGCCTCCTAACATAAAATGACGTAAAATGATAACCCCCAAGGACTAAACTTTCACCCAAACAAATACGCTGATATATCCGATTATGGCCAGATAGTGCCATACTGTCTCCTCAGTTATATTTCAGTAGATTCTTTGTACATCTGTCTGGTCTACTCCCTATCAGAGTTCCCATCTCCACCCCCTTCCTCATCACTGATTGGTCTAAGTCCTTATCAATTTTCCAGTGTAGAGAATTGGTGGAGACATAGATCAACCTCCTCTAACAAAGTCCTCTGTCATCCTAGAATAATCTCGATTTTAGAAGGCGTTTTGGTACTATGGGATCATTAAAGACTTTTTCCCAATAAGCCAATGAAATGACTCAAGCAAAAAAAATAATGTAAGTATCCAATCAAAATTCTACCTGATCTCCTAATTGGTCCAATTGTCAGAAAAATGGTAGAACCAAAACTCTCAGGGCTTCCGGTTCCATCACGTCCATCCCTTTCTGTGGCACAGACCTAGAAACAAACAAGGCCATTAAGAAATTACTTGGGATGACATCGTTATATCAAATCATCACAGTAATCACAGAGCTAAACCGATGAGCTGGCTGACCGGAGCTCAGGTTCACACCTTATCACTTTCCTATGTGTAGAAAATCATTGGTAAATGTTGTGCACTATATAGCTATATATGTGTGTAAGTGGGTGGAGTCATGCAGCTTGTGAACGGTTTTCATGGCACCGCCCACTTACCCATAAGCAAAGACTGGGCTCCTTGTTTTTGGATTTGTGCTGGAAAATAAAGATGTGTACACGCCTTCAGTTTTAAGAAGGTAATACTGTATCTGTATGCTGTTAATTCTACATTATACAAAGACAATTGCGCTCTTCCAACCTTGTGCTTTTCTTTGTGAAATTTCCTCCAAGTGATTGAATTCAGGTGTTTCTATGGAAAAGTACTCTTAATACTCCATCATACTAAGACATTGTAGACAATCACTTTAATGGTCATGGTTCTGTAATAGATTGTCCAACAACTCAACCTTGTGTGGTAAGAGTCTGGTGAAGACATGGTTTGACCATTTTGGTGTGGAGGAACTTGAGTTTCAACCCTACTGAACCCCTTTGGGATGAACTGAACATTATAGTTTTCTTGCCAAAAGAATGCCTGCATACTAGTGCCGCGTACACATCTTCCTTCAGAAAAATCTTGAATGGTTTTTCTGCCAGAATTCCGCTCAAGCTTGCCTTGCATACACACGGGTCACACAAAAGTTCGCTGAACTTTCGACCGTCAAGAACGCGGTGATGTACAACACTACGACGAGCCAAGAAAATGAAGTTCAATGCTTCCGAGCATGCGTCGAACTGTTTCCGAGCATCCGTCGGAATTGCTACAGACGATCGCTTTTTCCGACCGAAAAATTGAGAACATGCTCTCAATTTTTTGCTGGCTGGAATTCGGCCAGCAAAAGTCCGATGGAGCATACACACGGTCGCATTTTCCAACCAAAAGCTCTCATCGGTCTTTTGCTGGCCGAATTTCCGATGGTGTGTATGTGGCTAGGGATGAGCCGAACACCCCCCGGTTCGGTTCGCACCAGAACCCGCGAACGGACCGAAAGTTCGCACGAACGTTAGAACCCCATTGACGTCTATGGGACTCGAACGTTCGAAATCAAAAGTGCTCATTTTAAAGGCTAATTTGCATGGTATTGTCCTAAAAAGGGTTTGGGGACCCGGGTCCTACCCCAGGGGACATGTATCAATGCAAAAAAAACTTTTAAAAACGGCCGTTTTTTCGGGAGCAGTGATTTTAATGATGCTTAAAGTAAAAAAAAAAAAGTGAAATATTCCTTTAAATATCGTACCTGGGGGGTGTCTATAGTATGCCTGTAAAGTGACGCGTGTTTCCCATGTTTAGAACAGTCCCTGCACCAAATGTCATTTTTAAAGGAAAAAATCTCATTTAAAACTGCTTGCGGGTTTAATGTCATGTCGGGTCATGGCAATATGGATGAAAATCAGTGAGACAAACGGCATGGGTACCCCCCAGTCCATTACCAGGCCCTTTGGGTCTTGTATGGATATTAAGGGGAACCCCGCACCCAAATTAAAATAAGGAAAGGTGTGGGGCCACCAGGCCCTATATACTCTGAACAGCAGTATACAGGCGGTGCAAACAAGACAGGGACTGTAGGTTTGTTGTTAAGTAGAATCTGTTTGTAATTTTGAACATTTTTAACGTGTTTAGCTCCAGCCAAAAAATCTTTTCTAAGCTTTTTGGAAAACATAGGGAAGGGTTATCACCCCTGTGACATTTGTTTTGCTGTCTTTCCTCCTCTTCAGAAGATTTCACCTCACTTTTTTGTCCCAATGAAAAATGTTTTTTGAAAATTTGGGTTTTTTTGTGGAACAAGGATTGGAAAGCATCAGTGGAAAGGAGAAATTGTTTTCCCATATTAACTCTTACAGGAGAGAATTTCCCTTCCTAGGGGTAGATTTCATCTCACTTCCTGTTGTCTCCTTCCGTTTGCAAGTAGGAGTCGTTTGTAAGTTAGATGTTTGAAAGTAGGGTCCTGCCCTATATACTCAGCAGAAATTTGGGCCTTAGGTGTTGCTGTGGCCACAACACTGTAAGCCCTCACAGGGCCCTGCTGTGAAATATTAGATCAAGAATTGTAATTACATGCCCCTGTTGAACAGGAGCTGAAAAATTAGGCCTTAGGCACTGGTGCTGGTGCCACAACACTGCAACCCCTCACAGACACTCTAGTTGGAACGCAGGAACGAGCCCTGCTGCAAATTATTGCTTCAAAAATTGTAATTACACGCCCCTGTTAGACAGGGGCAGAAAAATTGGGCCTTAGGCACTGGTGCTGGTGCCACAACACTGCAACCCCTCACAGACACTCTAGTTGGAACGCAGGAACGAGCCCTGCTGCAAAGTATTGCATCAAAAATTGTAATTACACGCCCCTGTTAGACAGGGGCAGAAAAATTGGGCCTTAGGCACTGGTGCTGGTGCCACAACACTGCAACCCCTCACAGACACTCTAGTTGGAACGCAGGAACGAGCCCTGCTGCAAAGTATTGCATCAAAAATTGTAATTACACGCCCCTGTTAGACAGGGGCAGAAAAATTGGGCCCTAGGCACTGGTGCTGGTGCCACAACACTGCAACCCCTCACAGACACTCTAGTTGGAATGCAGGAACGAGCCCTGCTGCAAAGTATTACATCAAAAATTGTAATTACACGCCCCTGTTAAACAGGGGCTGAAAAATTGTGCCTTAGGCACTGGTGGTGGCGCCCAGAACCAAAAATGTTCTTACAAGCTATCAGCGTGATGATTGAGGAGGAAGAGGATAATTACTCAGGGATAGTCACTCAGCATCAGCATAGGCAGTCTTTGAAGGGATCTGAGATTTCAAAAAAAATTATTCGGTTACATCAGCATCAGGTGCTTGGTAGCTGGTGGTGATCCAAGACTCATTCATTTTTATGAAGGTCAGCCGATCGACCGAGTCGGTGGACAGACGCACCCTGTGATCGGTTACCACGCCTCCAGCAGCACTGAATGTGCGTTCCGAAAGAACGCTGGATGCAGGACAGGCCAGTAGCTCAATTGCATACTGTGCAAGCTCTGGCCAGTGATCCATCCTCAAGACCCAGTAACCCAGAGGATTTTCGGTGGGAAAGGTGTCCAAGTCTGATCTTGCCCCTAGGTATTCCTGCACCATGTAAAACAGACGCTGGCGATGGTTGCTGGAACCGATCATACCTTGGGGCTGCGGACCAAAAAATTGTCTGAACGCATCGGTCAGACGGCCACCTTCTCCACCGCTCCTTCTTTGACTGACCGAAGCCTCAGCAACACGTTGTCCAGAAACAGGAGTTTGTAACCTCCCAGTCTCTGGGAACGCGTTGCACAGACCTTTCTGCAAGGCCTCCCGAAGATGTTTCATCCTCTGCTCCCTCTGCGATGGCAAGATAAGGTCCGCAACCTTACCCTTGTAACGTGGATCAAGGAGGGTTGCCAGCCAGTATTGGTCCTTCTCCTTGATACCACGAATACGAGGATCCTTACGCAGGCTTTGCAGGATCAGGGAGGCCATGCAGCGTAGGTTTGCTGAGGCATTCGGTCCGGAGTCCTCTGGGTCACTAAGAACGACATGGTCCGCAGCCACCTCCTCCCAGCCACGTACAAGTCCATGTGTTTCTTGGGACTGATCCCTTAAAGACTGCTGCTGATGCTGAGTGCCAGGCTCCACCTCCATACTGACACAATCTTCCTCCTCCTCCTCTTCCTCCTCGTCCTCTTCCTGTGTGATCGGCGGGCACGCAGGAACACTGTCTGGATAAAGGGGGCCTTGAGAGCTAAGGAAGTCCTCCTCTTCCTGCCTCTGTTCTGCCTCAAGTGCCCTGTCCATTATTCCACGCAGCGTGTGCTCCAACAGGTGGACAAGGGGGACAGTGTCACTGATGCATGCACTGTCACTGCTCACCATCCTCGTGGCCTCCTCGAATGGTGACAGGACAGTGCATGCATCCCTGATCATGGCCCACTGGCGTGGGGAAAAAAAACCAAGCTCCCCTGACCCTGTCCTGGTGCCATAGTCGCACAGGTACTCATTGATGGCCCTCTGCTGCGTGTGCAGCCGCTGCAGCATGGCCAACGTTGAGTTCCACCTGGTGGGCATGTCACAGATTAGGCGGTTCTTGGGCAGGTTAAACTCCTTTTGGAGGTCCGTCAGCCGAGCACTGGCATTATATGACCGGCGGAAATGCACACAGACTTTCCTGGCCTGCCTCAGGACATCCTGTAAGCCCGGGTACCTGCCCAAGAACCGCTGCACCACCAAGTTAAGGACGTGAGCCAAACAGGGCACATGGGTCATTTGTCCCTGTCGGAGGGCAGAGAGGAGGTTGGTGCCATTGTCGCAAACCACCATTCCTGCCTTAAGTTGGCGTGGCGTCAACCACCTCTGAACCTGCCCCTGCAGAGCTGACAGAACCTCTGCCCCAGTGTGGCTCCTGTCCCCCAAGCACACCAGCTCAAGCACCGCATGGCATCTTTTGGCCTGCGTACTTGCGTAGCCCCTTGAACGCCTACGGAGCACCGCTGGTTCCGAGGAAGAGGCCATGGAGGAAGAAGAAGAGGAGGGGGTGGAGGAGAGAGGTGTGTCACAATCAGCATTTTGGAGGCGTGGTGGCAGAACAACCTCCAACACTACTGCACCTTGTCCTGCATCCTTCCCAGCTGCCAGCAGAGTCACCCAATGCGCCGTGAAACTTAGGTAACGTCCCTGTCCATGCCTGCTGGACCATGAGTCAGCGGTAATATGCACCTTACCGCTGACCGCCCTGTCCAGCGAGGCATGGACATTGCCTTCCACATGCCGGTAGAGAGCCGGAATCGCCTTCCGTGAGAAAAAGTGGCGTTTGGGTACCTGCCACTGAGGAACCGCACATTCCACAAACTCACGGAAGGGGGCAGAGTCTACCAACTGAAAAGGCAGCAGTTGAAGTGCTAGCAATTTTGCCAAGCTAGCATTCAACCGCTGGGCATGTGGATGGCTGGGAGCAAACTTCTTTCGGCGGTGCAGCAGCTGGGGCAGGGAAATTTGCCTGGTACAATCTGACGTCGGTGTACCAAAAGCAGATTGCCCACAAGTACTTGGCTGTGACACACCTAATTCTACACCTTCATTCCTCTCACTGCAGGTCTCAGAGAGGACTGAAGGTCTAGTGGGGTTGGAAATCTCAGCTGATGAGGAGCAAGGAGAGATCCTCTTTGTTCTTTGGTGTGGGTCTTTTAGATACGCTTGCCAACGAACTGCATGGCAGGTCAACATATGTCTGGTCAAGCATGTGGTACCCAAGCGGGAGATATTTTGGCCACGCGAGATACGCTTGAGACATATGTTGCAAATAGCAGCGGTGCGATCTGATGCACTCGTCTCAAAAAAGGCCCACACCAAAGAACTTTTTGAATAACGCGCAGAGACTGCAGCGCCCTGCACATGTGGAGCTTTGGGGTGTGATGCAGTCAATGTGTTGCCCTTAGGCTGGCCCCTGGAGGGCATCCTGCCTCGTTGGTGATGTGCTGCCGCCTCCTCCTCCTCCTCCTCCTCCTCCTCCTCCTCCTCCTCCTCTCTCCTATCAGGCACCCACGTTGAGTCAGTGACCTCATCATCCCCTCCCTCCTCATCACTGGAGCAAACCTGGCAGTATGCTGCAGCAGGGGGAGCATGACTGCCAGATTGCTGTCCTTCTTGGGCACCCCCTCTGTCCGCGCTCATGTTACTGCCTTCATCGAGCTCAGTATCGTCATCAGAGCCTTCCAAACGCTGGGCATCCTCCTGGAGCATGTACCCAACACTGTGGTCAAACAGTTCGAGGGAATCCTCATGAGGACATGGTGGAGCTAGGGAAGGAGTCACTGATGACATTGAGCTGAGGGAAGAGGCCGCTGCTTTGCCAGACAAAGCACCCTGGGCATGGGTGAGAGAGGATGAGGAGGATGAGGACGGCTTGGTCATCCACTCGACCAAGTCTTCCGCATGTTGCGGCTCAACATGGCCAGCTGCCGAAAAAAAGGCCAAGCGTGTCCCATGGCCACGTGCTGATGAGGATGCACCGTCTCCACGACCAGCACTAGACACAGAGCCTGCTTGCCCTCTCTTATTGGCTTGTGACTGTCTGCCTCTCCTTCTTGGCCTTCCAGACATACTAATGGCCTGTAGCTGCACTAAGCTGGGATAGAACACCTGTAATTTTCTTCAAGTAGCTTTATATACTGTAACCAGACAAGCCTGCCTGTCAGTAGGAAGATAACAGGAACGGATCTAGCTGAACACTGTGAGCAGGACGCACTGTACTAAATGTAAATAGTCTAGCTGCCTGACCGTGGTACTAATAGGATCAAATAGAACACCTGTAATTTTCTTCAGGTAGCTTTATATACTGTAACCAGACAAGCCTGCCTGTCAGTAGGAAGATAACAGGAACGGATCTAGCTGTACACTGTGAGCAGGACGCACTGTACTAAATGTAAATAGTCTAGCTGCCTGACCGTGGTACTAATAGGATCAAATAGAACACCTGTAATTTTCTTCAGGTAGCTTTATATACTGTAACCAGACAAGCCTGCCTGTCAGTAGGAAGATAACAGGAACGGATCTAGCTGTACACTGTGAGCAGGACGCACTGTACTAAATGTAAATAGTCTAGCTGCCTGACCGTGGTACTAATAGGATCAAATAGAACACCTGTAATTTTCTTCAGGTAGCTTTATATACTGTAACCAGACAAGCCTGCCTGTCAGTAGGAAGATAACAGGAACGGATCTAGCTGAACACTGTGAGCAGGACGCACTGTACTAAATGTAAATAGTCTAGCTGCCTGACCGTGGTACTAATAGGATCAAATAGAACACCTGTAATTTTCTTCAGGTAGCTTTATATACTGTAACCAGACAAGCCTGCCGGTCAGTAGGAATTTAACAGGAACGGATCTAGCTGAACACTGTGAGCAGGACGCACTGCACTAAATGTAAATAGCAGGAACGGATCTAGCTGAACACTGTGAGCAGGACGCACTGCACTAAATGTAAATAGTCTAGAAGATAACAGGAACGGATCTAGCTGAACACTGTGAGCAGGACGCACTGCATTAAATGTAAATAGTCTAGATAGAAGATAACAGGAACGGATCTAGCTAAACTGAATACAGTGTATATATATATATGCAACACCTGGGATGCATATATATACACAATACACTGTAAGTGCAGCTAACTGACTGACTGTTCTGCCTAATCTATCTAACTCAAATCAAATGACACTGTCTCTCTCTCTCTCTATCTCTCAGCACACCGGAACACACACTACACAGGGCCGCCGTGCAGGCGGCCTTATATAGTGTGGGGTGTGTACTAAATGCCCTGAGCCGTAATTGGCCAAAGCCACCCTGGCTTTGGCCAATTACAGCTCTCTCTACTGACAGCGCTGTGATTGGCCAAGCATGCGGGTCATAGTGCATGCTTGGCCAATCATCAGCCAGCAATGCACTGCGATGCCGCAGTGAATTATGGGCCGTGACGCGCCACACGAATTTAGCGCGAACGGCCCATAACGTTCGCAATTCGGCGAACGATCGAACAGCCGATGTTCGAGTCGAACATGGGTTCGACTCGAACACGAAGCTCATCCCTATATGTGGCATTAGATTTGCGATACCGTCTGGTTACTCCTATACACCCGGTCCATGTTGTAGGTGTCTAGAAGACACAGCTCCAAATTCCTTGAGCAATTTCAAGCCTCTTTTAAGCGTTTGTAAGTATGACTCTTGCTTTTGCTATTTAAATAAATTTTATCTTTGGTAATGCACAAGGTTGGTGCACTCTCCCTGTTTTTCTATATGTTTAAGCTCCAAGGACACTCATTCTTCTGAGGAGGGCAGCAAGACCTTTGACTTTCCATATTTTGTCCAAAGGATTGGCTACACCACGTACATATGGGCTAAGTTCCCGAGTGCAGGAGATTGTTTTGCGAAGCCAAACCCTAGACCAGCCTTTGTATTCGCTCCAAACCCTCTTTTTATAGCTGGAAACCACTTACGGGTGCACAGGGTCCAGTAGAGATGTCACACAGGCTGACAGCACAGTGTAGATACAGAAGGTCGAAATTTCCAACAAACTTGAACATCTGCACAGAAAACCGTCCTTTACTGGAGACACCGTTCTCTTCAACGGTTATGGTTCCATCTGCCTTGTTAGGACAGCTAAAGAAAGTAAAAGCGAGATAAAAGGATAGGCTTCTAACTTCATCTTGTTCAATTAAGCTTTGACAATAAAACCTGGACCTGACTGGTTTTTATGCAGCTCCAGATTTTGTTCTCTTCAATCTTAGTAAACCTCCCCCCTGTTACTAAAATATTTTATTCAGAAAGCATAATGGTTTATATACAGTATTTAAAGGGAAAGGCCAAACTGATTTGGTACTTTAGTTGTGGATGGACACAGGTGGGTTGAACTAGACATGTTCACTGACAAAAAATTTGTTCGTTTTCATTTTCATTTTAGTTTTTTTGCCTTTTTTGGAAATTCGGAATTCGGAAATTTGAAAATTCTGAATTTCGGAAATTTGGAATTTGGAAATTTGAAATGTGAAAATCCGAATCTCCAAATATTCAAATTTCCAAAATTTTCGAATTTCCAAATTTTCAAATTTCCGAATATTCAAATTTTCAAATTTTCAAATTTCTGAATTATCAAATTTCCAAATTTTCAAATTTTCTGAATTTTTAAATTTCCAAATTCGAATTTTCCAATTTCCAAAATTATCCAATTTCCGAATTTTGAATATCCGAAATTTCGAAAATTTCCAAATATCCGAAATTTCTGAAATTTCCGAAATTTCTGAAATTTCCAAAATTTCGCATTTCCGAATTTTCAAATTTCCGAATTTTCACATTTCCGAATTTCCAAATTTCCAAATTTTCAAATTTCTGAAATTTTCCAATTTCTGAAATCTTCCAATTTCTGAATTTCGAATATCTGAAATTTCGAAAATTTCTGAATTTCCGAAATTTCAAATTTCCGAATTAATTCCGAAATTCCGAATTTTCAGAAATTCGGAAATGTAAAAATTCAGATTTCCAAATTTCTGAATTATCAAATTTCCAAATTTGAATTTTCCAATTTCTGAATTTTGAATATTCGAAATTTCGAGAATTTCCGAAATTTCCAAATTTCCAAAATTTCCAAAACTTTTCATTTCTGAATTTTCAAATTTCCGAATTTTCAAATTTCTGAATTTCCAAATTTTCAAATTTCCGAATTCGACTTTTCCAATTTCCGAATTTCGAATATCTGAAATTTTGAAAAATTCTGAATTCAGAAACTCGGAAATGTAAAAATTTAAAAAAATGTGAAATTCGGAAATTCGAAATTTGGACATTCAGATATTTGAAATTCGGAAATTGAAAAGTTCGGAAATCCGGAAATTTCCGAATTAACGAATTTGTCAAAATTAGTTAAAAAACTAATTCGGAACTAAACAAATTGCACATGTCTGGGTTTAACCATCCAGCAGCTTCTCCTGTCTCTGGACACTGGTAGAGAGATCTCTGAACCCAGGATTCTGGTATTTTCCACCTTTTTCATCTGTTATGGGGATCCCAGTCTGCTGTCCATGTTTTATGGTAGTAAACCAAGGTTGGTTCACAGATCCCTCATCTATCACTCCCGGTCATGGAGAAGGAAATGTCGGGTGTCAGTAGATGGATCTTATTACATCTAAATTTACCTGTTTTGGATGATGTAGTATTTCAGCGGATCATTCACATCATTCGATGGGGTGGCATAGCAGTTCTTCATCACCAGAACAAGATTTGATGTGCCACCCAGAGAGAAGACACCGACATACAAGAATTCCTCTGTGGACAGGGTGACTTCTGGTCCCGTGTATGGAGTTGTGTAGCCGCTATCTTTATATAAAGCCATGTAGGGCTCAAATTCTTTCGTCTCATTCACTGGGGAGTTTATAAAGCTGCATTTCAAATAGCAAAATAATGATAAATCTACAATTAAACATGCAATCCCTATAATTTATATCATACCTAAAAGGTAAACCAGTAAAGAATGGTGAAAATAGAAGGAAAGAAATTAGAAAGGGCTAATCCTTGCTACAGACAATAAAGTACACGGGTTCTCTGCACTACTGGAGGATAGATGACCGAGGCCTACATACAGATCATACCACAGAAAAATGATTGTCGTATAACTATCTTGATAAAGCTGCTGCTCCAGCATGGCTGCCACTTGTCTTTTTTCCCCATAATTCCCTTTTACTGGAAACAAGAAACGGGTCATCTGTAGTCAGTAGACAGATGACAGGACCCCTTCATACCATGTGACAACTGGCAGATGGAGTCTTAGGATGAGACTGGGGCCAATTCATAGATTGTAGGCTGCAGACTGGATAAATCGGCATGTACACTATATGGCCAAAAGTTTCTTAAAAAGTATTCATAATACTCCATCATACAAAGACATTGTAGACAAGTGTGCTCTTCCAACCTTGTGGTAACAGTTTGGTGAAGACCCTTTTCTGTTCCACCATGACTGTGCCCCTGTGTACAAAGCCAGCTCCATAAAGACGTGGTGTGACCAGTTTGGTGTGAAGGAACGTGAGTGTCCTGTACAGAGCTCTGACCTCATCCCTACTGAACACCTTTGAGATGGAATACCAATTGTGAGCCAGGTCTTCGCATCCTACATCAGTACCTGACCTCACAAATGGGCACAAATTCCCACAGACACATTCCAAAATTTGTGAGAAGCCTTCCCAAATGAGTGGATACAATGTCATAAAGACATGGAGTGACCAGTTTGGTGTGGAGGAACTCCTGTGTCCTGCCCAGAGCTCTGGACAGGACACAGGACTTGGAATGCTGATGGTGGTCCGGGTCTTCAAGGGAACTGCCATAGAGGACATGGGGGGGGCTATCATACATATTCAAGGGCAACATTGAAAATACATACAGTACATCCTTTAACCACTTGCCTACAGGTCACTTTTATTGGCCTTCCTTTCAGTGCTGTCACACTTTGAATGACAATTTCACGGACATGTAACAATGTACCCAAATTAAATTTGTAATATTTTTTTTCACACAACTAGAGCTTTCTTTTTGTGGTGGTATTTAACCACCACTGGGTTTTTTTTTATGTTTTGCTATACCAACAAAAAAAATCTAAATTTAAAAAAAAAAGATTTTTTTTTAGTTTCTGTTATAAATGTTTGCAAACAGGTCATTTTTCTCCTTCACTGATGGGCCTTGATGAGATGACACTAGTGGGCACTGATGGGAGAACACTGAAGAGGCTGCACTGATAAGCAGCACTGATGGGCGCTGATGAGGTGACACTAGTTGGGCCTTGATGAGGGAACACTGATGAGGCTGCACTGATATGCAGCACTGATGGGCGCTGATGAGGCTGCACTGATGGGCCTTGATGAGGTGACACTAGTGGGCACTGATGAGAGAACACTGATAAGGCTGCACTGATATGCAGCACTGATGGGCCTTGATGAGGTGACACTAGTTGGGCCCTGATGAAGGAACATGATGCTGCACTGATAAGCGGCACTGATGGACACTGATGAGCACTGATGAGGTAGCACTGATAGGCATCGCTGATGGGCACTGATGGGGTGACACTTGTGGGCACTGATGAGGGAGCACTGATGAGGCTACACTGATATGCGGCACTGATAGACACTGATGAGGTGGCACTGATGGGCACTGATGAGGTAGCACTGATAGGCATCGCTGATGGGCACTTATGAGGTGACACTAGTGGGCACTGATAAGGGAGCACTGTTGAGGCTACACTGATAGACACTGATGAGGTGGCACTGATGGGGACTGATGGGGTAGCACTGATAGACATCGCTGATGGGCACTGATGAGGTGACACTTGTGGGCACTGATGAGGGAGCACTGATGAGACTACACTGATATGCGGCACTGATAGACACTGAAGAGGTGGTACTGATGGGCACTGATGGGGTAGCACTGATAGGCATCGCTGATGGGCACTGATGAGGTGACACTAGTGGGCACTGATGAGGGAGCACTGATGAGGCTACATTGATATGCATCACTGATGGGTACTGATGAGGCTGAACTGATGGCTACTGATAGGCAACACTAATGGGCACTGATAGGCAGCACTGACGGGTACTGATAGGTGGCACTGATTGGCAGCACTGATAGGCACTGTTGGGGCTGCACTGATAATCAGGACACTGATTATCAGTGCAGATGCCGCCTTTCACACTAGCTGGATACCGGCTCTCTCTTCTCCTCACTGTGACAGTGTGAGGAAAGGAATGCTGATAACTGGCAAGCGTGTTTACATTGTGATCAGCTGTGATTGGACGCAGCCGATCATGCGGTAAAGAGCCGCTGTGATTGGCTCTTTATACCAATTACAAAGCACACTGCCCGCATGCTGCAGCAAACGCATTGCCAGGTGCGATCACAGGAAGATGTCATATGATGCCATCCCAGAGCTAGCCGGCCATGCTGTGGCAAAATGATGGCCAAAACGTGGCCGGCCAGCTCAGCAAGTGGTTACATACCATGATGACGGGGGGGAGGCCTTAAAGTGGAGTTCCACCCAAAAGTGGAACTTCCACGCATCAGATTCCTCCCCCCCTGCGGTGTCACAGTTGGCACCTTTCAGGGGGGAGGGAGGTGCAGAGACCTGTATATTACAGGTATCTGTACCCACTTCCGGCATAGATAGCCGCAGAATCTGCGGTTATTTACGCTACTTCCTGTTCCCCCCCCCGCTGTCTGCTGGGAAACACACGGGTCCCAGAGACAGCAGGGACCAGCCGTATTGCGCTGCGTGACTCGTGCATGCGCAGTAGGGAACCGGGAAGTGAAGCTGCAGGGCTTCACTTCCTGATTCCCTTACCGAAGATGGAGGCGGCAGCACCCGAGGACCGAGAGATGGTTCGGCCTCGGGTGCCGACATCGCGCCCTGGACAGGTAAGTGTCCATGTTTTAAAAGTCAGCAGCTGCAGTATTTGTAGCTGCTGACTTTTAAAAAAAAAAAATTTTTTTTCTTTAAGGCTCTATGTTTTGTTACAGAACTGTATGGTTTTCATGGGCAGTCTTAGTAATCGTTTATATTGGAAGTGCATATTTGGCTGTCATTTTTTTTTTTTTTAGCTTGGCTTACAAAAGGCAGCAGCGCACCAATCTGATTCATTTCAGCTTTTCCATCAAAAGATCCATAAGCCCACTTTGATTGGCAGACGGAGATTGGCCATTAGTTCTAGTCCTCACCGCTATTCACCCACTGAATCCGCATGTTCTTTCTTTTATTATGAGCAGAAGAAGAAAAATACTGCATTGTGGTCCCTAGATGGCGCTGAGGAGTATAGGAAATAAATACATTGTTGTAACAAGAGATACAATGTGACACATTCTATAAAATGCCAACCATTTGTTACACTAATTTTCTAATTCCCTCTAGCATTCTCTGGAATTGTTACATTGTATCTCTTATTAAAAATGATGTGTTTATTTCCTATAGTTCTCAGCTCCATCTAGTGGCCATAATGTGGTATTTTCCTTCTGCCCATAATAAAAAAATTCTATTTTTGCCCAATTTGCACAGAACAAAAGTACATGCAGATTTTTTGGATGAATGGCTATAAAAAATAACTTGTAATTAGACCCCATACATGTATCTTCTGGTGTGATGTATGACTTCTAGTGTCTCCTGGCTAATAATCTATACAAATCTTGTGGACAAAGAGGAGGATAATATAAAAGTAGCCAAAGACTGGACTTTGTAGGCATGGAAACAATGGAGAAGTGAACAAAATTATATTCAAAATATTTATTGAAAAAAGTACAATATATGAACACTATGTTCAAAAAGAGATTAAAAAAAATGAAAGCTGATACAAATAGTACAGTGAGCCCTTGTGCGTCTACGCGTTTCACCGTGAGGCTTCTTCAGGACACGATCAAGGTTCAAAGGCATAACAAAACAGAAACAGAGAACAAGTCTCGCTGTCTTTAATTTGGTAGGCCTCGTGTGTGAAATCCCCGTGGTGGAAAATATGGAGCGGTTCATGTAAATCTTTTATATCCTGAAGCAGGGGCCGGCATGTGTCTTGTAACAGAAGGAGGAGAGACCATCAGAACAATAGTGCTGAGGTGTCCGGCATCACAAAAGAGCATGCTGGCAGGCATGTAGTACAGCCTTTAACAGTATGCAATGCGTGAAAAGTAACGTTATACACATATGCCCCTGGGAGACGGCTGGGTGCTGTTCTCAGGGCGAAACTTCACCGTGTCCTGAAGAAGCCTCACGGCGAAATGCGTAGACGCACAAGGGCTCACTGTACTATTTGTATCAGCTTTCATGTTTTTTATCTCTTTTTGAACATAGTGTTTATATATTGTACTTTTTTCAATAAATATTTTGAATATGATTTTTTTCACTTCTCCATTGTTTCCATGCCTACAAAGTCCAGTTTTTGGCTACTTTTATAGTATCCTCCTCTTTACATATTTTCGGATGTGGCATCGGTAATGCTTCTTCTTCCCATTTTCTCTATACAAATCTTGGTTGGATGGGTCAGATTTGATGAAGCGGCTCCTCATGTCAATTCACCCGGCAGTCAAGTTACTAAGCAGTTGGCCTTTAGAAATATTACAACAACCTTATGCCCCGTGCACACGATCGGACATTCCGACAAGGAAATCCATGGATTTTTTTTATGACGGATGTTGGCTCAAACTTGTTCTGCATACACAAGGTCACACAAATCTCGTCAGAAATTCCAATCGCCAAGAACGCGGTGATGTACAACACGTACAACGAGCCGAGAAAAAAAAAAGTTCAATAGCCAGTGCGGCTCCTTCTGCTTGATTCCGAGCATGCGTGGAACTTTGTGCATCGGACTTCTGTACACATGATCCGAATTTCCGACAGATCTCAAACATTTGTTGTCGGAAATTCCGACAGCAAATGTTCGATGGAGCCTACACACGGTGGGAATTTCCTACAACAAGCTCCCATCAAACATTTTCTGTTGGAAAATCCGACCGTGTGTATGCGGCATTACATTTTGTTTTTGTTTTTTTTTATTTTACCTGATGGTGGGAGGGAGACTGGTTATGTAATCCAATGCATAGGAACACTGCAAGTTTATATTCAGGGTTTTTTTCCTTGTGATTGTTTCATCGAGATCTTCCTCCACAAGAATAGTGATAACCGTCTTATATGTGACTCGGCTGTCACTTGTTTCCTTTATAGAAACAAAAAGAAATACAAATAATGAATAAAATAAATAGTGCCGGCATCTACTTCCTCCTCCCCATCACAAACACCAACTACCATACAAATGCCATGGAACTTCAACCGGCCGCAAAGGATAGAGCCACAGAATTTCATTGTTAACTTGTGTCTGCAGGATTTATTTAAAGCGGAGTCCCACCCGCTCATTTGTCTCCTCCCCCCTCCAGTGCCAAATTTGGCACCTTTCGGGGGGAAGGGGGGAGCGGATACCTGTCTTTGGCTTTTGACATCACCGCTTGGCTCCTTTCTCCTCCTCTTTCCTCCTCCCCCTGCCACCAGGCCCGTAAAAGAGAGGAGCGGAGCGCATGCGCAGTAAGGTTAACTGGTGTGAAGCCGTAAGGCTACACTGCTATACTGCTGCTACACTGCTGGGTTCCCTCACCCACAATGACAGCCGATGGAAACATCAGCCGCGGTGCCGACATCGCTGGACTCCAGGTCAGGTAAGTGTCTGATTGGTAGAAGTCAGCAGCTGCAGTATATGTATAGTATGTGTATAGTATGTGTATAGCATGTTTATAGTATGTGTGTAGTATGTGTATAGTATGTGTACAGTATGTGTACAGTATGTGTATAGTTTTTGTATAGTATGTGTACCATATGTGTATAGTATGTGTACCATATGTGTATAGTATGTGTACAGTATGTTTATAGTATGTGTATAGTATGTGTACAGTATGTTTATAGTATGTGTATAGTATGTGTACAGTATGTGTATAGTATGTGTACAGTATGTGTATAGAATGTGTATGGTATGTGTATAGTATGTGTATAGAATGTGTACAGTATGTGTATAGTATGTGTACAGTATGTGTATAGTATGTGTACAGTATGTGTATAGAATGTGTATGGTATGTGTATAGTATGTGTACAGTATGTGTATAGTATGTGTATGGTATGTGTACAGTATGTGTATAGAATGTGTATGGTATGTGTATAGTATGTGTACAGTATGTGTATAGTATGTGTATAGTATGTGTACAGTATGTGTATAGTATGTGTACAGTATGTGTATAGAATGTGTATGGTATGTGTATAGTATGTGTATAGTACAGTATGTGTATAGTATGTGTATAGTATGTGTATGGTATGTGTACAGTATGTGTATAGAATGTGTATGGTATGTGTATAGTATGTGTATAGTACAGTATGTGTATAGTATGTGTATAGTATGTGTATGGTATGTGTACAGTATGTGTATAGAATGTGTATGGTATGTGTATAGTATGTGTACAGTATGTGTATAGAATGTGTATGGTATGTGTATAGTATGTGTATAGTACAGTATGTGTATAGTATGTGTATAGTATGTGTATGGTATGTGTACAGTATGTGTATAGAATGTGTATGGTATGTGTACAGTATGTGTATAGAATGTGTATGGTATGTGGTTTCCACGTTGGAGAATCACTCTCCTTGGTGGACACCCGTGTGGGTGCGCTCCCGAGCCCTGCTTCTGCGTGTATTCACACAGAAAGCGGGACTTGGCCCCGCCCCCCCTGGCACCCGCGTTATTGGATTTGATTGACAGCAGTGGGAGCTAATGGCTGCGCTGCTGTCATTAAATCCAATCAAGAGACGAGACAACGGGCAGAGAGGTAGAGCGCGTCTCTACGCCGAGGAAACGAATGGGTACAGGTGAGTAAAACGGGGGGCTGGACAATGTCAGAAGTTTTTTCACCTTATTGCATAGGATGCACGAGAGTTTACAACCCCTTTAATCTATTTTATTTATTTATTTATTTTTTAAACAATGACACCAATCCCAGTCCAAAATGTATTCCATGAGGCATGTGGATTGGGTCAGCTTCTTCCATCTCACGGAGCATTTAGCAGCAAAACCCCATCATCTGCTTTTCATCCTCTTCCACCTCTAGTGTTGGGCTCCATCGGACCTACAGCAGACTTTTTCTGTCGAAAATCAGACGTACTTTAGATTTGGAACATGCTTCAAATCTTTCCGACGGACACGAGTCCGGTCGAAAAATCAGTTCGTCTGTATGCTAGTTCGACGGACAAAAACCGATGCTAGGGCAGCTATTGGCTACTGGCTATCAACTTCCTTATTTTAGTCCGGTCATACGTCATCACGTACAAATCCGTCTGACTTTGGTGTGATCGTGTGTAGGCAAGTCCGGACGTTAGAAAGTCCGTTGAAAGTCCATCGTAACTCCGTCGAAAGTCCGTCGGAAAGACCGTCGGACCTTTGTTGTCGAAAAGTCCAACCGTGTGTACGCAGCATTAGGGAGCCGGAAGGGAGTAATAGGTCATATATCTTTGATAATATTTTAGTTGGTTCTTGTTCCTCTACTAATATATTTTTCAAATTTAGTTTTTGGTCTATTTATCAAAGGTATTTTTAACTCAATGAATGTCTTTAATTGATGGCATTGTAACCATTTTTTTTATATTCAGGTCCTATATCCTGCAATTTTGGTAGTTTACCATCCTCTAGGATCTGTCCCGCCCTTTCATTATCCAATATATTCCATTTTAAGTAATTTGTGGTTTCTAAAGCTGGCGGAAATTCGGGATTGGAGAACAAAGGTGTCATAGGTCCGATCAGAGTGGAAAGTTTCCCCTTTTTTATTATAGTATCTCATATTTTTAGTGTAGCGTTTACAAAAATTGTTAGTTCTTTTTTTTTTGGTCTTAAATGGGGTTTTATCCAAGGCAGAAACCTAAGTTGTGGTCCTATTATTTCTTCTTCTAGATTGACCCTTTGTTTAGTTTCCTTGTTATGATACCAATCAATAATACTAGTTAACCACTTTGTGCCCGCGCTACAGCCGAAAGACGGCTGCAGCACGGATGCTATCTGCCATGAGGCCGTCCCTGGACGTCCTGTTGTTTACTTCCGCGATGCGCGCTCCCGCGGGCGCGCATCAGGGAAGTGCTGTGCTGGCCATGTCCCTCGGACACAACCAGTCACAGATCGCTGAAAACGGGCAATCATAGCGGCCGTTTTCAGCGCGATCGGCGGTGCCAATGAGAGACCTCATATGTAAACATATGGGATCATCACTCATCGCCTGTGTTCTGCGGCTCTCCCTCCTCACACAGAGACAGCGTGTGAGGAGGGAGAGCGAACCGCTGCGGCAGTAAGTTAAAAAAAAAAAAAAAAAGGAAAATAAGTGTCCCCACTGCCATCTGTCCCTGCCATCTCTCCCCACTGTCATGTCCCTGCCATCTATCCCCAGTGACATCTGTCCCCACTGCCATCTGTCATCAGTGCCACATAGTGCCATCTGTCATCAGTGCCATCTGTCATCAGTGCCACATAGTGCCATCTGTCATCAGTGCCACGTATCAGTGCCATCTGTCATCAGTGTCATCAGTGTCACGTATTAGTGCCATCTGTCATCAGTGCCACGTATTAGTGCCATCTGTCATCAGTGCCACGTGTCATCAGTGCCACGTATCAGTGCCATCTGTCATCAGTGCCATCTGTCATCAGTGCCACGTGTCAGTGCCACATATTAGTGCCATCTGTCATCAATGTCATGTGTCAGTGCCACATATTAGTGCCATCTGTCATCAATGTCACGTGTCATCAGTGCCACATATTAGTGCCACGTATTAGTGCCATCTGTCATCAGTGCCACATATTAGTGCCATCTGTCATCAGTGCCATCTCTCATCAGTGCCACATCAGTGCCACATCAGTGCCACATATCAGTGCCATCTGTCATCAGTGCCACGTCAGTGTCACGTGTCATTGTCCTGGTGCTCCAGGGCCTTCAAAAGTGTAATAGGTAGTCAACAAGTTAGATGTGTAATTTATGCTCCTTGAACACCTGATGGCGCTCCCTGCATGTTGGGCCTCTCTATGTGGCCAGGCTGTGAAAAAGTCCCACACATGTGGTATCATAATACTCAGGAGGAGTAGCAGAATATATTTTGGGGCGTTATTTGTGGTATACACATGCCATGTGAGAGAAATAACCTATTACAATGACAATTTTGTGGGAAAAAAAAATCTTCATTTTGCAAAGAACTGTGGGAAAAAATGACAACATCAAAAACCTCACCATGCCTCTTACTAAATACCTTGGAATGTCTACTTTCAAAAAAGGGGTCATTTGGGGGATATTTGTACTTTCCTGGCTTGTTCGGGTCGCAAGAAATTAGATAGGCCACCAGTACATCAGGTGTGATAAATTTTTTATGATTTGCACCATAACTTGTAGACTTTATAACTTTCACACGGACCAAATAATATCCACTAATTTGGGTTATTTTTCCCAAAGATATGTAGCAGTATAAATTGTGGCCAACATTTATAAAGAAAAATTACTAATTTGCAAAATTTTATCACAGAAACAAAGAAAAATGCGTTTTTTTCAAAATTTTCGGTCTTTTTCATTTATAGCGCAAAAAATAAAAAACCCAGAGGTGATCAAATACCACCAAAAGAAAGCTCTATTTGTATTAAAAAAAAGGACAAAAAATTCATTTGGGTACAGTATTACATGACTGAGTAATTGTCATTCAAAGTGTGACAGCGCTGAAAGCTGAAAATTGGTCTGGGCAGGAGGGGGGTTTAAGTGCCTAGTAAGCAAGTGGTTAATGATGCTGCTTGTAAGTATTTTGAAAAATCTGGTAATGCTAGACCTCCATTTTTTTTAGTTCTAATTAAAAAGTTTAACCCCTAGAGCGCTATCATTTTGTAAGTATATACTGTGAATCAGGGCTTTTTTTCTCAAACAATAGGTGCTGGAACTCAACCATGACCCCTCAAAACCCCTCCCCCCACACACACCCTCCAAATCACATCAAATAGTGGGTGTGGTCAGTCAAATCTCAGTAGAAGGGTCCTAAAGGGGCATTAAATACCAAGATTGCATTACACACAGAGTGTAGAGTTCAGGGGATGGTTACACACAGGGTGCAGAGCTGTCACTTGTAAACACAGAAACCGGACTTCTGTGTTTACAACTGATTGTGGTCAGCAGGCCCAAGAGGAGCCAGAGGTGGTGGAACTGAGTTCCACCAAGTTACCCCTGAAAAAAAGACCTGCTGTGTATATTAAAAGCCAAGGAACTCTCACTTGAGCTCACATTACAGTCTGTCTCCTAAAATGTCATCTGCTTTTAGCTGTCAGGTTGTAAAAAAATGTTGGTGCAACCTACATACAGTTTGTGTAATGTACAGTCGTGATGGTCATTTCCATCTAGCGGTTGACATGCACTCTACTTCAATTTTATCCCACTAGGTGGCATGCACAAGAAACCTCCAGAAACCTGCCAGGGGACCCCAAGGTTTCCACTGCCTAAGAGACTCCACAGAGTTTAATCCAGCACTGAAAGTGTGCCTGTATTCAGCCTGAGGCAAGAGGAAGGCTTTGGTTGGGAGGGGATGTGTGCCAGAAGCAGGTTGTGATTGGTCAGGGGCAGTGGCAGCCCGTCCATAGAGGGAGCATGGGAGCCGCCTCCCCTATCAATGCATCCAGCCCCCTGATCCACATATCAGTGGTGCCGGACCATGGATTCCGTTGTGGTGGGGTGTATTTTTGAAGCACCTGATTAGAGCCAGAGTCTCTCATGGGCTTCAAAAAAGGGTGACTTCAAAGCGCAGAGCATTGTGCTCCGATCTCACCCTGTTGTGTGATGATAAGCAAATCAATTTTCACTATTATCACACTAAAGTTCCTCTCCGCCAAACAGGAGGCAGGTTTGTGAGACCTGTTTCCCGATTGGCCAAAGCGTCCGGCGATCCTATTGGGCGCTTTGGCAGAAGAGGAGACACGCGGGCGGAGGAAGCTGGAGAGGAGCGGACACCAAGAGCGTGCTGTACCAGAGAGCTACCACTCCCGACACACAATTTACTCCCACCGCGGCTGCTGCCCACACTCCCAGAGAGGACACCACAGCCACATGAGCAGGTAAGTGCCGGACCGCCTGCGGGGGATGTGTTCTGTTTCATTGCTGTGCCGCTGCGGGGGAGGGCATTGTTTGTTTGCCACCCCCCCAAAATAAGGACCCACCAGCCGCCACTGGTCAGAGGATGTAGTGGCTGGCCAATCCAGGCATGCTGTGTCCAAGATGAAGCTACACCATTAGACCGAGCGAAACGCATTGACGTCACTCACAACGCTTCCCAGTCCTGTGACGTTGCTCGAGTGTGACATGCCGAGACCATGGAGAAGCCGGTCTGACTGAGCAAACAGCCGAAAAGAGTCACTGTGGGACACAAGGACGGGAGTCGGCACTGCCCTGACTTATAAGCATCTGGCCACGGAAAAGCAACAGGCAAGGACTCTCCCCAAGCCTATGCTCCAGTGACGGGAATTGTTCAGAGAGATGAATCTACAACCATGCCAACTATTGGAATTACCAGACTAAGCCATTCATAGCAGAGAGGTAACGTACGGAGACTTTTACTTGACTCGCATTAGCTAAATTACGCCCGGTGATTTACCTACCATCTATATTTTCCGGTCACCAGGTTGCTTTTTATCCATAGCGCCACTGATAGAGAGACTTTATGATCATAGCCGACTCCCCAACTGTCCCCCAACAGTGGGAATTAAGCCCTATAAGCAGATGGAAATCATGACATGTCAGCTATTTACCTCCGTTTCAAATGATGGGGGAAATAAATGAACACTAAAATGACAGCACTACAATAACCATCTTATGACTGGACCATTTTCTTGATATAGTACACGTGCACCCCAAGATTGTCCGTACTCCATACCATCTTTAAATATAAGACTACCAATATACAACTCTTCGACCAAGAGACCAATGTCGCCTTCTATCCTTGCTGCTTATGGACCATTCATTTTCTAAATGCACTATAGGCACAGCCAGCCATTCTTCCCCATCTCCTACTTTCCACTCTCCCCATCATCAGATTAGCCCACTGTCAGTCATCACTAATTAAGGCACATTGGGGTATATTGGACCCCCCCTTATCAATTCATTTTGAAGTTACTTTACCTGGTGACTGACTGTGAGCTAAACCAAAATGTCTGGACAGTGTTCAGTGTTGTCCTGTAATGTTATATGTTTGTCCTGTTTGTTGAATGGTCATGGCGAGTACCCATTGCCACATTGTAGCACATTGACTTTTTAATACTGCACTTTTTTCTAAATGTTATCTTTGATACAATTAATTATATTCATAAGCAATTAATTTCATACATTTTTTGATAAATTAAGTTCGACCTATTTTTGTTGGTGAAAGTAACCCTTCACCCGGTATCTCTTTACCGGGTACTACTTTCCCTTTTTCTCTTATTCTGTGTGTCTGCACAGTGTCCTGTACCTCTGAATGGGCAGCCAAAGGATGAAAACTGACCACCTAACACAGATCAGCTTCTGTACATTGTGTGGTCAGTTTAGAACAAGGAAGAATGGTGACCGGCAGGATTACCCAGGTACTTTCAGATGGAAGAAGAACATGAAAATGATAAAGACTCTGATTTAAAAATACACATACAGTATGTGAATATTTGGGGTAACACACACTTTAGCAGTAATGGCAGCATTGGAGAACACTTACGTAGGATCGGACTCCACAACCTCCGACTTGTAGAGGGACCAGGATTGTGAATGTGTTTCTGACGGGGTCATCCTTGAAGTCATAGCAGAAATTATTCTCCACATTACTCTTGTCGAAGTGAATGCTCAGATCATCAAACTGAGATTTATGAAAGGTGGCTCTCATGTCGAACGATTCGCACGTCAGATCAGGAACCACCTGTGACAAAGCTTTCAATGGAACAAGAATGTATTTTATTATCTTTATGGGGCCCCGTTATATATTCCACAAATGACAGCCAACCTGAAGGATTTGCAAGATAATGGATTTAAATAGAGAAGGGGCTTTTTGGTATGTAGGAGGAACTGAAAACATTGAAAATGGCTTTTGGAATGATTACAGATTATTGCATAGTACATCTAAAGCCGCGTGCGAACTATTGGGTTGACCATTCCTAGGCCACCCTCCCACCTAGACAGGTAAGTTACATTGTGTTTGATCAGGTTCAGCTTATTTCCCCATAATGCCGCGTACACACGAGCAGAATGTCCAAAAGAAAAAGTCAGACGGAAGCTTTTCATCGTCTATTCCGATCATGTGTAGGCCTCATCTGACTTTTTTTTTTTCAAAAATTCTGACGGACCTAGAAATGGAACATGTTCTAAATATTAATTAAATATAAATATTTCCGATGGAACCAATTCCTATCGGGAAAACCGATCGTCTGTATGCTGTTCCGAGGGACCCAAAATGATGCATGCTCTGAAGCAAGTACGAGATGGAAGCTATTGGCTACTCGCTATTGAACTTCCTTTTTCTAGTCCCGTTGTACATACTGTACGTCGACGCGTTCTGGACGGTCGGACTTTGATCGGACTTTGGTTTGACCATGTGTAGGCAAGACGGCTTGAATAGAATTCCGTCGGCAAAACCGGTCCTGTGTACGCGGCATTAAAGTTTACAGCTGGTTGGATCTCTAGTAAGAACTAGGAGGTGGATCAACTTAAGAACCAAACAGGGATATATGAGATGTATCACTCCATCCCATGAGAGAGAGAAGGACAACACTATTGATATATACAGAGCCTTGAAAAAGTGTTCAAACCCCTTTAAGTCTTCCACATTTTGTCATGTTACAACCAAACACATAAATATATTTTATTGGGATTTTATGTGATGGACCAACACAAAGTGGAAGGAAAATGATAAATGATACAAATAGATATGTGAAAAATGTGGGGGGCATTTGTATGGCGCCCCCCCCCGAGTCAATACTTAGAACCCCCTTTCACTGCAAATACAGCTGCAAGTTTTTTGGGGGATGTCTCTACCAGCTTTGCACATCTAGAGAGTGACATTTTTGCCCATTTTCAAGTCTTGGCACAGATTCTCAATATGATTTAGGTCTGGACTGTGACTGGGCCATTCTAACACATGAATATGCTTTGATCTATACCATTCCATTGTAGCTCTGGCTGGATGTTTAGGGCTGTTGTCCTGCTGGAAGGTGAACCTCCACCCCAGTCTCAAGTCTTTGCAGAAAAGCATCCCCCACATAATGATGCTGCCACCACCATGTTTCACGGTGAGGATGGTGTGTTCAGGGTGATGTGCAGTGTTAGTTCCCCCACACATAGCGTTTTGCTTTTAGGCCAAAAAGTTCAATTTCTCTTTCGTCCATTGACAGACACAGCCTTCTTTATTCAGAATTAAGGTTATATCACCCCTACAGGAGTAGGACACTAGGCAGACAAAAGGCTTGGCTATGCCCATGGGCAGTCTTAGGTGATATACACCCCCCTCTCTGCTACAGGCTTCAGTTTTTTTTTCCTGCCAAGTCAGGACTAAGGACCCAGTTCCCTGTTGGGATCTCTTGTCCTGGCAACTTTTTTTAATTTATATATTTATTTTTTCCCTTGTGAAGAGATTTTTTGCTGGTCAGGTGGGCTCTTTTCACTGAGGTCCAGGTTGTCTGGTTGGCCTGTTTTATTTGTTTTTGTTGGCTGCCCCACCCCTCATGTGTGGCACTGCTTTGGGACATCCCTATGGTTCTGAATAAAGAAGGCTGTGTCTGTCAATGAATGAAAGAGAAAATAGGATCTTTGACTTAATGTAAAATCCGTTTCTCTGAGTTCATTGACAGGCACAGCACCCGCTCCTCTATGGAGTGTTTAATACTTCTGATACTGCTTGTTACATAACTGAAGGCCTGTAGCAGAGAAGGGGGGTGTATATCACCTAGGACTGCCCATGGGCATAGCCAAGTCTTTTGTCTGCCTAGTGTCCTACTCCTGTAGGGGGTGATATAACACTATGGTTCTGAATAAAGAAGGCTGTGTCTGTCAATGAACTCAGAGAAACGGATTTTACGGTAAGTAAAAAATCATATTTTTGGTGTCATCTGACCAGACCGTCTTCTTCCACATGTTTGCTGTTTCCCCCATCTGGCTTCTCACAAACTGCAAACAGGACTTCTTATGGCCTCTTAGCTGCTTCTCTGATGAGTGCTCTCCTTGCCCGGCCGGTCAGTTTAGGTGGACGGCCATGTCTTGGTAGGTTTGCAGTTGTGCCATACTCTTTCCATTTTCCGATGATGGATTGAACAGAGCTCTGTGAGATGTTCAAAGCTTGGGAGATTTTTTATAACCTAACCCTGCTTTATACTTCGCCACAACTTTATCCCTGACCTGTCTGGTGTGTTCCTTGGCCTTCATGATGCTGTTTTTTCACTAAGGTTCTCTAACAAACCTCTGAGGGCTGTACAGCTGTATTTATACTGATATTAAATTACACACAGGTGGACTCTATTTACTAATTAGGTGATTTCTGAAGGAAGTTGGTTCCACTAGATTTTAGTTAGGGATATCAGAGTAAAGGGGGCTGAATACCAATGCACCGCCTCAGACAACGTCCTGTGATGAAACGCGTAAGGAGGAGCTACGCACACACGTCACTTCCAGTTTAGCGAGACTCTGGTCGGTGGAACGCATGCAAACCGAGAGTGCTCATTTTTTAAACAAGTGCATTCGGGCTGTTATCTACCACTAGGGATGAGCCGAACACCCCCCTGTTCGGTTCGCACCAGAACATGCGAACAGGAAAAAAGTTTGTTCGAACACGCGAACACCGTTAAAGTCTATGGGACACGAACATGAATAATCAAAAGTGCTAATTTTAAAGGCTTATATGCAAGTTATTGTCATAAAAAGGGTTTGGGGACCCGGGTCCTGCCCCAGGGGACATGGATCAATGCAAAAAAAAGTTTTAAAAACGTCTGTTTTTTCAGGAGCAGTGATTTTAATAATGCTTAAAGTCAAACAATAAAAGTGTAATACCCCTTTAAATTTCGTTGCTGGGGGGTGTCTATAGTATGCCTGTAAAGGGGCGCATGTTTCCCGTGCTTAGAACAGTCTGACAGCAAAATGACATTTCAAAGGAAAAAAAGTCATTTAAAACTACTCGCGGCTTATAATGCATTTCTGGACCAACAATACACAAGGAAGTTCATTGATAAAAACGGCATGGGAATTCCCCACAGGGGAACCCTGAACCAAAATTTTTTTTTTAAATGGCGTGGGGGTCCCCCTAAATTCCATACCAGGCCCTTCAGGTCTGGTATGGATATTTAGGGGAACCCTGCGCCAAAATTAAAAAAAATCCATACCAGACCCTTATCCGAGCAAGCAACCTGGCAGGCCGCAGGAAAAGAGGGGGGATGAGAGAGCGCCCCCCCTCCTGAGCCGTACCAGGCCACATGCCCTCAACATTGGGAGGGTGCTTTGGGGTAGTCCCCAAAACACCTTGTCCCCATGTTGATGAGGACAAGGGCCTTATCCCCACAACCCTGGCTGGTGGTTGTGGGGGTCTGCGGGCGGGGGGCTTATCGGAATCTGGAAGCCCCCTTTAACAAGGGGACCCCCAGATCCCGGCCCTCCCCCCTGTGTGAAATGGTAAGGGCCTACCATTTCACTAAAAAAGTGTCAAAAATGTTAAAAATGACAAGAGACAGTTTTTGACAATTCCTTTATTTAAATGCTTCTTCTATCTTCCATCATCTTCTTCTTCTGGTTCTTCTGGCTCTTCTGGTTCTTCCTCCGGTGTTCTCGTCCAGCATCTCCTCTGCGGCGTCTTCTTCCCTTCTTCTCCTCGGGCCACTCCGCACCCATGGCATGGAGGGAGGCTCCCACTCTTCTCTTCATCTTCTTCTCTTCTTCATCTTCTTCTCTTCTTCATCTTCTTCTCCAGGCCTGCTCCGCATCCATGCTTGCATGGAGGGAGGCTCCCGATGTGTGATGCTTCTCCTCTTCTGACGGTTCTTAAATAACGGGGGGCGGGCTCTGACGCACGGGAACATGACAGGACTTCCCTGTGGCGTTCCCCGTGCCACCACAAGAAAGTCCCGTCATGTCCCCGTGTGTCAGAGGGGGCGGGGTCACTGGGTGTCCCCACCCCCCATTATTTAAGAACCGTCAGAAGAGGAGAAGCATCACACATCGGGAACCTCCCTCCATGCCAGCATGGGTGCGGAGCGGCCCGGAGAAGAAGATGAAGAAGAGAAGAAGATGAAGAAGAGAAGAAGATGAAGAAGAGAAGAAGATGAAGAAGAGAAGAAGATGAAGAGAAGAGCAGGAGCCTCCCTCAATTCCATGGATGCGGAGCGGCCCGAGGAGAAGAAGGGAAAAAGATGCCACGGAGGAGATGCTGGACGAGAACACCAGAGGAAGAACCAGAAGAGCCAGAAGAACCAGAAGGAGAAGAAGATGAAGGAAGATAGAAGAAAGAAGATAGAAGAAAGAAAATAGAAGAAAGAAGAAGCATTTAAATAAAGGAATTGTCAAAAACTGTCTCTTGTCATTTTTAACATCTTTGACAGCTTTTTAGTGAAATGGTAGGGGTACTTTTGTACCCCCCTACTATTTCACACAGGGGGGAGGGCCAGGATCTGGGGGTCCCCTTGCGAACAGCCGATGTTCGAGTCGAACTTGAGTTCGACTCGAACTCGAAGCTCATCCCTATCTACCACCCCTCCACCTACAGAAATCTGTTTTGTTTTTAGAAACTTATTGGCTTTCAACTAAAAAAATTTTATCCGGAATTACACTATTGGAGCCCATCTCTTTTCTATATGAGGACACACTATTGGGGTCACTAAGAAGGAAACCACTACCCCCTGACCTAGTGACAGCAGGATATCAGAAATTGTCCCCTGAGGGCCTGGAGGCCCTGGCTTTCCTAGGACGAGCTAAAGGAGGGAATGATCCTTTCGGCAGCCTGTCGCACACTCACCACATGCATTTTGCCCCTACAGGGGTCTCAGGATCTGGTGAGTAGGGATCTAAAGGGGGAGCACAACAGTCACTTTATCACTCTGGCACAAGGATTGGAATCAGGTGCAAGCACAAGTCCCTTGAAAAATTATGTTATGACTTTTATACTGGACTGCTTATTATTATTTTTTATTGCTACTATATTTTTTTGTTTTTTGCACAGTGCTTGGTAAAGCACCTAAAACACTTTTACCACTCTAATGCCCCGTACAGACGATCGCACATTCCGACAACAAAATCCTTGGATTTTTTCCGACGGATGTTGGCTCAAACTTGTCTTGCATACTCACAGTCACACAAATCTTGTCGTAAATTCCGAATATCAAGAACGCGGTAACGTACAACACGTACAATGAGCCGAGAAAAGTTAAGTTCAATAGCCGGTGTGGCTCTTCTGCTTGATTCCAAGCATGCGTGGACTTTTGTGTGTCAGGATTGTCTACATACGCTCGGAATTTCTGACAACTTGATTTTGTTGTCGGAAAATTTGAGATCCAGATCTCAAATTTTGTTTGTTGGAAATTCCGACGGAAAATGTCCGATGGAGCCTACACACGGTCAGAATTTCTGACAACAAGCCTCCATCGAACATTTCCCATCGGAAAATCTGACCCTGTGTACGGGGTATAAGTGTGATCCTAAACCCTTGTATAAGGTGGACTTTATTTTATTTAGGAATATAAATGTTTATAGCGGATGTTGGTAAATTTGGTAGTAATGCACGTACTAAACTGATGAAAGCACAACGGTATTTTTAGGGTTTAATAAATTCCAACTATTGCAATAGGTGGAGATTCACAGCACACGACACTGTTTAAACAGATTGTGACATTCCACTTTAATGCACACTTACCTATGAAGGGCAATTCACTTTGGCACTTTTTAGTTTGTAGGCAGCGCCATTTATCCCTAACCTACACATTTTTCACATTATTGGTGCTTCATACTGGGGCATCCCAGGGGAGGCCACAGTTTAGCCTATACCTAAGTGCGGATTCTTTAACATATGAATACAAATGCGCGCCACGCTTTTCACATATTTATTTGGACATTGATGGGACAACATGTACGACGGGACAACATGTACGACGTCTCGTACTTGCTTCAGAGCATACGTCATTTTTGGTACGTCGGAAAAATATAGAACATGTTCTCTATCTAAGTCCATCTGAATTTTCAATGGAAAAAGTCTGATGGGGCCTACACACGGTCGGAATATACGATGAAAAGCTCCCATTGGACTTTTTCTGATGGACATTCCGCTTGTGTGTATGCGGCATTACTAGTACTGCTGAAGGGCAATGGACCTGGAAAATAGAATAAATGATATGAAATGAATACATATTATCAGACACATTGACATCCTTCATTGTTACTTGTATGTCCGGTGTGGATGACTAAAATTTGGGGCTGGGAATTTGGAATCAAAGCAAATGTCGTCTTCGCTGTAGGCCCTCATTGCCCCCCATCTTTAACCCATCCCTAATAATTATCATTCACCTGGCTTATTATAGCAGCCTTGGGTTGGGGGTTAGGGGTCTCATGAGGTCTCTGCAAAGTATGTGAGTTTTCATACAGGTATAGAACACACTTTCCTCCAGAATATTCCCTCTAGGAGACAAAAGACATCAACCAATTGGCAGGGGAAGGGTGGAGTTGGCCTATGTGCTCAGCTCCAGGGTCTTGTAGACATTGGCTTCTTAGAGCAACCTGGAGTTGGTGGGCTTCCTGCAAGGTATGTGAGGTTGGTGAGGTTCCTGCAAGGTATGTGAGTCTTCATACAGGTATAGAACACACTTTCCTCTAGAATATTCCCTTTAGGAGACAAAAGTTTACAGAATCTTGGATGGTATCACAGAAGGGCAGCTACATCAACCAATTGGCAGAATATTCCCTTTAGGAAACTTCTCTAGATGTGTATTGAAGGACAAAAGTGTACGGAATCTTGGATGGTTTACCCATCACCGCCATATATAATGAAAAACAAGGGCAACCGATCAATGATATGAGCATCACATTATATTGTACAAGTATAAAATAATCCACAGGACTTCCACCATTGTGATCTGATAAAAGAATAAAACACTTACTAGGAGTGGTGGGAGGAAGAGGTTCTGGAAAATAGAATTAATGATATGAAATGAATACACATTATCAGACACGTTGACATAATTCATTGTTACTTGTATGTCTGGTTTGGATGTGTGAAATTTGGGGGTTGGGCATTTGGGGTCAACTCAAATGGGATATTCACTGTAGGCCCTCATGGTCCCCCAACTTTACCCATCCCTATCAATTATCACTCTCCTGTCCATTCCCTGGCTTTAACGACTTTAACAGCTAACCTACCACTAAAGTTTAACTCTTAACACGGAAACTTCATCCCTGACCTAATCTTGAAAATGAACCCCCTAAGTTACAACTTACCCCGATACTTAACTCCAACACTTAAAGGGGTTGTAAACTCTTTAAAAAAAATGTCAGCAGAGGAAATTTACTTCCTCTTTAACATTTAATCTAACTTTAAGAAGAAAGTTTCCAAAAGTAGACCTGTGCGGTTCATTTTGTTGCAAATTAAAATCCGGACGAATTGTCGTTATTCGTAAATTCGCATGTATCCAAATTTCTGAATTAGAATAGTACCGAATTTAAACAAACCCGAAATAACGAAAAAATTAATTTGGACGAAATTCAAAATTTTTTCCAAATTACCATTCAAATTAGAATGTGAAAACTTTTCGAATTTGAATAGTTTTCTGATTTCCAAAAAGAATAAAATAGAATAGAAAATAAAGGAATAGAAGTGAAAAAAATGTTTTTTTCTATTCAATTCCTTTATTTTCTATTCTATTTTATTCTTTTTGGAATTTGGAAAACTATTCGAGTTCGAAATCTTTCCGAATTCGAAAACTATTCAAAATTGATTTCAAAACTTTTTGAATCAATTTGAAAACTTTTTGAATCAATTCTAAAAAAAAATAAATAAACAAAACAAATTCCAAAAACAAATGAAACGATTGAAACAAATTTAACTAAACTAATTTATGTAAATAACGAATCGAAACAAAACAAAACTAATTTTTTTTTCGTTCCGCACATGTCTATCTAAAAGTTAACCTAACCCAAACACTTAATCTTTTCTCCCTCCCCCTAACTTAAAGTGTGTGTAAAAACAAATATTAACATTGTATAAAAATCACCCTTTTTGTCTCGTGAATGTAGTTATGTAAAGTTTTTTATATTAGTTTGAGAAAATGTTTAATATGTATCTTTTGGTTTTCGCCAGTTAGTTCTCCATCTGAGGCCTTCCAATGATAAAATAACCACCAGAGTGTGGTCACCCTCCTGTGTGAAGTACCAGAAGGTCTGCTTTCATCCAATCAATGCCCCCTGCTGGTTGGTCGATTGGCTGACAAATTTAGCTGAGATCCGGACTTCTTGTAACTGCCACTTTTGATGGAAAACTTGGTCTGTTACAGGAAGTGGGAAAAAATGGATCTACTGGCAGGATCAACAGTTAATAAAACTAAGTTATGGGGTGTACTCAGAAAAATGATAACCAACTCATATATGTATTTACCTTTGTCCATCGATCTTTTGTAATAAAACCTAACCCTTGTATTTCATCTTCTAATCCCCAACCCAAAGCCTAGTAATAACGTAAGCCTTAATCTTTTTTAATTCCATCAAAGACTCAACTTTCACCTGAACTATTGAGCTGATACATTCAATTATGTTCAGATAGCCCATGCTGTCTTCTTCCCATATTTCCAATTCAGTTACATTTCAGTAGATTCAATCTTTGTACATCTCTCATTATCAGAGTACCCATTTCCTCCCCCTTTTCTGCTCACTGGTTGACCCAGGACTATTTTTCATTGTAGAGAATCGGTGATGACATATGAAATATAAAGTACAAATAATTATTGCGCTACCGAAAAAAAGAAACAAGTGAGCAGCTACAAACGAATGTGACAAAAATTCATAAATGGAAATAGGTGAAAACGTAGCGCTGATAAATGTAAACAGTGTTAATAAAAAACTGTGCAAACTCAAACATATTAGTCCAACTGTGTGAGAGTAAAAGAACAACTGATGAGTCCCAAATGGATAAGTCCAAAAAAAAAGTGGCAAATTTACCACAAACACATGGTTGTTCACACAAGGAAGAAGTGATAAACTGAGTTGTGTAACATCCGGAAAACAGTGACATCCAAATTGGAATAAGAATGGTTACTCTTACCGGAAGCAATGGACCTGGATGTCAGCAACACCAGGTCAGTCAGGCATGGATATCCAGATCTACGGAGCAACAGAAATGGTCCAAGGGGTCCAGAAAGGTCCAAAGATCTCTCGGTAGGGTCTCGATGATGGACCCAAGCTTGGTTTTTACCGCTTCCCATATTGCTTTTTTACCTGTGATCAGAATTTTATCCTGTATGTTGGTTTTTACGTATAAAAACCTACCTTTTTGATCTGCACCATTGGAAGTTCCCTTCTTTTTTACATATACTTCTTGATGTGAGTCTGTCTGACATTTCCATCTGGTTACTCATGGCTCATCGGCTGTCTCCATCATCGAGACCCTACTGAGAGATCTTT
This sequence comes from Aquarana catesbeiana, assembly GCA_037953035.1. Lineage (NCBI taxonomy): Eukaryota > Metazoa > Chordata > Amphibia > Anura > Ranidae > Aquarana > Aquarana catesbeiana. The sequence goes on from JBBHAA010000878.1 coordinate 2,827,410, forward strand.
GGACCTTTCTGGACCCCTTAGACCATTTCTGCTGATCAGTAGATCTGGATATCCATGCCTGACTGACCTGGTGTTGCTGACATCCAGGTCCATTGGTTCCGGTAAGAGTAACCATTCTTATTCCAATTTGGATGTCACTGTTTTCCGGATGTTACACAACTCAGTTTATCACTTCTTCCTTGTGTGAACAACCATGTGTTTGTGGTGAATTTGCCACTTTTTTTTTTTTTATTTATCCACTTGGGATTCATCAGTTTTTTTTTTTTACTCTCACACAGTTGGGACTAATATGTTTGAGTTTGCACAGTTTTTTTTATCAACACTGTTTATCAGCGCTACATTTTCACCCAATGACATATGAAAGTCTTCTGTCATTCTGGAATAATCTCTGCTCTAGAAGGTGTTTTCATACTATGGTATCATTACTGGTGTATGCCCAAAAAGAAGATAAAATGAATCAAACATAAAAGTAATGTAAAAGTATCAAGTCACAAGTTTACCTGATTGAACAATTGGTCTAATTGTCAGAACAGCAAAGGGATCAAAACTGTCCAGGAGTCCAATTCCATCACTTTGGCCCCTTGCTCTGGTGCAGTCCTAAGAAACAAACAAGGCATTCAGAAAAGAGGGGCCAGAGACATGGGTCCATCAGTATGTTCTCTATAAAGTCATCATTTGTCACAGAGCAAAGATAATGATCTGACTGAATGGAGCTCAGGTTCACACCTTATCACTTTCATAAATGCAGAAAACAAGTTGGAAAATGTTGTGCACTGTATAGCCATATACAGTGCTTTGAAAAAGTATTCATACCCCTTGACATTTTCCACAATTTGGAAAATTCCTTGAAAAATGTCATCCTTGAAAATTTCCACATTTTGTCATGTTACAGCCAAAAAACGTAAATGTATTTTATTGAGATTTTACGTGATAGACCAACACAAAGTGGCACATAATTGTGAAGTGCAAGGAAAATGATAAATGATACAAATAAATATTTGAAAAGTTTGGGGGGGCATTTGTATTCAGCCCCCTTTACTCTGATACCCCTAACTAAAGTCTAGTGGAACCAATTACCTTCAGAAGTCACCTAATTAGTAAATAGAGTCCCCCTGTGTGTCATTTAATCTCATTATAAATACAGCTGTTCTGTGAAGCCCTCAGAGGTTTGTTAGAGAACTTTAGTGAACAAACAGCATCATGAAGGCCAAGGAACACACCAGACCGGTCAGGGATAAAGTTGTGGAGAAGTATAAAGCTGGGTTAGGTTATAAAAAAATCTCCCAAGCTTTGAACATCTCACGGAGCTCTGTTCAATCCATCATCAGAAAATGGAAAGAGTATGGCACAACTGCAAACCTACCAAGACATGGCCGTCCACCTAAACTGACCGGCCGGGCAAGGAGAGCATTCATCAGAGAAGAGCCAAGAGGTCCATGGTAACTCTGGAGGAGCTGCAGAGATCCACAGCTCAGGTGGGAGAATCTGTCCACAGGACAACTATTAGTCGTGTTCTCCACAAATCTGCCCTTTATGGAAGAGTGACAAGAAGAAAGACATTGGTGAAAGAAAGTCATAAGAAGTCCTGTTTGTAGTTTGTGAGAAGCCATGTGGAGGACACAGCAAACATGTGGAAGAAGGTGCTCTGGTCACATGAGACCAAAATTCAACTTTTTGGCCTAAAAGCAAAACGCTATGTGTGGGGGAAAACTAACACTGCCCATCACCCTGAACACACCATCCCCACCGTGAAACATGGTGGTGGCAGCATCATGTGGTGGGAATGCTTTTCTTTAGCAGGGACAGGGAAGCTGGTCAGAGTTGATGGGAAGATGGATGGAGCCAAATACAGGACAATTATAGAAGAAAACCTGTTAGAGTCTGCAAAAGACTTGAGACTGGGGCGGAGGTTCACCTTCCAGCAGGACAACGACCCGAAACATCCAGCCAGAGCTACAATGGAATGGTTTCGATCGAAGCATATTCATGTGTTAGAATGGCCCAGTCACAATCCAGACCTAAATCACATTGAGAATCTGTGGCAAGACTTGAACATTTCTGTTCACAGACGCTCTCCATCCAATCTGACAGAGCTTGAGATATTTTGTGAAGAATAATGGGCAAAAATGTCCCTCTCCAGATGTGCAAAGCTGGTAGAGACATCCCCAAAAAGACTTGTATAGAAAGGGGGTTCTACAAAGTATTGACTCCGGGGGGCTCCATACAAATGCCCCCCCACACTTTTCACATATTTATTTGTAAAAAATGTTGAAAACTATTTATAATTTTCCTTCTACTTCACAATTATGTGACACTTTGTGTTGGTCTATCACATAAAATCCCAATAAAACACATTTACGTTTTTGGTTGTAACATGACAAAGTGTGGAAAATTTCAAGGGGCATGAATACTTTTCAAGGCACTGTATACAGTATGAGTAAGTGGTTGTTATCCAGGTCTTCGCATCCAACATCAATACCTGACATCACAAATGGGCACAAATTCCCTCAGACATCCCGCAGAATCTTGTGGAAAGTCTTCCCAGAAGAGTGGAGGATGTTATAGTCATATAGGGGGCAACTTTATTTTAATGACCATGGGGGGAAGACAACAATATATTAATATCCATGGTTTTGGATGTCCAACCATGCGCATAAACTGTACTTGTGATGGTCACATAGAATTCCGCAAAGCCACGAGTATATAGAGAATGGAACGTATCATTGAGCACAATGATCATTCATTCACATTATCAGTTGTAGATGCTACTAACAGTGTGTATAAAAGGTAGAAAACAGAAATTTTAGGATTATGATAATATTATAAAAAATACATGTGTCCACTAAGGGGTTAAATAAATAACAACCTCCGAATGTCAGATCGTGAAACATTTACAAACCAGCTTCAAACATAAGTTGAAAAATATAGCACTTCCGGATAGTAAATGCCAGGAATGTCTGTCCTGGGAACTGTGGAAATAGGCCCATGATGCCTGTAATTAAATATTTTTATTGTCTTGATGTACCTAAAATAATTACATGGTATCACATACTTGGTTGGAGGCCAAAGTGATGAGAGGGCTTCCCTTGTGGCTAATCTCTGAGCACCCCTGGAGGTGAGAACAGGGAATGCAGGGCTCAAAGAAACATGGGTTGCCTGCTGGAGACTGTCTGGCTGGAGGATCACTATACAGCTCTGTAGACAGTTTTAGTACTGGAATCCCAAGTGGAGATGCAGGTCCAGAACAGCAACAAGGGGTAAGTAGCACCTGTGGCAGGTAGAAGGTCAGGTGGCCAGAGCAGAACTGAAGTGGTGTAGTCGGGACAGGACCGAGGTCATACATGGAGGATCAAATAGACGAGGTGGCAAGAGCAAAGTTGCCTGAACCATGTGTTTCTCAGCAGATCCACAAAGAAATATTCAGATTCACTATGGAGAACCATTATGGAGACAGAGCCCCATTTATTGTTTGCCACCATCGCCATCTGCGTATGCTGCCTGCCGGGGTTCTGTGTGAGACAAACGCCGCCTCTTCTCCACTAAGGACTGATTTTTTTCCAACAAGTGTATATACTAGCCTGGACGTCTCTGTTGAGAGGACTCGCTTTGTTTTTGGGGACCCTTGTGAGGGATCTCTTGAGCCTTAGGGATTCACGTTTTGTGCTTGGGTAACCATCTTCCCTGCCTGGATATATGTCTTCACACCTACTTGGTATCATCTTTAATCATCCAATTTTAATTTTCTATTCCATGAAACAGTATTGAGCATCTCCAATTATTGTCTCCTCCATGACCCCGAAGAAGGGATTATCCTGAATCTCCCGAAATGCGTCGGTCTATAGGAGATGTGCTTTTCTGTTTATATACTACATATGGATACTGTATATTATTCTATGCATCACCGTTATCTTTGTTTATGACAGTGCTTTTTATTCAATTCATTTTTCTATTTTTTAAATTTTTGAATAATATTTGTGTCTTCTAAAAAAGTTTGCCCTTAAAGTCCCTTTTGTAGGGAAACAAAAATGTTCATGCTGTAATTTTTAAATGTTAAAATCAGTGATTCTTTAAAATCAGTTTTTACTTTTTTTTTATATTGCTGAGGAAGCCTCAAGTTAATTGTTTGTGAAATCTCCATTATTGAACCGGTGACCCAGTTCAATATGGGAGGCCACACAAACAACAAACTTGTGAACACCATTTTCCTTTTAAAGGGCTAGTAAAGTCATGAAGATAATAGAAGCCATCACTCGGGGTGGGGGGGCATCAATTTGAGTGTATGCCTCATTGTTAGAAGTGTCCTTGTTATGGACTTTGGGACTAGACCAACCTTCTTATCTGCTCTAACCCGCTTTTTATGGCTGGAAAACGACTTACGGGTCTACAGGGTCCAGTAGAGATGCCACACAGGCTGACAGCACAGTGTAGATTCATTTTGTAGTAATTTCCAACAAACTTGAACAGCTGCACAGAAAACCGTCCTTGTCTGGAGACACCGTTCTCTACAACAGTTAAGGCTCCATCTTGCTTGGTAGGGCAGCTAAAACGTGAAAAAGGTACATTGTACAGATAATCATTTTATACACATTGTACTTAAAGACTTTATTCATAGAATTAACAATGTACATAATGGTTTTATATATTTATTGGGAAAGGCCAATCAGATCTGGTACTTTAGCTTTGGCTGGACACAGGTTGGTTGAACCATTCAGCAGCTTCTCCTATTTCTGGACACTGGTAGAGAGATCTCTGCACCCAGGTTTCCAAAATTGTCCTCCTTTTTCATCTGTTATGGGGATCCCAGTCTGCTGCCCATGTTTTACAGGAGTGATGCAAGGTTGGTTCACAGATCCCTCATCTATCACTCCCGGTCATGGAGAATAAAACACCGGGTACAGGTAGACACTTCATATTACATCTAAATTTACCTAAAAAATTGGAACAAACAACAGTCAACTTTACCGACACAATAGGAGGTGACATACTGTATATAAAAAGTCATAACGTTTATTACAACTCATATTGACCAGTTGCGGACCGCCCACCGCACTTATACTGTACGTCAGTGGCGGCCAGTGGTAATTTTTTTTGGGGGGGGCGGCAAACAGGTCTGGAGCACTTACCCCATTTATGGTGAGCAGTGCTTATCCCAGTCTTTACCAGTGGCTTCCCCTGCTCGGCAGTGGTGGCTTCCCCTTCCCCCCGCTCTCCACGGGCATCGCGGAGGCTTCCGTTTCCTCCCTCCTCCTCGGCGGCCAATTGGGAATCTTCTCTTTTTGGCCAATCGGAAAATGGGTTTCAGACCTGCTTCTGATTGGCCGGATTGAAGATCAGTGTTTCAATAGCGAATATCCATTCGCTGTTGTAACACCTGGGTGGGCTCTGAGACGCAATGCTCTGCGCCACAAGCCCAACCTATTTTGAAACCTATTAGAGCCTCTGGCTCTTATCAGGTGCTTTAAAAAACACCCCAGCATCCTGAAAGGGGCCAGACGCTTAAAAGGGGGTCGCGGCTGTGGACTGAATAGAGCATGGCTGCCAATCAGGATTTGCAGGCACATCTAGAAGGACACTACTTTTACGGGCCTGTGCTTGAATTCTTGCTGGCCACTGCTTTTACTAGCCACCCTATTAGCTTGGACTTCACTTCTGAGACTCGCCGCATCACCATGAGATACTGCAGGGCTGGATGTAAAATGCCAGGATGTACTAGGCCACTGGTGCTTGCCAGTTCACCAAAAGGTAGTGCAGCGCTAATACTGGCACTATGCTGCATTTGAGAATCATTGCGTATTTCTAGCACCTCAGCAACCTGGGCACGGGGTCGGGAATGCCTGACCTTAGCAGGGACCTCCTCTCCATCGTCTGAGCTGATCTGTTAGGAATGCCGTTGCTCTCTACAGGTTCCTATTCTGAGCCTGATTCTGTCAAAGAGGACCCCATCGCTCTCATCTGTTATACTCAGAATCCTGTAGACCTCTTCACTAGAGTACCTTTCTTTGGACATTTTCGCCACTAAATTTACAGGTACCCAGTGCACAATTTACTTGCTAGTGCTAGCAGAGACCAGGCCAGCTTCTGCTAACCCTGCGGTTTCATTTGCAATGTATCAGAGGTGACAGTGATCTACTGACACCACACTTGTTGGGGGGGTGGAGGGGCTAAACACAGGTGCTGGCAGGTATCGGGGCTGATCCCCCTAACACTGCATTACTGGGGACACTATACTATTGGGGACGCCAGTATAGTTCTGTTCTGATCAAAGATAGAAATCCGTTCAGACACTATACTAGTAATGGAGGTTATAGTGTGTATGTGATAGTGTTGCTTGCAGTCATCGGCCTTGATTTGATGATCGATGTATGCTGTACCAAATCACATCACAGCCATGGTAGCATGGACTCCCTACCCAGGAATATCAGATCACATACAGCAGTGGTGGCCTGTTCATTAGGGGCACTCATGTTCGACTCGAACATCGGCTGTTCGCCAGTTCACCAAACAGCGAACAATTTGGAGTGTTTGCGTCAAATTTGAAAGCCGCGGCACACCCTTTAAAAATCTATGGGAGAAATCAAAAGTGCTAATTTTAAAGGCTTATATGCAAGTTATTGTCATAAAAAGTGTTTGGGGACCTGGGTCCTGCCCCAGGGGACATGTATCAATGCAAAAAAAGTTTTAAAAACGGGCGTTTTTTCGGAAGCAGTGATTTTAATAATGCTTAAAGTCAAACAATAAAAGTGTAATATCCCTTTAAATTTAGTACCTGGGGGTGTCTATAATATGCCTGTAAAGGGGCGCATGTTTCCTGTGTTTAGAACAGTCTGACAGCAAAATGACATTTCAAAGGAAAAAAATCCTTTAAAACTACTCGCGGCTATTAATGAATTGCTGGTCCGACAATACACATAAAAGTTCATTGATAAAAACTGCATGGGAATTCCCCACAGGGGAACCCCGAACCAAAATAAAAAAAAAATGGCATGGGGGGTCCCCTTAAATTCCATACCAGGCCCTTCAGGTCTGGTATGGCTATTAAGGGGAACCCCGGCCAAAATTAAAAAAAAAATGGTGTGGGGTCCCCCTCAATATCTATACCAGACATGCCAGGTCTGGTATGGATTTCAAGGGAACCCCGCTCCCCAATTTTTATTTTAAAAATGGCGTGGGGTCCCCCCAAAAATCCATACCAGACCCTTATCGGAGCACGCAACCTGGCAGACCGCAGGAAAAGAGGGGGGCGCGAGACTGTGCCCCCCACGAACCATACCAGGTCACATGCCGTCAACATTGGGGGGGCTTTGGGGTAGCCCCTCAAAGCACCTTGTCCCCTTGCCCGGTGGTTGTGGGGGTCTGCGGGTGGGGGGCTTATCGGAATCTGGAAGCCCCCTTTAACAAGGAGACCCCCAGATCCCACCCCCCCGTGTGAAATGGTAAGGGGGTACAAATGTACCCCTACCATTTCACAAAAAAAGGACTCAGGTCCCCAAACACTTTTTATGACAATAACTTGCATAGAAGCCTTTAAAATTAGCACTTTTGATTATTCATGTTCGTGTCCCATAGAATTTAACGGTGTTCGTGTGTTCGAACAAATTTTTTGCCTGTTCACATGTTCTGGTGCGAACCGAACCGGGGGGTGTTCGGCTCATCCCTAATTACCTGTCCCAGAAACTTGTAGATGTGTAAACACCCCAAATAAAACATCTGCATAGATGAGACCCTCATTAATTTTTCTGGCCGCCTTGCATTCAAGCAAGCCTGTCAGATCTGTGGTCAGCATGTATAAGCTCTGTGAGAGGGCAATAGGCTATACATGTACTTTTCAAATTTACAAAGGAAAAGACAGTCATGTGCAGCTCCCCAAATGCCCAGACTAAATGCATACATACCAACTGTCTCAAATTTCCGTGACATTCCCGGGATTTAGACCCTTTTCCCGGTTTTCGTGATTCCCGGGAAATGTCCCGGGAAATCCTTGTTCTCCAGATTTTTCACCGCCGCTAGAGGTCCGCGGCCAGTGAAGACAATGTCTCCACTGGCCACCATTTTCTTGAAGACTAGAACAAACAAGAGGCCGGGTGGTTGCCAATAGAAATTGAGCTGTGGCACCGCCCACCTCCAGCCCTGCTGCCGGTCTGTCTGTGACCCGATGTGGGAAGGGGCTAGGGGTGGGTGGTGCCGAAGCTCAATTTCTATTGGCAGCCACCCGGCTGGCTCCGCCTATTTTGTTCCACTGACTCTGCCTGTTCCATCTGGTTTTCTGTAATGGCGGCGGAGAGAATCTCCGCTGATGGGGGATACCTGATGAGAGGGAGGCTCTGACTGGGGGATACCTGATGAGAGGGGAGCTTCACTGAGGGATACCTGATGAGAGGGATGTTCCACTGGGGGATACCTGATGAGAGGGGGGATACCTGATGAGAGGGGGCTCCACTGGGGGATACCTGATGAGGGGGGCTTCACTGGGGGATACCTGATGAGAGGGGGGCTTCCCTGGGGGATACCTGATGTAAGGGGGACACCTCTGGGATTGCCTGGTGTAAGGAGGGACTCTGCTGGGATTGCCTGGTGTAAGGAGGGACTCCGCTGGCATTGCCTGGTGTAAGGAGGGACTCCGCTGGGATTGCCTGATGTAAGGAGGGACTCCACTGGGAATGCCTGGTGTAAGGAGGGACTCCGCTGGGAATGCCTAATGTAAGGAGGGACTCTGCTGGGGACACCTGATGTAAGGAGTACTCTGCTGGGATTGCCTGATGTAAAGAGGGACTCTACTGGGATTGCCTGGTGTAAGGAGGGACTCCGCTGGGGATATCTGATGTAAGGGGGACTCCGCTGGGAATGCCTGATATAAAGAGGGACTCTACTGGGGATTCCTGGTGTAAGAGGGACTCCGCTGGGATTGCCTGGTATATGGAGGGACTCCACTGGGGACACCTGATAACAGGTGATGTGGTAAGTGATACACTCGGGGCTTTTGACTTCTGTGTTCACCCTCCAGGACCTGTTTTAGCTGTCCTTTTCCTAGACAGTGTGTGTCTGATAAGTGCAACAACCACCCAACCTGTCCTGATGAAGCAATAATGATCATGAAATGCGTTGACTTTCAAGTATGGAGAATTTGTGGACATCTATCCTATGGACATACAGTATGATTAAGACACTTGGATTCAACTACACAATTTAAGTATGCCCTTGGTTGGGTAGTACTATGTATCAGACACCTATGGTTTGGTGTGTTTCTTTTTACTATACTTGGAGTGATTGTATGTGATTGGAGGTGACTTTAATCTGAGTTGTAATAAACGGTATGACTTTTTATGTATGACGCCCCCCTGTTGATCCGGTAAAGTCTGCTGTTTTTTTGGTAACATGTCTGTTCCAATTTTTATGACATTTTGAGGATGTGGCACAGTGAGGGTCTTTTTTTATTGGTTTACCTATTTTGGATGATGTAGTATTTCAGGAGGCCAGTTGTATCATCTGTTGTGGTGGCGTAGCAGTCCTTCATCACCAGAACAAAATTCGATGTGTCTCCACCATAGATGGAAACTCCAATATACAACGAATCCTTTGTGGACAAGGTAACTTCTGGTCCTGAATACGGAGTTGCGTAGCCGCTGTCTTTATACAAAGTCATGTAGACCTTGAACTGTCCTGTTCCTGGAACTGTGATATTTGTAGAGCTGCCTTTCAAATAACGATAGATAAAAATTAAACATACCCTACTAACAATTTAAACAACAGCTAGAATGTAAACGGGTAAAGAATGGTGAGGATAGAAGGAGGGAAATTAGAAGGGCTTAATCATAGTTACAGATAATAAAGCAGTACACGGGTTCTCTGCACAACTGGAGGATAGATGACCGAGGCCTACATACAGATCATACCACAAAAAAATGACCATCACAGGACTATCCTGATAAAGCTGCTGAGCCAGCATGGCTGCCACTTGTCTTTTTCCCATAATCCCCTATTACTGGAAACAAGCAAGTGGCCCTCTGTAGTCAGTAGACAGGTGACAGGACCTCTTTGTATGAATTATGTAGCCAGGGGTCAGAGAGGTTTTCTTCTAGACATATGCACTGCCAAAAATTGTGTTCATTTTCATTTTCCTTTCATTCGTTTATTTATTTTTTTGTTTTTCTGGTCATTCGTTATGATCGCAATTCGTACATTTGTAAATTCGTACATTCGTAAATTTGTACATTCGTGAATTCGTAAATTCATGAATTCGTAAATTCATAAATCCGTACATTCGTACATTCGTAAATTCGTACATTCGTAAATTCATAAATCCGAACATTCGTACATTCGTAAATTTGTAAATTCGTACATTCGTAAATTCATAGGTTTGTAAATTAGAAAATTTGTATATTCGTAAAATCATACATTTGTGAATGAGAAAATTCAGAAATTTGTAAATTCGAAATTTGAAAATCCAAAAACCCGAAAATTTTAAAATCTGAAATAGTAACTAACTATTAAATTATAGGTATTGTAATTTCCTTTCAAATTTGACTGTTAGTGATCGTAACAAGTACGAATTTATCTGAAGTTACGAATTATCCGAAATAATGAATGCTGCATCTAAACAAATGGAATGGAACAAATTAATAATAAATAATAATACTAATTAAAAGTTTTTATTATTATTATTATTGTTATTTATTATTATTAATTCATTACGTTCCATTCGTTTGAATGCAGCATTCATTATTCCAGATAGTTTGTAACTTCGGATAACTTTGTATTTGTTACGTTCACTAACAGCCAAATTTGAAAGGAATTTACAATACCTACAATTTAATAGTTACTAATAGTTAAGTTATTATTAGTTAATTATTATTTCAGATTTCCCAATTTACAAATTTACAAATTCACTAATTCACTAATTTACAAATTTACGTATGTACAAATTTACGAATGTACGAATGTACGAATTTACGAATGTAGGAATTTATGAACTTTACGAATGTACGAATTTACGAATGTACGAATGTACAAATTTACGAATGTATGAATTTATGAATTTTACGAATGTACAAATTTACGAATGTACAAATTTACAAATTTACGAATTTACGAATGTACAAATTTACGAATGTACGAATTTACGAATGTACGAATTTACGAAGCTACGAATGTACAAATTTACAAATTTACAAATGTACGAATTTACAAATTTACGAATGTACAAATTTCCGAATGTACAAATTTATGAATGTACGAATTTACGAAGCTACGAATGTACAAATTTACAAATTTACGAATGTACGAATTTACGAATTTACGAATTTACAAATTTACGAATGTACGAATTTACGAAGCTGCAAATGTACAAATTTACAAATTTACGAATGTACAAATTTACGAATGTACAAATTTAGGAATGTACGAATTTACGAATGTACGAATTTACAATTTTACGAATGTACAAATTTACGAATGTACAAATTTAGGAATTTACAAATGTACAAATTTACGAATTTGCAAATGTATGAATTTACAAATGTACAAATTTACGAATTTACGAATGTACAAATTTACGAATGTACAAATTTAAGAATTTACGAATGTACAAATTTACGAATTTTCAAATATTCAAATTTACGAATATTCAGAAAAATTTGTTAAATGGGTTTTCGTTAATTCGGATCTTTCCGAACTAATGAATTTGTCTAAATTCATTAAAAAATGAATTCCAAACAAAACGAATTGCACATGTCTATTTTCTCTTGTCACGGAGGTTCTTCATACCATGTGAAAGCTGGCGGGAGGGTTATGGGATGAGTCTTGGGCAAATTCATGGAATGTAGACTGCAGAATGGATAAATCTACATGAACACTATATGTTCCAAAGTTTGTAAAAACCCATCCCAATAATTGAATTCAGGTGTTTATATGAAAAAAAAGTACTGTTAATTCTACATCATACCAGAGACATTGTAGACAATTGTGCATTGTATATAAAATACTATACTACAAACTATATAGTTTGAAACATATGGCAGAGCTGCATTCTGCACATCAAAAGGAAAGAGTAAAGACTTTTTACTCTGTTAATTCTAAGTATATGGTAAATAGAGTTAAGGGGTCTTAAATATTCATTGGTAGGGAGGAGCCGAACACCCATCCGGTTTGGTTCGCAACCAGAACATGCAAAAAATGTGTGTGAACATGTGAACCCTATTAAAGTCTATGGGACACGAACTTGAAAAATCAAAAGTGTTCATTTTAAAGGCTTATATGCAAGTTATTGCCATAAAAAGTGTTTGGGGACCTGGGTCCTGCCCCAGGAGACATGGATCAATGGAAAAAAAAGTTTTTAAACAGCCGTTTTTTCAGGAGCAGTGATTTTAATGATGCTTAAAGTGAAACAATAAAAATGAAATATTCCTTTAAATATCATGCCTGGGGGGGTGGTCCCCTTAGTCTGCCTGTAAAGTGGCGCATCTGTACAATGTTTAGAATAGTGCCGCAGCAAAAACGTCAGTCGCTCAGTCACTAGTGGGTTAAAAAGCCAACATAGGCTGTACATCTTATAAAATTAATATATATAAATCAGCGCTTAGGATACATGAAAACTTATAATCGTCCCTCAAAAAAGTGTATTATCCCAGCTGCTGTAATCCTTCTTTCCCCAAAAAGGTCTCAAAATGATAGTCCGCACTCCCAGCGCTAAAATATCCAAATGTGAAAAGTTCCTTAATCAACAATTATCTTCAAGTGATCTTCTCACCAATATCTTAAATGCTCACCAGAAAGTCAACTGTTGCCAGATCCGCAAAGCAAAGCTTGTGGCTCAGGAAGACCCTTAAGCGCCCAATATAGCTAACATGTTTCAGGGGCAGCCCCTCTTCCTCAGACCGTTAGCGTTATTGGATGCTGAAGGGTCTTCCCGTGCTACAAGCTAAGTGCTGTCTATTCTTTCCCAGACCTGGGAAAAATAGGTCCCCTCTTTACTGCTTGCACCCCAGGAAGAGGAATACTGCACTTCATTCAACACTGGACCACTCCAGATATGACGTGCAATCGTACACCAGATACCTGGGTGATGTCATTTCCAATGCACAATGAACTCCACACTGGACAACAAGAAGTGGAGAGCCTGGCACAGGGCATAAAGGGATGTGTATTACACAGCCATAAGTTCAACGGATACATGGGGTGGGAGGGAAGTGGCCCCTTACCAACCCCACAAAAGCCCACTAGAAAGAAATGAAACAAAAGCAAAAGTAAGATGGGCAATACATCCCAGTTCTAAAGAAATGGGTTACATAGGCTGCACATTGTATAAAAATATATATATACATTTATAGTATATATTCATTTTATAAGATGTATAGTCTATATTTAGATTTTTATGTTGTTCATTGAATAAAATACTTTGGATTTTTATCAACAAATATCTTCTTCCGTCTATGACAACTTTAGCTAATATCCTGGTGGTACAACCTAGAGTCTCTGCTTTTCTTTTTTCTTTTTTTATTTACTACTAGCATTTTTTTGTAAATGATTAAGGGTACTATGAACCCCTTATTCCTTCATGTTTGGGGAGGTATCTGGAGCCACTTCTTAATAAACAGGGCTTTCAGATTTTAAATAGCCTCCACCAGAAGGTGCCCACAACCACTAGGCCAGGATCGTGGAGACTTGATCATGATCATCAATGTGAGGACAAAGTTGTTTGCCCCTCCTGGCAAAGTATCCTTCCTTGTTGAGGGCATGTGGCCTGGTATCTTTGGGGGGGGGGGGGGGATGGGCACATGCTTGTCCTTCTTTCTTTCTAGGCCAGCCAAGCAGCAGCTCAGATCAAAGTCTGGTGTGGATCTTTTGTGTAGGGTCAAACACCAAAACAAGATCTCTGCACATGTGAAAGTAAACCACAGCAAAGGGACTGGAATGCAATTAAAAGAGTCATATAGTACCCATAACATACTCAAGACATAAGCAGGACATTATGTGCAAATGGTGACCAGAACTCATAAGGTATGACAATGGGGCAAGTGATCCCAATACTCACAAATCTACAAGCGGTTACTTATTCGAGTTAGGCAATAGCCCAAGATCATGGGTCAGCAAAAAGTAAATCTTAGTGGCATTATCTTCTACAGAATCTGAATACATTGCAGAAACTTGTTCCATAACAAGCCGTGGTACATAACAAGCCATGGTACATAGCAAGCTGGGATGACCATGAGACGCACCTCTAAAACCTAGGTGCGTCTCATGGTCAGGTGCGTCTTATGGAGCGAAAAATACGGTACGTCTTTAAAAAAACAACACTAGCAGCCAAAAAGATATTAGAAATAAGAGACTTATGCTGTGTACACACGGGCGGACTTTTCAACCGGACTGGTCCGACGGGACAAATCTGTCAGACAATCAGACCATGTGTGGGCTTCATCAAACCTGCAGCAGACTTTTTCGGTCGAAAATCAGACGGACTTTAGATTTGGAAGATTTCAAATCTTTCCGACGGACTCGAGTCCGGTCGAAAAATCAGCTCATCTGTATGCTAGTCTGACGGATGAAAACCGACGCTAGGGCAGCTATTGGCTACTGGCTATCGACTTCCTTATTTTAGTCCGGTCGTACATCATCACGTACAAATCCGTCGGACTTTGGTGTGATCATGTGTAGGCAAGTCCGTTCATTCAAAAGTCCATTGGAAGTCCGTCAAAAGTCAGTTGAAAGTCCGTCGGAAAGACCGTCGGACTTTTGATGCCGAAAAGTCCGCCCGTGGGCATTAAAGGAGGTACTTTTCAATATTCCATACAAAACAAACAAAGAAATTGGCATTCGTTGGACTTTAGATGGTTGTGGGAAATGTTAGGCCTCATGCCCACGGGGGTTTTCAAAAACGAGCTGTAAAGCTAGTACCGACGTCAAGAAAAAAAGCGGCGTTAAAAAGGCAATTTTATCGACATTTTGCACTGGCATCAATGCAATGTTAGCTGCGCTATCTTTCAGCCACATTTCTCTGCCTCTATTCAAAATCAATGGTTCCCTATGGGAGCCCATTGATTTGAATAGAAGTCACACCAAAAATCGGATCAAGATGATCCGACTTGCGGTGCGACTTGTACACTGAGAATCTTGAGAGGGAACCCCGCCAAAAGGAAAAAAAATAATTTGGGTGAGGTTCCCCCAAGACGATACCAGACCCCGTCAGTGTGGTATGGATCTAAAGGGGAATCCCCCCACGCACAAAAAATGGCGTGCGGGTCCCCCCAAGATCCATACCATCCCCTCTCTTTCCTGACCTTCTGGGCTGCGTGCTCGGATAAGGGTCTGGTATGGATCTTGGGAGGACCCCCACGCCATTTTTTTGGACGTGGGGGATTCCCCTTAGGATCAGGGTCTGGTATCGTCTTGGGGGAACCTCACACAAATATTTTTTTTTTACATTTTGGCGGCATTCCCTTTCAAGATTCTCATCACACAAGTCGCGCCGCAAGTTGGATCAGATCCGACTTCTGGTGCAACTTCATTTCAAATCAATGGGCTCCCATAGGGAACCATTGATTTTGAATAGAGGCAGAGAAACACCGGACGAGGCTTAACTCCGTGTGTACAGTTTTAAGCCTCGTTAAACCACGTTTAACACCTTTTACCAGTGCCTGGCGTTTTTACAGCTCTAGTGCTGGAGCCTCAGAACGCGATGGTCCTGGGTTTTTTTTTCTGGAGCTTAAAAACGTCTATGCCACTTAAAGCTCCTAAACGCCTTGGTGGGCATGAGGCCATAGGCTAACATGAAGAGGTGTTTTTAAGCTGTGAAAAACACTCCTAAAAGCGGCTGTAAAAACGTCCGTGGGCATGAAGGCCTTATAATCACAACAACAGATGGTGAATTGAGGCATCAGCTTATTCTGAATGTGTGGTTGGTGGAGCATTGCTGGCACAGGGACAGGCAAATCAATTTGCTCAATTCAGAATTAGAAGTTAATGTTGCTGGTTTGCCCTGAACCGGATTTCACCCAGAATAAGGATGCCGAATGATTGCTAATTAACCACTTGGCCACCCTGGCCAATTCTGACATTTCTCTCCTACATGTAAAAATCATATTTTTTTTTTTGCTAGAAAATTACATAGAACCCCCAAACATTATATGTTTTTTTTTTTTTAGCAGAGGCCTTAGAGAATAAAATGGTGGTCATTGTAACTTTTTATCTCGCACGGTATTTGCGCAGCAATTTTTCAAACACTTTTTTTTTAAGTAACACTATCATGTATTAAGAAAAAAAAAAAAAACACTAAAGTTAGCCCAATTTTTTTGTATAGTGTGAAACATGATGTAAGGCCAAGTAAATAGATACCTAACATGTCACACTTTAAAATTGCGCACGCTCGTGGAATGGCGCCAAACTTCGGTACTCAAAAATCCCCATAGGCAACGCTTTTTCGATTTTTTCCACAGGTTACATGTTTTGAGTTACAGAGGAGGTCTAGTGATAGAATTATTGCTCTTGCTCTAATGTTCGCGGCGATACCTCATATGTGTGGTTTTAACGCTGTTTACATATACGGGTGCGACTTACATATGCGTTTGCTTCTGCGAGCGAGCACGCGGGGATGGAGGCGCTTTATAAAAATGTTTTATTATCATTCATTTTTTTTATTTTGATGCTTTATTTTTACATTTTTTTTATCACTTTTATTCCTATTACAAGAAATATAAACATCCCTTGTTATAGGAATAGTGCATGACAGGTCCTCTTTACAATGATATTTGGGGTCAATAAGTCCCCATATCTCACCTCTAGGCTGGGAAGCCTGAAATAAAAAAAAAGGATTTTGGCTTCCATGCCGAGAGAAAGTGGCATTTTTTTAAATGCAGAGGTCGGGCGTGACTTCATAACACCCCGCCCTGGCCTCCAAACGATCATAGAGACTTCGGCATTCATCTGGCCCACCGGAAATCTCTACAATCAGCATCCAGCACCAGCGGTTCCCTTCTCCGGCTCACCGATGGAAGGGGTGAGTCGGGAGAAGCACCGGAGGGCGGCGGGAGGAGGGGGGGACGTCCCCTCCCGCCGCCTGTAAGAACGATCAAGCAGCTGAACAGCCACTATGATCATTCTTATGGTGAAGGGAATCGCCGGCTCTAAAAGAAGATATCTGAATGATGCCTGAAGCTGCACCTGTCATCCAGATATCAGTGCTCAAAGTCCACTACATCATGTGACATTGGGCGGGCGGCAAGCAGTTAATGCAATGGGCCCATTGCATTAACTGCCATTGCATTAACCATTGGCCCATTGACCATTGCATCCTCCATTGAAATGATAATTTACTGGACCAGTTAACCCCATTTTCTCAACTGAATCGGAAATGTGATCTAAATTGAAAAGCATAAATTCATAGCTCCCAACTGTCCCTGATTTGGAGGGACTGTCCCGGATTTGGAAGGACTGTTCCCGATTCAGAGGGACTGTCCCTGATTTGGAGCAATGTCCCTCTGTCCCTCATTCCTCTTCATTTGTCCCTCATTTTGGTCTGATCCATATAGATGTATATAAAATGCACTTTCTATCTATCAAAAAGTGTTTTCCAGCACTAAACCTTTCATCTGATTTCTAAATTGCTGCATTTGTAAATTTCAAAACTCGAAATAAAGGAATAGTAGTGGTAAAAAAAGCACTTGTGGGTCTAACCAATCTTCTTTTTTCTTTTGTTCAATTCTCCTTTAAGGGGGTGTGGCAAGGGGCGTGTCCTATGCCTGCATACTTTTGCTGATAGGTGTCTCTCATTCCCATCTCAAAAAGTTGGGAAGTGTGTAAATTGAGGGGGATTTCACCACTTTGGCACAATGATTTAGAATCAAGATTTAGATTTAGAAAAACAAAATGAAAGTGTCTTTGGTTATTTTTTAAGAGGATTATTAGTTTTGATAATGACTGGTGAAATTTCACCGACAACCTAAACAATTTCGCTGCACTTATCCCCAGTCAAAAGTGGAGCCCACATGTCCACACAAGCCCAGCCTGGGCCTCGCATCCGAGGGGCAGATTTAAAGGTGAAGTAGCTGGAGATATCACCTAACGCAGGACTGCATTTGAAAAGTTTTCGACTCACGCGCTTTAAATATTGTATCGGTTACATACCTGGTGATTGGCCAGCTGTGAAGGTCACCACCGATGTGCTGGATAAAATTAACAAGATTACGAGGGGCTTAGACATGGTGGTATTTTTTCAGCAGGTTCAGACCCAGCAGTGACGGCTCCTGGAGAGTCTTCTCTTACCTGAGACACCAGAGATACGATGTCTTCATCTCACCCACTTTTATATATTTTTTTTTTTAGAAGGAAGTGAAAAGGCAGAAGGTCATTTTCTTTTGGTCACCAAGTTTACAGAAGCACGTACTTTCCTTTTTTCCATTGTAGAGTCTTATGAAACCTGAATATATTTATTATTGTGTGTGTGTGTGTGTGTTTACTGCCTTTGGTTATCCATTGAACGTTTGTTAGAGTTGTTTGGAGTTTATAGATGTTGAGTTATCTTTTAGGTGTCATTCCATGATACTATTTCTCCGTTTACTGTGCATGGCCGCAGTGAGAAGAAAGGCTGCAACTTCTATAAAGACTCTGCTGCAAATAAATAGCATTTTATTTGCCTGTTGACTTTTTTTAAAGAGGCAGCGAGAAGGAGCGGTTCAGCATTCCCTGGTTACCTCAAAAAAATGAAGTCTAGATGAAAGACTAAACTATTTACCAGACAAGCTGCATCTCAAAATGAAGTATACCAGGGCTCCTCCTGTTTTTAACCACTTAAGGACCGATCCTCTTTCTGAGATTTGTTGTTTACAAGTTAAAAACAGGGGTTTTTTTTGCTAGAAAATTACTTAGAACCCCCAAACATTATAGACTTTTTTTTCTAACACCCTAGAGAATAAAATGACAGTCGTTGCAATACTTTCTGTCACACCGTATTTGCGCAGCGGTCTTACAAGCGCACTTTTTTGATAAAAATACACTTTTTTGAATGAAAAATAAGACAACAGTAAAGTTAGCCCAATTTTTTTTACATTGTGAAAGATAAATGTTACGCCGAGTAAATTGATACCCAAAATGTCACTCTTCAAAATTGTGCCTGTTCGTGGAATGGCGACAAACTTTTTACCCTTAAAAAATCTCCATCGGCGACATTTAAAAAAAATTCTACAGGTTGAATGTTTTGAGTTACAGAGGAGGTCTAGAGCTAGAATTATTGCTCTTGTTCTACCGATTGCGGCAACACTTCACATGTGTGGTTTGAACACCGTTTTCATATGCGGGCGCTGCTCATGTATGCATTTGTCTTCTGCAGGCGAGCTCGGTGGGACGGGGAGCATTTGAAAACGTTGTTCCGTGTTTTCTAGTCGCTTCCGCCCTGCATTGTTATGGAGATGGGTGGGGGGTCATCTTCCCCTCACTCATCTCCATACCTAACAGGATACAGGACGCGATCAAATCCACTGCTGCCAACGGCTTTGGTAAGCGATGGCACCAGAGCGCGGTGGGAGGGGGGCCCTCTCCCGCCGCTGATAAAAGTGATCTTGCGGCGAATCCCCTGCAGAGACCACTTTTATCTTGTAGCAGACCGCCCGCTGAAGAAGAGGATACCGGGGTTATGGCAGCTAGCTGCTGCCATAACAACGACATCCTCCTTCAAACAGCCGACGTAAAACTGCGGCGGGCAGTCCGTAAGTGGTTAATGGTGCAAGTCCTATCCATTACACATGCAGCAGTTGGGGGAGGGCTTCTCCACAAAAACTGTTGGCCCCTTGATCCCCCCTTTTTCTTGCCATTTTCAGGATGGACTGAACACATTACACGCTGTTCCAGATGAGATCAGTAGATGTCACTTCTGTGCATTCAAACTGTTCATCTATACAGTGCACACTCCTCTTCTTGTTCATCTACAGGGCCTGGAAAAAGTATTCACACCCCTTGAAATTTTCCACATTTTGTCATGTTACAATCAAAAACGTAAATGTATTTTATTGGGATTTTATGTGATAGACCAACACAAAGTGGCTCATAATTGTGAAGTGAAAGGAAAATGATAAATGATACAAATAAATAAGTGAAAAGTGTGGGGGGCATTTGTATGGCGCCCCCCTGAGTCAATACTTTGTAGAACCCCCTTTCTCTACAATTACAGCTGCAAGTCTTTTTGGGGATGTCTCTACCAGCTTTGCACATCTAGAGAGGGACATTTCTGCCCATTCTTCTTTGAAAATATCTCAAGTTCTGTCAGATTGGATGGAGAGCGTCTGTGAACAGCAATTTTCAAATCTTTCCACCAGGGCAGATCCCGGGGTCACAGACGCCTGGGGGCAGAAATATTTTTGGCCCCCCAAATGGGCGTGGTCATCTTACCAACTCCTCCCCTTTACAAATGTTTCTATGGCAATGACTCAAACACAGGGATGCTCCCCTAAGAAGTCTTCGTCACCCTGGGATCCTCCCATGATCTTTTAACATTAAAGAAAATACAGGAAGAGAGTACACTAATGAGACCTGGAGGAGGGGAGTCTCTCTGATGCACATAGAGAGGGCTTCTGTTAGAGAGTCTGTTAGAAAGATCCCCAAACATAGTATAGGAGATGATCAGAGACTGCAGACATAGTACAGGAGATGGTCAGAGACTGCAGTTCCTATGGACGTTAATAGATAATGGCCGATCGTCCCTCTCACCTGACCCAGTGATACAGCAACGGTTCCTCCGATCAGGAGTCAGCTCACTCTGAATTGCCCGTGGCGACTCCCCTGGGTAGCGTCCAGATCTGTATTCCTGCAATGACTCCATTCCTTTCTCCGCCAGGGATGGCGCTAGGCTATGTGACTTTCCCTCTGGTGGCGCAGGGCAGGGTTGTCTCTCTGATGGTGTTCTCTCAGCACTGTCCTCTCCCTCTGGAGTCCTGGGTTTACTTCCCTGAAAGCTTTCCCGGGCTCCTGGCTCTCTCTCTCTTTCCTATTCAGCTGAGCATGCTGTGTGGGCTGCAGTTTCCATGTTACAGTGGGGCTGCCAGTTCTCGGGACTACATGTCCCACAATCCTCTTCTCTGCTCCTTATTTATTCTATTTCTTCCCTGGCTGATATAAAGGCGGTTGAAGAAACATAGTGGGCGGCTGTGCTGGCAAGCGCTGCTCACTAGTACAGCAGCGTGCATGAGGAGGAGAGGAAGGGGGGAAAGAAGAGCCCATGGCTGCAGTGGCATCACTAGTGTTGGTGTCACTAGGTGTGGTAAAACATGGTCTCACCCCCCTCCACCAACTATAGTCGCCCCTCAGTACAGACCCCCTCCACTAAGTATAGACCCCCCTCCGTCAGTGCAGATCCCCCTACTAATTATAAAATCATCCTTCAGTACAGACACCCCTCCATCAGTATAGACCCCCCATCAGTATAGACCCCCCCAGGACAAACCACTCCCTCCATCAGTATAGACCCCCAGGACAAACCACCCCCTCCATCAGTATAGACCCCCCAGGGAAACCACCCCCCTCAGTCAGTATAGACCCTCCAGGACAAACCACCCCCTCTATCAGTATAGACCCCCCAGCACAAACCACCCCCTCCATCAGTATAGACCCCTAGGACAAACTACCCCCTCCATCAGTATAGATCCCCCAGGACAAACCACCCCCTTTATCAGTATAGACCCCCCAGGAAAAACCACCTTCCTCCATTAGTATAGACCACCCCAGGACAAACCACCCTCCTCCATCAGTATAGACCCCCCAAGGACAAACCACCCCCCTCCATTAGTACAGATCCCCAGGGAAAACCACCCCCCTCCATTAGTACAGACCTCCCCAGGACAAACCACCCCCCCCCTCCATTAGTATTACAGACCCCCCAAGACAAACCACCCTCCCTCCATTAGTACAGACCCCCCCAGGACAAACCACCCCTCCCAGCAAAAAACAATCTCATCAGCAAGCCCCCGCCCGTTACCACACCAGCTCGAGCGGCTCTTGTACATAAAAACATCTGGGCGGAAGCTGAAGAGGAGAGGGCAGTGTGCAGCCATGACGCCCAATTGGAGAGCAGATCATGGAAGGCTTAGGCAGCAGGAAGGAGTGAGAGACAGAGAGGAGGGGGAGAACTGGAACACATGTCAGGCACGGACTGCCCCCCTAGCGATGTCACTGCACGGCTGGTCTCTCTCCACACAGAGACAGTCGCTCTAATCTCCAGCTGCTTCGCTCTCCTCCTCTGACAGGAGGAGGAAGAGGGGATGGGCTTATGCAGGAAACATAGCAGCGGCAGCGGCACAGTCTCTCCTCCTCTGATCTGCTCCAGTCAGTTTCCGGCAGAGAGAGCTGCCTCTGGACACAGACAAGGAGAGGAGGGGGGAGGGGATCACTCTGGTGCTTCAGCACCCCCAGCTCTGTGGCGCCCAGGTGCACTGCACCCCGCGCACCTGCCCAGGATCGACCCTGCTTCCCACAGATTCTCAATGTGATTTAGGTCTGGACTGTGACTAGGCCATTCTAACACATGAATATGCTTTGATCTAAACCATTCCATTGTAGCTCTGGCTGTATGTTTAGGGTCGTTGTCCTGCTGGAAGGTGAACCTCCTCCCCTGTCTAAAGTCTTTTGCATACTCTAACAGGTTTTCTTCTAAGATTGTCCTGTATTTGGCTCCATCCATCTTCCCATTAACTTTGACCAGCTTCCCTGCCCCTGATAAAGAAAATCATCCCCACCACATGATGCTGCCATCACCATGTTTCACGGCAGGGATGGTGTGTTCAGGGTGATGTGCAGTGTTTAGAATTTTGCTTTTAGGCCAAAAAGTTCAATTTTGGTCTCATCTGACCAGAGCACCTTCTTCCACATGTTTGCTGTGTCCCCCACATGGCTTCTCACAAACTACAAATAGGACTTTCCTATGGCTTCTCATGGCTGTATGACATCCCGAGAGGCTGATAATTGGAAAGGAAAGCCCCAGCAGTATATGGTTTTATGGTTATGTAAATGGACTGTCAGGTGACGGGTGACAAGTCGTTGAAGATTTGTATTTTGGTGCACTTGAAGTCCAGCCTGGTCTTATTGTGAGTGGCCAAAGTAAGGGCCTCCTTACTGTCATACTAATGGAAGCGGACAATGATGTCCCTGGGATTTGCCCCAGGCGGGGGTTTGGGAGCTAGAGATCTGTGAGCTCTATCCAGTGGCCAATCAATGTCAGGAATATGAGGGGTCACAGTATTAAATAAGCTCAGGAGATAGGGACGCAGATCCTGATCCCCTACTGATTCAGACTCCCCTCTAATCTGCACATTTTGTCTACGCTCCCTGCTCTCCAGGTCTTCTTGTTGAGTTTGGAGCTGGGTGACTGTATGTTTTAAAATTGCATTGTCCTCCTCAAGAACATGGACATACTGCACAAGTTAATCAAATTTTGTTTCTTAATGTATGAGTATGCTCCCCCATCTGCACAATCTCCCCTCTCAGTTCCTGAGCAATCTTCCACATCCCCTGTGTGATATTGTGGGTACAATTCTGGAGCAGTGGCTGCAATTTAGCATCCAGGACCTCTGCTGTTAATGGGCCGATTGATCATGATGGCTGGGTGGGTGAGACGTCTAAAGGGTTACCTCCTCTAGCTGCCAGTGGGTCTGTTGGGTCCAGCAGATCATCCAGGACACTCCAGGCCAGCGATGCAGGCCTAATCAGGAAATGGTCCATAGTGAGTGTAGGCCATGGCTCGGGGAATGAAGAACAAGGAAGGTTTTCGATCCCCTATCTTCACCACTAGTATGCTAGGTGGTTGCGGGAGTATAGTGAGGCAGTTCCCGTGGCTATCAGAGCTGTGGATCGGGCGGCGGGAGTTCCGGAAGATTTCTTTTCTTTTTTTTTCTTGTCTTGTTTTGTCCAAGAGGAGATTAAACCCCACAGCATAAACAGGTTGATCTTGCTCTAACATCCTTGACTTACATTGAGCCTCTCTGAATTAAAAATGATGTTATATAATTTTTCAGGGTCACATCAATATTACCCAGTATCAAAGTTCGGCGGCAGGAAAGCTGGTTTTACAGCTTACAACAAGTGTTCTGCAAGAAAGTCGTGTACAAGTCAATTAAAGTAAGGGACTCTCAGCAATGAAAAGATTGACTCCCCAAACAAGTTAAGGTGGTTGTAAAGTCACAGCCATTAAATACTTTTATCCTCTCTGTTTTAGATCTATATTAAATGCAGTATGTGTGTGTGTTTTAAAAAAAAAGTATAATGCTAAATACCTTCTTTGGTCCAGCTCTGTTGTGCAGTCACGTATCCTCTTTCTGCTCTCTATCCCGATCTATGGGAATTTCCATGGATTAAGCTCCTGTCGGGCACACATCGAGGGAAGCCTTGATTTGTGGAAGCTGCCTTGCCAGAGCCTTTGAGCTTGTTTGAAGCTCATAGGCAAGTCAAACAGTCCCTATTTGCTCTCTGAGTAATATTGCAATAAGAACATTGCAGGTACTTTCTGTCGCTGTCTGTGGGTTGGTGTGGTATTGGCTACAGCTACAGGGTAGGTCACCACTGGGAGAGCCCATTAAAAAAAATCTAAGCCACTTCTATGGGGGTGAGTGCTGCAACTACATGGTTAGCTTGACTATTCACAGCACAGCAGCCATTAAAGAAATTGTTTCCTTAAAGCGATTGTAAAGTCTTGATTTTAGTTTTTTCTATAGAAATAATAAATATGTTATACTTATCTGCTCTGTACAGTGGATTTGCACAGAACAGCCTCGATCCTCCTCTCCTCGGGTCCTTTTTGCTGCTCCTGATCCCTCCCTTCTGTCAAGTGCCCCCACACCAAGCAGCTTACCATGGGCGATCCCGATCCGAGTCACAGCTCCCTGTGTCCATTCAGACATGGAGCTGTGGCCCGACCCCGCCTTCTCTCTCTCCTGATTGGCTGACTGACTTTAATTGACAACATCGAGAGCCAATGGCACTGCTGCTGTGTCTTAGCCAATCAGGAGGGAGAGTCTCAGACAGCCGAGACACTCTTGGACATCGATGGATAGAGATGGGGATCAGGTAAGTTTGGGGGGGGGGGTGAGAGGGGCTGCTACACACAGAAAGCCTTTTATCCTGATGCATAAAATGCACCTTCTGCCTTTACAACTCCTTTAAGCATTATGATGTAATTGAAACCCAGAATAATCTAACTCACCTCTACGCAACAGGTTTGCTTTAAGGCCTGATGATCACGCAGCATATATTCACCTTTACTTGCTTTCTTGCCATTACCTTCAGCTGCCTGGGAACTTGACTGCTGAGGCGCAATGGGCTTAGGTCCCAATTAACATAACACAATGGGATCAAATCCCCCACCACCCTTGCCCTTTAACCCATTAAATAAGACACTTACAACCGTTAGGCTGGAAAGGGCAAGGCCACAGCTTTATTAAATTCCAACACGTAACATGTAAACATATTTAACCAGCACGAGTTACAGTCGTACTGTGAGCACTCAATCAAAAGAGGGAAGTAGGGGCCTGTCCTTACAATAAGTGCTGGACAGACAGCCTGCTTCCAATTTTCCATCAAGGGCATAGCCCATTACAGCAACTTTAACTGCTGGCAAGGTCAAGAAAACCGCAGTAAGCTGTGACATACCATAACAGAGAAAAAGAGGGGTGGGAGGGTGGGAAGCTCTTCCAACCGACTTCTATGAAAGACCCAGAATTCCCTGGGGCACACGTTCCCTGAGCTCAGGCCCATCCCATCCCCCATATTTCAACCAATTGTTCCCCTTGTCCGGCACCTAGCCATGCCCCCATCAGTCAAGGCTCTCTTTCCCTAGGGAGGTGGCTCAAAAGACCTTCAAACAAAATATCCAGAAAATAGAGAAAACAGACATAGGTTTCATCCAAAGGATACACACAAAGCTAATACAGATAACCGGAGAACCCCCAGTATCCTACAATGACGGACTATATCGGCCACAAAGAGGTGACATATTAAGTAAAAACATTGTATTTTATTTAGAAAACAAATAAAATGTGAGAAGAGAAGATTTTACTTAGACCCCAACAGGGGAAATAAGTACATAAAATATACATATAATAAAATAAACATATACAGATTAGATGAATATGGTCCATACAGTGGTATAATATTGGTAGGAGTATATGATATATCATTGTATTAGTATACTTTATTGTACAGTAAAGATATGTTCCTAACCCTATGTTGTTTTAGGTAACTCAATTAAAACTGGTCATACTTCTGGGTCCTAAAGAAGCCAATTTAATGGGGAAACGTTGACCGCACAGTTGACCGAACATGTGTATTTTATGTACTTATTTCCCCTGTTGGGGTATCACTAAAATCTTCTTTTCTAACATTTTAATTGTTTTCTAAATAAAATGCAATGTTTTTACTTAATATGTCTCCTCTTTGTGGCTGATATAGTCTGTCATTGTAGTATACTGGGTGCTCTCCGGGTTATCTCTATTAGCTTTGTAACAAAATAGCCAGTTCCTCCGGGTATGAAGAAGCATGTTATTCACTCCATGTGGCAGTACTGGTGATTCAAGACTACTCCAGTGCTGGCACATCAGGCTGATCTTTTTTAAATGGCTGATCATTTATCTGTTTTTTTTTAATTTGGTGCTCCTTTCCGAATTCCCATGGATTGAGCTCCTGTTGGGCACCCATATAGGGGCAGCTACTGATGTCACCATTCCTGTGACGAAACGCGCCAAGTTACAGTGCACTACGGAAGTCCCCAGGTGGACTGCAGGCTGGCCCTGTCACACGAGTCTCGCTGTTCTTACCAATTGCGCGTGACAGGAAGGGGTTTTAATGTGTTGTAATTTTGTTGCGAGATGCAATAAAGCCAGTGGAACTTTTTACGCTATGAGGATCTCCATTTTTTTTCTTCTGGCTCACCTTGCTCGCTAAGATTTCCCAGTGTCGGACCTACGGGAATCGGGACAGTGTGAGGAGGGACGTGGGGATTGGCTGGCTCTCTTTCCAACTACGGTCATGGAGACCACTAAGCCTGATTTGACTCCTGTTGCCATAGGGTAAATACGGTCAACTACGTCCGGTGAGTAGGCAATTTTATCACGTGGTATTTCATCTGAAATTTTTATATTTGCTGTTTATGCAACTACGGTTCACCATTACGAGGACGTTCCTACATCTGAGAGGACTTATTTCTAGTGGATGATGCTTTTTTGTTTATAGAGATATTTAAATTTTTTTGGACTTTTTTCACATGAATTGTATCTGTATCACATTATTTGTTATATGAATCATATGTATTTATCAATTCATCCACAGGGCATTTTAAGAATAGTATTTGCATCTCATTAAAGTAGCTAGCGCCTTTTTTTTTTCACATGGAGTGACTCCGATTTAACTGATCCTAGTGGACCATTTAATGCCCTGTACACACGATCGGACTTTCCGGCAACAAAACTGTGGATTTTTGTTCTAAGGGTGTTGGCTCCAACTTGTTTTGCATACGCACGGTCACACAAATTTTGGACAACAATTACGAATGTGGTGACGTACAATAGACATGTGCAGGATGAAAACATTTGTTAAGTTTTGTTTTGTTTTGATTCGTTATTTAACTAAATTTGTTTAGTTAAATTCGTTGCATTCATTACATTAGTTTTTGGAAATTCGTTTCGTTTCGTATTCGAATTCGAAAAAATTTGCCCGCATTTGAAAAAAACGATCAAATTCGAAAAAATTCTACCACATTTGGAAAAAAATTTAACTGAATTTGAAAAAGTAAACTATATATAATCACTTTGTGAAATTCGTATAGAATGAAATCGAATTCCAATAGAAAAGATTAGAATATAATAGAAAATATAAAAGAATAGCATAGAAAAACAATAGAACAGAATAGAAAAAAATATAATATATTCTATTCTAATCTTTTCTATTCGAATTCAAATTCATTCTGTACCAAATTACAATTTTGGAAGATCGTTTTATATGTATTATTTTTTATTCTGTTCTGTTCTATTGTTTTTCTAGTCTATTCTATTTTTTTCTATTCTAATCTTTTCTATTCAAATACAAATTCATTCTATATGAAATTCGAACTTCAGAAGCCATGTTCTGAAATTTGAATTTCGTATAGAATGAATTTGAATAGAAAAGACTATTATAGAATAGAAAATAATAGAAAAGAAAAGCATTGAAAAACAATAGAACAGAATAATAAAAAAAAATTATATATATATTCTATTGCTTTATTATTTTATATTCTATTTTATTGAATTTTTTAGAAAATCGGTTTCTATTTTTTTCTAATTCGATTCGAATTTGTTTTCAAATTTGTTCATTTTTTTCAGATTTGTTTAAATTCGTTACTTTTGTAATTCGGAAACGGATGCATACGAACTTCCGAATAATGAAAAATTTGTCCGAATTTCGATCTGGAATGAAACAAAATGCACATGTCTAACGTACAAGACGTACATGATATCTCCATTACGAACGCTAGTTATATCTCTGGCTCGTACTTGATTCCGAGCATGCGTGGACTTTTGTCCGACGGACTTGTGTACACAGGATCGGAAAGTCCGACAACAAACATTTGTTGGCGGAAAATTTGAGAACCTGCTAGCCAACATTTGTTGGTGGAAAGTCCGACAACAAATGTTCGATGGTGCATACACTCGGTCGGACTTTCCACCAACAAGCTCACATCCAACATTTGTTGTCAGAAAATCCGATCGTGTGTACGGGGCATTACACTTTAATTACGGTACTTGTTTTGTATGCTACAGAAGCTGTCTTTTGAGCACTTTAGATTTATTTATCGGCACGAGCGTATATACTTTTAGTAATATATTTTTTCACATATACCCATCCAAGAAAGCCTTGATTTATGGAAGCTGCCTTTCCAGAGCTTTTGAAGTTTTCCTTCATCTCACCACATATGCAAGTCAAACATTCCCCAGTTGCTCTCTGAGGATATTGTCCTGAAACTTTGGATGTGGGCTGAAAACACCTAATGCTTGAGAGTTTAATAGCTGATAATTTAATTCTAAACCCTTGTACAGCACTTTACTTATTCTTTATGCCGCATACACACTGTTGGATGTGAGCTTGTTGTCGAAAAGTCCGACCACGTGTACGCTCCATCGAACATTTGCTGTCGGACTTTTCGACAGATGTTGGCTAGCAGGTTCTCAAATTTTCCGTCAACAAAACTTTGTTGTCGGAAAGTCTGATTGTGTGTACACAAGTCCGTCGCACAAAAGTTCACGCTTGCTCGGAATCAAGCAGAAGCAGCCGCACTGGCTATTGAACTTCGTTTTTCTCGGCTCGTCGTACGTCTTGTACGTCACTGCATTCCCACGTTCGTAATTGTTGGCCAACATTTGCGTGACCGTGTGTATGCAAGACACGTTTGAGCTAACAACCTTCGAACAAACATCCACGGTTTTGTTGGCAGTATATACAATTGTATAAATGTCCTCAGCTTTGAAATCAGCTTTGAGTTGGGTCTTGACCCCTGTACCTATATACTGTATGCTGAGGATATCACGATGTACAGCCGCATATCTAGCTTTGAAGCTTTTACTTTCAATTATACTATGTTATTCCCATAAAAAAACTCTTTACTGCTCATGTATAGAATGTGATATTCCCATCACCCAGTTTAATCAGTCACCAACATTATACGAGTGCAAATAAACCCTACTTCTTTATGGTTTTGCGTAAAAATTCACAATGACAACAAAATATTTTTTACACCATTCCCTGAATATTTGATATAGAACTTTAAGTTTAAAATGCTGAAAGGAATGTTTATATTCTGTTTGTCTTTGCTTGGTTGACAAGTCATCTTTGGAGGTTGTGGCAGTGGGACCCCGTGCTACCTGGAAGATTGCTGGTTTTCGCCAGATTTAGAGGAGAAAGGAATGCTGATTGCAGAGCTGTGTGCTGGGCTATTTAGTTGTGACCTGACTATGGCTCAGGGCCCCACCCAACAGACAGGAAATCTGTGCATGGGAGTCGGGTGGACTCAGGTGGACTCCCATTCTTCTGCAGGAGTCAGAGGCTGCATGGGGGGGGGCAGCCAGAGCATGCATGTCTGCAGGAGGCAGATGCAGTCTGTGACAGAGCAGCAAGGAGCTGATCATGAGTAAGCTATAAGAGAGCTTGACTCTAAGGAACTCTTTTGGTCTGAGAAGCAGACCTAAGGCCTAAGCTGGAGGCCTGAAGCAGTGGTAAAGATTAAGCCAGGAGGCTAAAAAAATCCTTATTGTGCAGGATAATGTAATGGTGGAACACCCTGCGTGGGCTACTGATGTCCTTGTGAACTTTTTCTTTCTTTTAAACAAAAGTGGGCTACCATGACCTTAAAAATACACTTTTGGACTGGCGCACTCATTGAAAACGCACCTACCGATTGACTCTGATCACCCCGATCTTACAAGGTGTTAATTGTCTTCAGAGCACCATCTTTTGGAGGAGCAAAAGATGGGGAAAGGTAAAGTGCAAAACCTCTCCCCTAAATTAAATGGGCAGTTAATACTTGCAGTGCTGACACTGCCCCACTGCAATAAATAATTTTGACGTTGTCTGTTGTTAGACTTATAACAAATAGCTAAAACATTTTATATGAGGCAACTACCCGACCCTTTTTTAAATATAAATTTTTTAAAGAGGTTTTAGAGGATAGGTAGAAGATTTTTTACCTTAACACGTTCTATGCATTAAGGTAAAAAAACTTTCCAGTTGCAGCTTCTTCCCCCCTTATACTTACCATCTTGATCTAGTGATGTGGATGAGAGAAGCGGCATTCCTGGTTCTCTCTGTCCTCATTGGCTCACACAGCAGCAGGGGCCATTGGCTCACACAGCAGCAGGGGCCATTTGCTCCTGCTGCTGTCAATCACTACCAGTGAGCCAATGAGGAGAGAGTGTGGGCGGGGCCATGCCATTCTCTGTGTGTTAATGGACAATGTTTATTCACAGGAGTGTAGCTCGGGAGTGAGCCTGCTAGAGTGCTCCAAAGCAAGAGGCTTCCTATTGGGAACACTTGTCAGGGTGAATGAGCCAGAACCGCCAGCGGGGGAACCCAAAAAGAGGATGGGGGTTGCTCTGTGCAAAACCATTGCATAGAGCAGGTAAGTATAGCATGCTTGTTGTTTTAAATAAATTAACTTTTAGAATCACTTTACATCTTCAAAATCTATAAATGAAAAAGTGGAAGCACAAACCGGAAAGCCGCCCCGTTCTAATTGTGTCAGAAAGGTTTCAGCTTTGCATCCTCCCAAGCCACGCCCCTCTAATATGTTTCACTCAATCATGGGTTTAATCATAGAGGCCTCTACAATTAAGTCCATGAGTGAGTGAAATGTGTTAGTGGGGTGTGACTTAGGAGAATGCAAAGCTGAAGCCTTTCTGATACCCCTAGAACGGGGTGGCTTTCTGGTGTGTGCTTCCCCTTTTTCATTTCTTTTGTAACAGGGCAAGATAGGCCCATGGGAAGCTAGCACCCGTCAGGGTTAAATTTACCAGGTGATCTTGATGGAGCTTGGAGGGGCACTCTGGGTTTTAAAATGTACTTAAGTTCTGGAATGAATATATCTTGGATGGGTAGAATAGCAGCAACCAGGGGGGGCGTGGCTTGGACAGGACCCGAGATCGCTGCCTGAGACGAGAGCTCCTGCCCACTGAGGACATCCAACGCTGTTTTAAGGGACTCACTGGCATCTCCAGACATGGGAAAGCCCAACAGAAACAACTCGACACCCCGCACTATGAAGGTTTCCGGAACACAGCTCAGTAAGAATATACCTGAGCTGTTCTGGAGCCAACAACCAGGGAAGCATGAGGCAGCACAGGCCTGACATCACTGCTGACTGTCCGATGGATGGCGATCGCTCCCTGGATCAAGCCCTGAGCCTCCTAGATCTGCAAAAAGATCTACAGATGGTTGCTCTGGATATTAAACATACGCTTACATCAGCCATATCCGACCTGAAATCGGACATCCAAAACACGACCCACCGAC
This sequence comes from Aquarana catesbeiana, assembly GCA_037953035.1. Lineage (NCBI taxonomy): Eukaryota > Metazoa > Chordata > Amphibia > Anura > Ranidae > Aquarana > Aquarana catesbeiana. Next base: position 2,859,405 of record JBBHAA010000878.1, read on the forward strand.
TTACAGACATGGAGCAGACTTTCCAAATACAAGCAGAGGCTGTGAGACAAATACAAAAAACTTATGACTCGCAATTACCCCTCATCTTTGACCTCCACCGCCAGGTAGAAGACCTAGACAACAGGGGACGCAGACACAATATCAGGGTGAGAGGAGTCCCCGAGGGAATAGAAACAGGCAACCTGATCCATATTTAACAACTTGCTGGATCGCCCGGCTGATTCCCCCATAGGGATGAAACGGTTACACCGTGCTCTGAGACCCCCTCCCCGTGAATCTGAACCACCCAGCGATGTTGTTTGCTGCATTGTAAACTTCTCCCTCAAGGAAGAAATACTACGTAAAGCTCGAGAGAGAGGATGCATATTGTTTAATGGCACTGACATTAAATTATTCCAGGATCTTTCTCAAATAACTTTACAGAAGAGGGGAGCACACTACACCCCCTGCTGGAGGCTTTGCGCACTCGCATTATCCAATATAGATGGAAGTTCCCGTTCTGCCTCTCTGCTTCCACTAGAGGCTGCACTGCACTTCTCTGGACCCTGGAAGATGTACCTATTTTTTGCGAGCAGTTAGACATACCTCAGATCAATCTCCCGAAATGGTATGCCTTTTACTTCCCCACGGAGCCATGGAAGCCGGTCTCCCACAATCCCTCTCCTAAAGCCCAAAGACAAAGTTCCAGATGCCGCAGATTGGACCCCAGGTCTCCTGGAGACCGACTCTCACGCAGAGACATAACCCTGCGCATCCCAGGGCTAGTCGCCACTCCCCGACGGAAGTGCCATGATGCCTAATCCTATCTGATTTGTTCCAAGTCAGTATGCATGTAAGTGAAACCATCACCAGTTTCTGTTATTGACATTTTGTTTGTCTGCTCTTATAATTCCGATAAAGTGCCTAAAGTCCACGAACCCCAGATGACCAGAGAAAACTTCAACTAGACAAGGAATGGGACTGCAGAACTGTACCTCAGACACCTCCCCCACAGGTAACACTGTTCCTTACACACTCACGATGCTCCAGAAGAAAATTTCCCTGAACTGCACCATTAGCTGTCCATGCTGCCTACGCACCTTCCGACAGTAAATCCCCCGTAAGTCCACCGAACCTACCCAGGCATCCCCCTTTTTCATCTGCCTGCTGAAATTAAGAGATTGACAATATGAATGGGGAAGAGGGCCATATATAATATGGGTTCCTCTACTTGCCCTCCACCCCCCTTTTTTTTTTTGCTAGATACGATCATCAATATTTTTAAGATTAATGAGTTCCTTATGTTTCATTTGTGATCACAATGTCATTTCATGACGTGCAATATCTAAATTGTAACTTGTATTTACTTGCTAAAAATCAATAAAACAATTTGAAAGAAAAATATTTTTAAGATCTTCTTTTTATGGTTATCTCACCCATATTGTACCCATACACTTTGTAACGCTTATAAATGTAACCTGGGAGGAGCCTGAGCCTTAGCCAACCTGAAGATGACGCTATTCTACTATACAATTACCCACCTACCCGCAACTCCTGTTCAGTTTCATAACTGCCGCTACATGATAACAGAATCCCCTTAAACAATGTGAATGATGCCAACGTCTTCATGGTGTGGGCTGAGGCTGCTCCCTGCGCCCTAGGCCACCTATAGCGCTATCTCCAGGTGTTACTAAACCTTGATACAATAATGCACGCACACAACAGAATCACACCAAACTAGGATGGACGATAACCCCATGAACAAACTGCAATGACCCCCCCCTTTTTTCCCACCCACCTCCTTGAAGACCTTATAAAGTTGATTATATGTACCTATTGATACCGTCCTGTCTCCCTCTATTCTGTATGCCTAGTACTTGGGCCACCAGCAAAGAGTTAAGGTATTCCCCATTCCCAGGAATACATACATTGGCTCTCAATCTTATATACATGATTCATACCATACAGAAATAACGAATGTTTCATTCTATTTGACCCACAATTCTAAATGGAGGTCACTGTGCAAGGACAAGCAATAAGTTATAATCTGTTAAACCTGAATGGTACCCCCAAAGGAGGGGAGGGAAGGAGAAGGGAAAGGGGAAAGTAGAAGGGAAAAACCATATTCCCACACGAGGACCCCTTACTAAACACTGACCCACCTTTGGAGTTAATGACCTACTCCCTCTGTAGCTTTGCAAAACCACTTGCAAATCTATTACCGAATCCTTAAAGCGGAGTTCAGGTGAAATTTTTTTTATTTTTTTTTTAAATTGATCCTATCATTATTACTAATACAATTCAAAAACTAGTATACAATGTTTATTATGTATTTAGCTAAAGTATAAATGTCTTACTGAATATTACTGCTGCCTCCTGTTGTGGCCGTTGCCATCATGATTGTGGGCATGTGAAGCCCAATCGAGATCTCTTCCTGTCTCTACCTGGATTCGTTTTGGAGAGGTGCATGCTGGGTAACCAGCATGCACCTCTCGATCTTGCACATGTGCGATTCACCGGCCATAGTGCCGATTGTTTCTAAAGTTACCATAACAATGGGCGGCGACGGAGGAAGGTCCTGACCCGTTGTCATGGCAACATCACAGTACTGCCCACAGACTCATCATTTCCCAGGAGCACAGGCGAGGGAGGAAGTGACGAGGAGCTCCGCAGACCAGGAAGTGGCAGATTAGGAGGACTACATAGCAACAGGGCGATTCTGGTAAGTATAAAAAAAAATTTTAGGTCTAGAGGAGTCTGATTCTGAAAAAAAAAAATTCAGGGTGGAACTCCACTTTAAACCAACAATTCTACCTAATGAAAAAAGTTAGAATGCTTTCGTCCCATCTCCGAGGTTACGCAGAATTATAGAGCTATCCACATTTTTGACCCTGGTTATTGAAATGTTTCTACACTGTTTTTAGACTGTTCAATTAGATGGTTTGCTTACAAAGCAGCAGACTTGGTGTTGTCTGTATTCTTTTTGTTTCCCCACACCACAGTTATGGGTAATCCAAGCACATTTCCTCCTCTTACAAGAAACACATTTCCGATCGGATGCCATACCCAAGCTAATGAACCATGTCTACAAAACGACATTACATGCCACAAACCCAAACTCCAAAACCAAGGGGGTATCCATTCTTATCTCCAAACACGTTGACTTCCATCTTTCAGACTCCTTAGTAGACCCAGACAGCAGATACCTTTTTATTAAAGGCACTTATGCATCCAAACTAATCACACTTGCTAATGTGTACTGTCCTAATGAACACCAAGTATTCTTTTTTTAGAAGGATCTGTGATCTATTATCTTCATTTCAGGAAGGTATGGTTGTATTGGGGGGGGGGGACTTTAATGTCCCACTCAATCCGACCATAGACACCTCCACAGGTACAACCACACTTGCGTACCAAGCACTGCGTCAGATCAAATTACAACTACAAAATCTATCACTCCATGACACCAGGCACACCATGTTTCCATCTGACAAAGACTACACTTTCTTCTCGCCACCACATCAAAAATACTCCAGAATAGACTACTTCTTACTCACCCAAACAGTTCTATCATTCCTCTCCCAAGCCTCAAACCGATGTTCTTGTCCAATCACCATCCCATTTCAGTAACCCTTACATTTCCCGAAACAACACATACAACAAAATCTTGGCGACTAGACTCCTCTCTATTAAAAGACCCAGAAATATTACAGCAGGTCCGCTCCAGAGGGAAAACGCTACCCAAGACATTACCCCGACTACGCTTTGGGAAGCATATAAATGTGTCATAAGGGGGCAGCTAATATCCCTAGCAACAGGAGCCAAAAAGAGACAGCAGGAACAGGTCAAATTATTAATAGAAAAAAATCAAACACTTGGAAGCCTCCCACTAACAAACGTTCTCACAAACAACATTGCAGGACTTATTGCACACCCGCTCCACACTCTTAGACCAACCTGGGGAAACTCACCAGGAGGCGATACATACTCAAACAACAAGTATTCTACGAACACGGTAACAAAAGCGGCAGACTATTGGCACACACGGTCTAAATCTTCGTCCACGATCCATCACATATGAGTCAAGGCACGCGACTCTCCAAAAATGAAGATATAGCCTTTACAATTTAGGGCGAGATAACACAGCCCCAAATTCCTCAGCCCCCTCGTTCCACCCAAATCAAGGACTTTCTAAGCCAATACAGACCCAAACCAATCCCTACTCAACATGCCGAATCCATGGAAAGCCCTCTTTCTACAGAGGAACTACAAATTGCCAAGAAACAAATGAAAGTAGGTAAAAGTCCCAGACCTGACGGCCTCCCTCTTATATATTATAAATGCTTTATAGACGTTCTTGCACCTAAGATGCTGTTGACATTTAATGCTCTAGCAAACCCCCAAAACCTCCCTGGGTAGAATGTTAGAAGCCCACATAGCAGTTATACCAGAAGAAGGCAAAGACCCTACACAAGTACCCAACTACAGACCCATTTTCCTTGCTCAATGTGGATATTAAACTCTATGCCAAGATGTTAGCTAATAGGTTATTCCCTCTTATACCCAACCTCATCTGACCTGATCAAGTAGGCTTCATACCAGGTAGAGAGGCAAGAGACAACACCATACGCGCATTAAATCTACACCACTGGCTCACCTCCTCTGAGACCCAGGGATTCTTCCTCTCCCTTGATGCTGAGGAGGCGTTCAAATGAGTGGCATGGGACTACATGCAAGAGGTACTGAAAAGAGTGGGGCTACTACCTCGCATGTTTGCACTTATCAATGCACTATACACTACCCCATCAGCAAGGGTAAAAGTGAACGGCCATCTGTCGTACGCCTCCTCTATAAGCAACGGGACGCAGCAAGGATGCCCTTTGTCTCCCCTGATCTTTGTCCTGACACTGGAACCCCTCCTAAACAGACTAAGAGCCAACCCGGACATTAAGGGCATCTCCATAGTGAACAAAGACTTTAAAGTCACCGCCTTCGCTGACAATATCTTACTTTACACTCACCTTGGCTATCTTTGCCCAACCTACTGAAAGACGTAAAACATTTCAGAGTCCTGTCAAATATTAAAATGAACTCCTCCAAATCATACGCCCTGAACGTTTAACTTCCCCAACAGGAGGTGTCCCACTGTCAGGAATCATTCCCATTCCTATGGAAAAGGGGGGCTATCATCAACCTTGGCATCCAAATCACTAGGAAAATATCTGATCTCTATAGCCATAACTTCCTAGCAGCCCTTTCCAGGATCCAAATAGACCTGAAGGATTGGACCAACCTTAACATATACTGGTTTGGACGCTCAGCTCTAATAAAAATGATCATTCTCCCCCACCTACTTTATCTAATGCAGACATCTCCAATCCACCTTCCTCTCTTTTTTTGCATCATACAAAAAAGCGTGCTCTGCCTTCATCTGAAAGAACACTGCCCCTCGCATCAAATACACGCGCCTTACATGCACCAAAACTAAAGGTGGGATCGGTCTTCCAGACCTCCACAAATATTATCTAGCCTGCCATCTGACTAGGATTGTGGACTGGAATGTCCACAGGGCTGGGAAAACATGGGTCACTTTAGAGGTCTCCTCCACATGTACCCCAACACACATAATCCCATGGCTGGCACCTTCCCTCTGGCCACAGACCTTAAGGACACACCCTCTCATACATCCCACGCTGTCAGCTTTTAGAAAGACAATGGACTCCTTTAAACTCTCCACACACCCAGGCCCACTGACATCACTGAGGAGAAACCCTGAGTCCCCCCGGGATATCAATCGCATTTCTACAACGAGAATGGCCCCACAGGGATATGTGGGCGCACCGATTTTACAGTAAAGGACGCATATGTTCCTATGAGGATCTGGTGTCTACATCATGCACTAATTCATTCCCCTTTTGGTCATATAGACAGTTGAGAAATTTTCTTGCCTCACGAGACCCACCGACCACATGGAAAAGGCAACCTACATGAGAGACATCTCATATCATACATATACTCCATACTCCAAGAAGACTCCCCACCACCCAAACAAGAGGATGCTTCACATGTATCTTGGGAAAGGGACTTACAACTGACACTGATGAAAACTGGGGTGATATTTACAAACACACACAAAGGCTCGCTGAATGTAGCAATTCAGGAAAATGTATACAAAATCACAACTCAATGGTATAGAACCCCAGCCCGATTACACAAATTTTCCCCCACAATTCCAAATATCTGCTGGAGATGCAAAAAGAAGGCTCCATGTTTTACATCTGGTGGCACTGTGTGTTGCTCCAACCATTTTGGAGGAAAGTAAACACCCTAATAACACGAGTTACCACGTACACGCTGGACTACAAACACGCACAATATCTCTTACACCACACGTCTCTTCCTAAGCAAGACTATCACAAATCTCTGGCTATGCACATGGTCAATGCTGCCAGACTCTCTGCATTCCAATTCACTGGCGATCTGTGGATATACCATCAATCAGGGAATGGCTGATCAAGATATCTAAGATAGAAGAGATGGAGGAACTGATCCACACCTCTCAAGAACGCATACAAAAATTCACGAACACCTGGGCTTGCTGGACTCACTTTAAGTCAACCGAGAGCTACAGCTCCCACTTTCCTTCTCTGACCACAACCACCCAGAATACCTGATAGAAAATTTTACACCTTTACTTCGGGTGGAGGCGTCGGATCGGAAAGAGCCCCCCCCACGTGCCCTCCCTTTTCCCTTTTTCTTTCTCTTTCCTTTTTCTATTTTTGCTCAGCCTCCCCTCTATTGCCCCCCCCCCCCCACTGTTTTTTATCCTGCTATCTACATACCCGGAAAAAAAAATTGACCCCCCACTACATTCAATCAGGAACGCTCCTGAACAAACAAAGGTCAAGTCTACTGACTCTACTAATGCCATGGTTAGACCTGATGATATTGGTCTGAATGGTACTATAACTGCTAATATTTAACCCAAACCAGATTCTGTTACCTAAAGTGGTCATATACAGTGGGGACGGAAAGTATTCAGACCCCCTTAAAATTGTCACTGTTTGTTATATTGCAGCCATTTGCTAAAATAATTTAAGTTGATTTTTTTCCTCATTAATGTACACACAGCACCCCATATTGTACACACAGCACCCCATATTGTACACACAGCTCCCCATATTGTACACACAGCCCCCCATATTGTACACACAGCACCCCATATTGTACACACATCACCCCATATTGTACACACAGCACCCCATATTGTACACACAGCCCCCCATATTGTACACACAGCACCTCATATTGTACACACAGCACCCCATATTGTACACACAGCACCCCATATTGTACACAGCACCCCATATTGTACACACAGCACCCCATATTGTACACACAGCACCCCATATTGTACACACAGCCCCCCATATTGTACACACAGCACCTCATATTGTACACACAGCACCCCATATTGTACACACAGCACCCCATATTGTACACAGCACCCCATATTGTACACACAGCACCCCATATTGTACACACAGCCCCCCATATTGTACACACAGCACCTCATATTGTACACACAGCACCCCATATTGACAGAAAAACACAGAATTGTTGACATTTTTGCAGATTTATTAAAAAAGAAAAACTGAAATATCACATGGTCCTAAGTATTCAGACCCTTTGCTCAGTATTTAGTAGAAGCCCCCTTTTGATCTAATACAGCCATGAGTCTTTTTTTGGGAAAGATGCAACAAGTTTTTCACACCTGGATTTGGGGATCCTCTGCCATTCCTCCTTGCAAATCCTCTCCAGTTCTGTTAGGTTGGATGGTAAATGTTGGTGGACGGACATTTTTAGGTCTCTCCAGAGATGCTCAATTGGGTTTAAGTCAAGACTCTGGCTGGGCCATTCAAGAACAGTCACAGAGTTGTTGTGAAGCCACTCCTTCCTTATTTTAGCTGTGTGCTTAGGGTCATTCTCTTGTTGGAAGGTAAACCTTCGGCCCAGTCTGAGGTCCTGAGCACTCTGGAGAAGGTTTTTGTCCAGGATATCCCTGTACTTGGCCACATTCATCTTTCCCTCGATTGCAACCAGTCGTCCTGTCCCTGTAGCTGAAAAACACCCCCACAGCATGATACTGCCACCACCATGCTTCACTGTTGGGACTGTATTGGACAGGTGATGAGCAGTGCCTCATCTCCATGCGGGCTTTCATGTGTCTTGCACTGAGGAGAGGCTTCTATCGGGCCACTCTGCCATAAAGCCCCGACTGGTGGAGGGCTGCAGTGATGGTTGACTTTCTACAACTTTCTCCCATCTCCTGACTGCATCTCTGGAGCTCAGCCACAGTGATCTTTGGGTTCTTCTTTACCTCTCTCACCAAGGCTCTTCTCCCCCGATAGCTCAGTTTGGCCGGACGGCCAGCTCTAGGAAGGGTTCTGGTCATCCCAAACGTCTTCCATTTAAGGATTATGGAGGCCACTGTGCTCTTAGGAACCTTAAGTGCAGCAGAAATGTTTTTGTAACCTTGGGCAGATCTGTGCCTTGCCACAAATCTGTCTCTGAGCTCTTCAGGCAGTTCCTTTGACGTCATGATTCTCATTTGCTCTGACATGTACTGTGAGCTGTAAGGTCTTATATAGACAGGTGTGTGGCTTTCCTAATCAAGTCCAATCAGTATAATCAAACACAGCTGGACTCAAATGAAGGTGTAGAACCATTTCAAGGATGATCAGAAGAAATGGACAGCACCTGAGGTAAATATATGAGTGTCACAGCAAAGGGTCTGAATACTTAGGACCATGTGATATTTCAGTTTTTCTTTTTTAATAAATCTGCAAAAATGTCAACAATTCTGTGTTTTTCTGTCAATATGCGGTGCTGTGTATACAATATGGGGTGCTGTGTGTACAATATGGGGTGCTGTGTGTACAATATGGGGTGCTGTGTGTACAATATGGGGTGCTGTGTGTACAATATGGAGTGCTGTGTGTACAATATGGGGGGCTGTGTGTACAATATGAGGTGCTGTGTGTACAATATGGGGAGCTGTGTGTACAATATGGGGTGCTGTGTGTACAATATGGGGGGCTGTGTGTACAATATGAGGTGCTGTGTGTACATTAATGAGGGAAAAAAAAATGAACTTAAATGATTTTAGCAAATGGCTGCAATATAACAAAGAGTGAGAAATTTAAAGGGGTCTAAATACTTTCCGTCCCCACTGTAGTTGAGTGTTCCTTTAAAGTTTATGTTCTTTTACAATGTTTTATGTTAAACGGCTTCCCTCCACCCTTGATGTCATGACCCATTTACTACCAATAACCTATGTGAAGCAGTTGTATACCGAGGTCATGGCGTCAGTTCAGACTGACTTCCTGAATGTATTGTAAACACAAATTTATTATGTTCAATAAAACCTTTCTTGTGGAAAAAAAAGAAAGTGTGGGGATAGGGTGTCCGTGAAGGTTTTAAAAAAGGCAGCTGTAATCTCATCTGGGCTGGGGCTTTTACCATTTTTAAGCTGTTTGATTGCATTTTTAAGTTTATTTTAAGTTCATCTTCTGAGATAGGTTTTTCTATCTGAGAAGGTTTGGGACAATATTTTCTGAGGAAGGTCTTAATTGAGGCGGGACGATTGTCAGATCCAATATGGGTGGTTGAATGTTTGAGGAGATTGTATAGGTCAGAATAGTAGGTCTCAAATTGAGCCGCAATGACTGTCGGGGTAACATAAGACTTCCCTTGAGGGTCCTTGATGGTGTGAATGTTTGTGCATGCTTTCTTGGTCTGGAGGGCTTTGGCTAGAAATTTTCCACATTTGTTGCCAAATTCATAAAAGAAGATTTTGGTGTAGGACAAATTTGCGCCACGTTTTACTCTTCACGCAGGAGTTTCCAATTTTGGGTGAGATTGTGATATATTTGCTGTGCTTGGGATTGCATGTGGACAAGGTCCAGGTTTTTAATCTTGTTGAGAAGGTCAGTCATTGTCTTTTGTTGGGCCTTTCTCTGAGATGTTTTAAGTGCGATGAGTTTCCCTCGTATGACACATTTATGGGCCTCCCACTGGGTAAATGGGGCTGAGTCAGGTGTATCGTTCTCTACAAAAAATCTGCGTATGCTCCCACGGATATCTTTGACAACATCTTCAAATGTGAGCAGAGTCCAAGCGCCAAATTTTCTCCAAATTTTCGTGGAAATGTTTTTGTCTGGGAACGTCAGGGTCAAAGGGAAAGAAGCTGTACCAGTGGAGGTGTCCAAGATTGGAAATAGAGCAACATTAAAGTCTCCCCCTAGGATGGTCATCCCGGAGTGGAAGTACGAGAGGAGTTGTGAGAGGGATCGAAAAAAGCTAACTTGTGCAGTATTGGGGCTATATATGTTGGCCAGGGTTACAGGTTGCCCCTAAATTTGACCCATTAGGAATATGTATCTGCCTTCTGTGTCTATAAGTGAGTCTATGAGTTGCCAGTCAAGGTTTTTTGAAATTAGGATTGAGACCCCTTTGGTTTTTGCAAGTGAGTTAGTGGCATTGTATACTGTAGGGAACACATGGTTTATAAATTTAGGGATTTTGTTTGTGCGGAAGTGGGTTTCCTGTAGGAATACGACATTTGCCTTTAATTTATACATCATATTGAGGACTTGGCAGTGCTTTTCCTGGGGTATTGAGACCCTCTACGTTTAATGAGACCACTTTAAGTGTGGAAGGTTTTGTCGTAGGGTGTGTATGTGACATAATGTGTATGTGGTTAATCTTAGGATTGTTGAGAGAAAGTGAGGTGTTAAACAATTATCCTTTACAGATATGGACAGGAAGGATCTGGAGAAGAGCAGGGTCTTGGGTATTTTGGCTCCCACTGCAATGGGGTGGTGGCGGAGACAGCGAGGCAGAAGAAGAAGAAGGAAAAAAAGAATAAAAAAACAGAGGAAAAAAAAACCCCAAGAGGGGCAGAAGGGTCGGGAGGAACTAGGGGGAGAAAAAGGAAAAGAGGAGAAAGGGATGGGCTAACGGGGAGGCAAGAGAAAGTAGAATAGGTGACAATCTGGAGGTAGGGAGGTGTGTGCCTTCCCTAGGATGAAAAAATGTATCCGGTAGGGTTCGACAGGAATAAATGTGTTCCCGTCTTGGGAGAGGTGAAGGGTGTTGGTATAGAACGGACGAGATTGAATATCTCTAGTCCACAGGAGATCTTCATGATTCTTATTTCGGGAGGGAGCCAGTTCGTTTTAGCAAAAGACAGAAGGGTTGTAGTTCAGAACATAAGGGATTCAAATATGAAGCAGACTCCTAAGGTCACTTAATGAGTGTATTGAACAATTACTAACAGTTCTAAAACATAAAACATAACAAGTTATATAAGTATAGGAATGAGAACAGGAACACATTCTTACATGTAGATAGATAAGGTGTATCTCCTGTCAAGTGAAAAGAGGAGACACCTCAATCAATGAAACAATTCAACAATATCTGTAACATCCTATGAATAGATCTATAGAGCGTCTGTAGTTGAGCCTGCTTAAGAGAGCTACTCTTCCTGTGTGTGCGATCGAAAGATTTCCTGGTTATGGTCGACTGTATAGCACATCTCAACGCAACTTGGGTTGGAACGGGATAGCCAGAGATCCTTGTATGGGTATTGCCCTGCAAGTTATGGGGTGATGATACCATGCAACTCCTTGTAGGGGAGTTGATCAGGCACACATAGTTAACCCATTGGCTGGGTCTGATTGTTGTGAGATTTTCCCAACCACTTGAATGACCATATCTCAAAGGCACAACATGAGAGATGTGGAATAACTATCTAATATAATATGCCATTCAAACAATCCTGTAACATCTTTTTCCAATGTGGCATCTGAAAGAGGGGTGATATTGCACAGATGTCATGTCTAGAGAACTAAAAAAAAAATGTCTGAAGCTCATTCGCGTTTAAAGAGCATTTACCTTAAGTGATAATTTTTCCTAAACTTAGGAATGGGGGTGGTGGAATAAGCAAAGCAGGCCAATAATACTCTATAAGAAGAGTGTTGAAATCTGTGCGAAATCATCTCTCAGAAGTAATCTTGAAGGCAAAATTTGGGATAACAATCCTGACAATCAATGAACTTAGCTAAGGATAATTCTGTTGTCAGTAGATCAAGGAAATATATACATGAAATACCTTTAGGGATATTTAGGGTTGGAGGGAAGGTAGGGTGGGGTGGGAGAGGGTAGGGGGATTGGAGAGGGAGAAAGGGGGGAACGGAAGGGGCATGGAGAGGGGGAAAAGAAAGGACCAGGGAAGAGTGGGGGGAGGTATTTTGAGTGAGAATTCTGCCCTTAAGGATGTATACCCGCCAATATGAGCATATTGATCTCACAGTTCAGTCTATTGTTGTAGGATTAAGGGCATTTGATTGGCCTTAAATAAGCGTCTTTTACCTTAGAGATCACTAAATCTTCTTGGAGGATCAATCAAAACAAGGAGGGGTCTCTTGAGGTAAAGTTTAGGCTTACAATTCAGGTGTAAGTGATGTCACTTGCGATAGTTCAGACCTCTGAAGAACAGAACACCTAGTGAGAGTAGTCACTGGAAAGAAGAAAAAGTTATCTCTGGTGTAAACAGTATCGCCATATGTTAGTTGTCTTGTGTACTACCAACAAGTGTCGTAGGAAAATTCCTGTTTTGGTATGGAACAGTTGGCACTAGAAGGTATGGGAGGGGAAGATTGAGGTTGCTCAATCGGATCCTTCATGGCAGGCTTTCATGTGAGCCAGAGAGGCGGTTGGGCTGTTGATTATGGTAATCTGGGAATCAGAGGAACTGGCCTCCCTTGGTGGAGTAGATCTTATGTGGAAGTCGTCGCAGACTGGGATAGCATCAGAGGAAGTGGTTCTTCTCATATGTAGAGGCCGAAGGGTGCTGTACAGTACCAATCTGGAATGTCAACGTGGGGAAGATTTAGTGTCTTGCAGAAAGCAGTTAAATCCTCTGGCAGACGCAGATTTGCAGTGCGACCTTGAAAAGAGGCAGAGGCAGAAGGGAAATTTCCACCGGTATTGGATCCCCTTAGTGTGCAGAAGTATAAGAAGAAGGCATAAGTCTCTTCTGTTCTGGAGGGTAATGGGCGAGAGATCTTGGAACAGCTTTATATCTACTCCCTGATAGAGAAGGGAGCGACGGTCTCTGGCCCTATGTAGGATTTCCTCTTTTAGTTTAAAGTTAACGAGACAGCATATAACATTTCTGGGGGGATCAGTGTCTCTGCTTATGGGTTTTAAGGCTCTGTGCAAGCGTTTGTACTCAATGGGCGTTTCAGGAGGTCTGCCTAAGAGATCATTAAAGATGACAAAAGTGGCTTTTGTAATCTGTTTCAGGGATGCCTCTTACCCGTATATTGTGGTGGCGTCCGCGGTTGTCCAAATCTTCCATATGCCTTTGGATGTCTCTGATCTTAGTGTTTTGGGAGTGAGAAGAGGCTTGCAATTGTTGGATGGCAGTATCATGGAGGGTTGTTGTTTTCTCTATGTCATCCATCCACACTGCCATCGACTGGACATCTCTCCTTAGCTCTCTGATGGCTGATGCAAGTGTGGCTTTAATATCTTATGCCACAGATTGCAGGTATTGCATGTTCAGTGGTTGTTGGACACAAGCTTCGGCAGCTGAAGATTGATGCTGGGAGTGATTTCTGTCTGAGGGGCTGAGACTGGAGGAGCATGCGGCATTCATGTAGGCCCAATTAGAAGCCGGGGCCTCGTGTGCCTGGGACTGGAAGATCTCCGGTATTCTGCGGCGTATCTGCTCTCCAAAACCCCTGGGAGAGCGGGATCTAGCTGGGGAGGAATCCCTCGAGTTTTTCCCCATGTCTTTTTTTTTGTGCTTGCAAGCACCTCCAATATTACCACTCCTCATTCAGGTCTGCCAATCAAGTCTGCGTATAAGGTCTCTCCAGCAACTCCTAAGTCAAGCTGTCTCCAACAAATCTCTTGCCAAGCTTCCAGTCAAGCCCCCTCAAGATTCCGTCAGAGTCTCCCCCTGTCCTCTCTGGCCTTCAGTCAGGGTCTCACCAGCTACTCCTCAGTTAGGATTCCAGTCAAGCTCCTCCAGTCAAGCCCCTAACTGTACAATCTGGCCATTCCTATGCTAGTTCCCTCCATTTACTATCATTGAGGAATCTCTGTTTGGTCCAAATGGAGCAATCATATCTCTGTCAAGAAAGCAATTGGATGAAACTCAAGTCCGACTTTGCTATGAACCCCAATCAATATTATTGGAGTAGTTTTGTTTGCAGTGGCTTTCAAGAGCTACAAGTTTGTTATCCTATCTCCTGACATAATACATAAATACATAAGCAGTCAGCCAACTTTGCATCCCAAAGCAAGAATTATGGTGCTGAGGAGTCTGGAAAAGAGCCACCACAATGTGACAGACTCACCCTGGACAGAGTCTTTTGGAGGGGACTGAATGCTGGCCTCTTGCCTACCGATTATGGGCCCTAGTATTTGGGGGAACAGTGCTCTTTGTGAGCCTGGGGACCCTTGAGGTGGTGTTACTTTACATTCAGGTCCATGTCCTCCAAGACACACAGACTCTGGGAACCCTGTATATGCCATATTAGAAATAGTGACTGAGAAAATATATCTTGGATTACTTAAAATGGAACAGTAATATTTATCCACAATATCTCCCAGGTTATATGTAAAGACTATTCTTGGTTTGTTTGATTCTGAACTCAACATGTTAGTTGAGAGAGCTGATCACATTGGCCTCTGTACAATGTAGGAGACAGGCCGACTCCTGCTGGAGCTCCTGCTATTGTGTGAAGGTGTCCTGTGTTATATATATGATAATGTATAAACTACTGTGTGAAGCTCGGTGACAACAAGTCTGACCTGTAGTGAAATCCTGATTAATCATTACAATGCTCAGGAGGGCACGGAGTCACATCAGCTGCTTTAAGGGATCAGTTAATTAGCTCATGCTAATTCTGTTTCTGGTTACAGTTGTATTGTCAGAGCAATATGAGCAGGAGGTAAGAACCTACTCCTCTTTAATTGGTTTTGGCATGCTATTGAAGCCACCAAACAGAAGCTTTTGTCCTCTGAGAGACAGGAGACCATCTTGTAAATAAACAGTTTGTCTCCCCCTGAGTTGTATACATACAGTACACTTTTGACTAGTTATGATCTATACCCACATATTATATTAATCTCATAAAACATTTCATATTGACATATTTTTTTATTGGTGATGGTGATTTCTTAGAAGTGTAAGCCAGCAGTAGGGTTCCTGATCACTGTCATGCCATTGCCAGTGTCACCAGAGCAGTGGTAGCCAGTAAAAGTGCTCCTGCTGGCTGCCATCACAATCCTAGTGTTGACAGATGAGTATAAGCCAGCAACAAGGTTCCTGGTTGGCACCACACCAGCCCCACAGTCACCAGACCAGTGTTTGTGAACAACAGTGTTCCTGATTGCTGACTGTGACCATGTGAGGCCCTGCCACTGTGAACATGTAGGAAAAAATGGCACAGAGTTTGCACATTGCAGAATGTGGGACTCAAGAATGAAGAATGTTGATTCTGAGCAAAGAAATGTGTTTTTTCATTTTTATCTGGGTTTTCTAATTCCCAAATCAGGGTATGGAGTTCATAGACTTCAAAATGCTTTGGGAGGGATGGAGTCTCCAATCCAGTGTCTGAGTCTTGCCAGTTACCAGCAGGCTGGGTGTGCAGATGTTCACAACCCTTATACTCTAGGACCTGACAATAGTTCAGGGCTCCACCCAAGAGACAGGAGGGCTCTGCACAGGGGTCAGAAGGACTCCAATCCTGCCCCGGGAATCAGAGAGGCTGCATGGGGCAGCATAGGGCAGCCAGAGCATGAACATGAGCACACTGTAGGTGCAGTCGGTGATAGAGAGGGAAAGAGCCAAGGTACAGAGTTTACATGGGAGCGCCAAGGTGCTGTGCTAGATGGTCTGGAGGACCAAGACAAAAGGCCTGAGCATTGGCGCTGCTAGAGAGAGCCATGAGGCTGAACCTGATTTATGTTTGTGTTGATGGTGGAATCCCCTGTGTGGAAAACTGATTTTCTGTGTGAACTTTTTTTCATTTTTTGTTAATAAAAGTGGGCCAGCAAGACCTTAAACAGCACTTCTGGAGAGTGGAATGAACTCACTGGGAAGCGGTACTACTGAATGAAACCCCCCACAACATCACAAATTGGTGCAGAATGTAAGCATAACGATGGAGTTCCAGATCCTTGCACACCAGAATAGTGAGTATCTACCTGCTACCTGCAATGAGAATGTGCATTGCGTGTTCTGAGTAAGAGGACCTCGTTCATAGTTATGCTTTAAAGACTTTATTTTATATTTATTATACACGTAGGGTTTTCACTTGTTTGAATTTTTTTACTTCAGCTGATAATATTTATACTGCCAGGAATGACCTTGGCTGCTAGGCAGCCAATTGACACATCAACTAACTCTTATCTCTAAGCTGTACTAAAGCCACTGTATTTGTTTCCATAGAAGAGAGCTCTGTCTTGCAAGTATTGTGTGTGTGTCTTTCCTCTCTCTGTGCATGCTATGGGCTTCTTTATATTACAGTATACACAGACCACTTTAAGAACTTTCAACCGATTTAAAGCAGGACTGTAGGGAGCTGAACACTGACATGGTCATGCTCCATAAAGTCTAGATTTTCCATGACAATGCTCCACTAACAATTCAGAAAAGAAGAGTTCCAAAAGCTTTTCCTTTCACCACTCACCTCTTGCAATATCAGCTACTGCTGGGCATATCCCTTTAGACTTTTTTCCAGTTTACTAGAAAAAAAAATACTTTTATTTTTTTTACATTGCAAAAGGGTGAGAAAGTGCTGTCATGCTTGGACCTCATTTCCACAAGCCCTTCTATTTGCAAACAGCTCCATACAGAGAATACACCTATATCTCTGTTGTGGTTGTCATCTTCTAATGCCCTGTACACACGGGCGGACTTTTCTGCAACAAAGGTCCGACAGTCTTTCCGACGGACTTTCAACTGACTTTTGATGGACTTCCGATGGACTTTCTAACGAACAAACTTGCCTACACACGATCACACCAAAGTCCGATGGATTCTTATGTAATGACGTACGACCGGACTAAAATAAGGAAGTTGATAGCCAGTAGCCAATAGCTGTCCTAGCATCGGTTTTCATCCGTCGGACTAGCATACAGACGAGCAGATTTTTCGACCGGATTCGAGTCCGTCGGACAAATTTGAAACATGTTCCAAATCTAAAGTCCGTCAGATTTTCAACCGAAAACGTCCGCTGCAGGTCCGATGGAGCCCACACATGGTCGGATTGTCCGCCGGATTCGATCCGTTGGACCAGTCTGGTTGAAAAGTTCGCTCGTGTGTACATGGCATAAGAAAGCATTGTTAGTGGTGTGGGTCCTCCAGGAACTAATATTGTATGCTTTGTCATTGATAGTCTATATTTCTTGTTATGTGAAGATCCCCATGGTTAGTTTTAAATTTATATTTTAGTTTCAGAGGTGACATATTTCTTTAGGGACCCTCCCTGGTGAGTCTCCTTTATGCCTGGAATTCAGAATTCTGGGTTAGGCCGGCTGTGGAGTACAACCATAGAGGTTTTTCTTTAGTCTACAGTTTGTAACAGTTTTTTTTTTTGCATGTGTTCTTTCGCCATGGCTTCTTGTTGCTTCTCTGTACTCGTTCTCTCAAAGTTGGCTCCAGATTCTCCCTGCTCATATTCCTGTTCCCATCTTTGGATGGTCCATGTGGATAAGTACATTTCATTTTTTGCGGGCACTACAATGCCCACCTTAGCCACTGTGAGTTCCACCATACGACTGGTTTCACATAGTGTCCTGTAAAATGCATCAACACATTCTCTTTCTACCACTCTCTAGGCTCTGATAATATAGCAATTCAGGAAGCTCAACTTTCCTTAATTTATTACACTTCCCTATGTGATACTATGCCAATGCTGAAGAAAAGAAAAGAGCGATTTGTGGTCCCTAAAAGTGATTAGGGACAGGGGGGTACTTCTTACTGGTGAAAGGCAATCTAGGGGAACATTTGTTAACCTTTTTAGTTTTTTACGCACTGAACTCTAAACAACTTGTGTTTTTATGAACTCTCCTCTCTCTTCTGCTCTCTTTTTGGTGTGAGTGAAACTCAATGCTGGACTGGTGTACCCAAAGTTTGGTTGTAGGTGGATATCTTTGTGATTTGGTAGGAGTCCCTTCTGGTGGGTTGTCAGTCACCCAATGGTAGATAGTGGCAGTAGTCTGAGTTGAGGTCTTTAGGCAGCTTCCTTTCTGATATTACAGCAGAGTCGTTGAAGCAGGAGTCACTTGTGTGAGTATGAAGGAGTACCCTGGAACACAGGATTGTCTCACTTGATGGTTTATTACAGTAGTTTATTGAAGATATAAAAGTAACAAGTGGAATTGCCTTCCCCTTCCTCAGGGCTATTATGTAAGAAAACAGATAACAATAAAACAATAAAAATCTAGAGCAATTGCAAAGAATGATCTGTAAAGTTTTAGTGCCAAAGCACTGTAATACCACACAAATATAGATGCAGAATGCAGGCTTGAGCGTATCAAAAAATTGTCAGAGCTCTGGGCTCTGACAGCACTGTGGTGAGGTGCCCCATTCACCCATTGAGGCCTTAAGGCATCATCAGCAGTGGGCATCACTGTGGTGAGGTGCCTTATTCGCCCATCGAGGCCTAAAGGCATCATCAGCAGTGGGGCTAGATCTTGCCATAGTAGCCTTTCCGGGCCATTGTTCTGTAGGGGGCTCTTTTGGGGATGGTAGGCCCAGCTCCCTTGGGTGGCATCCCTCACCTCACTCATCTGCCCTGGTGTGTGTGTGGGGGAGGGGGGGATTTTTTTATCAGGTTTGGATTTTGGGAGGGTGGTCTAGGGGAGGTTATATGCTAGGTGGTAAGGTGCAGCGCAGTGATTGGCATTTAGGGGGGCCAGATTGGTGTCACGCGCTGATTTTATTCAATGAATTTGTTGGGTAACTCTCCATGGGTGTATTATATCCTTTATTTTTTGTGTTTATGGTTTTTGTCTCATTTTTAATTTTCAGGAAAAAAACTGTTCTCCCTTTAGAAATTGCATCCTAATAAAATGGCTGTACAGAAAATCTGTCCAATAGTTCTGTCTTCAGTCTCAGATGCTGCAATTTGTAATTATATGATAAAACCTGTCTATTCTCTACCTCTTCCATTGCAGCCTAGTAAACACGCTTTCATGCACAGCATGTCAGTGCAATGTTTATGGCTCTTTACTCTGACATAATGAACTGTTATTCTTTCACAGCAAAAGCTGCATTATTTCCTCTAATATAGTGGCCCAGTAAAACTACGTATATTATGTGCAGTGATTCTATACAATATCCTGTCTGCTGTCAATGTATAGCACACTCTAATTGTTATTTCATAAAAAATGACTGATCTCTCCCTCTTACATTGCTGCCCTGTGCCCAATCAAGCTGCTTACATACTCTCCAGCCACTGTGCTATATGTTTGGCTATTGTTTCATCAACATGGCACTGTAATATTTATTTTGGCATAATGACTGCCTTATCTTTGGAAATTGTGTTGGTAGTTTGGGGTGTTTTGATGCACTCTGGGTTGACAGCTTGTTACACTTTGTACACAATAAAGGTTGTTACTAAAAATTAAATCACAAAATATGAAACTTGTTTTTCCATTTGCTTTGCTGGATTTAGCTTTTTTTCTGTAAGTGTATACATTAAATATATTTTAGATCTATTGTGTCTGCTTCTTCCACCACTCAATTCTTGCCTATTACTGCTACAAATAAAAAAATCTGTTGCTGTACCAAAAATACCTAATAAAGACTTTTTAGTGCAAATCAAATATATTGGATTTCTGCTGTATGAATGGCAATGAATAAAGTAAAAGTAAACAAAAATTTTACTCATGCAAAGTATGTAATTTCCTCCCAGAAATTTTTTTCATTTTATATTAAAAACAGCTTTAGGACAGCAACCAAAGTATGTTACTTAACCACTTAGTTACCGGTCTGTATCACTCATTCACTACAAGATCATTCTTTTGTTTTCAGTGCTGGGATAATTTGACAATTACTCAGTCATGCAACCCTTTACCCAGATTAATTGTATCTCTTTTATTTTTTAAATAGAGTTTTTGATTTTTTTTTCAGTATGGAGACTTCATATTTTTGGGGGAAAAATCTCCTTTACTTTCTGTTCAAATAAAAATACCAGGACAGTATTTCCACCCCTAAATGACCTCTTCTTGGAAAGTAGATGCCTCCATGTGATCCACAGGTGACCATTTTTGAACAAGGTGACCTATTTTTTGTCACTTTTTTGGAAATTAATAAACATTTTGGTATTAAGGGGTTAAAACATGGAACTTGGTAATGGCGCACTGGGTACGTCTCATCATTTTATACATAGAGGTGGCAAAGAGGTTAATGTACAGGTAACACACAATGATAGTCTCATGAAGATTGGGATAAAGTTTTCTCTCTCACTTTTAAAATAACAATGTCCTCTTATTCACAGGAACGTAACTATAAGATTCTGACGAGATAATATCACTCCTCGGTCCTATTAAATAAAATAAATTCATCTATGTTTGATTAATGCTGGAGATGCTGCGAATCGTGAGGCACGATATTACGCTTATGGTGGTCTTGCCCAAACATAAAATCATTTTGTCTGGATATATTTTAATTAAGTCATGTGATTACCGGCAAGAGCTGGCAGCAGACTCCAGAAGTGGCGCTCCTTTCCCTGATTCCGGGTTCAATTAAATCAATTAAAAAGGGGATATTCAGAATCTTTATGATGGCAGGAAGAGCTTTAATCCCAAGACACTGGAAATCCCCAATAACACCAACAATATGGGCATGGGTAGTAGAGATGAACCACATAATGAGGATGGAAGAGCTAGTATCTATAGCAAACAATAATGACCGAAAGTTTAGGGAAGTCTGGGCCCCGTGGGTAGAGTTTTTGGAATCTCCTCCGCTGTTATCTTTTCCGTGATTGTTGGGACTCTCTCCGCTGCATGCTATAATTATTATTATGGTCTGTCTTCTTACTTTTTCATCTTGTCTTGTCTGTTTTTATTACCGTATTGGCGTATAAAACACACACTTTTTCCCCCTGAAAATCAAGGGGAAATTGCGTGTGCGTGTTATACGCCAATTCCTGCTTTCTCTGAGGGAAGAGGAGGAGCGAGCACCGATGGATTACACAGAGCCGTGATCTCTTGAGTACCAGGCACTCAATCACACACAGCCATGCCTCCTAGCCCCGCATTGGGCCACTGTTTTGTCTATCATATGAGCAGGGCCAGGAGGCGGGATTGTGAGTGACTGAGCAACGAGTACACAGGAGATCGTGGCTCTGTGTAATCCAACACTGGCGAGGCTGCAATGATCGGCAAAGGCGAGGCTGCAAATGGGCACTGAGTAGGGTGCATTGATGTGCAATTTAGTGGCTGCAAATGGGCACTGAGCAGGGTGCATTGATGTGCAATTTAGAGGCTGCAGATGGGCACTGAGCAGGGTGCATTTATGATGGGCACTGAGCAGGGTGCACTGATGGGCAATGATGAGACTGCAGGTGGGCACTGAGCAGGGTGAATTGATGGGCGCTGAGCAGGGTGCATTGATGAGCAATGATGAGGCTGCAGAATGGCACTGAGCAGGGTGCATTGATGGGCGCTGAGCAGGGTGCATTGATGAGCAATGATGAGGCTGCAGAATGGCACTGAGCAGGGTGCATTGATGGGCAATGAGCGGGGTGCATTGATGAGCAATGATGAGGCTGCAGAATGGCACTGAGCAGGGTGCATTGATGGGCAATGAGCGGGGTGCATTGATGGGCAATAATGAGGCTGCAGATGGGCACTAAGCAGGGTGCATTGATGGACAATTTAGTGGCTGCAGATGGGCACTGAGCCGGGTGCATTGATGGGCAATTTAGTGGCTGCAGATGGGCACTGATCAGGGTGCATTGATGTGCAATTTAGAGGCTGCAGATGGGCACTGCGCAGGCTGCATTGATGGGCAATTTAGAAGCTGCAGATGGGCACTGAGCAAGGTGCATTGTTGGGCACTTTAGTGGCTGCAGATGGGCACTGAGCAGGGTGCATTGTTGGGCACGTTAGTGGCTGCAGATGGGCACTAAGCAGGGTGCATTGATGGGCAATTTAGAGGCTGCAGATGGGCACTGAGCAGGGTGCATTGATGTGCAATTTAGAGGCTGCAGATGGGCGCTGAGAAGGGTGCATTGATGGGCACTGAGAGGGGTGCATTGATGGGCAATGATGAGGCAGCAGATGGGCACTGAGCAGGGTGTATCGATGTGCAA
The DNA here is from genome assembly GCA_037953035.1 of Aquarana catesbeiana. Lineage (NCBI taxonomy): Eukaryota > Metazoa > Chordata > Amphibia > Anura > Ranidae > Aquarana > Aquarana catesbeiana. Next base: position 2,881,790 of record JBBHAA010000878.1, read on the forward strand.
TTTAGAGGCTGCAGATGGGCACTGAGCAGGGTGCATTGTTGGGCAATTTAGTGGCTGCAGATGGGCACTGAGCAGGGTGCATTGATGTGCAATTTAGAGGCTGCAGATGGGCACTGAGCAGGGTGCATTGATGGGCAATTTAGTGGCTGCAGATGGGCACTGAGCAGGGTGCATTGATGTGCAATTTAGAGGCTGCAGATGGGCACTGAGCAGGGTGCGTTGTTGGGCAATTTAGTGGATGCAGATGGGCACTGAGCTGGCTGCATTGATGGACAATGATGAAGCTGCAGATGGGCACTGAGCAGTGTGCATTGATGGGCAATGATGAGGCTGCAGGTGGGCACTGAGCAGGATGCATTTCTGGGCACTGAACAGGGGGCATTGTTGGGCACTGAGCAGGGTGCATTGATGTGCAATTTAGAGGCTGCAGATGGGCACTGAGCAGGGTGCATTGATGGGCAATAATGAGGCTGCAGAATGGCATTGAGCAGGGTGCATTAATGGGCACTGAGCAGGGTGCATTGATAGGCAATGATGAGGCTGCAGATGGGCACTGAGCAGGGTGCATTGATGGGTAATTTAGAGGCTGCAGATGGGCACAGAGCAGGGTGCATTGATGTGCAATTTAGAGGCTGCAGCTGGGCACTGAGCAGGCTGCATTGATGGGAAATTTAGAGGCTGCAGATGGGCACTGAGCAGGGTGCATTGCTGGGCATGTTAGTGGCTGCAGATGGGCACTAAGCAGGATGCATTGATGGGCAATTTAGAGGCTGAAGATGGGCACTGAGCAGGGTGCATTGTTGGGCACGTTAGTGGCTGCAGATGGGCACTAAGTAGGGTGCATTGATGTGCAATTTAGAGGCTGCAGATGGGCAATGAGCAGGGTGCATTGTTGGGCACTCTAGTGGCTGCAGATGGGCAATAAGTAGGGTGCATTGATGGGCACTAAGTAGGGTGCATTGATGGGCACTAAGTAGGGTCCATTGACGTGCAATTTAGAGGCTGCAGATGGGCACTGAGCAGGGTGCATTGATGGGCACTGAGCAGGATGCATTGATGGACAATGGTGAGGCTGCAGATGGGCATGGAGCAGGGTGCATTGATTGGCTATGACCCTTATTTTGCTTCAAAGTTCTTTATTTTAAATGTAAGTTTTTTTTCATGAAACTTCCCTCTTAAAATGAAGGTGCGTGTTACACGCCGATAAATACGTTATATAAAAATTGATATTGACAGTGAATTTTCTAGCATGTTCTCACATGTGCAATTTTTTTGTTTTTCAGTTGGTTGCAGAACAATAGGGATTGATGAAGTATATTAAATTGGTTGGCCTATGTTTACTTAGGTCATGGTCAAAGAGCATAGTTATTATTATTATTATTTTTCTGCTGTTGTTTTTCCTGTATAAATGCCATCTCTTTAGATAAAGCTATATTAACGTGAACATACAATAATAGAGATGAAGGGGTTATTGTGCAGATATTTCTGTAAATAGATCTGTAAACGGATGACAAAGTTGTGAGGGTGGAGCCATGCAAAGCCTCACCAAATAAAAAATAAATAAAAAAGACGCTAGGGGAGAAAAACCCCATGATTCTAGTCGGGGATCTCCAGAATATGGATGTGACATGAAACAAAAGGTGGACTATGACTTTAAAGCCAAACAGTTATTGAAAAAAAAAAAAAAAAAAAAAAAAAATATATATATATATATACTCCACTCATGTATCTTTGAAAAAAAAGACACAATTTTTACAGCCTTCAGTGTAAATCTAGATGACAATGGAGCAATTACTGGGATTTAATCATCATTTTATAATATCATTTTAGAATACATCTCACTTTGAAGGAGAATTCCACCTTTTCCCAAAAATAATGATTTTTTTTTTTCAAAAAAGGGAAAAAATTTTCATTTTTTTTTTGTTTGCATTTGAACCTGCAAAGCATTGCAACTGTGATCTGCGGTCCTCAGGGGTGCAATGCTCTGGCTCTTGCAGACTCTTCCTAGTCCCTGGTTTGTACAGAGCCATATATCTTCTACTACGAAGCTGGAGGAAGTGTCCATGGACTACAAGTGTGGGGACATCACTGCACTTGTGCTTCATTCAGAACAATAGTCCCGGTGCCAGATGGCACTTGCAGTATTTCAAATATGGGCCGGTGGGGAGAAGAACCCTGAAACCCTGTAAGTGGGGTGGCCAGATTTTAAGGTAATAATATTATAATTTCTTCTTCTCTCTTTTTTTTTTAAACTGAGTTTTTTTTAAGCACTTAAGGACCAAGCCTATTTTTGACACTTGTTGCTTACAAGTTAGTATTTTTGCTAGAAAATTACTAAGAACCCCCAAATATTATGTATATATATATATATATATGTATATATTTTTAGCAAGAATAAAATGGTGGTCATTGCAATATTTTATGTCACATGGTATTTACAAAGCGGTCTTTCAAATGCAATTTTTTGGGGAAAAATATACTTCACAGAATTAAAAAAAAAAAAGTAAAGTTAGCCCACTTTTTTTGTATATTGTGAAAGAGGATGTTATGACAAGTAAATAGATACCAAATGTGTTACGGTTGAAAATTGCGCACACTCGTGGAATGGCAACAAGCGATGGCACTTAAAAATCTCCATAGGTGACGCTTTAAAAAATGTTAACGGTTACCAGTTTAGAGTTGTGCCCCGTACACACGGTCGGATTTTCAGATGGAAAATGTGTGATAGGACCTTGTTGTGGGAAATTCCGACCGTGTGTGGGCTCCATCACACATTTGCCATCGGAATTTCTGACACACAAAGTTTGAGAGCAGGCTATAAAATTTTCCGACAACAAAATCTGTTGTCAGAATTTCCGATCGTGTGTACACAAATCCGATGGACAAAGTGCCACGCATGCTCAGAATAAATAAAGAGATGAAAGCTATTGGCCACTGCCCCGTTTATAGTCCCGACGTACGTGTTTTACGCCACCGCGTTCAGAATGATCGGATTTTCCGACAACTTTGTGTGATCGTGTGTATGCAAGACAAGTTTGAGCCAACATCCATCGGAAAAAGTCCTAGGATTTTGTTGTCGGAATGTCTGATCAATGTCCGACCGTGTGTACGGGGCATTAGGCTGCTTTCACACTGGGGCACTTTACAGGCGCTATAGCGCTAAAAACAGTGCCTGCAAAGAGCCTGTAAAGAGCCTCTCCTCTCCCTCCAGTGTGAGAGCCCGAGTGCTTTCACGCTGGAGCGGTGCGCTGTCGCCAAAAAAAATCCTGCAAGCTGCATCTTTGAGCCGTGCTTTGCAGGCATATTTAACCATTTTTCGTCTGTTAGAATTTCAAAAGTACCCCGCTAGCGACGAAAAGGGCTACAAAAACGATAGTAAAGCACCGCTAAAAATAGCGGTGCTTTACTGCCGACACCGCCAACGTCTCAGTGTGAAAGTAGCCTTACAGGGGATGTCTTTTGCTAGAATTATTGCTCTTGCTCTGACGATTGTGGCGATACCTCACATGTGTGATTTGAACACCACTTACATTTGCTGGAGCAATTTACGTATGCGTTTTGTTTGCTACGCGAGCTTGCGGGGACAGGGGCACTTTAAAAACATTTTTTTTTTCTTTTTTTTTTAACACTGTCCTTTTAAAAAAAAAAATTCTGATGACTTTTATTGCTGTCACAAGGAATGTACATATCCCTTGTGACAGTAATAGGTGGTGACAGGTACTCTTTATGGAGAAATCGGGGGTCTAAAAGACCACAAATCCCTCCTTTGCACTTAAAAGTACTCAAAGCGACAAAATCTGCGTTTTTGAATGCTGTCAAAATCGGCGCCATTAGCAGCCGAGTAAACCGGAAGTGACGTCACTTCTGGGATTTTACATCGGAGAAGCGGTCGAAGCCGAATACAGCTTCGTTCAGGTCTCAGGCATAGCTGGTGGATGTCCCAGATGGTGGTTTGGGTCTCCCGGTGAGTCGGGAGGCCCGGGAGGAGCGGCGGGGAGGATGACATCCCCTCCCGCTGCCTGGGATAACAGCCAAGCGGCTGCCGAGCCGGATCGGCCGTTATCACCAAATAGCTGACCACCCGCTCTAAAGAAATGGTATCGGGGTAAAGCCTGCAGCTGCATATCCCCCCCGGTACATCTACGTCCTCCTACCGATGTACAGGTACGTCGCTTTGTGGAAAGTGGTTAAATAAATCAGAGTCAGACAAAGACCAATGCAATTACACCATTATATGACTATTGCATAAAAGAAGAAATGGAATTATCGTTAAAGCGGTCCGGTACAAGTTAAAAGTGGTGTCTGTGTCGGATTCACCGCAGAATCACTTTTATCGGTGGTGGGAGAGGGGACCCCCCTCCCGCTGCGATCCGGTGCCCTCCGCCATTTACCGGAGCCGTCGGCAGCGGCGGAGGCGATCGGATGCTTCCTGTGGCTGTGCTCGGAGACGAGTGAGGAGAAGATGGCCCCCCACCCATCTCCATGACACTACAGGGCAGAAGCGACATCAAAACATCACTTCCGTCCATAGCTCTTAAAAGTCTATTTTTTTCATTTTTTTTAAAATTACATTTTTTTTTTTATTGCATTTTAGTGTAAATATGATATGTGAGGTCTTTTTGACCCCCCAGATCTCATATTTAAGAGATCCTGTCATGCTTTTTTTCTATTAAAAGGGATGTTTACATTCCTTGTAATAGGAATAAAAGTGACACAATTTTTTTCAGTGTAAAAATAAAAGGTAAAATAAATAAGGAAAAAAAAAATTAAACGCGCCCCGTCCCGCCGAGCTCGCCTGCAGAAGCGAACACATACGTGAGCAGCGCCCGCATATGAAAACGGTGTTCAAACCACACATGTGAGGTATCACCGCGATCAGTAGAGCGAGAGCAATAATTCTAGCCCTAGACCTTCTCTGTAACTCAAAACATGCAACCTGTAGAATTTTTTAAATGTCGCCTATGGAGAATTTTAAGGGTAAAAGTTTGTCGCCATTCCACCAGCGGGCGCAATTTTGAAGCGTGACATGTTGGGTATCAATTTACTCGGCATAACATTATCTTTCACAATATAAAAAAAAAAAATTGGGTTAACTTTAAGGTTGTCTTATTTTTTAATTCAAAATAGTGTATTTTTTTAAAAAAAAAGTGTGCTTGTAAGACCGCTGCGCAAATACGGCGTGATAGAAAGTATTGCAACAACCGCCATTTTATTCTCTAGGGTGTTAGGAAAAAAATGTATAATGTTTGGGGGTTCTAAGTCATTTTCTTGCAGAAAAAAAACAGTTTTTAACTTGTAAACAACACATCTTAAAAAAAGAGGCTCGGTCCCATTATTTACCAGTTTGAACGAGTAGGCAATTAGAAAAATGACACAACAGAAAAGAGGAATCGGCGCCTCAGAATGATCTGAACAATTGTGGATCCCAATTGAGAATGCTGCCGCTCAATCCTAGTAAATTACGAGTAGATAATGCAATAAATAAGTTTGCAGCGCAAAGCTCTGGAATATCCACAATTGTGTTAATAATTTGTACCAAATATGTATTCGTTCTACAAAAAAAGATGGACTTTATATGGTTCAAAAATCTCAGCCCTTCACTGAAACAATCTACCCCTCCTCTTATATGTGGAATAACTTCAATAATATTAATAATATGTGAAACTAAAATATCTCTATATAATAATCTAAATAAAGTGCCTATAATAAGTGCTTATTCACTGAATAAATGTCTGTGATAACCCAACATTCAATGTGCTGAAAACAATACTCTCAAATCCATAGACCATAGCATGTGTAAAAAAAAAAAAAAATGTTTTTAAAACTGCAAAAAACTATTAATTACTATCTGATAAACCAAAAAAATAAATATTAAAAAATAAGTATACAATAAGTAACAGGGTCACTAATCCAGTGCTCAAGATAAGAAGTGAATGAAACTAAGCAGCTGCTGTAATCAAATATAACATTAAGGAGAAAGCAAAAAAGTTCTAAAGAAATAGGTTCTTTCCAGCTTAAGCAGCGCTCAAAAAAACTAAACAAAAAAAAAAACCACATAAAGTTAAAAAAAAAAAATGCTGCATATGAGCAACCAGCACTCTAAAAATATAAAAATTGTGACAGTCCAGTAATTTCTCATGAGACAGTTCATATCATTGCAGAAATGTTCCACCATCACCACACCTTGTGATTCCACTACCTATAGGAATTGCACTCACCAGACTCCTAATTATCAATCGTCCTAGTGAATCAAATTGCTGGTTGCTCATACGCAGCATTTTTTTTTAACTTTATGTGTTTTTTTGTTTGTTTTTTTAGCGCTGCTTAACCACGTCAATACTGGGCACTTTCGCCCCCTTCCTTCCCAGACCGATTTTCAGCTTTCAGCACTCTCGCACTTTCAATGACAATTGCCCAGTCGTGCTACGCTGTACCCAAATGACATTTTTATCATTTTGTTCGCACAAATAGAGCTTTCTTTTGGTGGTATTTATTCATGACTCCGTTTTTTATTTTTTGCAATATAAGCGAAAAAAGAGCGGAAATTTTGAAAAAAAAAAACAATATTTTCTTCTTTCTATTTTAAAAGAAATTCAATCAAATCAAATTTTGTCATAAATTTAAGCCAAAATGTATTCTGCTACATGTCTTTGGTAAAAAAAATCCTGTTACGTGTATCATAATTGGTTTGTGTGATCACTGACAGGTGTACGCAGATGATCGTGTACAGATGTGCGCAGGTGATCACGGACATATGTGTGCAGGTGATCATGTACAGATGTGTGCAGATGATCATGTACAGATGTGCTCAGGTGATCACGGACATATGTGTGCAGGTGATCATGTACAGATGTACGCAGATGATCATGTACAGATGTGCGCAGGTGATCACAGACATATGTACGCAGATAATCATTGGAACATGTGATTTTACTGTTAAATCTGTAGGGGACAGGTGTTTTTACTATGTGGTAACATGTGTGTGGGGACATGTGTGTTTTACATTGTATACTAGTTTTACATGTGTGTTTTACATTGTGTACATGTATTACATGTGTGTTTTACATTATGTACATGTATTACATGTGTGTTTTACATGTGTGTTTTACACTGGTGATCAGTGTGTAATAAGCTGTAAAAAACAGCTCATGCCGGCTGCAGCGATCCGCTCTCCTCACCGACAACTTCTGTGTGAGGAGAGGAGAGCCAATCACCTAGCAACCGGCTCTCTGTTTACATCATATGATGGCTGTGATTGGACACGGCCGTCATGTGATCAGGAGGGCCAATCAAAGAGCCCTCCTGCCGATCAGAGATGCGCCACGTCTGGGTGTTACGAGTGCATCGGGATTGCGCCGCTGTGCGGGCACACTAGCACGCATGATCCGCCTCCTTCTTAGGGACATTCCTGAACGTCCACTCAGAAGGAGAGAGCGCTCACCCGGCCATTTATGTGCAGTGGCTAGGTGGGAAGTGGTTAAGCTGGAAAAAACCTATTTCTTTGGAACTTTTTTGCATTCTCCTTAATATATTAAAAAATAAGTGTATAAAACTTAAAAAAAAAAGGACTGAATTTATATATACCTAATCTTTAACCACTTCAATACCAGGCACTTAGACACCTTCCCACCCGGCCCAATTTTCAGCTTTCAGCGCTGTCGCAATTTGAATGACAATTGCGCGGTCATGCTACACTGCACCCAAACAAATTTTTTATCATTTTGTTCCCACAAATAGAGCTTTCTTTTGGTGGTATTTGATCACCTCTGTGGTTTTTATTTTTTGCGCAACAAATAAAAAAAGACTGAACATTTTGAAAAAAAACAAGTTTTTCTTTGTTTCTGTTAAAACTTTTTGTAAATAAGTACGTTTTCTTCTTCAATGACGGGCACTGATATGGCTGCACTGACGGACACTGATACGGCGGCACTGATGGGCACCGATGAGGTGGCACCAATGAGGTGGCACTGATGAGGTGGCACTGACGGGCACTGACGATGGGCACTGATAGGCGGCACTGATGGGCACTGATAGGTGGCACTGATGGGCACTGATAGGTGGCACTGGTATGCGGCACTGATGGGCACTCATAGGTGGCACAGATGGGCACTCATAGGCGGCACTGATGGGCACTCATAGGTGGCATTGATGGGCACTCGTAGGTGGCATTGATGGTTACTTATGGGTGGCACTGATAGTTGGCACAGATGGGCATGGATGGGCACTGATAGATGGGCACTGATGGGCATGGATGGGCACTGACAGGTGGCACGAATGGACACTGATGGGTGGCACTGGTGACCCTGCTTGTTTGCAGTGATGCCCCTAAGGGTGGCATTGCTGAGTATCACTGCAACATAATAGTGCCAATCAGTGCCCATTTGTGGGCACTGATTGGCACAGATTTGGCACACTGGGCACATGTGGATGGCCATGGGGTACATACCTGGCCATCCACATGTTGCCCCTTCCCTGGTGGTCCTAGTGGCGATCCCTGGTGGTCCAGTGTGGTGATCTGCGGGGGGGCTGCGCTGATAAACAATCAGCGCAGACCCCCCCTGCCAGGAGAGCCGCCGATCGGCTCTCCTCTACTCGCGTCTGTCAGACGCGAGTGAGGAAGAGCCGATCAACGGCTCTTCCTATTGACAGCGTGATCAGCCGTGATTGGACACGGCTGATCATGTGGTAAAGAGTCTCCGCCGGAGGCTTTTTACCAAGATCAGTGTAGCGGTGTGTCAGACTGACACACCGCTCCACCGATCGCCGCGATGCGCGCCCCCGGGGGCGCGCTGCGGCATGTTATCCTGCTGGACGTCATATGACACCCAGTCAGGATAACAGAACCACTTCCCGGACGTCAATCCGCTATAGGGCGGGCGGGAAGTGGTTAAACTGTGCAAGACCATATATGTGCCATAATTATGTGTAAAAAAAAGAGAAAAAAAATTATACATAGTTAATTATTGAAATATTCTCTTAAAATTTAAAAATTCTTAATATCCCCCAAAGTGGATCTGTGCAAAAAAAAGTCCAAAAAATTCCTGAAACCCAAATCCCAGTTCTCAATCAAAAGAAAAGGCATGATCCAACACTTCTTATGCCCCATACACAACTTCTAATGCCCCGTACACACGGTCGGATTTTCCGACGGAAAATGTGTAATAGGACCTTGTTGTCGGAAATTCCGACCGTGTGTACACAAATCAGACGCACAAAGTGCCACACATGCTCAGAATAAATTAACAGAGGAAAGCTATTGGCTACTGCCCCGTTTATAGTCCTGACATACGTGTTTTATGTCACCTCGTTCAGAACGATCAGATTTTCCAACAACTTTGTGTGACCGTGTGTATGCAAGACAAGTTTGAGCCAACATCCGTCGGATAAAATCCTAGGATTTTGTTGTCGGAATGAATCAATGTGCCACCGTATGTACCGTATTCACCCCTTTTTAACAAATGAAACCACCAAGCTCCTCATTCACTCCCTTGTTATCTCTCGCCTTGACTATTGCAACTCCCTTCTCATTGGCTTACCTCTCCATAGGCTCCTCCCCTCTTCAGTCTGTCATGAATGCTGCTGCCAGACTTATCCACCTTACCAACCGCTCAGTGTCTGCCAACCCTCTACTTCAATCCCTACACTGGCTCCCAATCACCCAGCGAATTCAATTCAAAATACTAACCACAACATACAAAGCCATTCACAACTCTGCCCCGAGCTACATCACTAATCTTGTCTCCAAATATCACCCAAATCGACCTCTCCGCTCTTCTCAAGACCTCCTGCTTTCAAGCTCTCTCATCTCCTCCTCCCATGCTCGTCTCCAGGATTTCTCCAGAGCCTCTCCCATCCTCTGGAACTCGCTACCTCCATCTATCCGGCTATCCCCTACTCTTGCTACCTTCAGGCTATCCCTGAAAACTCATCTCTTCAGGAAAGCCTATCACGTCTCCAACTAATCTCTTACCACTTCCACCAGCTCATTCCCCACAGTTACAACCTTTTGTACCACCTGCCCCACCCTATTAGATTGTAAGCTCTTCTGAGCAGGGCCTTCCTAATCCTCTTGTATTTTATTGTATTATAACTGTATTGTCTCCCTTTTATATTGTAAAGTGCTGCGTAAACTGTTGGTGCTGTATAAATCCTGAATAATAATAATAATAATAATAATAATAATAATAATAATAATGTACAGGGCATTAGATTCAGATGGTTAATGTGCTCCTTTCATCAGAAAAGTTCTAAAGCGACTCACCAACAGTTGTGGCTGGTAAAATTATAAACCAGCAATTTACCAGCCACAACTGTTGGTGAGTCACTTTAGAACTTTTCTGATTGTCTATGGATTTAGATTTTTATAAAGTCTGTCTTTTCTAGAATGAATACATAATTAATACATAATCAATACATATTTAATACATATATTAATACATATAATACATATATAATTGTTACAACAATTGTGGATATTCCAGAGCTTTGCGCTGCAAACTTATTTATTGAATTAGAAAAATGCACACAAAAAAAGAAACGTAAATATTTTCTTATTTTATTAACAATATTCATTTTATATTATTAATGTTATATTATTCATAGTAGATGAAGACTACTCAAGGTAAATATGACAGTAACTGGTGGGGAGAAAAAACTCTGCAATCCTGTAGGTGGGGCAGCTGGTTTGGAGGTTGGGGGGGGGCTGTGGACTAGGATTATGTTTCATATTGCACTCCAAATCTGGGACATAACATAAAACAAGTTCTAAATAGGTGGAGTAACATTTACATTTTCTTTCTCTTTGCTACCAACAAACCAATACAAGGGAGATGTGTATGTCTCATCTATGATGATTAAAAACAGAATCTAAGGAATCAATTTGCACACCCAACAGGCTAAGATATGCTATTTCTCATACATTTGTAAACAATAATTGGCAAACAAAATCAAAGTAAATCATTGAAATGTTTCTTAAAAAAAAAAAAATAAGACTTTGCATTCTTAAGGCCGGGTTCACCTATGTGCGGCCGCGGTTTCCAGCATGGGGGGGCCCGGTGCGCTTCTGTTCACCGGTTCTGGTTTTGCCTGAATTTTCACCTGAACCAGACCCAAAAAACGCACAGGACCCTTTTGGAATTCTCACTGCTAGCCGCCCCCCGGAAATGTGCGAAACCGGCTCCATTGAGAGCCGGTCACACTCACATGTCATGCGAATTGGAAAAGGAAGAAAAAAAAAAACGCATCCAATTCACACATATGTGAACCCGGCCTAAATAAGCAAAAATAATGTTGAAATGGGTTCCATCGGTCTCATCCGGTGACATCCAGTCCTAGGTGCGGACTACAAAGATTATATCAGGATGGCCAGAGCCGGGATAAGGAGAGTCCAGAGTATGTAAGCGCCTGGGAAAAGAAATACTTTCATGTTATTTTACTTTTCTGAGACAACCTGCAGCAGAGTCTAGACTACATTGGCCGCCATGCTGGACGAATCTCTATTAAATGAATGTAAATATTTAAACACATAAAGTGGTTCCTTAATTGGTACATGGAGACAGATAGAGGTACACTCAAGCTGTTTTGCATACACATGGTCACACCAAATTTTGACCGCCAAGAACGCGGTGACGTACAACACGTACGACGGCACTAGAAAAGGGAAGTTCAATAGCCAGCGTGCCACCCTTTGCGCTCCTTCTGCTAATTTTGTCGGAACAGCATACAAACGAGCGTTTTTTCCTATAATAATTTGTTCCGTCGGAAAAATATAGAACGTGTTCTCTATCTAAGTCCGTCTGAATTTTCGACGGAAAAAGTCCGATGGGGCATACACACGGTCGAATATATGATGAAAAGCTCCCATGAGACTTTTTCTGACGGAAATGAGGACGGAAATGTGTACACGGCATGAGGACGCGTTTCGCATTTGGTAATCTCATTCTCCTTATGTTGCAAAATTTTGGAAATAGGTATATAATCTCATCTACAAAAACTTGAATCTTAAAAAAAAATAATGCTTCCTTCTAAATAAACCCAACCCTTGCGTTTCTTTTTAAAGCTGGCTACGAAAATATCAGCCAGCATTCCACGTCTGTGTTTACATTCAGAAGGAACAGCCGGGCATCTCCCAGCAGGCAGATTCATGAGATCTTATCACTGCGCTACAGAGAAACCGAATATAAATAAAGCAGCTACTTTAAAAGAAATACTGAAGGTAAACAATACCTCAAGGTAAATAGTGGCGCTGAACACACAATAATGTGGACAATACACAGATATATTACACACCCAGTGAATAGTAGTGCATAAAAAATGAACATAACAAGAAATAGTTCATAATAAATGATGTCCAATAATGGATAAATAATCCGTGATAAAGATCAGTTGATTGAGTGACTTGACACATCACCACGTGATAGAAAACGTGTCTCCACTTCCCCAATTGGAAGTACACTCACCGACACTAATTGCCTCACACTCTCATGTTCGGCAAAAAGAGCATTGCACCCCTACAGGGTTGTGGATATCCCGTCAATCGATCCAAGCATCCAAAGACCAATAGGAATCCATAATATGTAAAGAAAAAACTCCAAAAATGTGCAATAATGTCAAGAAAACGTAATTTATTAAAACCGCAGAGGCCTAATGGTAATACACTTACAAGAAGGCAAAATAAAAAGTGCATTGGTATTGTAAACAGACACCAAGAAAATCCCAGTCCCGACGTGTTTTGTCAGCACAACTTCTTCCTGGGATTGATCCCAATCCCAGGAAGAAGTCATAATTATGAAACGCGTCGGGACATGGCTGTACGGCAACCGGAAGTGACATTTACGTATCACCGGAAGTGACACTCCGTGTGTACTGGCTTGTTGGACGGGTGAAATACAGTGCCCATCCTTATGTTCGCTGTGACTGGGATATGCATGGTCTCTGTTTACCATACCAATGCACTTTTTATTTTATTTTGTGCATTTGGAGTTCTTTTTTCCTTTACATATTATGGATTCCTATTGGTCTTTGGATACTTGGATCGATTAACGAGATATCCACAACCCTGAGGGGTGCAATGCTTTTTTGCCGAACATGAGAGGGTGTCAAGTCACTCAATCAACTGATCTTTATCACAGATTATTTATCCATTATTGGACATCAATTATTTTGAATTATTTCTTGTTATGTTCATTTTTATGCACTACTATTCACTGGGTGTGAGAAATATATATGTGTATTGTTCACATTATTGTGTGTTCAGCGCCACTATTTACCTTGAGGTTATCTTTGGTAGACTTTGTTTATTTAAACTTAGATTTTTACCTACAAGTTGGCTTATAAGAAAGCGTACCTGCAGGTAAAATGAATATCTCCTAAACTCCAAAAAACTAGCCAGTGACGTCAACGGCGCATGCGCTCTGAAAGAATGTCTGTAAGAGTCCAGGGCGCCAACCCGCATTTGCGCAGAAGACTTGATGGAAAAAGGGCAGGATAATGCCCAGTACGTGCACAGGAAGTGACCTCAACCTGATGGAAAAAGGTGGGAAAATACCCAGGAGGTGCACAGGAAATTACATCAACCTGATGGGAAAAGGCGGGAAAATCCCCAGGAGGCACACAGGAAGTGACCTCAAACTTCCCTATATAAGCCCAGACACTCCCAGATTGCTGGATTATCTTCAGCACCCCCTTGTTCCTGTGCTAGTGTGTGATCTGTCTGGACTTGTTGTGACCTGGAAACCTGTTTGACTACTCTTAATTGCTGCTTGCCTTTGACCTCAGATTTGTACCTTAACCATTCTACTTCTTTGCCCCTTTTGTACTCAGCTGCCAGATTGGAACTGACCCCTCTTCTTCTGATTAACCCTTTTATGCCTCGTTGCCCAACTGGACTTGACCTTGGCTCGGATGCTGTACTAAGGCTTGCATGGCGCTCTGCACTCTTGGCATGCCTGCCACTCAGAGTCCCCACCAAGTCTCTCTCTCCAACTCCAGAGGCATTAAGGACCCGAGGTGCAAGGGAGGCCTCCCCACTACTTTGGTCTCACATCAGGTACGTGGCCCTCGTGACAAAGGCATATTCTTGTGCTCTGTGCTGCAGCCATGACTCCTGTGCACATGCACCGGAGAGACATCATGGTGGCTTGGCCATTCAAGCAGCAGCAGCCTGAAAACTTGGAAGGAAGACTGGGTAAAGGTGGAAGTGGTGACAGTGTGCCACTAAGGGGCTATGTCTCAAAGATTTCATAATGTGCTAGACTGAGATGAGTATTACCTTGCAGGAGGAATGTTTTCTAAAGTTTATTACAGCTTTAACATCAAGAGTAATACAGCTGATAAATATATAACTTCCCTCTGCAGCACCCGGGGGGCTGATGAAAACCCCATTTAGTTGGCCCATTCACCAAAAAATCTAATTCTACAACAGTCCAAACCTCATTCCTATCCAACATCTCACGAGGGACTTATCACCACGATAAGTCAGGAAAACCTTGGTCACCACTTATCTCCGGCTTTTCCCCATTTATCACATGTACACCACAGTCTCCATCTGAATTTCTATGTGTCAGGGTGACAACTCATGAGTAGGGATGAGCCGAACACCCCCCCAGTTCGGTTCGCAGCAGAATATGCAAACAGGCAAAAAATTTGTTTGAACACGCGAAGACCGTTAAAGTCTATGGGACACGAACGTGAAAAATCAAAAGTGCAAATTTTAAGGGTTAATATGCAAGTTATTGTCATAAAAAGTGTTTGGGGACCCGGGTCCTGCCCCAGGAGACATGTATCAATGCAAAAAAAGTTTTAAATTTTTTTTCGACAGCAGTGATTTTAATAATGCTTAAAGTGAAACAATAAAAGTGAAATACTCCTTTAAATTTTGTACCTGGGGGTTTCTATAGTATGCCTGTAAAGGGGCGCATGTTTCCCGTGTTTAGAACAGTTCAAGTCAAAATGACATATCCAAAGGAAAAAAAGTCATTTAAAAGTACTAGCAGTAGCGCCGGCTGCTTTAATGAATTGTTGGGTCTCTGCAATATTCATAAAAGTCATTGAAAAAAATGGCCTGGGATATCCCCACAGTGCATTACCAGGCCCTTTGGGTCTGGTATGAATATTAAGGGGAACCCCAAACCAAAATGTAAAAAAAAAATGCGTGGGGATCCCCCCAAATTCCATACCAGGCCCTTCAGGCCTGGTATGGATATTAAGGGGAACCAAGTGCTAAAATTCTTTTTAAAATGGCGTGGGGTCCCCCTCAAAATCCACACCAGACCTTTCAGGTCTGGTATGGATTTTAAGGGGAACCCTGCGCCAAAATAAAAAAATGGCGTGGGGGTCCCCCTAAAAATCCATACCAGACCCTTATCCGAGCATGCAACCTGGCAGGCTGCAGGAAAAGAGGGGGGAAGAGACAGCGTCCCACCCCCTCCTGAACCGTACCAGGCCACATGCCCTCAACATGGGGAGGATGTCCCCATGTTGATGGGGACAAGGGCCTGATCCCCACAACCCTTGCTCCGGTGGTTGTGGGGGTATGCTGGCAGGGGGCTTATCGGAATCTGGAAGCCCCCTTTAACAAGGGGAACCCCAGATCCCACCCCCCCTGTGTGAAATGGTAATGGGGTACAAATTTACCCCTACCATTTCAGAAAAAAAGGGTCAAAAAGTTAAAAAAGACAAGAGATGTTTTTTGACAATTCCTTTGTTAATGTCTTCTTTCCCTGCTTCTGCTTCCATCTTCTTCTGGTCTTCATTCGGTTTTCTTCCTCCATCTTGTTCTTCCCCCACTTCTTCCTCTGCTTCTTCCTCTTCTTCCTCCTCTTCTTCCTCCGATCCTCTGCTTCTTTCTTCGGTCTTCTTGTCCGCATCTTCCTCCGGCTTCTTGTTCCCTGCTTAGTTCTTCAGACGATCCACATCAATGGTAGGTTCCTGCTGTGTGACGCTTTGGTTCTTCTGACAGTTCTAATATAACTGAGGGCGGGGCCACCCGGTGACCCCGCCCCCCTCTGACACACAAGGACTTCACAGGGACTTCCCTATGGCTACCCCCGTGGGGTCAGAGGGGGCGGGGTCACCGTTTAGAAATGTCATTTTGCTGTCAGACTGTTCTAAACACAGGAAACATGCGCCCCTTTACAGGCATACTATAGACACCCCCCAGGTACGAAATTTAAAGGGATATTACACTTTTATTGTTTTACTTTAAGCATTATTAAAATCACTGCTCCAGAAAAAACAGTCATTTTTAAAACTTTTTTTTGCATTGATCCATGTCCCCTGGGGCAGGACCCAGGTCCCCAAACACTTTTTTATGAAAATAACTTGCATATTAGCCTTTGAAATGAGCACTTTTGATTTCTCCCATAGACTTTTAAAGGGTGTTCTGCGGCTTTGGAATTTTCCGCGAACACCCCAAATTGTTCGCTATTCATCGAACGGGCGAACAGCCGATGTTCGAGTCAAACTCATGTTCGACCCGAACAGACAGCCCATCCCTACTCATGAGCACAATTAGGGGACTGTTGTCACACCACAACTGAAAGTGTCTGAACAAGGACCTTCCTGGCAGGATCACAGAGGAATATAAGCCTATAACTTAAATATCAAAGTGTTTTTCAGTTCCCCTCATCCCTATTTATGATAAAAAAATGTAAAGATAATACAAAAACTTACTAGTGATGGTGGAAGGACCGGATTCTGTAGAGAATAAAAACAGATAACATGTCAGTGGAATAAAGATTGTATAAATTACTGATTACATTGGGTAGTCAAAACATTCACAGTGCACCATTGATTAATCCAATCATTCATGAAATGATCAATGAGCTCTATGACACCATACTGTATGACAGGTGTAAGGCCTACTTTATGATTCAGACAAGTGTGGAAATTGAAATGTCTCTTAGTTTCCAGACAAGCCCACCACCATTGTCAGTGACCACTGGGTATCTGCATTTTTAGACTTCCCCCAATAAATTAGTGAATTCTTCTATATATAATGACTCATAGTTACATAGTTACATAGTAGGTGAGGTTCAAAAAGACCATCAAGTCCAACATTTGTGTGTGATTATATGTCAGTATTACATTGTATATCCCTGTATGTTGCGGTCGTTCAGGTGCTTATCTAATAGTTTTCTTGAAATTATCGATGCCCCCCACTGAGACCACCACTTGTGGAAGGGAATTCCACATCCTTGCCACTCTTATGCCCTGTACACACGGTCGGATTTTCCGACGGAAAATGTGTGATAGGACTTTGTTGTCGGAAATTCCGACCGTGTGTGGGCTCCATCACACATTTTCCATCGGATTTTCCGACACACAAAGTTTGAGAACAGGCTATAAAATTTTCCAACAACAAAATCCGTTGTCGGAAATTCCGATCGTGTGTACACAAATCCGACGCACAAAGTGCCACGCATGCTCAGAATAAATAGAGAGATGAAAGCTATTGGCCACTGTCCCGTTTATAGTCCCGACATACGTGTTTTACGTTACCGCGTTCAGAACGATCGGATTTTCCGACAACTTTGTGTGACCGTGTGTATGCAAGACAAGTTTGGGCCAACATCTGTCGGGAAAAATCCTAGGATTTTGTTGTCAGAATGTCCGATCAATGTCCGACCGTGTGTACGGGGCATTACAGTAAAGAACCCTCTACATAGTTTAAGGTCAAACCTCTTTTCTTCTGTTTTGTTAAACTCCCTTGTGTGAAAAAGTTTTATCCCTATTGTGGGGTCACCAGTCCGGTATTTATATATTGTGGGGTCACCAGTCCGGTATTTGTATATTGTGGGGTCACCAGTCCGGTATTTGTATATTGTGGGGTCACCAGTCCGGTATTTGTATATTGAAATCATATCCCCTCTCAAGCGTCTCTTCTCCAGAGAGAATAAGTTCAGAGCTCACAACCTTTCCTCATAACTAAGATCCTCCAGACCCTTTATTAGCTTTGTTGCCCTTCTTTGTACTCGCTCCATTTCCAGTACATCCTTCCTGAGGACTGGTGCCCAGAACTGGACAGCATACTCCAGGTGCGGCCGGACCAGAGTCTTGTAGAGCGGGAGAATTATCGTTTTATCTCTGGAGTTGATCCACTTTTTAATGCCAATATTCACTTTGCTTTGCTTGCAGTAGCTTGGCATTGCATGCCATTGCTGAGCCGATCATCTACTAGGACCCCCAAGTCCTTTTCCATCCTAGATCCCCCCAGAGGTTCTCCCCCCAGTCTATAGATTGCATTCAGATTTTTGCCACCCAAATGCATTATTTTACATTTTTCTACATTGAACCTCATTTGCCATGTAGTTGCCCCTCCCCCATTAATTTGTTCAGATCTTTTTGCAAGGTTTCCACATCCTGCGGAGAAGTTATTGCCCTGCTTAGCTTAGTATCGTCTGCAAATACAGAGATTGAACTGTTTATCCCATCCTCCAGATCGTTTATGAACAAATTAACCACTTCAGCCACGGAAATGTGGCTGCTCAATGACCGGGCCATTTTTGCGATACGGCACTGCGTCATTTTAACTGACAATTGCACAGTCGTGCGACGTTGTACCCAAAGAAAATGGACAGCCTTTTTTTCCCACAAATAGAGGTTTCTTTTGGTGGTATTTGATCACCTCTGCATTTTTTATTTTTTGCGCTATAAACAAAAAAAGAGCGACAATTTTGAAAAAAAATACAATATTTTGTACTTTTTGCTATAATAAATATCCCCAATTTTTTTAAAAAAAGCTAACCTTTTCCTCAGTTTAGGCCGATATGTATTCTTCCACATATTTTTGGTAATAAAAATCACAATAAGTGTATATTGATTGGTTTGCGCAAAAGTTATAGTGTCTACAAAATAGGGGATAGATTTATGGCATTTTTATTATTATTATTTTTTTTACTAGTAATGGCTGCGATCTGCATCTTTAGCGGGACTGCGACATTATGGGGGACACATTGGAACTTTTGACACTATTTTGGAACCATTGACATTTATACAGCGATCAGAGCTATAAAAATGCACTGGTTACTGTGTAAATGTCACTAGCAGGGTTAACACTAGGGGGCGATCAAGGGGTTAAATGTGTTCCCTAGGTGTGTTCTAATTGTAGGGAGAATGGGAGTGACTGGAGGAAATGACAGATCGTTGTTCCTAGCTAGTATGAACTCACGATCTGCCTCTCCTCTCCTCATAGAACAGGGATTTGTGTGTTTACACACACACACGTCCCTGTTCTGGCTCTCGTGCCCGTGATCACGCGTGGCCGGCGGTCATCGCGACTACCGGCCATGAGCATCGTCCCCCCCACAGCGCAGCGGGCACGCGTGAGCGCCTTCTATCCCGCTTAAAGGGACCGACATACAGCTACAACGGTTCGTGGGATCGTGCCGACCTGCCACAGTATAATGACGGCGGCTAGACGGCAAGCGGTTAAACAGGATTGGTCCCAGCACAGAACCCTGGGGGACCCCACTTCCCACCCCTTACCATTCTGAGTATTGACCATTTATCATCACACTATGAACTCGCCCTTGTAGCCAGTTTTCAAGTTTTCATGATTGAGATCCATTAATGGATCCAGCTTCTACTGCTTAACTGCCACAAAGGAAGCTATTTCATTTTACCCAGATCACTCCTTGGACCCCAAACGTCTCTCATACCTTACAGAATATCGGGGTCTTATTATAAAAAGATGGCATGTGCCCAGGGCTGGACTGGGTCAAAAATATGGCCCTAGACTTCATCCAGACCGGTCCACTTTAATTTTGCAAACAGGTACAAAAACGAGTGAAGAAGTGATGTGGGAGGGCTAACGTCATGCAGGAACATTGCTACAGCCTCATTTGCTGGAATTTCAGAAGCCGGCATTGCTGCACAGCCATTGGCTGCCTTTCAGCAATGCAGCTGCGCTGAGGTTGCGCACTATGAAGTGAGGTGATGGGCAGTGTGGATGACAGGTCTCTCCCATACTGGGCGGCCAGACAAAACTGCCCCCCCGGCCAGCCAACCCCGATGGCCACGCAAGCCCCCCCCCTTCACTAGCCATTCTACTTTATTTCTCTTATAGGCAGTATAGCAGTGCTCAAATTAATGGCTGCGCGGCTCACGCAGTCATTACTTTGACAGGCTGTCCCTGAAGCCGGCCCACTGAGCCATCGGCCCACCGGGAGATTCCCGGTAGTCCCGATGGTCAGTACATACCTGCATGTGCCTGTGGTTCAGAGCTCAGGGCTGACTCTTACATCTTATTGGCTCATATCTATGAAGGGCAGATTCATCAACCAAATGGCAGGGGCAGGGAAGAGTTGGCTTAAGTATTCAGCTCCAGAGTCTTGTAGACACTGGCCTATTATAGCAACCGGGGGTTTGGGGATTTCATAAGGTCTCTGCAAGGTATGTGAGTCTTCAGGTATAGAACACACTTTCTTCTAGAATATTCCCTTTAGGAAACTTTTCTAGGTGTGTATTGAGGGACAAAAATAGGACAAAAGTGTACGGAATGTTGGATGGTTTACTCATCACCATATATAATGTAAAACAAGAGCAACCAATCAATGATATGATCATCACATTATATTGTAGAAGCATAAAATAATCCACAGGACTTCCACCATTGTGATCTTATAGAAGAATAAAACACTTACTAGAAGTGGTGGGGGGAATAGCTTCTGGAAAATAGAATAAATAATATGAAATTAATACATATTAATACATATTCTTTTTAAATGTGTAAAATTGGATTAGGTCAGGGATAAAGTTTCACTGTTCAGGGTTACACTTTAAGAATAGGTTAAAGCAACATTGAATCAATTTTTATGTGAGATGGTTATACTATTACTTAAATGCCCTTACTATTCTTTTGAATTAGATTTGTATTGAGGGACAAAAATAGGAGAAAAGTGTACGGAATGTTGGATGGTTTACTCATCACCATATATAATGTACAACAAGAGCAACCAATCAATAATATGATCATCACATTATATTGTACAAGTATAAAATAATCCACAGGACTTCCACCATTGTGATCTGATAGAAGAATAAAACACTTACTAGGAGTGGTGGGAGGAATAGGTTCTGGAAAATAGAATAAATGATATGAAATTAATACATATTATCAGACACAATGACATAATTCATTGATACTTGTATGTCCGGTTTGGATGTCTGAAATTTGGGGGCTGGGCATTTGCAATCAAAGCAAATATGATAATCACTGTAGGCCCTCATGGTCCCCCAACTTTAACCGATCCCTAACAATTGTCATTCACCTGTCCCTTCTCTGGCCTTAGTGACATTTTCTTTTTAAGCATGTCAAATAAGATTAGGTCAGAGATAAAGTTTCACTGTTAGGGTTACACTTTAAGAATGGGTTAAAGCAACATTAAATCCATTTTTATGTGAGATGGTTATACTATTACTTAAATGCCCTTACTATTCTTTTGAAAAAAAAAAATGTTTTTACTCTGCTTACTGTGCCTGAGCCACGCTGGCCAACTTCAGGTAGGTCGGTGCCCCTTTTGCCCTCTGGGACCCATGGAGTCTCACCAGAGTCTCCTGTTCCTGAGCACTCATGTGTATAACTACAACCTTACCATTCCCAGTGCTGAGCATGGAGGCAGAGTGAGAGGGGCACAGAATTAAAGTCTGTGGCTTGCAGTTCAGCTTGGCTTTGGCTCTGCGTCCTCAAGAATGGCTATATATAAGGTTGTAGCTCTAAATGGTAGCACACATGAGCAGGAGAATCCAGTGAGACCCCATGGGTCCCAATGGGCACCTACATACCCGAAGTTAGCCAGCACAGCAAGGGGACAATTAGAGGAGCAAGAAGACAGTAACAATATTTTAAAAGCAAAAAACATGTACATCACACTATAAGCACATCATTTTAAAAACATGGCTTTAATCTGACTTTAACTTACCCCCAATGTTAATGTTTAACCTTTATTACTGAAACCTCATCCCTAACCTAATCCTGAAAATGAACCCTTAACTGTCCTCAACTTATCCTGATGTCTAACTCCAACATTTAACCGTTCACCTAACTTTCACTTTCACCCCCTTCCTGCCCAGGCCAATTTTCAGCGCTCTCACACATTGTATGACAATTACACGGTCATTCAACACTGTACCCATATGACATTTTTTTTTCACACAAATAGAGATTTCTTTTAGGTGGTATTTAATCACCACTGGGGGGAGTTATTTTTTGCTACATTAGTAAACTTTTTTGCTACATGAGAAAACGTTTGCAAACAAGTCATTTTTCTCCTTCACTGATGTGCATTAACGAGGCTTCACGGATGGGCACTGGTAGGCACTGATGAGGTGGTCCTGATGGACACTGATAGGTGGTATTGATGGGCACTGATCAGGCAGCATGGGTTTTAGGGATGAGCCCGCGGTTCGAGACGAACGTAAGTTCAACTCGAATATCAAGTGTTCGCCTGTTCACAGAATTCCGAATTATGGGGCGTTCGCGGGAAATTTGAGCGCCGGAGAAGGCCTCATAGTGCACTGCGAGATCGCAGTGCATTGATGTCCGATGATTGGCCAAAGCATGCACCTGACCTGCATGCTTTGGCCAATCACAGCGCGGTCTGATGTGAGAGCCATGATTGGCCAAAAGCAGCCTGCCTTTGGTCAATTATGGCTCAGGGGGCTGAGTCCACACCCCACAATATGTAAGGCTGCTTACATAGCGGCTGTACATAATGTAATGAATGAGAGCAGCAAAATTACATTTCTAAAGGAAAAAATGTCATTTAAAATTGCTTGCAGCTGTAATGTATTGCCGGATCCCAGCAATATAGATAAAAATCATTGAAAAAAATGGAGTGGATTCCCCCCAAGTTCACAACAGGCCCTTTGGGTCTGGTATGGATATGGCGGTTCGCGGGATCGTGCCGACCTGCCGCCGTATGATGATGGCGGCTGGTCGGCAAGCGGTTAAACAGGATTGGTCCCAGCACAGAACCCTGGGGGACCCCAC
Organism: Aquarana catesbeiana; assembly: GCA_037953035.1. Taxonomy (NCBI): domain Eukaryota; kingdom Metazoa; phylum Chordata; class Amphibia; order Anura; family Ranidae; genus Aquarana; species Aquarana catesbeiana. The sequence continues at coordinate 2,904,780 of JBBHAA010000878.1, forward strand.
CTCCCACCCCTTACCATTCTGAGTATTGCCCATTTATCATCACACTATGAACTCGCCCCTGTAGCCAGTTTTCAAGTTTTCATGATTGAGATCCATTAATGGATCCAGCTTCTACTGCTTAAATGCCACAAAGGAAGCTATTTAATTTTACCCAGATCACTCCTTGGACAACAAACATCTCTCATACCTTACAGAATATCGGGGTCTTATTATAAAAATATGGCATGTGCCCAGGGCTGGACTGGGTCAAAATTATGGCCCTGGACTTCATCCAGACCGGTCCACTTTAATTTTGCAAACACGTACAAAAACAAGTGAAGAAGTGAAGTGGGAGGTCTAACGTCATGCAGGAACATTGCTACAGCCTCATTTGCTGGAATTTCAGAAGCCGGCATTGCTGCACAGCCATTGGCTGCCTTTCAGCAATGTAGCGGCGCTGAGGTTGCGCACTATGAAGTGAGGTGATGGGCAGTGTGGATGACAGGTCTCTCCCATACCGGCCTGCCCGGACAAAACTGCCCCCCGGCCGGCCAACCCTGATGGCCACGCAAGCCCCTCTAGACGGCCAACACTGATGGCCACCAAAGCCCCCCCTTCACTAGCCATTAGCCATTTTACTTTTTTCTCTTATAGGCAGTACAGCGGTGCTCAAATTAATGGCTCTGCAGGCCGCGCAGCCATTACTTTAACAGGCTGTCCCTGAAACCGGCCCACTGAGCCATCAGCCCACTGGGAAACTCCCGGTAGTCCTGATGGTCAGTACATACCTGCATGTGCCTGTGGTTCAGAGCTTAGTGCTGACTCTTACATCTTATTGGCTCATATCTATGAAGGGCAGATTCATCAACCAAATGGCAGGGGCAGGAAAGATTTGGCTTAAAGTGGATGGCCACCCTGAAAAAAATAAATCACCAAAAATCCTAAAAAAAATAAAAAAAAACAATTGAAAAAAAAATTAAACTTACCTAAACCCTTGTTGCTAGGCAGTCTTCCTGATCTGCCTCTTCCTTTTCTGCGGTGTGTTTTTCTCCTCGGTGAGTGGCCCCGTTGTCTTCTGGGAACCTTGTGTGTTCCCAGAACACCATGGGGCCATTCACAGAGCGCCGTGCTGCTCACGTGTGCGCAGTAGGAAACTGGCAGTGAAGCAGCAAGGCTCCACTGCCTGTTTCCCTTACCTAGGATGGCGGTGCCCAGACCCGAGAGCCAAGGGACGGGTCGGCCCCGGGCAGCCGACATCGTGGGCACCCAGGACAGGTAAGTACTTATTTAAAGTCAGCAGCTACAGTGTTTGTAGCTGCTGACTTTTACAAATCCCGCTTTAAGTATTCAGCTCCGAAGTCTTGTAGACACTGGCCTATTATAGCAACCAGGGATTGGGGGTTTTCATGAGGTCTCTGCAAGGTATGTGAGTCTTCATACAGGTATAGAACACACTTTCCTCTATAATATTCCCTTTAGGAAACTTCTTTAGATTTGTATTGAGGGACAAAAATAGGAGAAAAGTGTACGGAATCTTGGATGGTTTACTCATCACCATATATAATGTACAACAAGAGCAACCAATCAATGATATGATCATCACATTATATTGTACAAGTATAAAATAATCCACAGGACTTCCACCATTGTGATCTGATAGAAGAAAAAAACACTTACTAGGAGTGGTGGGGGGAATAGTTTCAGGCCCAGGTTCTGTAAAATAGAATAAATGATATAAAATTAATACATATTATCAGACACAATGACATAATTCATTGTTACTTGTATGTCCGGTTTGGATGTCTGAAATTTGGGGGCTGGGCATTTGAAATCAAAGCAAATATGATAATCACTGTAGGCCCTCATGGTCCCCCAACTTTAACCCATCCCTAACAATTGTCATTCACCTGTCCCTTCTCTGGCCTTAACACTTAAAGTGACATTTTCTTTTTAAGCGTGTAAAATAAGATTAGGTCAGAGATAAAGTTTCACTGTTCAGGGTTACACTTTAAGAATGGGTTAAAGCAACATTAAATCCATTTTTATGTGAGATGGTTATACTATTACTTAAATGCCCTTACTATTCTTTTGAAAAAAAAAATGTTTTTACTCTGCTTACTGTGCCTGAGCCACGCTGGCCAACTTCAGGTATGTCGGTGCCCCTTTTGCCGTCTGGGACCCATGGAGTCTCACCAGAGTCTCCTGTTCATGCGCACTCATGTGTATAACTACAACCTTACCATTCCCAGTGCTGAGCATGGAGGCAGAGTGAGAGGGGCACAGAATTAAAGTCTGTGGCTCACAGTTCAGCTTGGCTTTGGCTCTGCGTCCTCAAGAATGGCTATATATAAGGTTGTAGCTCTAAATGGTAGCACACATGAGCAGGAGAATCCGGTGAGACCCCATGGGTCCCAATGGGCACCTACATACCCGAAGTCAGCCAGCACAGCAAGGGGACAATTAGAGGAGCAAGAAGAAAGTAACAATATTTTAACAGCAAAAACCATGTACATCACACTATAAGCACATCATTTTAAAAACATGGCTTTAATCTGACTTTAACTTACCCCCAATGTTAATGTTTAACCTTTATTACTGAAACCTCATCCCTAACCTAATCCTGAAAATGAACCCTTAACTGTCCTCAACTTATCCTGATGTCTAACTCCAACATTTAGCCAATGTTCAGCTTTCAGCGCTCTCACATTTTGTATGACAATTACGCGGTCATTCAACACTGTACCCATATGACATTTTTTTTTTCACACAAATAGAGATTTCTTTTAGGTGGTATTTAATCACCACTGGGGGGGGGGGGGGGTTATTTTTTGCTAAAATTGTAAACTTTTTTGCTACATGACAAAACGGTTTGCAAACAAGTAATTTTCTCCTTCACTGATGTGCACTTACGAGGCTTCACGGATGGGCACTGGTAGGCACCTGTATGTTTTGGGCAATCACTCTGATGTGAGAGACATGATTGGCCAAAGGCAGGGTGCCTTTGGTCAATCATGGCTCAGGGGGCTAAGTCCACGCCCGACACTATATAAGGCTGCTTACATAGCGGCCGTACATAGTGTAATGAATGAGAGCAGCAAAACCACATTTCTAAAGGAAGAAAATGTCATTTAAAATTGCTTGTGGCTGTAATGTATTGCCGGGTGCCGGCAATATAGATAAAAATCATTGAAAAAAATGGTGTGGGTTCCCCCCCCCAGTCCACAACAGGCCTTTGGGTCTGGTATGGATATTAAGGGGAACCCTGCGCCAAAATTTAAAACAAATGATGTGGGGTCCCCCCCAAAATCCATACCAGGCCCCTCAGGTCTGGTATGGACTTTAAAGGGGAACCCTATGCCAATTATTTTTACAAAAATTGTGTGCCCCCCCAAATCCATTATCTGAGCACACAACCAGGGCAGGCCTCAGGAAAAGGGGGGGAACGAGAGAGCCCCCCCTCCTGAACCGTACCAGGCCACATGCCCTCAACATGTTGTATGAGACAAAGGCCTCATTCCCACAACCCTTGCCCGGTGGTTGTGGAGGTCTGCGGGTGGGGGGCTAATCAGAATCTGGAAGCCCCCTTTAACAAGGGGGCCCCCAGATCCCGCCCCCCCATGTGAATGAGTATTGGGTACATTGTACCCCTACCCATTCACCAAAAAAAGTGTCAAAAAAGCAGAAATGACAGCAGTTTTGGACATTTCCTTTATTTAAAAAAAGGTTCCCGCAATGTCCATTCATCTTCAATCACGGCACCGACGGTCCCCAAAAAATGACGTCACATGATGGCAGGGTCACCCGGTTATGTCACTGGGTGGCCCCGGCCTTGGCTATATAAGAGCTGTCACTGTGAAAAGACAGCAGTCGGTGGGACACCACCCATCTCAGGACAATTTTTTTTTTTAATAAAGGAATTGTCCAAAACTGTCTCCTGTCATTTTTACTTTTTTGACACTTTTTTGGTGAATGAGTAGGGGTACAATGTACTAAATACCCATTCACATGAGGGGGTGGGTGGTATCTGGTGGCCCCCTTGTTAAAGGGGGCTTCTAGATTCTGATAAGCCCCCCACCCGCAGACCCCCACAACTGCCGGGCAAGGGTTGTGGGGATGAGGACAAGGTGCTTTGGGGGGGATTCCAAAGCACCCTCCCCATGTTGAGGGCATGTGGCCTGGTACGGTTCAGGAGGGGGTGCTCCCTCATCCCTCCTTTTCCTATGGCCTGCCAGGTTGCGTGCTAAGATAAGGGTCTGGTATGGATTTGGGGGGGACCCCAACGTCATTTTTTTTAATCTACATTGCTGGGATCTGGCAATACATTACAGCCGCAAGCAATTTTAGATTACATTATTTCTTTTAGTAATGTCATTTTGCTGTGGAATGTTATAAATACGGGAAAGATGCGCTACTTTACAGGCAGACTAAGTACACCCTCAGGCACGATATTTAAAAGAATATTTCATTTTTATTGTTTCACTTTAAGCATTATTAAAATCACTGCTCCCGAAAAAACGTGTTTTTGGCATTGATACATGTCCCTGGGGCAGGACACGGGTCCCCAAACACTTTTTATGACGATAACTTGCATTTAAGCCTTTAAAATAAACACTTTTGATTTTTCATTTTTGTGTCCCATAGACTTTAACGGTGTTCGCACACATTTTTTGCCTGTTCGCATGTTGAACCAAACTGGGGGGTGTTTGGTTCATATCTAACTGGTGTGCACTGATGAGGCTGCATTTATAGGCGGCACTGGTGGGCACTGATAGGTGACACTGATGAGGAGGCACTGATTGGAAGCACTGATGAACACTGATTGGCAGCACTAGTGGGCACTGATAGGTGACACTGATGAGCACTGATTGGCAGCACCGGTGGGCACTGTTTTGACTGCACTGATTATCAGTGTAGATGTCCCTTTAACCCAAGCTGATTATCAGCCCTCTTCTTCCTTCCTTACGCTGTCAGTGTGATTGACCCTTTTCCTGATCTGTGATCAGCTGATTCCAAAGGACTCAGCGATGGCAGAGCATGCCGCTCGCATGGCTGCAGGAGGTGTGCGGGCAGTGCTGCCGCGGGAAGATGTCCATGGAAAAGTAAGCCCACGCTGTGGTCATCTTTTGGCTATAGTGTGGGCGGGAAGGGATTAAACATTAACTCTTAAAACTTAGCCTAATCCAAACACGAAATCTTCTCCCGCCTCCAAACCTTAAAGTGTGTATAACCCAAATACTAATGTTTTATAAAAAATCTCCCTTTTGTCATAGAAATGTAGTTATGTCAGGTTTTTATATTACTTTTATATGACTGACCATTTAGAAGCTGCGACTGTAACTGCCACTTTTTCTGGAAATGTTGTCTTGTTACAGGAAGTGGAAAAACATTGGCCCTACGAGCAGGGTCAACAGGTAATAAAACTATGTGATGGGGTGGACTCAGAAAAACAGTAACCGCTGTGTTGATTCACAGACTGCCCTGTATATGTCTTTTTATTGTCCATAGTTCCTCTTTAAGCAACCTAACCCTTACACTTCACCTCCTATTCCCCAACCCAAAGTCCAATGGTAACTCTACCCTTAACCTTTTTACCGCCAAAGACTAAAAATTCACAAGAAACTATTGGGCTGATATATTTCTGATTCAGTTCTTTTTTTTTTAGTAGATTAATGTACATCTGTCTGGTGTACTCCCTATCATGGTTCTCATCTCCTCCCCCTTCCTGCTCACTGATTGGTCCATGTCCTAATCTACTTTACATTGTAAAGAATTAATGATGTCCAGGAGAAATATGACAACCGTCCTCTGTACAAGTCTTCTTTCATCCTGGAATCATCTCTATTCTAAAAGGAGTTTTGGTACTATGAGATCATTAGAGACCTATTCCCCAAAAATGGGTAAAATCAACAAACATAAAGATAATGTAAGCATCCAAAAGACAAGTTTACCTGCTGATCGCTTAATTGGTCCAATTGTCATAGCAGAAGCATCATAAGTCTGGGCGTTTCCAGTTCCATCACTTCGACTCCCTGCCTTGGGGCAGTTCTATAAACAAACAAGACCATTGAGAAAAGACAGTTGGGTGATACGGAATAATCAGTGTAAGATATTCTCTATGAAATCATCACAGTATTCACAGTGCTAAGCTGATAAGATGATTGAATGGAGCTCAGGTTCACACCTTATCACCTTCACATGTAAAGAAAATCATTGGTAAACACTGTGCACTATATAGCTACATAAGTTGGTAAGTGGGCAGAGAATGGTGAATGGTTTGTGTGGCACCACCCACTTACCCATGGGAAGAGACTGAGCTCTTTATTTTGGGGTTTTGTGCTGGAAGTGAGGATGTGTAAATATCTTCTATTTTAATACAATTCTGCATCTCATACTCCATCATACAAAGACATTGTCGGCAATGGTGTTCCTCCAACCTTATGGTAACAGTTTGGTGAAGACCCTTTTCTGTTCCATCATGACTTGTCCATAAAGACATGGTGTGATCAGTCTGGTGTGAAGAAACTTCAGAGCCCTGACTTCATCCCTACTGAACACCTTTGGAATAATTTGGAACACTGATAGTAAGCCAGGTCTTCTCATTCATCATCAGTACCTGACCTTGACAAATGAGCACAAATTCCCACAGACACCCTCCAAAATTTAAATTCATGTTTGTTTTACACAATTCCCAATTGCCCAATACAATTTCTTGAACTGTGTATTTCTCAGCAGATCCACAGAAATTTTCAGGAGTAGAAAAACAAAAAAAAAAAAACCTAGAAATAGAGAATTCTTCACATTTCCTCCCCCATTTATGGACAGAAGTTATTAAATAATGCACATTTTCAACTATTTATTGAATGCTGCACCTGAGGAAAATATTGTAAGAATTGAACCTGTTTATATCCTAATTCCTGGCTTGAAGCAAATTCTTTTGTTATTGCATCGAATGTGGATAAGTGTTCTTTATGTCCAAGTTGTACATTAAATTTGGTGATTTTTTAAAAAATATGTTTATTTAAATATTTATAATGGTGAAGCTGCCTAACGTTGGCTGTTTGTGTGTCCTCTGTTATTGAACCGAGTAGCTTTGGTCTGTGATCACCATTTTCCTAAGAAGTCCCAATGAAAATCTCAACCATGATGTCATCGATTCTCAAATCAGACAATCTGGTAACTTGCTGATGCTCTGATTCCGCTGACTATATAGTTGCGGGATTGTTCAGTATGTGGAGAGTCATGGAGTTCATGAACTGTTTGCCTTACTTCTTACATTGTGTGACAACATTCGGGAGACTCAAGGGTTTGCAAATTGTTTTTTTTCTGATTCATTCATCACAAATAATCACTTAATGTATAGAACCAGGGCTTTTTTTCTCAAATAATAGGTGCTGGAACTCAACCACGACCCCTCAAAACCCCTCCCCCCACACACACACCCTCCAATTCACATCAAATAGTGGGTGTGGTCAGTCAAATTTCACGAACAGTAGGAGGGTATTAAAAGGGCATTAAATACCAGGATTGCATTACATACAGAGTGCAGAGTTGTCACTTGTAAACACAGAAATCGGACTTCTGTGTTTACAAGTGATTGTGGTGAGCAGCCCCCCCCCCCCCCCAAGCGTCTGAGCCAGAGGTGGTGGAACTGAGTTCCACCAAGTTCCCCCTGAATAAAAGCCCTTTATAGAACTGTCTGATAAAGTTATCTGAGCTGCTTGAACATCTTACAGATTGAATGTACTTAGACAATAAAAGTCATCAAAAAGAAACGTGAAAATAACTGCGCATCAAAAAGGTAATTATAAGTAAATTATAAAAAAAAAAAAAAAACAAGCTGCGAAATCCTATATGTGACACAAACACACAACGTGAACAATAATAAACTGGTGACTCGCGCTTTTGACAAAACACAGTGAATATAAATGTAAAGATGGTCAGACATCACCTTAAACAAAATTCAAATATGCATATAATCATATATCTAAAAAAGAAGGGCATGTGCAAAAAATATACTAGCAACAAAGGCTGCAATATGTTGTGCAACAATATTTTAGTAGGTTGTGAGTAATAGTCCATAAAAGAACACCCGAGTATGATACACAGACCAGGTTATACCACTCCGCTGAGGGCAAAGTTTTTTTTCCTGTGGATCCATCCATCTGTACCACAGTCCCTGATGTCCCATTCCAGCTCCCATCTTGGCTTTATGGTGGCCCGGAGCAGCAGGATTTAACAGCCTACTCAGACCCTCTGTAACGGGGGGTCATGGGTTTCTGGTAAGCGGCCAGGCACTCTATTTATGGTGGTGGACCCAAGCACTTATGTTTCCATATAACTGGACCTTCACTGGATTTTTACATCATACTCGGGTGTTCTTATACGGAATAAAAGTCATCACTTTGGGGAGGGGGGTCGTCATTTTGAGTGTATGTCTCATTGCTAGAGGTGTCCTGGTCATGGACTTTGGGACTAGACTAGACTTTTTATTTGCCCTAAAAATTGATAACATTGATAAATCATTGATTCCCAAATCAGACAAGATGGTGAATTTCTGATGTTCTGATTCTGCTGACTATATAGTTGCAGGATTGTTCAGTTAGTATGTGGAGAGTCATAGAGTTCATGGGCTGTGTTTTCCCCGACTCCTTACATTGTGTTCAGGAGATTCAGTGATTAGCAAACGGAATTTTTCTTTCTGATTTGTTTATCACAAATAATTAATAAACACTAAATGTAGAGAACTGTCTGATAAAGTCATCTGAGCTGCTTGAAAATCTTACAGACTGAATGTACTTAGACAATAAAAGCCATCACTCTGGGGAGGGGGTCATCAGTTTGAGTGTATGCCTCATTTTTGGAGGTGTCCTGGTTATGGACTTTGTGACAAGACCGGCCTTCTTATCTGCTCTAACCCTCTTTTTATAGCAGGAAACCTACTTACAGGTATACAGGATACTTTTCTTGTGTCACACAGACTGACAGCACAGTGTAGATACACGTTGTCATAATTTCCAACAAACTTGAACATCTGCACAAAAAACTTTCCTTCTCTGGATTTACCGTTCTCTACAACAACTATAGTTCCATCTGCCTGGTTAGGACATCTAAGGAAAGTAAAAGGGAGATAAAAGGACATTTTACAGATAATCATTGTATATACATTGTAATAAAAGACTTTATTCATAACACTAACAATGTAAATAATGGTTTATATATGTAAAGGGAAAGGCCAATCAGATCTGGCAGTTTAGTTTTGGATGGACACAGGTGGGTTGAACCATCTAGAAGCTTCTCCTCTCTTTGGACACTGGTAGAGAGATCTCTGCACCCAGGTTTCCAATATGTTCCTCCTTTTTCATCTGTTATGGGGATCCCAGTCTGCTGCCCATGTTTTATGGTAGTAAACCAAGGTTGGTTCACAGATCCCTCATCTATCACTACCAGTCATGGAGATGGACATGTCGGGTGTCAGTAGATGGATCTTATTACATCTAAATTTACCTGTCTTTGATGATGTAATATTTCAGCGGGTCATTCACATTGTTCGATGGAGTTGCGTAGCAGTTCTTCATCACCAGATGAAGAGTGGAATGGTCTCCACCATAAACGAAGACTCCGACATACAAGAAATTTTCCGTGTTCAGGGTAACTTCTGATCCCGTGTATGGATCTGTGTAGTCGCTATTTTGGAATAGAGCCATGTAGACCTTGAACTCTCCTTCCCCAATCACCGTGATATCTACAATGCTGCATTTCAAATTGAAAAATAATGATAAATAACAAATGAACAAACAATAATAACAATTTTAAATGATAACTAATTTGTTTTTGCCCAATTTGCACAGAACAAAAAGTTACATGAAGATTTGTTGGATGAGCGGCTAAAAAAAACAATGATTTGTAATTAGACCCCATACATGGATTTCTGGTGATGTATTAGTTCCGGTGTCTCCTCTTGTCCTGGTAAATCGGCTATGAAAATTCTGGTTAGATAAATCAGATTTGATGAAGAGGCATCTTAATACTAATCCAGCCAGGAGACAAGTTACTAAGCAGTCGGCCTTCAGACATTTTCCATTATTTTTAGACTCACGTTTGGATTTTTTTTTGTTTTTGTTTTACCTGAGGATCGGTTTCAGAGTCTTATGCAGACTGATCATCATATTCAAGTCATAGGAACACTTCAGGGTTACATTCAGTTTTTCAAATCTTACGATTAATCCGAGTACTTCCAAATTAATGATAAAATTAGATGTATATGTGACTTGGGTGTCACTTGTTTCCTATATAGAATAAAAAAAAACAATCATTAATAAAATAGATAGTGAGGGCATCTATTTCCTCCTCCCCCGTCACACACACCAACTGCCATACAAATGCCAGGGAACTTTAACCAGCTGCATGGGATAGAGCATTTTGAACAGTGGCATTATTCTGTGCCCAAAATATATTCCATGAGGCATGTACTCTGTAGTGTGATGTAGAATGGGAGCACAGTATGTGTCCTGTAGTATGATGTAGAATGGGAGCACAGCATGTGTCCTGTAGTGTGATGTAGAATGGGAGCACAGCATGTGTCCTGTAATGTTATGTAGAATGGGAGCACAGCATGTGTCCTGTAGTGTGATGTAGAATGGGAGCACAGCATGTGTCCTGTAATGTGATGTAGAATGGGAGCACAGCATGTGTCCTGTAGTGTGATGTAGAATGGGAGCACAGCATGTGTCCTGTAGTGTGATGTAGAATGGGAGCACAGCATGTGTCCTGTAGTGTGATGTAGAATGGGAGCACAGCATGTGACCTGTAATGTGATATAGAATGGGAGCACAGCATGTGTCCTGTAGTGTGATGTAGAATGGGAGCACAGCATGTGTCCTGTAGTGTGATGTAGAAGGGGAGCACAGCATGTGTCCTGTAGTGTGATGTAGAATGGGAGCACAGCATGTGTCCTGTAGTGTGATGTAGAATGGGAGCACAGCATGTGTCCTGTAGTGTGATGTAGAAGGGGAGCACAGCATGTGTCCTGTAGTGTGATGTAGAATGGGAGCACAGCATGTGTCCTGTAGTGTGATGTAGAATGGGAGCACAGCATGTGACCTGTAATGTGATATAGAATGGGAGCACAGCATGTGTCCTGTAGTGTGATGTAGAATGGGAGCACAGCATGTGTCCTGTAGTGTGATGTAGAAGGGGAGCACAGCATGTGTCCTGTAGTGTGGTGTAGAATGGGAGCACAGCATGTGTCCTGTAGTGTGATGTAGAATGGGAGCACAGCATGTGTCCTGTAGTGTTATGTAGAATGGGAGCACAGCATGTGTCCTGTAGTGTGATGTAGAATGGGAGCACAGCATGTGTCCTGTAGTGTGATGTAGAATGGGAGCACAGCATGTGTCCTGTAGTGTTATGTAGAATGGGAGCACAGCATGTGTCCTGTAGTGTGATGTAGAATGGGAGCACAGCATGTGTCCTGTAGTGTGATGTAGAATGGGAGCACAGCATGTGTCCTGCAATGTGATGTAGAATGGGAGCACAGCATGTGTCCTGTAGTGTGATGTAGAATGGGAGCACAGCATGTGTCCTGTAGTGTGATGTAGAATGGGAGCACAGCATGTGTCCTGCAATGTGATGTAGAATGGGAGCACACCATGTGTCCTGTAGTGTGATGTAGAATGGGAGCACAGCATGTGTCCTGTAGTGTGATGTAGAATGGGAGCACAGCATGTGTCCTGCAATGTGATGTAGAATGGGAGCACAGCATGTGTCCTGTAGTGTGATGTAGAATGGGAGCACAGCATGTGTCCTGTAGTGTGATGTAGAATGGGAGCACAGCATGTGTCCTGTAGTGTGATGTAGAATGGGAGCACAGCATGTGTCCTGTAGTGTGATGTAGAATGGGAGCACAGCATGTGTCCTGTAGTGTGATGTAGAATGGGAGCACAGCATGTGTCCTGTAGTGTGATGTAGAATGGGAGCACAGCATGTGTCCTGTAGTGTATGTAGAATGGGAGCACAGCATGTGTCACTTATATGTTGGGGTATAATATGAAATGAAGGGCTCCGGAGCACAGAACACATGGGGGGGCGTTCACATTAATTGGGACACTGCAGCTGATTGGTGTGAATTCAGCCTTGGGGGAGGGGTCACCATACAGAAACAATACTAATAATAGTAGTAAGATTGGAGAAAACTTACTTGGGATTTGAATGCACAACTTCCTTCATGTATGGGGGCCTTGATTGTGATCGTATTTGTTTTGTCATCGTCTATGATGTCGTAGCAGATTTTTTTCTCCACACCATCCGCATTGAAAGTGATGTTCACATCTTTAAACTGACACTTGTGGAAGGTGGCCACCATGTCGAACGCTTCGCAGGTCAGGTCAGGTTTTACCTGTTTCACATCTTTCAATGGAACGAGAATATATTTTATTATCTTTCAGAAGCCCCATTTCATATTCCACAAGTGACGGCCAACATGGAGGATTTCCAGGAGAAGGGAATTACATGGAGAAGGGGGGGATTTCCAGGAGAAGGGAATTACATGGAGAAGGGGGGAGGATTTCCAGGAGAAGGGAATTACATGGAGAAGGGGGGGGGGGGATTTCCAGGAGAAGGGAATTACATGGAGAAGGGGGGGATTTCCAGGAGAAGGGAATTACATGGAGAAGGGGGGGGATTTCCAGGAGAAGGGAATTACATGGAGAGGGGGGAGGGGGTTTCCAGGAGAAGGGAATTACATGGAGAAGGGGGGGGGGATTTCCAGGAGAAGGGAATTACATGGAGAAGGGGGGGGGATTTCCAGGAGAAGGGAATTACATGGAGAAGGGGGGGGATTTCCAGGAGAAGGGAATTACATGGAGAAGGGGGGGGGGGATTTCCAGGAGAAGGGAATTACATGGAGAAGGGGGGGGGGATTTCCAGGAGAAGGGAATTACATGGAGAAGGGGGGGGATTTCCAGGAGAAGGGAATTACATGGAGAAGGGGGGGGGGGGATTTCCAGGAGAAGGGAATTACATGGAGAAGGGGGGGATTTCCAGGAGAAGGGAATTACATGGAGAAGGGGGGGGATTTCCAGGAGAAGGGAATTACATGGAGAGGGGGGAGGGGGTTTCCAGGAGAAGGGAATTACATGGAGAGGGGGGGGATTTCCAGGAGAAGGGAATTACATGGAGAAGGGGGGGGATTTCCAGGAGAAGGGAATTACATGGAGAGGGGGGAGGGGGTTTCCAGGAGAAGGGAATTACATGGAGAAGGGGGGGGGATTTCCAGGAGAAGGGAATTACATGGAGAAGGGGGGGGGATTTCCAGGAGAAGGGAATTACATGGAGAAGGGGGGGATTTCCAGGAGAAGGGAATTACATGGAGAAGGGGGGGGATTTCCAGGAGAAGGGAATTACATGGAGAAGGGGGGGGGATTTCCAGGAGAAGGGAATTACATGGAGAAGGGGGGGATTTCCAGGAGAAGGGAATTACATGGAGAAGGGGGGGTTCCAGGAGAAGGGAATTACATGGAGAAGGGGGGGATTTCCAGGAGAAGGGAATTACATGGAGAAGGGGGGGGATTTCCAGGAGAAGGGAATTACATGGAGAAGGGGGGGATTTCCAGGAGAAGGGAATTACATGGAGAAGGGGGGGATTTCCAGGAGAAGGGAATTACATGGAGAAGGGGGGGATTTCCAGGAGAAGGGAATTACATGGAGAAGGGGGGGGGGATTTCCAGGAGAAGGGAATTACATGGAGAAGGGGGGGATTTCCAGGAGAAGGGAATTACATGGAGAAGGGGGGGATTTCCAGGAGAAGGGAATTACATGGAGAAGGGGGGGATTTCCAGGAGAAGGGAATTACATGGAGAAGGGGGGGGGGATTTCCAGGAGAAGGGAATTACATGGAGAAGGGGGGGATTTCCAGGAGAAGGGAATTACATGGAGAAGGGGGGGATTTCCAGGAGAAGGGAATTACATGGAGAAGGGGGGGATTTCCAGGAGAAGGGAATTACATGGAGAAGGGGGGGAGGATTTCCAGGAGAAGGGAATTACATGGAGAAGGGGGGGATTTCCTGGAGAAGGGAATTACATGGAGAAGGGGGGGGGGTGGATTTCCAGGAGAAGGGAATTACATGGAGAAGGGGGGGTTCCAGGAGAAGGGAATTATATGGAGAAGGGAGGTTTTGGGTAATGAAGGAGGAGCTGAGATGATTGAAGATGGCTTTTGGAATGACCTCGTATTATTGCACAGTACATGTTAAAGCTTACAGTGGATGAGATTATAATTGTTGGATTTCCATTTACGTTAAGAAAATGAGGCAATTCAGCTTTTTTTGTTCGATTTTACCACTATTGTATATATAAGTGCATGCTTGGGCACCAAACTGCGGTCCACAGGCTGAACCTGGGCTGCTACAGGAAGGCATGTGGTCCACATATGGGTCAGGTTCCCCCTACTGTCTTGTATGTGTGTGGACCACTGATAAGGAATCTGATCGAAGAGGGCTCTACTGGGGACCCTAATATAAGAAGGGCTCTAATTGGCACAGTGATGAAAGGGGGGCTCCTAAGATGGCTTATGATGTAAGGGGGGGGCTCTGATAGAGACCCCAATGTAAGGTATGACTTCAAAGGTGGTCTCTGATGTAAGGGGGGGCTTTCATGGGGACCTTGATGAAAGAGAGACTCTCATGTGGACTCTGATGTTCAGGATGTTAAGGAGGGCTTTTAATTGTTTTACTGAGGTTCTTTCTCTATTATTCTGAATAATATTCCAAAAAAGATTCAAATAAAATGTAAGCATTTATCTATTATTTTTAATATTTATTTTTGCAGCCTTTGAATATTATTCAAATATAAATAAATATATAAATAAATATATATATATGTGTGTGTGTGTGTGGCCCTCGAGAAGTTTGGAAACCCCAAATCTAGAGGTTCCAGAAAATCAGGTTAATCCATCTGTGGGGCTCGGTAGAACATTGAACATTGTTCCTTGCAATAAAACTATTCACAACTGGATTTCGTCACATCCACCAACAGTGGGTTGAATTTTGGCGGTCAATTTGACATTGAGGCTAAAGCAATCAACATTTAAGTGTAGGGGGGCTTTCAACGAAAGGTCTAGGGGGCTTCAGGTATTCATTACCAAATTGATAAGACTATAAAAGGTGCTATGGGAATGTTGGTTTAATATCTTGTGCAGGGTGTTTTCCTTCTCTCCTTTTTTTTGGACCAAAGGAATGGGATGGATGAATGTGTACTGTTTAAAATACATCATGTTGGATTTAGTTTGGTATTTTTGTTGTATGGATTAGATGCATTGTATTGTTTGGATGTTGTTTGTTGTGTATTGAGATTTTTTTTTAATGATGTATTTTTTTGCACTGAAAAAAATCAGTAAATAAAATATGGACACCCGCCTTGAGAACTTTTCTTCCTAAAACCCCACCCAAGAACTCCCCCCCTCCTACCCCATAGCTCCCAACTGTGCCTGATTTTGAGGGTATGTCCCTGATTTGGAGCAATGTGCCTCTGTCCCTCATTCCTCCTTATTTGTCCCTCATTTTGGTCTGATCTATATAGATGTATATAAAATGCACTTTATATCTATCGAAAAGTGTTTTCCAGCGCTAAACCTTTCATCTGATTTCTAAATAGCTGCATTTGTAAATTCCAAAAGCCAATATAAAGGAATAGAAGTGGTAAAAAAAAGCCCCTTTTGGGTTTAACTAATCTTGTTTTTTTGTACAATTCTCTTTTAAGGGGGCGTGGCAAGGGGTGTGTCCTATGCCTGCATACTTTTGCTGATAGGTGTCCCTCATTCCCATCTCAAAAAGTTGGAAGGTGTGCTACCCATCTTCAGAATCAAGCTTGCGGCTGGTGTGTACCAACTCAGATTTCATGTATTGGCATGACATTAAATTATCTAATGACGGGGCGTTGTCCAGCCAACGGGGAAGATGTCCGCTTAACTGAGAGCTCCAGCAGCTCCACACTCTCAGCAACGAGTATACAGCACAAAGAAGAGACTCACCAAGCCCTGCACCCACTCGTTTTGCTGGTGATCACACCCAGGAGCCATGCCCAAAAGGAGGAAGGGAAAAAAACCTGCCCAGCGCCTCATGGACTTCTATCCAGAGGCGGCTGTGTGAGGTAAGCAAGATGGCGCCGGGCCCCAGCTCCAGCAGCATGGCCCGCTCACCTCACAGCCACCACAGTGTGGGCAAAAATACTACACATCCTCCCAAGGACTCAGGGGAGTTCTCTTCCCCTTCCACACCCACTACACACAGACCTGCTAAAACTAGGCAGTGTAGGGAGGAGGATGTGCTCTCTCTCATGGGATGAAGCCTGTCATCTCTCCTTGTCTCATGCAGAGCAGACAGGCAGAGTCCTTAATTGAAATGTTCCCTGCCACAAACCAATCAATATCAGAAAGCACTATGAAGGATATGTTGCTGTCCCTAGAAGAAGAACTCTATTCAGTGACTTTTCTGACATGATGGCTCCCCTGAGTGCCACAGCTCAAACCCATACTGACAAAATACACCACCTGGAAATTAAAATGGTGGATCTGTACTCTGCTCACAATGATCTTGTAGATGCTTACACAGACCAAGAGAATGAACATCAGCGACTCCAGAATAAAATAGCAGATCTAGAAGATCGCTCGAGGAGGAACAATATAAAGTTCAGAGGAATACCTGAATCCATACCTCCAAATGAGCTTACAAGTTTTATCCAATGCCTCATGAAAGCTCTTCTGCCACACTTGTCTGATATGGAATTGTGCATTGACAGAGCCCACCGCATACCCAAACCTACATTTTTGCCCGACACTGCGCCCAGACACCCTGGCCCACATTCACTACTACCATGTGAAAGAGCAGGTCATAGTGGCTGCTAAGCAAAACCCTGTGGTTCCAGATGACTTCACGGGCATATCCCTGTGTACAGATGTATCGCAACAAACAGCGATGAACAGGAAGAAGCTCGCCTCGCTCACAAAAATTTTGCGAAACAATAATGTCGCCTACTGATGAGGTTTCCCCACAAAGTTACTGGTCACCTGGAACGGAAAAAATGTTCCCTATCCAGAGTGTAGACAAAGGCACACAACTCTTTAAGCAGTGGCAACTGCTCCCAGTGGAAGCACACCCTCCTGCCTCATCTCCTTCCATGCTGGAAAGTCCAGAAACAGAATGGACACGAGCTAAACCCTTTACTCTTAACAGGACTCTTTCTTCCATCACAAGATGTCCCTAGCGTGAGGCTGTGAGCCTACCAGTGTTACTGAATTTCCTTTATTTTTACATAGTGCACTGCATTATTGGTTCAAGTTACCCTCCAAGTTACCATAGCAGCTTAGGCTGCCCATTGAACCTGTGTTCGACTTGAGTTTCTTAATATGTTGTTTTTGATTTTTTTTCTTCTCTTCTGCTTCACCCTTTTTTCTGAGCCCTCCACCTATCCAGTCACAATGCAAAATCTGGTACATATTCAGAATCGACTTGGTTTACCTACTGAATCACCTGACAAGAACTTTGATCCCTGGGATCCCTTCAACAACTCACCTTCCCTCAACTGCCTGCCCCTTAGGATGCCCACAGGATTACATTCTGCACACAGACTCCTTCATCTCCCAGGTATGCTTCTTCTAACCATATCCAAATAGTAAGCTTCTGTGCAACAATTTTCCAGTGCTCATTTCATTCCTTATGCCATTGAAAATTCTGTCACTAAACACTAAATGTCTAAATAGTCCTTTTAAGCGGTCATCGCTATTAAAAGAAGCCTGCACTCTCAAGGCGGACATTATATTTGCCCAGGAAACACATTTTGCTGCCCAAAAATGTCCCAAGGTGAATTTTCCTAGCTTCCCCCACCTGTATATGGCTAATGGCCCAAAAAAGGCTTGTGGAGTCCTCAGCGCTGTTAAAGACTCTATAACCTTCAACCACATTTGCACCATTCAAGATCCTCAAGGCAGATATCTCATCCTTATCTGCGAACTCAATCGAATTGCCTTCACACTTGTCAACCTCTATGCTCCGAACTCTAAGCAAAGAAAATGTCTTGCCCCTCTGCTCAACAAAGTTACAGAAGTGATGCAAGGCACCCTTATCAATGGTGGGGACTTCAACACAATCTTGAACCCTGATAACGACTCCACTACCCCTACCAGAAGACCCAAACAATCTATTGCTCCCTTGTTACTGAAGTGCAAGCGTTATGTTGCCTGGCGATGCCTCCATGGATCAGAAAAAGACTTCACCTTTCTGTCTGCTGCCCACTCCTCATATCCTCATATCGATTTCTTTCTAACTACTAAAAGATCACTGCAAAATGTTCTATACACGGATATTGGTACAATTTCCTGGTCGGATCATGCACCAATCACCCTGACATTTGATGACCACCTCCGCAATTCTCCCCCTCCTCTTTGTTGACTGAACACCTCTCTTTTGAACGACAGGCAATTGTACCAAAATATTGTCCAAGAACACCATGTTTTTTTATGTACAACGACATCCCTGAAACTAATAGATTTTCTACTGTGAAACACCTATAAAGTGTATATGAGGGGAATATTGATTCAAATGGCATTGTATGTTAAAAAGCAGAGGACAAAGCAGATTGAAGACCTGCTTACTTCTATATCTATGAAATAACCAAAAAAATAAAACTACCCAAGACCCCCAACCAACACGTGACATACTCCAGGACAGACAAAACCTGAGATCCCTACTCTTATACAAATACATTGCAAATGCTTTTGCCGACTATTGTCAATCTCTGTATGACCTCTGTAACAATGAAACTACCCCCCAGCCCTCTCCTGCACTTACTGAAGCAACCACCTAGTTGCTCCCTTTCCATTATGTTGAAGCACAGGAAAAATGGAGGAATGGGAGTGCCCAATGTCTTGGCTTACTACAAAGCCTGTGTGCTAGACCAACTTAGATATTGGTGGACTCCCCATGAACATAAATCTTGGTCAAATATGGAGCGTGTAAATATCCCCTTTAAGGATCCTATATCAACCCTTATTGCCATTAAATTGGGAGCCCCATCCCCCACCTCCTTACCACCGACAATACAGATCTCTACTAAAGTGTGGTCAGCATTCCCCATCCCCTCTACACCTCGAAACTCGCTATGTAAGATCAACATCAACACCTCCTTCTCGGTGCTCCAACACGTCATCCCTCATATTGACCTAAACCCTTGGAAGTCCAAAGGACTTACACTCCTAAAGGAACTATACCATGTCACTTCTCTCCATAACTTTGGATATCTATACTCACACATCAATCTCCCTCCCTACACTCACTTTACCTATATGCAAATTCGGGCATTTCTATTAAAACACCCCTTGCCGCTATAATTAGAGCTACCAGCCTCGATATTTAAGTTTTTTCAAGACTAGGGATGAGCCGAACACCCCCCGGTTCGGTTCGCACCAGAACCTGCGAACGGACCGAAAGTTCGCACGAACGTTAGAACCCCATTGACGTCTATGGGACTCGAACGTTCGAAATCAAAAGTGCTCATTTTAAAAACTAATTTGCATGGTATTGTCCTAAAAAGGGTATGGGGACCCGGGTCCTACCCCAGGGGACATGTATCAATGCAAAAAAAACTTTTAAAAACGGCCGTTTTTTCGGGAGCAGTGATTTTAATGATGCTTAAAGTAAAAAAAAAAAAAAGTGAAATATTCCTTTAAATATCGTACCTGAGGGGTGTCTATAGTATGCCTGTAAAGTGATGCGTGTTTCCCGTGTTTAGAACAGTCTCTGCACCAAATGTCATTTTTAAAGGAAAAAATCTCATTTAAAACTGCTTGCGGGTTTAATGTAATGTCGGGTCCTGGCAATATGGATGAAAATCAGTGAGACAAACGGCATGGGTACCCCCCAGTCCATTACCAGGCCCTTTGGGTCTTGTATGGATATTAAGGGGAACCCCGCACCCAAATTAAAATAAGGAAAGGTGTGGGGCCACCAGGCCCTATATACTCTGAACAGCAGTATACAGGCGGTGCAAACAAGACAGGGACTGTAGGTTTGTTGTTAAGTAGAATCTCTTTGTAATTTTGAACGGGTACATTTTTAACGTGTTTAGCTCCAGCCAAAAAATCTTTTTTAAGCTTTTTGGAAAACATAGGGAAGGGTTATCACCCCTGTGACATTTGTTTTGCTGTCTTTCCTCCTCTTCAGAAGATTTCACCTCACTTTTTGTCCCAATGGATTGGAAAGCATCAGTGGAAAGGAGAAATGTTTTTCCCATATTAACTCTTACAGGAGAGAATTTCCCTTCCTAGGGGTAGATTTCATCTCACTTCCTGTTGTCTCCTTCCGTTTGCAAGTAGGTGTCGTTTGTAAGTTAGATGTTTGAAAGTAGGGTCCTGCCCTATATACTCAGCAGAAATTTGGGCCTTAGGTGTTGCTGTGGCCACAACACTGTAAGCCCTCACAGGGCCCTGCTGTGAAATATTAGATCAAGAATTGTAATTACATGCCCCTGTTGAACAGGAGCTGAAAAATTAGGCCTTAGGCACTGGTGCTGGTGCCACAACACTGCAACCCCTCACAGACACTCTAGTTGGAACGCAGGAACGAGCCCTGCTGCAAAGTATTGCATCAAAAATTGTAATTACACGCCCCTGTTAAACAAGGGCTGAAAAATTGGGCCTTAGGCACTGGTGCTGGTGCCACAACACTGCAACCCCTCACAGACACTCTAGTTAAACAGGGGCTGAAAAATTGTGCCTTAGGCACTGGTGGTGGCGCCCAGAACCAAAAATGTTCTTACAAGCTATCAGCGTGATGATTGAGGAGGAAGAGGATAATTACTCAGGGATAGTCACTCAGCATCAGCATAGGCAGTCTTTGAAGGGATCTGAGATTTCAAAAAAAATTATTCGGTTACATCAGCATCAGGTGCTTGGTAGCTGGTGGTGATCCAAGACTGATTCATTTTTATGAAGGTCAGTCGATCGACCGAGTCAGTGGACAGACGCACCCTGTGATCGGTTACCACGCCTCCAGCAGCACTGAATGTGCGTTCCGAAAGAACGCTGGATGCAGGACAGGCCAGTAGCTCAATTGCATACTGTGCAAGCTCTGGCCAGTGATCCATCCTCAAGACCCAGTAACCCAGAGGATTTTCGGTGGGAAAGGTGTCCAAGTCTGATCTTGCCCCTAGGTATTCCTGCACCATGTAAAACAGACGCTGGCGATGGTTGCTGGAACCGATCAGACCTTGGGGCTGCGGACCAAAAAATTGTCTGAACGCATCGGTCAGACGGCCACCTTCTCCACCGCTCCTTCTTTGACTGACCGAAGCCTCAGCAACACGTTGTCCAGAAACAGGAGTTTGTAACCTCCTAGTCTCTGGGAACGCGTTGCACAGACCTTTCTGCAAGGCCTCCCGAAGATGTTTCATCCTCTGCTCCCTCTGCGATGGCAAGATAAGGTCCGCAACCTTACCCTTGTAACGTGGATCAAGGAGGGTTGCCAGCCAGTATTGGTCCTTCTCCTTGATACCACGAATACGAGGATCCTTACGCAGACTTTGCAGGATCAGGGAAGCCATGCAGCGTAGGTTTGCTGAGGCATTCGGTCCGGAGTCCTCTGGGTCACTAAGGACGACATGGTCCGCAGCCACCTCCTCCCAACCACGTACAAGTCCATGTGTTTCTTGGGACTGATCCCTTAAAGACTGCTGCTGATGCTGAGTGCCAGGCTCCACCTCCATACTGACACAATCTTCCTCCTCCTCCTCCTCCTCCTCCTCGTCCTCTTCCTGTGTGATCGGCGGGCACGCAGGAACACTGTCTGGATAAAGGGAGCCTTGAGAGCTAAGGAAGTCCTCCTCTTCCTGCCTCTGTTCTGCCTCAAGTGCCCTGTCCATTATTCCACGCAGCGTGTGCTCCAACAGGTGGACAAGGGGGACAGTGTCACTGATGCATGCACTGTCACTGCTCGCCATCCTCGTGGCCTCCTCAAATGGTGACAGGACAGTGCATGCATCCCTGATCATGGCCCACTGGCGTGGGGAAAAAAAACCAAGCTCCCCTGACCCTGTCCTGGTGCCATAGTCGCACAGGTACTCATTGATGGCCCTCTGCTGCGTGTGCAGCCGCTGCAGCATGGCCAACGTTGAGTTCCACCTGGTGGGCATGTCACAGATTAGGCGGTTCTTGGGCAGGTTAAACTCCTTTTGGAGGTCCGTCAGCCGAGCACTGGCATTATATGACCGGCGGAAATGCACACAGACTTTCCTGGCCTGCCTCAGGACATCCTGTAAGCCCGGGTACCTGCCCAAGAACCGCTGCACCACCAAGTTAAGGACGTGAGCCAAACAGGGCACATGGGTCATTTGTCCCTGTCGGAGGGCAGAGAGGAGGTTGGTGCCATTGTCGCAAACCACCATTCCTGCCTTAAGTTGGCCTGGCGTCAACCACCTCTGAACCTGCCCCTGCAGAGCTGACAGAACCTCTGCCCCAGTGTGGGTCCTGTCCCCCAAGCACACCAGCTCAAGCACCGCATGGCATCCTTTGGCCTGCGTACTTGCGTAGCCCCTTGAACGACTACGGAGCACCGCTGGTTCCGTGGAAGAGGCCATGGAGGAAGAAGAAGAGGAGGGGGTGGAGGAGAGAGGTGTGTCACAATCATTAGCATTTTGGAGGCGTGGTGGCGGAACAACCTCCAACACTACTGCACCTTGTCCTGCATCCTTCCCAGCTGCCAGCAGAGTCACCCAATGCGCCGTGAAACTTAGGTAACGTCCCTGTCCATGCCTGCTGGACCATGAGTCAGCGGTAATATGCACCTTACCACTGAACGCCCTGTCCAGCGAGGCATGGACATTGCCTTCCACATGCTGGTAGAGAGCCGGAATCGCCTTCCGTGAGAAAAAGTGGCGTTTGGGTACCTGCCACTGAGGAACCGCACATTCCACAAACTCACGGAAGGGGGCAGAGTCTACCAACTGAAAAGGCAGCAGTTGAAGTGCTAGCAATTTTGCCAAGCTAGCATTCAACCGCTGGGCATGTGGATGGCTGGGAGCAAACTTCTTTTGGCGGTGCAGCAGCTGGGGCAGGGAAATTTGCCTGGTACAATCTGACGTCGGTGTACCAAAAGCAGATTGCCCACAAGTACTTGGCTGTGACACACCTAATTCTACACCTTTATTCCTCTCAGTGCAGGTCTCAGAGAGGACTGAAGGTATAGTGGGGTTGGAAATCTCAGCTGATGAGGAGCAAGGAGAGGTCCTCTTTGGTGTGGGTCTTTTAGATACGCTTGCCAACGAACTGCATGGCAGGTCAACATATGTCTGGTCAAGCATGTGGTACCCAAGCGGGAGATGTTTTGGCCACGCGAGATACGCTTGAGACATATGTTGCAAATAGCAGTGGTGCGATCTGATGCACTCGTCTCAAAAAAGGCCCACACCAAAGAACTTTTTTAATAACACGCAGAGACTGCAGCGCCCTGCACATGTGGAGCTTTGGGGTGTGATGCAGTCAATGTGCTGCCCTTAGGCTGGCCCCTGGAGGGCATCCTGCCTCGTTGGGGATGTGCCGCCTCCTCCTCCTCCTCCTCCTCTCTCCTATCAGGCACCCATGTTGAGTCAGTGACCTCATCATCCCCTCCCTCCTCATCACTGGAGCAAACCTGGCAGTATGCTGCAGCAGGGGGAGCATGACTGCCAGATTGCTGTCCTTCTTGGGCACCCCCTCTGTCCATGCTCATGTTACTGCCTTCATCGAGCTCAGTATCATCATCAGAGCCTTCCAAACGCTGGGCATCCTCCTGGAGCATGTACCCAACACTGTGGTCAAACAGTTCGAGGGACTCCTCAGGAGGACATGGTGGGGCTAGGGAAGGAGTGACTGATGACATTGAGCCGAGGGAAGAGGCCGCTGCTTTGCCAGACAAAGTACCCTGGGCATGGGTGAGAGAGGATGAGGAGGATGAGGACGGCTTGGTCATCCACTCGACCAAGTCTTCCGCATGTTGCGGCTCAACATGGCCAGCTGCCGAAAAAAAGGCCAAGCATGTCCCATGGCCACGTGCTGTTGAGGATGCACCGTCTCCATGACCAGCACTAGACACAGAGCCTGCTTGCCCTCTCTTATTGGCTTGTGACTGTCTGCCTCTCCTTCTTGGCCTTCCAGACATACTAA
Organism: Aquarana catesbeiana; assembly: GCA_037953035.1. NCBI lineage: Eukaryota > Metazoa > Chordata > Amphibia > Anura > Ranidae > Aquarana > Aquarana catesbeiana. The sequence continues at coordinate 2,928,943 of JBBHAA010000878.1, forward strand.
TGGCCTGTAGCTGCACTAAGCTGGGATATATATATATATATATATATATATATATATATATGTACTGATACTGCAGCTAGCAAAATCAACTGCCTGCCTGTAGTATGAGAACACAGTAGCTGAACACTGTGAGCAGGACGCACCCCACTAGCTTGTAGGTTTAGCTGAACACTGTGTGGTGGACGCACCCCACTAACTTGTAGGTTTAGCTGAACACTGTGAGCAGAATGCACCCCACTAACTTGTAGGTTTAGCAGAACACTGTGAGCAGGACGCACTGCACTAACTGTAAATAGTCTAGCTGCCTGACTGTGGTACTAATAGGATCAAAAGAACACCAGCAATTTTCTTCAGGTAGCTGTATTTACTGTAACAAGACAAGCCTGCCTGTCAGTAAGAAGATAACAGAAACGGATCTAGCTGAACACTGTGAGCAGGACGCACCCCACTAGCTTGTAGGTTTAGCTGAACACTGTGAGGTGGACGCACCCCACTAACTTGTAGGTTTAGCTGAACACTGTGAGCAGGACGCACCCCACTAACTTGTAGGTTTAGCAGAACACTGTGAGCAGGACGCACCCCACTAACTTGTAGGTTTAGCAGAACACTGTGAGCAGGACGCTCTGCACTAAATGTAAATAGTCTAGCTGCCTGACTGTGGTACTAATAGGATCAAAAGAACACCAGCAATTTTCTTCAGGTAGCTGTATTTACTGTAACAAGACAAGCCTGCCTGTCAGTAAGAAGATAACAGGAACGGATCTAGCTGAACACTGTGAGCAGGACGCACTGCACTAAATGTAAATAGTCTAGAAGATAACAGGAACGGATCTAGCTAAACTGAATACAGTGTATATATATATATATATATATATATGCAACACCTGGGATGCATATATATACACAATACACTTTAAGTGCAGCTAACTGACTGACTGTCCTGCCTAATCTAGCTAACTCAAATGAAATGACACTGTCTGTCTCTCTCTCTCTCTCTCTATTTCTCAGCACACCGGAACACACTGCACAGGGCCGCCGTGCAGGCAGCCTTATATAGTGTGGGGCGTGTACTAAATCCCCTGAGCCATAATTGGCCAAAGCCTCCTTGGCTTTGGCCAATTACGGCTCTCTGTTAAGGCGGCGCTGTGATTGGCCAAGCATGCGGGTCATAGTGCATGCTTGGCCAATCATCAGCAAGCAATGCACTGCGATGCCGCAGTGAATTATGGGCCATGACGCGCCACACAAATTTGGCGCGAACGGCCCATATCGTTCGCAATTCGGCGAACGATCGAACAGCCGATGTTCGAGTCGAACATGGGTTCGACTCGAACACGAAGCTCATCCCTATTCAAGACATTAAGTGCCCACTAAGAGGAATTTCCCTATTCTACAACATTTGTAATGCTCAAGATTCCTTCTCAAAATCCACAACTATTCTTAAATGGGAAGAAACCTCGGGCATGGTATTTACAGATAATAGTTGGCAGAAAGCCTTCACTACCACATATGCCGCATCCAAATGTATGTACCATTGGGAACAATTAAAAAAAAACTGTGCACTCATGGTACCTTACTCCGTACAAGCTCTCTAAGTTCTACCCTTCCCAGTCAGCTCTTTGCTGGCAAAATTGTGGAGAAACTGGTACGCTCTATCACACATTGTGCTCATGCAAATCAATGCGTTCATTTTGAAAAAAAATCTTCTCTATCCTATCAGATATTTGTGACTAAAACATTCTGCCTAACCCTGAGTTACCCATCCTACACCTAAATATCCACACATTTTCACCCAAAACAAGAGTGGTGATATTACAACTTCTCCTGGCAGTGAAGCTCGCTATTATGAGACTATGAAAAACACCCAACTCCCCATCTCCCTCTGATGCCATTACTACTCTCAACCATCAGTGCAAGATGGAGGGACTGCTGGCGATCACTGACTCCACTATAGGAATGTTTAGAGAAAAATGGGCCATATGTCTGTCTAATGCCCCGTACACACGGTCGGACTTTGTTCGGATATTCCGACAACAAAATCCTAGGATTTTTTTCCGACGGATGTTGGCTCAAACTTGTCTTGCATACACACGGTCACACAAAGTTGTCGGAAAATCCGATCGTTCTAAACGCGGGGATGTAAAACACGTACGTCGGGACTATAAACGGGGCAGTGGCCAATAGCTTTCACCTCTTTATTTATTCTGAGCATGCATGGCACTTTGTCTGCCGGATTTGTGTACACACGATCGGAATTTCTGACAACGGATTTTGTTGTCGGAAAATTTTATAGCCTGTTCTCAAACTTTGTGTGTCGGAAAATCCGATTGAAAATGTGTGATGGAGCCCACACACGGTCGGAATTTCCGACAACAAGGTCCTATCACACATTTTCCGTCGAAAAATCCGACCGTGTGTACGGGGCATTACTCTAAAATGTACAACTTAAGTCTGAATACTTTGTATTAGTCTATGCTCTATTCCTCTCCATTACACTATAATATGATGACTGGCCAGAATCCTCTCTCTTTCTCTTCTCTCTACCTCTTCTTTCTCTCCCCTCCTTCCCCTTCCTCCTCCTATACCCTTCCCCTTTTCTTCATTTTCTTTCCCCCAGTTTGTTCCTTTGAAGCTACAGTGAATACACCTCATCAGTGTACATCAAGTGCCTTTTATGTTTGTGTTTTTCTCTCCTATATTTATATTAGCTTAATATGTTTGGGCCTACCCAGTTATGAGGTTTTATGAATTAACCGTGTATCTTTTAACAGCTATTGTATACTTTGTGATTGTACCACTTTATTCTTCTTCAATAAAAACATATTGACAATAAATTATCGAATTAATTTTGTTTTTTGTTCGTTTTAGATGTAGTGGAAAAGGGATGGGATGTTCATCAGTTTGTGTCTCGATTGGGAAGATTTATTGAAAATATTTCCTTAATCTTTTTGTCAGGTTAAATAATTTTTCAGTTCACACGGGGTTATAAGATCAAATCTGCATTTATACTGTTCAAACCTCAAATCAGACTTCCAGCGAGAATAGCACAGTGTAATCATGAGTGGGAGCTACTTTATTTGGGTTTCATTTTAACTACATTTTCATGATTTTGGATGTGTTCTGCTAAATCTGAATTTCAGTGTTGTTTTCGAAAAAAAGGGGGGAAGAAACTGCGCTCTGGTGAAACAAAAAACTAAAAAACAAAACTAAATAGTTGTGCAATTTAGGAAGTGGCAATTCCTCTGCACAACACAAACACAGTGAATAACAAATGGAAAAAATTGGAATCGCGTTAAAAACTGACATGCATATAAATAATTGCCATTTCAGCAATAAATCCCTGGATGCATATCATACGAAGTGTAAGCATTTCAAAGTGCCATAACCCCAAACATAAAATAATTGATATTAAAATAATTGAAAATAATAAAAAATGGGTAAATATAAATATATAAACGTGAGTCCACACACATAAATGACTAAATCACCCATGTGGTTAATAAATACAATAATGTGAAAAAGTCCATTAAAAAGCTGTGTAATCTTTGCTGTTATAAAGATAGTGCTCGATCCATCAACACGAGTAAAACAATGGCCGCTTACCAGAGACTCATGATACCCCACTACAGAGGATCAGAGAAAGCCTGAATAGGGATCATTCCTCCGGACCACAACCGATGAGCCAAGGTCTTTAGGATGTAATGACTAAACCAGAACATTGCCAAAGGAGCATGTTTCAAGGAGGTGTTTCAAACTGGCATGTATTGACACCAACCCGCAAATGAATCGATGCACCATGAAAGATAAAAGGCTCCAATAGTGTAAATAGGGGCCCCTGGACGACGTAACTCTATTACGAAACGTGTAGGGTGGAGCGATGCACTTGCGTCACCTCTCATCGCTGTTGTGGTTACCGGCAGGATGGGTCAGTCTGTGAGCTTACCGGCCTGTGCTCCAGACATCTCAGGCACTTAATTTACTACTCTCATGTGAGTTCAATACTGTATTTAATTTTAAATAAAGGTTTAAGGTTTTACACTATTGGAGCCTTTTATCTTTCATGGTGCATCCATTAATTTGCAGGTTGGTGTCAATACGTGCCAGTTTGAAACACCTATGCTCCGGTGGCAACGTTCTGGTTTAGTCATTACATCCTAAAGACCTTGGCTCATCGGTTGTGGTCCGGAGGAATGATCCCTATTCAGGCTTTCTCTGATCCTCTGTAGTGGGGGATCATGAGTCTCTGGTAAGCGGCCATTGTTTTACTCATGGTGGTGGATCGAGCACTATCTTCATAACAGCAAAGATTACACAGCTTTTTAATGGACTTTTTCACATTATTGTAATTATGTGTGTGGACTCACGTTTATATATTTATATTTACCCATTTTTTATTATTTTAAATTATTTTAATATCAATTATTTTATACTGTTTGGGGTTATGGCACTTTGAAACGCTTACACTTCGTATGATATGCATCCAGGGATTTATTGCTGAAATGGCGATTATTTATATGCATGTCAGTTTTTAGCGCGATTGTAATTTTTTCCAGTGTTGTTTTTGGCAATTTGAATTTCCAAAAGGCTTCTGGGAGAAAGAGACCAAAGGCTGCTCCCAAGGCTGTTTTTGCCTTTTATTTCCTTCTGCTTTTCCTGGACATCCTTAACTTGACTACCAGTCCCACCAAGTTCCACGTTTCCTTAGATTAACTGCCAGTCCCACCAGGTTACAGTGTTTCTTATCTTGACTATCGGTCTCACCATGTCCCAATCTTCCTTATCTTGACTGCCAGTCCCACCAGGTTGCACCCTTCCATTTTTTTTAACTCAGCCAATCAGGAGAAAAAGTCCCAGATGGCCGAGGGAGCCCTGGACATCGCTGGACAGAGATGGGTTCAGGTAAGTATTAGGGGTGCTGGGGAGGCTGCTACACACAGAAGGCTTTTTATCTTCATCTCCCAATTTTATCTAAGTACGCCTGGTTTAATTTTAAAGGATGTGACTCAGGCTGTGTTTTGGCCTCCTCACCCCATCAAGTGGAGCCCACAGGAGCTTCCCAAACCATTCTGCACAACTTCACAACATGTACTGCTCCATAATACAACCTTTTTGAGTTCCGGTTTGAAAATTGTGCATTTCAAAGGTTTGAAAATATTCTAAATCACAGCTAATTGAATGTTTCAGAAGTTCTCTCATCTCTACTCCCCAGTGCTGTCACAAACAGCAATAAAAAGCCAGTTGAGCATTTTTACTAGTCTCGTGTTTATCTGAAGCTAGAATAAAATATTTTGTTTGGGGTTAAACTTTAAATGGTTTGTTAATAATATTTTTAACATTAGATGACTTCAACTATGAAATACTGTGAAAAGCTGGCCCCTTAAACTCTTATATACATACTGGTGACGTTATAAGGTTCTATGCAAAAACATCCTTCTTGACCGTTCTTCTTTTTCCATTCCTCTTCTGCTTTACATTTCTGTGGTGAAACAGCTAAAGAGAGCAGAGGATACTGATGAGGACGAATCAAACTTCTGGAGTACTTTTTTTTTTTTTTTAAAAACAGAAAATATAAAGAAGAAATCCTGAGAAATATAGTCTGAATTGTAGGATGAGTGATTTGATTTGGAAGCCCAATTAATCTGCAAATTGGGTTTTTTTAAATTTTTCTGTATAAATGCAAACCAATTCATCTAGAAATGTATAAATGCAGCTGCCCGTTACCTTCTATCAAATAAAAAAAACTGATGAAACAGAAGTTCTCTTCCATTGGCCATTAAGAACAAGGAGATTTCTTTCAAATTTCCAAATTTGATTTTGTTGAAAAAACAGTGATTAACTCTTCACTAAAATTCCATCAAAAGTAGCCTTTAATTTTGCCATGCAGCACAGCTAGGTGAGATTAACTTAAAGAAGAAATAAAGTTCCCCATCAATGTGTGGCATGGCCTTGTTTACATGTTAAACTACACAAGACACACTACTCATTTTACTTTACACAAGACATTTTGACAATGGTTTAAATGGGTTCAGCTAACCATCAGGGGCCATTAAGAAGCTAATTGAACCTCTAGCACTATTTTAAATCTCAAACCAAAGCCAAGCCTGCAAAGAAATGGGTTAGTAGTTACTGCCCCTACCACCCACATTACTGGTGGCTGCTGTCTTCAGGAGTAGGATTGAGGATTGGGTTCTCAGCTAATAAGGTTTCACAGCACCTTCAACCTCCCCGGATATTAAGAATTTTGCAAATTGGGACCTTTTGTCTGAAACTTTTGCAAGCTCACCAACAAAAAATAAGGATAAACCTAGGAAGGTATGAGGCCCTGCCTTAGAAGAGTTTTAGGTTGACTTGCTTTAAATATTGTACAGATTACATACCTTCCAGTGCTTGGCCAGCTGTGTAGGTCAGCAATAATGTGCTGGAGAAGATCAGCAAGATGACGAGGGTCTTAGACATGGTGGTTCTTTTTCAACAGGTTCAGACCCAGCAGTGATGGGTCCTGTAGAGTCTTCTCTTAACTGAGACTCCTAGTTTAAGCCGACTGCTGTATATGTAGTTTCCTAAAAGGAAGTAGAAATTCAGGAAGGTCATGTTATGTTGATCGACAACTTTACAGGAGCACGTACGTTCCTTTTTCCAATTTCATAATCTCTTGTATCATATATGATCTCCCTTATTCTTATCTCAATATGTGAAAGTGTTGACTTCCATTCATTGTGTGTGTTTATTATCTTTGGTTATCCATTGAAAGTTTAGAGTTGTTTAGAGTTTATAGATGTTGAATTATCTTGTAGAGTTATTTCCTTGGTATATTGTCTCTGTTTACTGTAATTGGTCACAACGAGAAGAGAGGCTGTGACTTCTATAATGACTCTTCTGCAAAAAATAGCATTTTATTTGCCCATTTACTTTTTTAAAGAAGGAGAAGGTAAGGTTGTTCCGCATTCTCTTTTTGCACAATAAAATGAAGCCTACGCTAAACTGTCTATCAGGTAGGCTGCACTGCTGTGTGCATCTCAAAAATATTTTTTTACATAAACATATGTCAAGGTAAAAAAAAATTCAGTACATCTCCGCAATACATGCACAGCTCCCCATGATTTATTCCTTTGACCACCTCAATACCGGCTACCTTCACCCATTTCCTGTCCAGACCGATTTTCAGATTTCAGTGATGTCCAGTGGCAGCTGGGGGTTTTTTTGTTTGGGGGGCGACAAACAACCACTACCCCCCCCAAGGCGGCACCACAACCACCCCCCCTATGTGCTGTCTGCCTGTCCAGGACTTACACCATCTAGGTTGTGGGCAACTGTGCAGTGGGCATTCAAGCAGCATGCATTTAAACAGTGGGTATCCATGCAGCGGGCATCTGGAGAGCATGCATTGGCTCCTGTGTCCTCTCCTCTTCAATTCCGCCATGCAGCTCCTCCCTTCCTCCTATGTGTCCGATAGGATCGCCTGTGATTTCAGCCAATCGGGTGACGGGTCTCATACCCGCTTCCCGATTTGCCGGGAGGAAGACCAGTGTTAGAATAGAAAATAGTTGCTATTCTAACACACCTGGGTGGGCTGTGAGTGCATTCTCTGCGCCCAGAGTGCACCCTATTTTGAAGCCTATTAGAGCCTTTGGCCCTAATCAGTGCTTCAAAAAAACACCCCCGCCATTGTAATTCAGGGGCGGTGGCTTGGATAGGGGAGGTGGCGCCTGTGCGCCCTTAATGGATGGGTCGCCCCTGGTGCTATCACACTTGGAATCACAACTACTCAGTCATGCAACACTATACCCAAATTCAACCTTTTTTTTTGAGACAGATAGAGCTTTCTTTTGATGTTATTTAAATACCACTGGATTTTTTATTTTTTGCAAAGTAAATGAAAAAAGACCAAAACTTAAAAAAAAAAAGTGTTTTCCTTTGTTTCTGTATTCTGTTACATTTCCTTGGTGAAAATAACCCAAATCAGTGTCTCTTATTTAGTCTGTGGGAAAGTTATAGAATCCACAAATTATAGGATATATATATATGAAAATTGATCAATCCTGATGTACTGATGGCCAATCTCAATTCTTGAGGCCCGAAAATGTCAGGACAGAACAAAAAACCCCAAAATGACACATTTTTAGAAAGTAGACAGTCCAAGGTATTTAGTAAGAGGCATGGTGATCTTTTTGTCACAAATTTGTTTTAAAATGAAGAAATTAAACAACACATTTTTTTTTTACATAGTGTCACCATATGACTAGTGTGGCTGTGATGACTGGCTGATAAAAGTATGTATAAATCAATATATATATATATATATATATATATATTTTAAAACAATTTTTCTTTTTTTACAATTTTTTTTTCACATATTATGACCAGAGCAGTGCAGTGTTACCACAGTTAACACTGTATTACTCTGGGGAAGTGATTAGGATTTTTTTACACACTATGATTGCTTAGAACAGTGTTTATCACTGTTCTAAGCAATCATTTTTTTTAATGGCACCCATTCATTCATTCATTCATTCATTCATTCGTTGTGTACTATTATGAAGCTGTGATTGGCCACAGCTATCACATGGTACAGATGCACTGTGTTTGACCTTGTCTGTACCATGTGATAGCTGTGACCAATCAGAGATTAGGGATGAGCTTTATGTTCGGGTAGAACATGAGTTGGACTCGTACATTGGCTGTTCGCCCTTTCGCCGAATAGCAAACAATTTGGGGTGTTCGCGCCAAATTCGAAAGCTGCAGAACACCCTTTAAAAGTCTATAGGAGAAATCAAAAGTGCTAATTTTAAAGGCTTATATGCAAGTTATTGTCCTAAAAAGTGTTTGGGGACCCGGGTCCTGCCCCAGGGGACATGGATCAATGCAAAAAAAATGTTTTAAAAACGGCTGTTTTTTCGGGAGCAGTGATTTTAATAATGCTTAAAGTGAAACAATAAAAGTGTAATATTCCTTTAAATTTTGTACCTGGGGGGTGTCTATAGTATGCCTGTAAAGGGGCGCATGTTTCCCGTGCTTAGAACATTCCCTGTACAAATTGACATTTCTAAAGGAACAAAAGTCATTTAAAAGTACTTGCGGCTATAATGAATTGTCGGTCCCGGCAATACACATAAAAGTCATTGAAAAAAAAAGGCATGGGATTCCCCCACAGTCCATTACCAGGCCCTTTGGGTCTGGTATGAATATTAAGGGGAACCCCGAACCAAAATTAAAAAAAAAATGCGTGGGGGTCCCCCCAAATTCCATACCAGGCCCTTCAGGTCTGGTATAGCTATTAAGGGGAATGGAATTTTTTTAAATGGCATGGGGGTCCCCCTCAAAATCCATACCAGACCTGATTTTAAGGGGAACCCCGCACCAAAATAAAAAAAGTGCAACCTGGTAGGCCGCAGGAAAAGAAGGGGGACATGAGAGTGCCCCTCCCTCCTGAACCGTACCAGGCCACATGCCCTCAACATGGGGAGGATGTCCGCATGTTGATGGGGACAAGGGCCTCATCCGCACAACCCTTGACCGGTGGTTGTGGGGGTATGCAGGTGGGGGGATTATTGGAATCTGGAAGCCCCCTTTAACAAGGGGACCCCCAGATCCCGGCCCCCCCTGTGTGAATTGGTAATGGGGTACATATGTACCCCTACCATTTCACAAACAAAGTGTCACAAATGATAAAAAAGACAATAGCCGTTTTTTTGACAATTCTTTTATTAATGTCTTCTTTTTTCCCCGCTTCTTATTCCATCTTCTTCTGGTCTTCCTTCAGTTTTCTTCTTCTTCCTCCATGTTTTTCTTCCCCCGCTTCTTCCTCTATCTTTCTCTGCTTCTTCCTCCGGTCCGCTGCTTCTTCCTCCGGTCTTTTCCTCCGGCATCTTTTTCCCTGCTTCGTCCTCTGGACGATCTGCCTCAATGGGAGGCTCCCGCTTTACGTAAACAGGTGACTCTGTCCCCCTCTGACACCACAGGGGGAAGTCATAGGGAAGTTCCCATGTGTCGGGGGGGGCGTCACTGTGTTGCCCCGCCCTCAGTTATATAAGAGCTGTCACAAGAACAGAAGCGTCACACAGTGAGAGCCCCCATTGAGGCGGATCATCCGGAGGACAAAGCGGGGAAGAAGATGCAGAGGACCGGAGGAAGAAGCAGAGGAAGATAGAGAAAGAAGCAGGGGAAGAACAACGTGGAGGAAGAAGAAGAAAACCGAAGGAAGACCAGAAGAAGCGGGGAAAGAAGAAGACATTAATAAAGGAATTGTCAAAATCCTGCATTTGCCTTTTTTAACATTTTTGACACTTTTTTTGTGAAATGGTAGGGGTATGTACCCCATTACCAATTCACACGAGGGGTGGGATTTGGGGGTCCCCTTGTTAAAGGGGGCTTCCAGATTCTGATAAGCCCCCCCGCCCACATACCCCCACAACCACTGGGCAAGGGTTGTGGGGATGAGGCCCTTGTCCCCATCAACATGGGGCCATCCTCCCTATGTTGAGAGCATGTGGCCTGGTATGGCTCAGGAGGGGGGGCGCTCTCGTCCCCCCCCTTTTCCTGCGGCCTGCCAGGTTGCGTGCTCGGGTAAGAGTCTGGTATGGATTTTTGGGGGGACCCCACACCTTTTTTTTTTAATTTTGGCGCAGGGTTCCCCTTAATATCTATACCAGATCTGAAGGGCCTGGAATGGAATTTGGGGGGACCCCCATGCAATTTTTTTTTACATTTTGGTTCAGGGTTCCCCTTAATATTCATACCAGACCCAAAGGGCCTGGTAATGGACTGTGGGGGAATCCAATTCCGTTTTTTTCAATGACTTTTATGTGTATTGCTGGGACCGACAATACATTAATTGCTGCGAGTAGTTTTAAATGACTTTTTTTCTTTGAAATGTCATTTTGCTGTCAGACTGTTCTAAACACGGGAAACATGCGCCCCTTTACAGGCATACTATAGACACCCCCCAGGTACGAAATTTAAAGGGATATTACACTTTTATTGTTTGACTTAAGGCATTATTAAAATCACTGCTACCGAAAAAACATTCGTTTTTAAAACTTTTTTTGCATTGATCCATGTCCCCTGGGGCAGGAACCGGGTCCCCAAACACTTTTTATGACAATAACTTGCAAATAAGCCTTTATAATTAGCACTTTTGATTATTCATGTTTGTGTCCCATTGAATTTAACGGTGTTCGTTTGTTTGAACAAATTTTTTGCGTGTTCGCATGTTCTGCTGCGAACCGAACCGGGGGGGTGTTCGGCTCATCCTTAATAGAGATCAACACAATAGTACACAATGAATGGCTATGAATGAAAGCCATTCCTTGTGCACAACTGTCATGTGATGACTGTGATTGGTCACAGCGATCACATGAAGCCTCATTGGCTCTGTGCAATGATCTGTTATCTGCTGTGTCCTTATCGTGTCTGTGCCTGTATCATGGTGCATGTGCGTATCGTGCAGAGTGCATGTGAGGCGCATGACTTAGAGGACATCATGTGACATTCATCCAGGATGGGAGCGCTCCCATTTGGCCTGGCGGGAAGCAGTTAAAGCGGAGTTCCAGACGTTTTTGTGTTTATTAAAATCAGCAGTTACAAAAAGTGTATCTGATGACTTATAATAAATAGACACTCATCTGTCCCACAGTCCAGCAATGCGTCCACCCAAAGCCTCGGTTCTCTCCCCTGCCTCTCCCTGGCGCCGGCATCACTAATGTGGGCACCCGGCTGTGACAGTTTGCTTGCAAGTCGCAATGCAAGTCCTGAATGTACGGGAAATCTTCTGTGACGTGTCCCAGAAGATTGCAGGTAGGGAGGGGGAGAGGAGAACTTACGCTCTGCGCCACGCGGAAGTGGGAGCTGGGTACCTGTCAAACCTAGGTACCCACTCCCCCCACCCCCCCACCCCTAAACAAAAATGACATGCCAAATGTGGCATGTCAGGGGGTCAGGAGTCCTTAGGCTCCATGCACACTGGAGCTGATAAACTGCAGTTTATTGGAGTTTGGGCGTTTTTTAAAAGCCCATAAACTCCACTCTATCTTAGCCTATGTGTCCATGCACACATGGACGTTTTTTAGCTTTATTGAGCAGTGGAGTTTATTGGCTTTTTTCTGAACGCCAGAAATGTGCATTCAAGAGCAGTACTGGAAATGCCAGACACCGGTAAAAGGTGTTAAATGAGGGTTAACGCTGTAAAAAAAGCATTAAGCCTCGTTCGGCGTTTCTTTGCCTCTATTCAAAATCAATGGTTCCCTATGGGAGCCCATTAATTTGAATAGAAGTTGCACCGCAAGTCGTATCATCATGGTCTGACTTGCGGTGCAACTTGTGTGCTGAGGATAAAGGGGAACCCTGCCACAATGAAAAAAAATTGACGTGGGGTTCCCCCCTCAGACAATACCAAGCCCTTCGGTCTGGTATGGATTTTAAGGGGAACCCCCTTCGCCGAAAAAATGGCGTGGGGGTCCCCCCAAAATCCATACCAGGCCCTTATCTGAGCACGCAGCCCGGACAGTCAGGAAAGGAGGTGGGGATGAGCAAGCACCCCCCTCCTTAACCGTACCAGGCCACATGCCCTCAACATGGGCATAGGTGCTTCGGTGCAGGGGGGCGCTGCGCCCCCCCCACCTCAAAGCACCTTGTCCCCATGTTGATGAGGACAAGGGCCTCTTCCCGACAACCATGGCCGTTGGTTGTCGGGGTCTGCGGGCGGGAGGCTTATCAGAATCCGGGATCCCCCTTTAATAAGGGGGCCCCCAGATCCCGGCCCCCGTACCCCTACCCATTCACCTGGGAAAAGTGTCAAAAATAAAACACACTACACAGGTTTTTAAAGTAGTTTATTAGTCAGCTCCGGGGGTCTTCTTCTTACTTCAGGGGTCTCTTCCTTCTTCTCCGCGCTCTCCGGCCTCTTCTCCGGGTCTCCGGTGTCTTCTCCTGCCCTCCGGTTCTTCTGCCGGGCTCCTCCGCTATCTTCTGCTCTTTTGCCGCTCTTTTGCTAGAGGTGGCCCGGTCTTCTCCCCTCTGCTCTACTTCCGATGTTGACACAACTCTCTCTCCCGCTGTTATGCTGGGTGAGCATTGCGCAACGACTTATATAGGCATGGGGCGTGGTCACCACCAGGTGATGTCATCCGGTGACCCCGTCCCATCATGCCCCGGGTGGTGACTTCCTAAGGGGCGGGGTCACCGGATGACATCACCCGGTGACCACGCCCTATGCCTATATAAGTCATTGCGCAACGCGCACACCCGGCATTACAGCGGGAGAGCGTTGTGTCAACATCAGAAGAAAAGCAGAGGGGAGAAGACGACGGAGAAGACCGGGCCACTGCTAGCAAAAGAGCGGCAAAAGAGCAGAAGATAGCGGAGGAGCCCGGCAGAAGAACCGGAGGGCGAGAGAAAACGCCAGAGACCGGGAGAAGATGCCGGAGAGCACGATGAAGAAGGAAGAGACCCCCAAAGTCGTAAGAAGACCCCCGGAGCTGACTAATAAACTACTTTAAAAACTTGTATAGTGTGTTTTATTTTTGAAACTTTTCCTAGGTGAATAGGTAGGAGTACGATGTACCCCATATTCATTCCCATAGGGTGGGGGGCCGGGATCTGGGGGTTCCCTTATTAAATGGGGCTCCCGGATTTCGATAAGCCCCCCTCCCGCAAACCCCGACAACCAACGGCTCATCAACATGGGGTCAAGGTGCTTTGAGGTAGGGGGCGCAGCGCCCCCCCTGCCCCGAAGCACCTACCCCCATGTTGAGGGCATGTGGCCTGGTACGGTTAAGGAGGGGGGCGCTCACTCGTCCCCACCCCCTTTCCTGACTGGCCGGGCTGCGTGCTCGGATAAGGGTTTGGTATAAATTTTGGGGGGACCCCCACGCCGTTTTTTCAGTGAAGGGAGTTCCCTTAAAATCCATACCAGACCGAAGGGCTTGGTATTGTCTGAGGGCGGAACCCCACATCAATTTTTTTTCATTGTGGCAGGGTTACCCTTTATCCTCAGCACACAAGTCGCACCGCAAGTTGGATCATAATGATCCGACTTCTGGTGCGACTTCTATTCAAATTAATGGGCTCCCATAGGGAACCATTGATTTTGAATAGAGGCAGAGAAACGCGGATAACAGCTAGCTCCGGTAAACGTGCATTGACGGCAATGCAAAATGCTGATAAAATTGCATTTTTAAAGCAGCGTTTTCCTGCCAGCAATCTGACGTTCAGAACAGCCGTTTATGAGCTCTAGTGTGCATGGAACCTTAAAGTGGAGTGTTCTGATGAATTTCCGGGTGTATAGGAATGAAACATGTAAACACCTTACCGCTGGGACATGCATCACCGTTCCCTATTTGACTCAGCCACCAATTTTCAGGGACATTGAACCGGAGTATCTGATACACTGGCCGGAGAAATCCATCTGACCGGAGAAATCTATCAAACCACCTTTAAGGACTTAGGAGAATCACTATCTTTGACAAATACCCTGAAATGCAACACTGAAATATAATAATGATTGGTACAATCTGAACACCACAGACAAGGAAACTGCCTGCTGGAGAGCCGTACATATCGGGAATACACCGACAGGTCAACTCCTTCAACTACATGTGGAGATCTTTGTATGGCGACTAGCGAGTTCTGTGAGTAATCTAAGCATACCGCAGTATTGAGAAGCCTTCTCCATAACTGTGAGTGAAAGGAACTACCTGCATGCTGTAGGAATTCCCTCATGCTGTCATGCTTTATTACATTTGAGTCTGTTGCAATTTCCCAAGTATGGTGAATGAATATTTGAACAGATTGGATCAGTATGGTGCATTCTATGCCGTCTTTTTTAAGTGTTTCCACATCTCCTTGGTCTCAATAAACAACTTGCTTGGATAAGAGCAGTTGAGAGTGACCATTGGCTGAAATCACCTGCTTGTCAGGGTGTTTCCCACTGGAAAACGGATGTAATAACTTTGACTGCATATTGATGTGTACATTTTCTTTTCCTGTTTTCTTCAGCCCCATTGACTGACTGACCAATGACCAGGATATCCTTGTAGGTATTATAGAGTGTGGGTATACATACAGTGCATCTTTCCACTATGGGATAGTGTGATGCGTGTCCTTTAGACATATGCTGCCCCATTCTAGGAATGGGCTGCAGGGGTCCTGTTACAGTTGGCTTAGCGCAATTATTTAGGTATATAGGGAGGTGCTTTTGTATTGGGGAGGGTGGGTCTGCTGACTGTAGGGATTGCACTTTCTACCCCTTGGTCTCATGAGGGGTATCTTTCCCCTACACAGTGTGTTTGGTTTTAGGGGGATATGTTTGGGGAGGGTATGACCACTTAGGAGCCCCCTTGTTCCATAGGGAGTTCCTATTTGGTATATAGGGGGATTTGGAGTATTATGCCAATAATCTTTTGTACATCGCTTTTTTTTTAAGCAATAAATGTTTTTTGTAGTTTAACTCTTTAGGGTGTGTAGAAGTCTTTGTGTTTTTTTTCATTTTTAGTTTGTTGGTCCAGTATATTATTGATTACCAGGGCTTTTTTTTCTCAAACAATAGGTGCTGGAACTCAACCACGACCCTTCAAAACCCCTACACTCACACACACCCTCCAAATCACATCAAATAGTGGGTGTGGCCAATCAAATTTCACAAACAGTAGGAGGGTCCTAAAGGGGCAATAAATACCAAGATTGCATTACATGCAGAGTGCAGAGTTCAGGGGGGTTACACACAGAGTGCAGAGCTGTCACTTGTAAACACAGAAATCAGACTTCTGTGTTTACAAGTGATTGTGGTCAGCAGCCCCCCCAAGGGTCTGAGCCAGAGGTGGTGGAACCGAGTTCCACCAAGTTGGAACCGACACCAAAATCCATGTTTTTTTTCCGATGGATGTTGGCTCAAACTTGTCTTGTATACACACGGTCACACAAATCTTGTCGGAAATTCCGAACATCAAGAACGCGGTGACGTACAACACGTGCCGAGAAAAATTAAGTTCAATAGCCAGTGCGGCTCTTCTGCTTGATTCTGAGCATGCATGGAACTTTGTGCGTCAAAATTGTGTATAAACAATCGGAATTTACGGCAACGGATTTTGTTGTCGGAAAATTTGAGATCCAGATCTCAAATTTTGTTTGTCAGAAATTCCGATAGAAAGAGCCGCACTGGCTATTGAACTTCATTTTTCTCGACTCGTCGCACGTGTTGTATGTCACCGTGTTCTTGACGTTCGGAATTTCCGACAACACTTGTGTGACCGTGTGTATGCAAGACAAGTTTTGAGCCAACATTCTTCGGAAAAAAATCCAGGATTTTGTTGTCGGAAAATCCGATTGTGCATTAGACTAATTAACAAGGATCAAGTCAGCTTTGTCTTAGCTAGACAAGCAGATGATAACACCAGACAAACCACTGACTTGAAAGATGTGAAAAATAAACATAAATCCGCTGTTTTGTTAGTAAATTTGGATGCTCAGAAAGCTGATGGGCCGGGATGGACATACTGTATATATTTTCCACCTTAGAACATTTTGAGCTGAGAGGCCCTTTTTTTGAAGCTATCCAGGCCCTGTTCTCTTACCCTTTCTTCACAGGTTATACTCACTCATGCTAAGTCATCCACATTTCCTATGCATACCGGTATAAGTCAGGGGTGTCCATTATCTCCCCTATTGTTTTATACAGTGTTTGAAATCCTTAGCAGAAGCTACTCGGGTTAATGAGAATATTCAAAGGGGTCCCTCTTAGACAAGGAATACAATCTTTCTTTATTTGCTGATGATATACTGTTAACCCTCACTAACCCTCATATTACCTTATATTGAAAACTTTAGCTGTCTATCAGGACAAAGATAAATTCCTCTAAGAAGGAAGTTGTACCTATCCAAATATCTCCTTCTCAACTCTTGGTTCATCAGGCCAACTATTTGTATCGGGGACCTTGCCGGCCACCCCTGCCCAGACGGTCAGCGGCCGTGGGAGCCTCCTGAATCCCGGTTAAGTTGGCACTATTATTACCCCTACACACTCCCTCTTAAATTTTGGAAATTTTCCACCACCTGTTCAAGAAATTAATAAGCTTCTGAAACAATGGGATTGCTGTGAGCTACCTTTATTAGGCCATATTATGACGCTTAAGATGTCCATATTACCTGGATTGCAGGTTGGATTACTTGGATTACTGAACCCTCCCAACCTATATTTTGAGTCTGTCAAAGGCTGCAAATCCTCCTTTTGTGATCTGTTTACTCCCCTCAATTTCCCCTATCCTCTCATAACTCCCCCCATTCCTCTGACCCCAAACCTAATACCCTTTATACACACTTTTTGGATATTGATAACTGTTTATTCAACCACTTTTTGAACTTCCATTGTTATAGACCTCACAGTTCTCCCATGTAGAATGGATGTTCCCTATGTTTCTGGGTCTCAGGAGCTGCTCTACTCACGTACACAGCTCTCTCAGGAGATCTAGCTTAGTTTTATTTCTGACTGGTGTTTATGTTGTTATTCCCAGAACTTATGTCCCCCTGCAGTTTATTATAGCTGGAAAAATCCAGCAACATGGCGTGTTATGCTCATAAGAATCTTCCTTATTGTAGGTTCATCATGAGTAAAACAAAATCCTATGCACAAAGATGTTGCCGCAGTTCATATGACTAAAGCCCACGTGGGCTGAGACCCATCAATATATTTTGTGCATAGATTTTCTTAATCCTGATGGACCTACGATAAAGAATATAGAAAGGTTTTTGCCAACTGACTGGGCGAAACTGATTACGGTCCACATCCCTGATACATAGAGTGAATGACGGGTTCCTCAAAGGTTGGATTTTAAGGGATGGTCGCATTATTTCTGGTCTCTACAGAAAACCCCTGTCTGTTAATACTCTCCTCTGAGCAGATTCTGCCCATCCAGGTCATGTGACCAGAGACTCAAAGAGGGACACTAGGGGAGGGGGGGAAAGAGGTTCTTGATATAGGGTATCAAGTGGAAAAGCGGTTACTTTAGCAATGAGTGACCAGAGGTTGTTAGTTAATATAAACAATTTATTGAAAATTATTAAAATCCACGGAATATGTGAGAGGCAACCATGGAAGCTATGCTAGCAGTATAAATATGGCAAAAAAACAACAACAAATATAGCCAAGGTATTGCTATACCAAAGGCAACATTAAAAACAGACACACATACAAGACGACAACGACAGGGTCCGGACTTAATATGCTATTCGGCAGCTAGTAGGTCGAAATAAGTGTAGGCATGCACAATGGCATTGCTGTCTAGGGTAAGTGGTTAGTTTCAAAAACTATGCTGCCGAGGAGCATATACAGGGGGGGCGGGGAGGAAAGGGAACTATAGGGGGGTCAATGAGAAGATAGCCTGGCAGCCGGCTGACAGGAGTGAGCAACCCTCTTTAATGTTAAATGATTTCCTTTGTGTACTGAGCTCTGGAGGTGCGGTTTGTGACAGCGCCACCTGGTGGTGCACTCTTGACTGCTATGCGGCCGCCCAGCGCCACATCGGGTTCTCCTGATGTGACGCACGCATCAGCTGGCTGCTCACCAGCTGGTGTAGCTCGCGGTGGGCGTGCGCCGCCTTCCCACTGGAGGCACCGTCTGTACTGACGGCTCTTCCGGCTGGTCAGGGCGCATGCGCACGGTGAGTATTCGGCCGGTCCGAATGACGTCACGTCGGCGTAGCCGATTGGATGATGACGGACGGGACGGGCACACAAATAGGACAGCGTCCTAATACAGTGTGCAATCCGCTCCAGCCCCAGAAGGACATCATATGCCACAGGTTTCTTCTCTATTATACCCAGGTACTTTACATCACAGTATCAACTACTAAGATGTTGTGTACTGCTGGATGTCTGTTTCCTAGTTCTAATAATAGTCTTACCCCCCTCCCTCCCTCCCCCCCCCCTTCCCTCTTCCCTTGTTGACTTTACTTACACTTCAGGACAAATCGTCTGAAGTCCATCTTGGATAACACAGTACCTGTGCAACGGTCTATGTCTGCCTGCATCCCATTGTGGAACTCAGAGGCATACAGACTATAAATCCCTATCTGTAAGATAAATAGTGGTGAGTGTCCCAGATTATAGCAAGGAATGGACCACCTAAAACCTACATGTTTTATGTCTTAAAACTCCCCCTTTTCCTTCTTCCCTTTTAAATTTTACCATTTCTTTTTTTAGGAACAGGTCCATATATATATAAAAAATAGCTAATACCAATAACATACCTACCCTGATGTGCATATTTACTATATTGCCAGCCATCTAGTTCCTCCTCACTGGCGGACTATTACCTTTCTCCATGGTTTTATAATTGTTCTAAATGTGAGTATCCTCCCCTGAATATATTATGCTTCCATTTTTTCCTTCCTATCTGGGTGTTTCCTTGTTCCTTTTCCTTCCTTCTCCCCTTCCCCCCCCCTCCCTCTTCCCCTCCTCCCTTTTCCCCTCCCTCCCCTCCCCTCGCCTTCCCTTCCCCTGTTTCTTCCTCCCTTTTTCCCTCCCCCCTTCCCCTTTTTTCCTCCTCCTTTTTTTCCCCCCCTCCTCCTTTCCCCCCCCCTCCCCCCTCCCCCTTCCCCCCTCCCCCCCCCTTCCCTCCTCTCCCAGCCCCTAGGTCACCCCTTTTCTGTTCTTCACGTTTCTTTTTTCTTTTTCTTTTGCTTTTCTTCCCTCCTTCCCTCCTTCACTCCTTCCCCCCCCCCCCTTTCCCTTAACCCCCCCCCTCTTTTCTTTCACACATTGAGGCTACTAAAATCTCATTTAGGTCATAAATCCGTTTTATTGTTACTTAAACACTATTTGAAACTATGTTGTGCACGCCCCCATAGCAGTCCTCCAGCACCGCTTGGGTACTGACGCCCACTGCCGCCCTGTTTGAGCAAGTACACAACTGTTTTTTCTGTACAATATATGCGGCGCCATTGTAGACGCCTGTTCTTTATATGTATGTATATACTAACCATTAACTGTAATGTTATATACCTTGATAGTTACAACATGTATTGTCATCGCTCTTGAGGAAGCGTAGTTCATATGCGAAACATGTCGAGCATCGAACAATTACAGCATATGAACTGATTGTGGAATTGCTATCTAGCCACCTCTTCGGACTGATCCATATTTGAAGCAACTCTTCAGATGTCCGAAGAACCATATACTGTAGATGGTGTTGTATAGCTATTATCTGAACATAGACATATGTTGTGTTTTTAATATTTTTGTCTCCTTTTGCTACGTGTTTTTCTATATTAATAAAATAAGAATTTTTATTTACAATTTGGTTGTGCTTAAAAAGTCCAAAAGTCCCTTCCCTTCTTCTCTTCTGGTATACGTAATTGTTAGGACGTGGCACAGTGTTATTTTATGTGTATCCACGGCACCACTCCGTGTGACGATACACTTTTTCACATTTTTTTCAGGAGTGAGCAATGGGCGTAGGTGGAATACCGGGCTGTTTCCAGCAAGAACTGGGTGATAAAGGTTGGTGCAGATTGGTGTGCAAGGCTTTAAACAGCTGGGCACGGTATGTTGTTAGAGTGGTCTGGTGACCGTAAACATAAGGAGACTGTATTCAGCACATAGCACCACAGAGTTGCGGGTAAAGTCCGATAGTGAGACGCTGCTCATTTGCATATGGGTTGAGTGTACGCCCGGTGTCTATACCAGCTATGCAGACAGTTGTCAAAGTTACTATGCGTGTATTAAAGCAGGAGTTTGGTATGTTCCACTCATACGTTACCGCCCAGTTGAGGGGGAGAAGGGGGAACCCTGGACACTCTATAGTTAAGTCCTCATAGATGCTGAGTGTAGTCCCGCTGGCTCGTGTGAGCGGCGATGAGATTGCTGCTGGTAAGTGGGAATCGAGCGTTGTATCACCGGTTTCGTGGTCAGTTAGCGTCTCTCTCCTGTCTGGTCTATCAAGCTTCCTGGATCATCGTCAGCGTTTGTTCGGTGATGCCCAGCTGGTAGTCTCAGCTGTTCCGATCCTTCAGCACAGCCTGCCCGGTGGAGTCTGACGGCGTCGTGATGACGTCAACGCGTTTCGCTGTACTCGATAGCGTAGCTTCTTCCTGGACGTTTTTGTGACCAGAGGTATACCCGTTGGACAATTGCTCAGGTTACGGAGGATTTGTAGTGAAGAGGGGGATTTCTGTAGAGAAACCAATGAAATGTGCAACAGGTTTAGGCTACAAAGAAAAAGAGTTCTTAAAAGAGCTGTTAATATGGCTAGATCAACCGTTAGAGATCTGGAATATAAAAAGATAAAAAGTATAATTGAGAGACGTATTCCAATACTATATGTGGGTTAAACCTATGCTAAGATATTATCCAGGGGTACTAGGATAGTTTCTTACTGGGCTTCCGATAGTTGAATTGGGCCATTTCAGCATTCTGCTTTTAGCTGCTTCTCCCAACGTTTTATTCCATTGTTGTATTGTTATTATGTCATTATTTTTCTGTATCAAAAACATTTGTATTTTTAATAGTTAATTACTGTTTATGGTCCGTTAAAATCCCACCCTTGAGGAACCCGTCTTTCACTCTATGATAAAGAATATTCTTCTGAGTATATCTAAGGAAAGATGTTTGCCCAACTACCTGGATCAACTGGTTATGGTTCACATCTCTAGTACATGGAGTAGAAAAGGTTCCTCAAAGAGTGGGACTTCTTTAACCACTTGGCGTCTGCGCTATAGTCGAATGACAGCCACATCGCGGACCTGAATTTCCGGGAGGCCGTCATATGACAGCCTCCCCTTTGCATGCTCCCCACTCGTGCCCTACACTGAAACACGGGTGATCACAGATCTGAGTAAGAGGCCAATCCCGGCCCCTTATCACGTGATCAGCTGTCAGCCAATGACAAAGTAAACAAAAGCTCGGTAATCTTTTTTTTTTTCTCCTCACGCTGACAGCATGAGGAGAAAAAAAAGCTGCTCACCAGCTTATGTGCAAGGGACATTGGTCCCGAAGAGGAAGAGGCAATTCTGCCTCATCTGTGCCCACCAGTAACCCCTGCCAGTGCCACCTGCCATTGCCTCCTGCCAGTGGCCACAGTGCCCACCAGTTCCACCTATCAATGCCCACAATGCCACCTATCAGTGCCCACAAGTGTTGCCAATCAGTGCCACGTAGCAGTGCTGCCTATCAGTGTAACCAACCAGTGCCGATCAGTGCCCATTATTGCCACCCATCAGTGCCCATCACTGCCACCTATCAGTGCCCATCAGTGCCGCCTCATTAGCGCACATCAATGAGGGAGAAAAATTACCTGTTTGCAAATTTTTATAACAAAATATAAAAAAAAATATATTTTTTAAAAATTCAGACTTTTTGATTTTTTTAACAAAAAATAAAAACTGCAGAGGTGATCAAATACCACTAAAAGAAAGCTCTATTTGTGGTGAAAAAATTATAAAAATTTCATTTGGGTACAGTGTTGTATGACCGCGCAATTGTCATTCAAAATGCATCAGCGCTGAAAGCTGAAAATTGGTCTGGACAGGAGGGGGGTTTAAGTGCCCAGTAAGCAAGTGGTTAAACGGACCATAAGCAGTCATAGAATATAAAAAATACACATTTAATGAAGCATAAAATACAATAGAAAATATAAAGATAAAATCAAACACATGATGGTGGGAACAGCTAATGGAAAAGGCCCAATACAACTGTCAACAGACCTGACTCCTGAGTTGTATTGGGCCTTTTCCATTAGCTGTTTCCATGTCTGTTCCCACCATCATGTGTTTTATTTTATCTTTATGCTTTCTATTGTATTTCACGTTTCAATAAATTTGTATTTTTTATACCCTATTACTGCTTATGGTCCGTCCCACTCTTTGAGGAACCTTTTCTTCTTCTGAGTATTGAACACACCGTCTTTCTGGCCTTTTCGTTTGATGTTTTTCTGCGGTCTAATTGCAGGCGTGCCTCACTTAACTGCAATGTATATGGAAGGTTTGTAGCATTATATTGTTGTTTTATTTACTTTTATTATTGCCAAGTTACTCCCATAAACAACCTTATTGCTCACATATAAAGTGTGCCCTATACCACCAATCATCCAACTTATTCAGTCACTAACATTATATGAGTGCAGTCATACCCTACTTCTTTATAGTCTTTACTAAAAATATACCGTGATTTACAAAAAAAAAAGTTATACCATTTCCTGACTATATTATATAGAATTAAAAGGAATTTTTATCTTCTGTTTGTTTAACATCTCATCTCTGGAGGGTGATAATTGCCCCAAGTTAACTAAATGAGTATAAAAATATTCATTCAAATTTACCAACTACAATATGAGCCCTGAATACTGCCTCCTAATACAATACTTTCAGATCTCTGTATTACTACCTCGGATAAAGTACAATTCCTTTCACATAATCTATAACAAGGAGTAGGGATGAGCTTCGTGTTCGAGTCGAACCCATGTTCGACTCGAACATCATCTGTTCGCCCGTTCGCCGATTTGCGAACGATATGGGCCGTTCGCGCCAAATTCGTGTGGCGCGTCACGGCCCATAATTCACTGCGGCATCGCAGTGCATTGCTGGCTGATGATTGGCCAAGCATGCACTATGACCCGCATGCTTGGCCAATCACAGCGCCGTCTGAACAGAGAGCCGTAATTGGCCAAAGCCATGGAGGCTTTGGCCAATTATGGCTCAGGGGATTTAGTACACGCCCCACACGATATAAGGCCGCCTGCACGGCGGCCCTGTGTAGTGTGTTCCGGCGTTCAGAGATAGAGAGAGAGAGAGACAGTGACATTTGATTTGAGTTAGCTAGATTAGGCAGAACAGTCAGTCAGTTAGCTGCACTTACAGTGTATTGTCTATATATATGCATCCCAGGTGTTGAATATATATATATACACTGTATTCAGTTTAGCTAGATCCGTTCCTGTTATATTCCTACTGACAGGCAGGCTTGTCTTGTTACAGTATTTACAGCTACCTGAAGAAAATTACTGGTGTTCTTTTGATCCTATTAGTACCACAGTCAGGCAGCTAGACTATTTACAGTTAGTGCAGTGCGTCCTGCTCACAGTGTTCTGCTAAACCTACAAGTTAGTGGGGTGCGTCCTGCTCACAGTGTTCTGCTAAACCTACAAGTTAGTGGGGTGCGTCCTGCTCACAGTGTTCTGCTAAACCTACAAGTTAGTGGGGTGCGTCCTGCTCACAGTGTTCAGCTAAACCTACAAGTTAGTGTGGTGCGTCCACCTCACAGTGTTCTGCTAAACCTACAAGTTAGTGGGGTGCGTCCTGCTCACAGTGTTCAGCTAAACCTACAAGTTAGTGGGGTGCGTCCTGCTCACAGTGTTCAGCTAAAACTACAAGTTAGTGGGGTGCGTCCAGGCCCGGATTTACTCCCTTTGCCGCCCCAACGCCGGGTTCTTCAATGCCGCCCCCCCCCACACACACGCACACACACACACCACCATTCTCGTCCTTTATTGATGATGCTACAATAGATCAATCAAAAACATATCTTCATACACGAGAACACTGAAAACAACTGGCTTTAATTGTACAGACTAAAAATACTTCAGGGTAAGCGCGTGAGGGGTAATGATTTTTCGCGGGCAATTTTTCAGGGCAATGGCTGGTGTTAGTGCCTCAATCATCCCCGGCACCATGGTTGGTATGGTGTCAGGATGATTGAAACACATTATTTCTATCATTACATTGTAATGTAAGATGAAATAGTTCAACTCACCATAATGCAGAATCATTGGAAGCCGTGAGCGTGTCACTTGCCACCATCGCTTGTCACTTGACACTATGCCTGCCACCAGATGGAGATGTCACTTGCCATGATGCCACCACATGGTGATGTCACTTGCCACACTGCCTGGCTGCCACCAGATGGAGATATCACTTGCCACGCTGCCACCAGATGGGGATGTCACTTGCCACGCTGCCACCAGATGGAGATGTCACTTACCACACTGCCTGGCTGCCACCAGATGGGGATGTCACTTGCCATGCTGCCACCAGATGGGGATGTCACTTGCCATGCTGCCACCAGATGGGGATGTCACTCGCCACGCTGCCACCAGATGGGGATGTCACTTGCCACGCTGCCACCAGATGGAGACGTCACTTGCCACACTGCCACCAGATGGGGATGTCACTTGCCACGCTGCCACCAGATGGAGACGTCACTTGCCACACTGCCACCAGATGGGGATGTCACTTGCCACGCTGCCACCAGATGGGGATGTCACTTGCCACGCTGCCACCAGATGGGGATGTCACTTGCCACGCTGCCACCAGATGGGGATGTCACTTGCCACGCTGCCACCAGATGGGGATGTCACTTGCCACACTGCCACCAGATGGGGATGTCATTTGCCATGCTGCCACCAGATGGAGACGTCACTTGCCATGCTGCCACCAGATGGGGATGTCACTTGCCATGCTGCGACCAGATGGGGATGTCACTTGCCACGCTGCCACCAGATGGAGACGTCACTTGCCACACTGCCACCAGATGGGGATGTCACTTGCCACGCTGCCACCAGATGGAGACGTCACTTGCCACACTGCCACCAGATGGGGATGTCACTTGCCACGCTGCCACCAGATGGGGATGTCACTTGCCACGCTGCCACCAGATGGGGATGTCACTTGCCACGCTGCCACCAGATGGGGATGTCACTTGCCACGCTGCCACCAGATGGGGATGTCACTTGCTACGCTGCCACCAGATGTTGATGTCACTTGCCACGCTGCCTGTCTGCCACCAAAAGAAGGAGGGCGGAACAGCGGTGCTGGCAATGAGAGATGTCATCTCTCTCCCCCCGCCGCCGCACCACTGACATTACTTCTTAATCTTTTCAAAAATGGCGCCGGGCGGCGCAATCACGCTACTGCGCATGCGCTGCCCGGCCGAGCGCGTACAAGCTTTCCCGAGCCCGGCCGCTTCAGAACTGCGCATGCGCAGTAGTGGGCGGCTCGCGGCCATCTTTTCTAAGAGCACCGGTGCCCTTAATCAACTTTAACGGGCAGCCTGAAAGGGGGGGCGGCCGCGAAGTCGCCGCAGGAGCGGCGCCGCCCCTGCACCGCTGCCACCCCGAGGCCTGGCCTCGGTGGCCTTATGGCAAATCCGGCCCTGGGTGCGTCCTGCTCACAGTGTTCAGCTAAACCTACAAGTTAGTGAGGTGCGTCCTGCTCAGAGTGTTCAGCTAAACCTACAAGATAGTGGGGTGCGTCCTGCTCACAGTGTTCAGCTAAACCTACAATTTGGTGTAGTGAGACCTCTGCACAGTGTTCATCTAAAGCTACAAGTTAGTGCAGTGCATCCTGCTCACAGTGTTCAGCTAG
The DNA here is from genome assembly GCA_037953035.1 of Aquarana catesbeiana. Classification (NCBI taxonomy): domain Eukaryota; kingdom Metazoa; phylum Chordata; class Amphibia; order Anura; family Ranidae; genus Aquarana; species Aquarana catesbeiana. The sequence continues at coordinate 2,955,285 of JBBHAA010000878.1, forward strand.
ATCCGTTCCTGTTATCTTCTTACTGACAGGCAGGCTTGTCTTGTTACAGTATATACAGCTACCTGAAGAAAATTACTGGTGTTCTTTTGATCCTATTAGTACCACAGTCAGGCAGCTAGACTATTTACAGTTAGTGCAGTGCGTCCTGCTCACAGTGTTCAGCTAAAACTACAAGTTGGTGTAGTGAGACCTCTGCACAGTGTTCATCTCAAGCTACAAGTTAGTGCAGTGCGTCCTGCTCACAGTGTTCATCTAAAGCTACAAGTTAGTGCTGTGCGTCCTGCTCACGGTGTTCAGCTAAAACTACAAGTTATTGTGGTGCGTCCACCTCACAGTGTTCAGCTAAACCTACAAGTTAGTTTTTTGCGAGCTCTGCACAGTGTTCAGCTAAAGCTACCTGTAGAAGGTTGGTGGTGTTCTCATACTACAGGCAGGCAGTTGATTTTGCTAGCTGCAGTATCAGTACATATATATATATATATATATATATATATATATATATATATATATATATATATCCCAGCTTAGTGCAGCTACAGGCCATTAGTATGTCTGGAAGGCCAAGAAGGAGAGGCAGACAGTCACAAGCCAATAAGAGAGGGAAAGCAGGCTCTGTGTCTAGTGCTGGTCGTGGAGACGGTGCATCCTCATCAGCACGTGGCCGTGGGACATGCTTGGCCTTTTTTTCGGCAGCTGGCCGTGTTGAGCCGTAACATGCGGAAGACTTGGTCGAGTGGATGACCAAGCCGTCCTCATCCTCCTCATCCTCTCTCACCCATGCCCAGGGTACTTTGTCTGGCAAAGCAGCGGCCTCTTCCCTCGGCTCAATGTCATCAGTCACTCCTTCCCTAGCCCCACCATGTCCTCCTGAGGAGTCCCTCGAACTGTTTGACCACAGTGTTGGGTACATGCTCCAGGAGGATGCCCAGCGTTTGGAAGGCTCTGATGATGATACTGAGCTCGATGAAGGCAGTAACATGAGCACGGACAGAGGGGGTGCCCAAGAAGGACAGCAATCTGGCAGTCATATAACGTCGATGACAAAACGCGTAAGGTGGAGCTACGCACTGACGTCACACGCGGAAGTAGGAGAGTGTGGAACGCAGCTGAGGCGCACGCCGTGCAGCTAATGGTTCCAGAGGCACTGCACTCTCCATACTATATAGATTACACGCTGTGTGATTAGTCAGCCCGGATTTTAAACTTTTAATTCTAGTTATTTTGTGCTGTGATAGCTAAATAAACTAATTAAAAAGTATCACACTATGGAGCCCTGTCTCTTTCATATGAGTATATACTGAAGGACACCTCACACCTGGAGCGGTGGACCCTGAGGACCCATACACATCATATTGCTGCCTGTTACTACATGCCTACTACCCCTGCAGGGGTGCAGGGAGCTGGTGAGTGGGGATCTTTGAGGGGGAGCACCGCAAGTCACTGGATTTGATCAGCTGTTCTCACGAAAGTCACTTACCACAGACGTTTTTACTTCCTGTTACTGGACTTTGATACACTACAATATATATATTTTTTTTTCTTTTACCAATTTTTCACTAATAATTTTTTCATTAATTTTTCACCAGTTTTTTATTATCTAATGTGCGGTCCTGCACTATATACTTAATGTTGGGACTATTTAATTCACCTTTATGCTTATAAGCACACTTGGACACATTTGGGAATCAACATAAGTTTTTATCGTGGTGTCTTACTACTTAATTTATTTTATTTTATTGGATTGTCATATATTAATTTTTATAAGTTGTCACTTAATCAATTTATGATGATGAGCCACACGATGTACGCCTGCATGTAGGGATGAGACTGACATGTTAGTACAGTCCATTCAGGTAATGCTGGACACCTAGATCCACTACCTAATGAATGATAAAGGGGTGTATTCATTTATTATATTTTTTCTGATTTCTTTGTCCCTTTGAGGTTCATCCAATTATAAATCAAGTTACCCTGGTAAGGTAGCGCCATTTACCCCTAATAGATTTTCCATTAATCTGGCAGTCATGCTCCCCCTGCTGCAGCATACTGCCAGGTTTGCTCCAGTGATGAGGAGGGAGGGGATGATGAGGTCACTGACTCAACGTGGGTGCCTGATAGGAGAGAGGAAGAGGAGGAGGAGGCGGGACATCACCAACGAGGCAGGATGGCCAGGGGCCAGCCTAAGGGCAGCACATTGACTGCATCACACCCCAAAGCTCCACATGTGTAGGGCGCTGCAGTCTCTGCGCGTTATTCAAAAAGTTCTTTGGTGTGGGCCTTTTTTGAGACGAGTGCATCAGATCGCACCACTGCTATTTGCAACATATGTCTCAAGCGTATCTCGCGTGGCCAAAACATCTCCCGCTTGGGTACCACATGCTTGACCAGACATATGTTGACCTGCCATGCAGTTCGTTGGCAAGCATATCTAAAAGACCTACACCAAAGAACAAAGAGGACCTCTCCTTGCTCCTCATCAGCTGAGATCTCCAACCCCACTATACCTTCAGTCCTCTCTGAGACCTGCACTGAGAGGAATGAAGGTGTAGAATTAGGTGTGTCACAGCCAAGTACTTGTGGGCAATCTGCTTTTGGTACACCGACGTCAGATTGTACCAGGCAAATTTCCCTGCCCCAGCTGCTGCTCCGCCGAAAGAAGTTTGCTCCCAGCCATCCACATGCCCAGCGGTTGAATGCTAGCTTGGCAAAATTGCTAGCACTTCAACTGCTGCCTTTTCAGTTGGTAGACTCTGCCCCTTTCCGTGAGTTTGTGGAATGTGCGGTTCCTCAGTGGCAGGTACCCAAACGCCACTTTTTCTCATGGAAGGCGATTCCGGCTCTCTACCGGCATGTGGAAGGCAATGTCCATGCCTCGCTGGACAGGGCGGTCAGCGGTAAGGTGCATATTACCGCTGACTCATGGTCCAGCAGGCATGGACAGGGACGTTACCTAAGTTTCACGGAGCATTGGGTGACTCTGCTGGCAGCTGGGAAGGATGCAGGACAAGGTGCAGTAGTGTTGGAGGTTGTTCCGCCACCACGCCTCCAAAATGCTAATGATTGTGACACACCTCTCTCCTCCTCCCCCTCCTCTTCTTCTTCCTCCATGGCCTCTTCCTGTGCTTTGTCCTCGGAACCAGCGGTGCTCCGTAGCCGTTCAAGGGGCTACGCAAGTACGCAGGCCAAAAGATGCCATGCGGTGCTTGAGCTGGTGTGCTCGGGGGACAGGAGCCACACTGGGGCAGAGGTTCTGTCAGCTCTGCAGGGGCAGGTTCAGAGGTGGTTGACGCCACGCCAACTTAAGGCAGGAATGGTGGTTTGCGACAATGGCACCAACCTCCTCTCTGCCCTTCGACAGGGACAAATGACCCATGTGCCCTGTTTGGCTCACGTCCTTAACTTGGTGGTGCAGCGGTTCTTGGGCAGGTACCCAGGCTTACAGGATGTCCTGAGGCAGGCCAGGAAAGTCTGTGTGCATTTCCACCGGTCATATAATGCCAGTGCTCAGCTGACGGACCTCCAAAAGGAGTTTAACCTGCCCAAGAACCGCCTAATCTGTGACATGCCCACCAAGTGGAACTCAACGTTGGCCATGCTGCAGCGGCTGCACACGCAGCAGAGGACCATCAATGAGTACCTGTGCGACTATGGCACCAGGACAGGGTCAGGGGAGCTTGTTTTTTTTCCCCACGCCAGTGGGCCATGATCAGGGATGCATGCACTGTCCTGTCACCATTTGAGGAGGCCACGAGGATGGTGAGCATTGACAGTGCATGCATCAGTGACACTGTCCCCCTTGTCCACCTGTTGGAGCACACGCTGCGTGGAATAATGGACAGGGCACTTGAGGCAGAACAGAGGCAGGAAGAGGAGGACTTCCTTAGCTCTCAAGGCCCCCTTTATCCAGACAGTGTTCCTGCGTGCCCGCCGATCACACAGGAAGAGGACGAGGAGGAAGAGGAGGAGGAAGATTGTGTCAGTATGGAGGTGGAGCCTGGCACTCAGCATCAGCAGCAGGGATCAGTCCCAAGAAACACATGGACTTGTACGTGGCTGGGAGGAGGTGGCTGCGGACCATGTCGTCCTTAGTGACCCAGAGGACTCCGGACCGAATGCCTCAGCAAACCTACGCTGCATGGCTTCCCTGATCCTGCAAAGCCTGCGTAAGGATCCTCGTATTCGTGGTATCAAGGAGAAGGACCAATACTGGCTGGCAACCCTCCTTGATCCACGTTACAAGGGTAAGGTTGCGGACCTTATCTTGCCATCGCAGAGGGAGCAGAGGATGAAACATCTTCGGGAGGCCTTGCAGAAAGGTCTGTGCAACGCGTTCCCAGAGACTGGGAGGTTACAAACTCCTGTTTCTGGACAACGTGTTGCTGAGGCTTCGGTCAGTCAAAGAAGGAGCGGTGGAGAAGGTGGCCGTCTGACCGATGCGTTCAGACAATTTTTTGGTCCACAGCCCCAAGGTATGATCGGTTCCAGCAACCATCGCCAGCGTCTGTTTTACATGGTGCAGGAATACCTAGGGGCAAGATCAGACTTGGACACCTTTCCCACCGAAAATCCTCTGGGTTACTGGGTCTTGAGGATGGATCACTGGCCAGAGCTTGCACAGTATGCAATTGAGCTACTGGCCTGTCCTGCATCCAGCGTTCTTTCGGAACGCACATTCAGTGCTGCTGGAGGCGTGGTAACCGATCACAGGGTGCGTCTGTCCACCGACTCGGTCGATCGACTGACCTTCATAAAACTGAATCAGTCTTGGATCACCACCAGCTACCAAGCACCTGATGCTGATGTAACCGAATAATTTTTTTTGAAATCTCAGATCCCTTCAAAGACTGCCTATGCTGATGCTGAGTGACTATCCCTGAGTAATTATCCTCTTCCTCCTCAATCATCACGCTGATAGCTTGTAAGAACATTTTTGGTTCTGGGTGCCACCACCAGTGCCTAAGGCCCAATTTTTCTGCCCCTGTTCCTGTTTAACAGGGGCGTGTAATTACAATTTTTGATGCAATACTTTGCAGCAGGGCTCGTTCCTGCGTTCCAACTAGAGTGTCTGTGAGGGGTTGCAGTGTTGTGGCACCAGCACCAGTGCCTAAGGCCCAATTTTTCTGCCCCTGTTTAACAGGGGCGTGTAATTACAATTTTTGATGCAATACTTTGCAGTAGGGCTCGTTCCTGCGTTCCAACTAGAGTGTCTGTGAGGGGTTGCAGTGTTGTGGCACCAGCACCACCACCACCAAAGGCCCAATTTTTCTGCCCCTGTTCAACAGGGGCATGTAATTACAATTCTTGATCTAATATTTCACAGCAGGGCCCTGTGAGTGCTTACAGTGTTGTGGCCACAACAACACCTAAGGCCCCAATTTCTGCTGAGTATATAGGGCAGGACCCTACTTTCAAACATCTAACTTACAAACGACTCCTACTTGCAAACGGAAGGAGACAACAGGAAGTGAGATGAAATCTACCCCTAGGAAGGGAAATTCTCTCCTGTAAGAGTTAATATGGGAAAAACATTTCTCCTTTCCACTGATGCTTTCCAATCCTTGTTCCACAAAAAAAAACAAATTCTCAAAAAGCATTTGTCATTGGGACAAAAAGTGAGGTGAAATCTTCTAAAGAGGAGGAAAGACAGCAAAACAAATGTCACAGGGGTGATAACCCTTCCCTATGTTTTCCAAAAAGCGTAAAAAAGATTTTTTGGCTGGAGCTAAACACGTTAAAAATGTACCTGTTCAAAATGACAAACAGATTCTACTTAACAACAAACCTACAGTCCCTGTCTTGTTTGCACCGCCTGTATACTGCTGTTCAGAGTATATAGGGCCTGGTGGCCCCACACCTTTCCTTATTTTAATTTGGGTGCGGGGTTCCCCTTAATATCCATACAAGACCCAAAGGGCCTGGTAATGGACTGGGGGGTACCCATGCCGTTTGTCTCACTGATTTTTATCCATATTGCCAGGACCCGACATTACATTAAACCCGCAAGCAGTTTTAAATGAGATTTTTTCCTTTAAAAATTACATTTTGTGCAGGGACTGTTCTAAACATGGGAAACACGCGTCACTTTACAGGCATACTATAGACACCCCTCAGGTACGATATTTAAAGGAATATTTCACTTTTTTTTTTTTTACTTTAAGCATCATTAAAATCACTGCTCCCGAAAAAACGTCCGTTTTTAAAAGTTTTTTTGCATTGATACATGTCCCCTGGGGTAGGACCCGGGTCCCCAAACCCTTTTTAGGACAATACCATGCAAATTAGCCTTTAAAATGAGCACTTTTGATTTTGAACATTCGAGTCCCATAGACGTCAATGGGGTTCTAACGTTCGTGCGAACTTTCGGTCCGTTCGCAGGTTCTGGTGCGAACCGAACCGGGGGGTGTTCGGCTCATCCCTAACGAGGAAACATTTTGTTCTGTGGTCCATGACACCACAACTTGTGACTAGGATTTATAGAACATCTGATCTGTGATATAATTCATATACAGTACATTGAAAAAGTATTCATACCCCTTGACATTTCCCACATTTTGTCATGTTACAACCAAAAACGTAAATGTATTTTATTGAGATTTTATGTGATAGACCAACACAAAGTGGCACATAATTTTGAAGTGAAAGGAAAATTATAAATGATACAAATAAATGATACAAATAAATACGTGAAAAGTGTGGGGGGGGGGGGCGTGGCTAACCGCAGATCAGGATGGCTGCCTGAGACAAGAGCTCTGCTTAACGGCAGCGGTATACGGCTACTCAACGCTACTAGCTCTTCCCCTCTCCCTCATTCTGTGAGGGGAAGACAGTGGGACACTGCCGGGAATGTCTCTGAGGAGAAACCCGCCACCTCCACCACGTCGCCTCACTCAATACTTCTAGCCAAAAAGGTGCTGGCTGCTCGTCTCCCTCAGCCACTGTACACAGACAGGCTCTCGGTGACGGCGCGCTGACACAGCGGCGCTCTGAGCCCACAGACCTGAATGAACTGGAGGAGATGGACAGTCTCCCTCCTGCACCCACAAACCCTGCAGATGTCCGGATAAAGGTAAGAGGATTGCCACCTCTCCAGCTATTTCTCCCAATAAAACTCCTCTAGCCAAAAGACTTCACTGTAATGCCTCAGACCACACGACTCAGGAACCCTCTCCTGTATCCACATTAGCTGCCATGCCAGTCACTGACAACCCAGTATCTGAAAGCATGTTAAAATCCATGCTGCTGTCATTACAATAGGATTTACACAGGGGGGTGCAGTTGTCTCTGTTTCAAATGCATGAGAGGATTGATTGCTTAGAGGAGAGAAATTACACGGTAGAGTCACACATGTCTGAAATGAGCAAAGCGCACAATGAGCTCCTTGACGCGCATGACCACCACTCCGATGAGATCCAAAGAATTAACCTGAAACTCACCGACCTCGAAGACAGGTCGAGACGAAACAACATAAAATTCAGAGGTATCCCAGAGACAGTACCCCCAATGAGCTCAAAAAATACCTACAACAGCTCTTCTCCACCCTACTTCCGAATATTCCTCCTCGCGACCTGCTCATCGATCTTGCACATAGAATCGCAAAACCAGAACACCTACCTGCAGAAACGCCCAGGGACGTCCTGCCCAGAATTAATTTCTTTCATATAAAAGAGCAAATTCTTTATACAGCCAGAGCCACTAAATCTCTACCTGCACCCTATTCCAAACTGTCTCTCTTCATGAATCTCTCTCCCGCCACAATGGCACTACGCAGGTCATACGCACTTATCACATCAATCCTTCAAGAACGGAAAATACCCCACCAAACTATTGGTCACATACAAACAAAAAATCATCCCAATCCTGTCACCTAAAGATGGTTACAAAAAGCTAACTAACTGGGGCCTTCTACCCATCTCTGCCTCATCCCCAGCCTCGAGCAACCACGCCATTTCTTCATCTCCTCCGCAACCTAAGCCAAACCACGCGGACAAAGGATAATCTTCATCCAAGAGGTGCTTGTCCCTAGCATGGAGATACCCTGCCTGAGTGACATGTACGATTTCCACCTTACCCCCAACTGAATAGTGTGCAAGGCACACTCAGGTGAACATTACCATGTACAGTTTCCTCACTCAATTTATCCTCTGATATACTTTATTTTATTTCATTTCCTTGTTGCATCTGTTTTCTGTTGCATATTTGCATAACATAAGTTACGTAGTGTGAACTACACCACGATTGTGGTGCTCTTGACATTAACATATATTTGTGACTTAGCTATAATTTTCAACTTGCGATATACTAAAAGGCTTTCTTACTAATACAGTGTATAGGGTGCTATTATCTCGTTCAAATACTGCAGTCCGACCTTTAAAACCTATTAATATGTCCATCAATATTACATCCATCAATGCCAAAGGGCTTAATTAACCATTTTCCCAAAACGCAGATATATTATGTGTCCAAGAAACTCATTTCTCTAAAGCCAAACCCCCCTCTTGTACACACAAAAAATATTCCCAATATTTCTTTGCAAACGCTGAGAAAAAAAAATGTGGAGTAATGATAGCTATCAGCACCAAATTATCCTTTACACTAAAAAATGTGGAAACAGATGATGATGGCAGATTCATAGTTCTCTCAGCCATTTTCAATAATCATCCCATTAATTTAGTGACCGTCTATGCACCCAACACCTCCCAACGAACATTTTACAAAAAATTAAAGGATAGACTTCAGCCATACAAAAACACTCCATTAGTGCTTTGTGGTGACTTTAATGCTATCATCGACCCCTCATTAGACTCCACAAACCCTGACAGACGCCAACCGTCAGTCCTTACATCCTTTATACACAATGAGGACCTATACGATCCTTGGAGATGCATGCATGACGTTAAACGCGACTATACATTTTATTCTCCTGCTAGTGGTTCCTACTCTCAGATTGATCTTTTCCTCACAAACAAAAAAATCCTATTGGCTACCTCCGAATCTCGCATTGGTGTCATTACTTGGTCAGACCACGCCCCCATATCTATTAAATTGTTCCCACACTCTCGACCGACAAACCACACCCTTTGGAGATTGAATTAATCTCTCCTAACTAACCAACGCTATGAGCACCAGATCAAATCCGAACTTGGGAACTACTTCAAAACGAATTGTGAGTTTGTTGAGGACCAATCCATGGTATGGCTGGCCCACAAAGCTTTTCTATGAGGTATTCTTATCAGGTTTGGAGCTCAAGAACGCAAACGACAATCAAATGAGATTGACTCACTATTACGCCAGATCAAACTCCTAGAACAAACAAATAAGGCCTCACCCAATCAAATAACCACTAATGAACTTAAACTCCAAAGATACAAACTAGGGGAAATCCTACATCGCAGGTTTGACTATTACGTCAAATGATTAAACATACAATCATACTCACTAAGCAACAAAGCCGGAGCATTCCTGGCAAAACAGGTTAAAAAACAACAAATCCAATCAAAAATTCCCTTCCTTCTAAATCCGCAAAACACACACATGACAAACCCTTTAGACATAGCTAACACATTTGCATCCTTTTATGCCAAATTGTACAATTTACAAGACGCAAACGATACCACCCCTCCACGCACTGAAGATATAAATGCCTTTCTCTCCTCTATACAACTACCTTCAGTATCCAGCAAACAACTTACAGCCTTATCAGCCCCCTTCACCCAAGGTGAAGTTCGCAAAGCCATCAAAACCCTCCCCCTCCACAAAGCCCCGGGTCCAGATGGATTCCCCAATGAATACTATAAACACTTTAATGATATTTTGTCCCCTCATTTATGTACCACATATAATCACTATGCATCCTCTGGGAAAATCCATAGGGAATCTCTGGAAGCCCTAATAGTAACACTTCCTAAACCGGGTAAATCATCAGAATCCCCAGCAAATTACAGACCCTTATCCTTATTAAATACAGACACAAAGCTCTATGCAAAACTTTTAGCCCTCCGCCTCTCCTTGTTTATACCCCAAATCATACATATTGATCAGGTCGGCTTTATTCCAAGCAGATAAACTTCAGACGGGACCCGGCGATTCATAGACATCATACAATGGGTGGCTTTTGATAGAGTGCAATGGACTTACCTCAAAGCTGTCCTACGCAAATTTGGTCTATCTGGAATGTTTCTGAATGACATTCTTAGTCTATACTCATCCCCAAGTGCGAAAGTCTGGACCTCAGGGGTTGTCTCTAATCCCTTTAACATCACAAATGGCACAAGACAGGGGTGCCCGCTATCCTCATTTGCCATGATTATGGAACCCCTGGATCAAAAGATCCGCTCCACACCCATGGTCACAGGCATAAATACAGCCACCACAGAACATAAAATCGGCCTATATGCGGATAATGTCATAATTGCCCTTACAAATCAAAACACTCTCTCCTTGAAATACAACATATCCTTGACTAATTCAGTGCCATATCTTTATATAAAATAAATCATAGTAAGTCCTTTATGCTAGCTCTTGGCTTGGATAAGCACAATGTACAATACATTACACAGCACTCTCCATTCTCATGGTCCCATGACTCCACCACATCGTACCTAGGAATCCGCCTAACCTCACCTAGTAGAACTCTCCTACGCTCCAACTTAGCAGACCTCATAGAAAAGCTTAAATGTATATCTAAAGAAATATACCATCCTTTTGTGTCTTGGGCGGGTAGAATTGCTCTAGCCAAAATGTTTCTGCTTCCACATATTTTATACATTTTCCGGATGTTACCTATTCCATTCCTGCCTGTACACATAAGAACTAGCCAAGCTCTTATTAATACATTTATATGGCAACAGAAACACCCCAGGATAAAAAAAAAGCCAATCTATACTTCCGGTTCCGGCGCCACATGAGGAGGAGGTGAATAGCTTCAGGTCCTGCACCGCTCCTCACATACCCGACATACAAACTCGCCACTGCTTCAGGGGGACCCCCCTCTATCCCTGCTCCACTGTAGGCAGATGGATCGCTATGCGCAGGTGGTGTCCTCCACGATACCCCCAACGGGAGATACAACGGTAGACACGGCCAAGATGGCGGCCGCCCCAGGCACAGCAGAACTGCTCCAGACACAGCCACAGCCTCCCTCTGCTTCTGAGCTGACAGGGATGGATCCTGCATCCCCCGCTGGCATTGCACAGACTGTGGTAACGCTGCTGGGACCCTCACTGACGGCCACTGTGGATGCAGCTGTGCACAGAGGACTGGAGCAGCTCCACATAGAAATCCAGGCTCAGGCACAGTGCATCACCCACGTGGGGGAGAGGATATCATCCCTTGAAGATGAATGCACAGCTTCATCTGCTGCGCTTGCACACATCACCGCCACAAACAGGGACAAGCTCAACGATCTTGAAAATCGCTCAAGAAGGAACAACTTGCGCATAATCGGCTTACCAGAATCGATCCCAGCTTCCCAGCTCACGAATATATGCACAAAAACCATCCCAGAGCAGCTGGGCCTCCGCATACCCTGCACTATTGAACGTGCACACCGCATGGGTCAGTACTCAGAAACCCGCGCCAAACCTTGCCATGTTATAGTGAAATACTTAAACTATGCTGACAAGAATGCTATAATGTTAAAATGTTGTCGCTCGCATCCACTAGTTGTGGATGGCGCAAAATTGCTGCTCTTTGTGGATTACTCCATGGAGGTGACGAAACAACGTAAAGCGTTTTCGTCGATCTGCTCCACTCTTCATAACAACCAAATTCGGTTCTCCTTAGCATATCCAGTTATCCTCCGCATCCAAACTCATGAAGGGGAACACCTCACCTTCAACACACCTGATGAGGTGGAAAATTACCTAACCACTAGAAGCACCGAAATGGAACACAGCACCGCTGCAGAGGGCTCACCATCAACATCTCCATCCTACTCAACTGCACCGCCTAAACATCCATGAAGCCCGACCAAACCTCCATATAAGCGCAGCCGCTTCACCAACCAAGAGGACCGCTTTGGGAATCGCTGAAGGACTCCAAAACACCACCTTCATCACCTGTGCTTGCACGGATGGGTAGTATTAACCCCCCTTATCTCTCTTTTCACTTTTATGTTATAGGTACTTTTAATGTTCCTCCAAATCATCATGACTGAACTTTGTAACAAAATACTTATATCAGCCTGTTGCTTAAAGTTCTCTATTTTATGCCTTACGGTCTTCCACCCCAGTAGCCAGGGTGGCCACATACTATGTGTCTGAAGGTCCACACCAGGGTCACATGCAATAATCGCAGACACAGCACCTGTGTAGTTTAGACACCGGAGATGGGCCTTCATTATCCTAAGCCTACCACAATGTTTAAATGTTTAAATTTGAATTGCTACCTCCCTGAAATTCCCCCCTCTGACTACCCTTCCTTGTTATCCTCTACCCATCTCCCTCCCTCCCCCCTTTTCTTTTTCCCCTTCCTTTCCTCCCTCCCCCACTCCCCATAGCTCACATCCTGCCCCTGCGTGAGGAGCTAGTGACCGGCGGGAGCTTTGTTAGGTAGATGAACCTCACGTGGAAAAAAGAGAAGTCCGTTATGTTCCTTTTGCTTTTCCTTAACCGAATCTGCTTTGCTAATGTTTATACTTTACTGCTGCTTAGATGATTTGAAATTCATGTTTACCTACCTGGTGTTCTACGGCGCTTTGATGACTCCCAAATGGTAGATACTCTACTTACAGAGGGGCTCCCTTGCAAGCCCCTAAACCAAAACACTGTTTATTTCCAGTCATGTCACAATCTGCTGATGGGAGTCACCTAAAGTTTGTTTCGTGGAATGCTAAGGGGCTTCGCTCCCCAAATAAACGCATGTCCATCCTTAGGCACTTGAGGCGTCTCCAGGCAGATGTGGCTCTGCTCCAGGAGGCACACCTGTCCGCAGACAATTTAAAACGCCTTCCAAAAAATGTGGGTGGGCTCTGTTTATGGCTCACTGGCAGTAGGCCGAAAAGCGGGTGTTGCTATTCTTCTACACAAAAATCTACGGCACGCTGTAAGAGATATTAAGGCGGACACGGTAGGCTGGAAAATAACCCTACATTTGACCTTAGGTGACAAAGCCGTTGCACTCACCAACATTTATGCTCCTAACTCACCTGATGCCTCCTTCTTTCAGGATTTGGTGCAATGGGTGCTAACTACCCCTGAGATGCTACACCTAGTGGGTGGGGATTTTAATTCTGTTATGTCCACGCTGTCAGATCGCATGTGCCATTCATCGCATAGACCGTGTACCCATACCCCCCTCTACCTAACTCTACTCTCCTAGCACAATCCATCGCCTCCATGCAATTCGTCGACGTTTGGCGACTAATGCACCCTACTGATCGGGAATATACTTTTTTTTCACCCCCACATAACACTTTTTCTCGCATAGATAACTTTTTTGCCTCCCCTGCTCTAATCTCCTCAATAAGTGCCCCAGACATACAGGATGCCAGAATATCGGACCACAGCCCTATTGCTGTACACATAACTCAAGCTATACTTTCATCCCCCTCCCCTACCTGGCGCTTCCCTTCCGTCATACACTATACGGTGTCTGGGAGGAATACATCTCCACCAACGGAGCTCACATCACTGACCCGAACCTTTTTTGGGAAGCCGGTAAAGCTTTTTTGCGGGGTAAAATCATCTCCTATACCGCCCATTTTAAAAAACGGACCAGACAACAATACAGTCAGTCAAGTGAAGCTCTACACTTGGCTCATGAGCGGCTAACGCTAAACCGTACCTTAGAGAGCATACAAGAATGGAGACAGGCTAAACGTGCTTTTAACCTTTGGGCAGAACAACATGAAGCGGCCAAAACGTCATACTCTAAGCTACATTTTCACAGGTTTGGTAACAAGGCGGGCAGGCTGCTGGCCAAATTATGTTCAGGACCTAGACATCCTACCCACATCTCTACCCTCAGAGATGCGGCAGCCTCTCTAGTTACCTCGCCTGCCGAGATTAGTAAACTACTTACAGAGTATTACACTAATTTATATAAAGCCGACCCGACTGACCAGCTTACAGCTGACGCTCTGCTGGCCAAAATACGTCTGCCCAAACTCCAAATTGCACAATTAGAGGCACTCAACGCCCCTATTACCGTAGATGACATCCGACTCACGATTAAATCCATGGCCTCGGCCAAAGCTCCAGGACCAGACGGATACACGGCAGAATTTTTCAAACTGCCCAGCGACTTTATTCCCGATACCCTAAAACATGTAAATGCAGCCATGTGGGACGGAGGATCACTACTTACTGGAATGATGTGATAGCCTACATCAACAAAATCCATAAAACACAGTTGACTAAGGACTGTCTCTTATGCCTGTTCAGTGTACCTCCATCACCCCCATCGTCAACGATGGACTCACAAAATATTCCACAATGGGCTCATCTGTGTCTCCTAGTTGCTCGCAGAACTATTATGTCTCATTGGATCTCAGCAACACCACCTACTTTATCAGCGGTTAAAAAAGCCTTGACCTCACTCTTCTATCTGGAGAGACTAGATACCATCACCCTGAATTTTTGTTCTATCTCACGCTTTTTTAAGAGATGGAGAAGATACATGGAAGCTACATTCACTCAACAAACAATGATAGATATAATGCACCCATTCTGGTTCACAGATTGGTACCTAAGGAGAGATCTCACCAATTCCCTTGGCAACCTCAAAATACCTCCCACTTCTGACCCCTCCACCTTCAAGCCGCCGTAAGATGCCCACAAGCCCATATTTCTCTTTAACATCCACCATTTCCCTTTAATTATTTTTCGGTAATACCAGTTAGTTTCGCTGTTTTACCCAGACCAATGTATCTCATCTCTAGCCAGGTATACCCAGACGCTGCCTCCACTCCTGAAGGTACTAAGGTGTTAAGTCTCATTATCTCAAGCAATGTTTTGCTCAATAACGTTGATAAGATGGTAAATATGAATTTCCGACCCCCCCCCTACCTTCACCCCTACCTGTATCTCAGTATAAGAATTTCTTGCTGTTTGGAGATTTTACTTGTAATTGATTAATAACCGTCTTATACTCTGTTGTATACTAATGTATGCTATAAAACTCAATAAACATTTAAAAAAAGAAAAAAAAAGCCAATCTGATGACCCCATCACCAATGGGAAGAATGGGAGCCCCGAACATACGCTTATATTACCGAGCAGTTCTGCTGGATCAACTTAAAAGCTGGTGGACAACATCTACTCAATCCAACTGTAAACAAATAGAATCAGTAATACTAACCAAAGACCCAAAACTGTTCCTTAGTGCCTTACTCTTAGATCCAATGCCTGGACACTTCCCGTTAGACACAATTACAGCCTCCTTGAGAGTATGGTCAGCTATCCCGCAAATGTTGAAAGGCATACCCCAAGCCATCCCACCACATTTATCACTTAACACCATTTCACTCATGATCCCGGATATACAATTACAACCATGGATATATGCGGGTATCTACACTATAGGAAACCTCTTCAACTCAGCTGGCTTACTATCCTTTGCAAATCTCCAAACCAAGTATGGCCTTTCTACAAATACGTTCTATGTATACCTCAGAATTAGATCTTTGCTTACAAAAACCCATTGGATTACACAAGACACCATCTTACACCCCCTGATACAATTCTATGATTCTCCCAATAAACAACTGAAAGGTATCTCACACATCTATGATCTCCTTTCACAATCATCCGATGACTCCATCCAGAAACAAATAACTTTCTGGTCAACGCACATTACCTCAGTCCCTTCACTGAACCAATGGTACAAAGCATTATCGCTTCCCTTGAGACTCTCTCACTGTATTACACACTGGGAGTCATTGCAAAAACTCTTTCAACAATGGTATTATACTCCTACCAGACTTTCTAAGATTTACCCCAACACCTCTCACTTGTGCTGGAGAAACTGCGGTCTGCCAGGTACTCTACTCCACATTTGGTGGGAGTGCCCAACTCTACAAAATTTCTGGACACAAATGCGAACTCTCCTCCGCTCAATCACCCATATGACAACTGACTTATCCTCAGTGGATTTTCTACTTGGCCTGGCAATTCCAATGTGGCCTAGTCAATTTCAAACCGTGGCCACGCACATCCTTATTGCTGCAAGATTGGCGATAGCCAGAAAATGGAAATCTCCTCAACCTCCATCTTTCCAAGACGTAATCACAACCTTAAACAACTAACTCAAAATGAAATACTTCTTCTCCAAAGCCAAGCTCTCCACCGCAAAGTTTTACAATACTTGGGAACCCTGGCTCATGGACTCCAGAAGCATAAATCTGGACTGCCTGTCCTGACTCTAAACCCCCGAAGCACCTTCTACTTCCCTATCTGATATACTGTGGGTAATACACATTTATTAGCATTGTGCACCTAGTAACACTGTTTGATAGCACAGATCTACATATGTGATTACCAACTGGTATCAAGCATTACTCGAGTTGCAACAAGAACTGAACATAAATACTGCATAGTTACTCTTCAGTTGACTTTCTTATATAACCATTATATATGTGGACAATAATTTACATACTTATATATATGTATTTTGGATATTACATGTATGTTTGATCTTGAGCATCCACTTGTTATACTGAATGCATTCTGAGAATGTATTCTCTCATTTTCTTTGTTGTTTCTCTGTAAAATCTTAAATAAACAGTTAAAAAAAAATGTAAAAAGTGAGGGGGCATTTGTATGGTGCCCCCCACAGTCAATACTTTGTAGAACCCCCTTTCTCTACAAATACAGCTGCAAGTCTTTTTGGGGATGTCTCTACCAGCTTTGCACATCTAGAGAAGGACATTTTTGCCCATTCTTCTTTGCAAAATATCTCAAGCTCTGTCAGATTGGATGGAGAGTGTCTGTGAACAGCAATTTTCAAGTCTTGCCACAGATTCTCAATGGGATTTGGGTCTGGACTGTAATTGGACCATTCTAACACATGAATATGCTTTGATCTAAACCATTGCATTGTAGCTCTGGCTGGATGTTTCGGGTCGTTGTCCTGCTGGAAGGTGAACCTCCGCCCCAGTCTCAAGTCTTTTGTAGACTCTAACAGGTTTTCTTCTAAGATTGTCCTGTATTTGTCTCCATCCATCTTCCTATCAACTGCGAAAAGTGTGGGGGGCATTTGTATTCAGCCCCCTTTATGCCCTGTACACACAATAGGATTTTCCGATGGAAAATGTGTGATAGGACCTTGTTGTTGGAAATTCCGATCGTGTGTGCACAAATCCGATGCACAAAGTGCCGCGCATGCTCGGAATAAAGTAAGAGATGAAAGCTATTGGCTACTGCCCCGTTTATAGTCCCGATGTACATGTTTTACCTCACTGCATTCAGAACGATCGGAATTTCTGACAACTTTGTGTGACCGTGTGTATGCAAGACAAGTTTGAGCCAACATCTGTCAGAAAAAATCCATGGATTTTGTTGTCGGAAAGTCCGATCGTGTGTACGGGGCATTTCTCTGATACCCCTAACTAAAATCTAGTGGAACCAATTGCCTTCAGAAGTCACCTAATTAATAAATCTTTCTCTTGGCGAAAAAATGTAATTCAAATTAAAAATGAATTAAATAATAATTATATAATAATAATAAAAAAATAAATAAATCATGAATTTCAATAAAATTGAGTAGGTAGAAAATAATAATAATAGAATTGCTATATAATTCATTTGTTGGTTCTTTCTATATACATGCATGCATATATATGTACACATACATATACACATATATACACACACTTTGATTATTTTATCATTATTTTATATATATATATACACATTAGTTATTTGTATCGGATAACTTTTTAGTTTCCCAATTTATTGACTTTTCTTGCTTTTTAGCTTTTTAACCCCTAGTGTGTCATAAAGAGTATTTTTAATGTTAGTTTGCTAGTTGATAGGTAATAAAACTTCAAGATAGGTTGTATTGGGTTACAGTTGATTAAAAACAATTGAAAATAAAAAATTAACCATTTATCGATTATACTAGAAAAAACACCTATGGTGAATCCATTATAGAATACAAATTAGTAAAAAAAATGAATAAAAAATGGATAATACACATACTTATCATTTTTTAATATAAAAATTATTAATTATAAACTAATTGCAGACTTATTATCTGAAAAATTAATTGAGAATCTGAATGAAATTAAAATAGAGAATAAGATTACAGAGAGATATACATACATACAGATATACATATATATATATATATATATATATATATATATATATATATATATATATATATATATATGCATGTATACACACATCCGCATCACACACAAACATATATATATATATATATATATATATATATATATATATATATATATATATATACACACATGGGTCCTTCCTTCTCTCCACCCATCAGTAACTTATTGTTACAAGGTCTCAGGTGTGAATGGGGAGCAGGTGTGTTAAATGTGGTGTTATCGCTCTCACTCTCTGATACTGGTCACTGGAAGTTCAACATGGCACCCCATGGCAAAGAACTCTCTGATGACCTGAAATAAAGATATGTTGCTCTACATAAAGATGGCCTAGGCTATAAGAGAATTGCCAAGAGCCTTAAACTGAGCTGCAGCACGGTGGCCAAGACCATACAGTGGTTTAAAGTGGTTCTAAACCCTGTTACACCACTTTTACCTACAAGTAAGCCTATAATAAGCACATCATCGGCACATGCGAACTGAATAAACGGCTCACTCGTGCCATTTCTTAAGGAGTCGTGCCGTGACTGGTGGCTTCCGTGCGCATGTGTGGGAGTAACGTCATCGCAGCTCTGGCCAATCACAGCGCCAGAGCCCACAAACCCGGAAATAACTCCGGGAGACATGTCGCTGGTCACAGCATTGTGAGGGGACTGCTGCAACAGCTTTGATCTAAGGTAAATATTTCATAACAAGCTAGCATAGGATGCATACTAGCCCATTATGCCTTTGTCTTGCATTTTTTTTTAATTTACAACCACTTTAAGAGGACAGGTTCCACTCAGAACAGGCCTCGCCATGGTCGACCAAAGAAGTTGAGTGCACATGCTCAGCGTCATATCCAGAGGTTGTCTTTGGGAAATAGATGTATGAGTGCTGCCAGCATTGCTGCAGAGGTTGAAGGGGTGGGGGGTCAGCCTGTCAGTGCATACCATGCAGACCATACGCTGCACACTGCATCAAATTGGTCTGCATGGCTGTCATCCCAGAAGGAAGCCTCTTCTAAAGATGATGCAAACAGTTTGCAGAAGACAAGCAGACTAAGGACATGGATTACTGGAACCATGTCCTGTGGTCTGATAAGACCAAGATAAACTTATTTGGTTCAGATGGCGTCAAGCGTGTGTGGTGGCATCCAGGTGAGGAGTACAAAGACAAGTGTGTCTTGTCTACAGTCAATCATGGTGGTGGGAGTGTCATGGTCTGGGGATGCATGAGTGCTGCCGGCACAGGGGGGCTACAGTTCATTGAGGGAACCATGAATGCCAACATGTACTGTGACATACTGAAGTAGAGCATGATCCCCTTCCTTCAGAGACTGGACCACAGGGCAGTATTCCAACATGATGACCACCCCAAACACACCTCCAAGATGACCACTGCCTTGTTAAGAAGCTGAGGGTAAAGGTAATGGACTGTCCAAGCATGTCTCCAGACCTAAACCCCATTGAGCATCTGTGGGGAATCCTCAAATGGAAGGTGGAGGAGCGCAAGGTCCCTAACATCCACCAGCTCTGTGATGTCATCATGGAGGAGGGGAAGAGGACTCCAGTGGCAATCTGTGAAGCTCTGGTGACCTCCATGCCCAAGAGGGTTAAGGCAGTGCTGGGAAATAATGGTGGCCACACAAAATATTGACACTTTGGGCCCAGTTTGGACATTTTCACTTAGGGGTGTACTGACTTTTGTTCCCAGCGGTTTAGACAGTAATGGCTGTGTGTTGAGTTATTTTGAGGGGACAGCAAATTTACACTGTTATACAAGCTGTACACTCACTATTTTACATTGTAGCAAAGTGTCATTTCTTCAGTGTTGTCACATGAAAAGATAGAAGAAAAGATTTACACAAATATGAGGGGTGTACTCACTTTGGTGAGATACTGTATATAATGACTGATGTACTTATATATGCTGAGGATATCATGAGGTAGAGCTTTATACCTAGTGTTAAAGCATTTTACTTTCATTTATCAAATGAAAAGGCCAGCGTGTGTTATGCTTACATGAATCTTCTTTATTGAAGGTTCATCAGGAGTAAAAAAAATCCAATGCACAAGAAATGTTGCCACCTTTTTATAAGACTAAAGCCCACCTGGGCTGAAACCCGTCAATATATTTTGTGCATAGGGTTTTTTTTACTCCTGATGGACCTATGATAAAGAATATAACACACTGTGTTGCTGGCCTTTTGGTTTGATGTTTTTCTACTGTATGTGTGGTTGCGGTCTGATCACAGGCGTGCCTCGCTTACATGCAATGTATACGGAAGGTTTGTAGCATCATATTGTTGTTTTATTTACTTTTACTTCTGCCAAGTGAACAACCTTACTGCTCACATATAAAATGTGACCCATACCTTTTATCATCCAACTTAATCAGTCAATAACATTATATGAGTGCAGTCATACCCTACTTCTTTATGGTCTTTACTAAAAAATGTACAGTGATTTACAAAAAAAAAATGTTATACAATTTCCTGACTATATGATATAGAGTTGAAAGGAATGTTTATGTTCTGTTTGTTTGACATCTCATCTACAAAAATACAAAAATACAATATTTTCAGATCTCTTAAACCTAAAAGAATCTGTATTGCTTCCTCAGATAAAGTAAAATTCCTTTTAAGATATCGTTATTCACATAATCTAACGATAGAAACATAATAACGAGGAAACATTTTGTTCTGTGGTCCATGTTACCACAACTCGTGACTAGGATTTATAGAACATCTGATCTGTGATATCAATTAAATATATATTCCTGCGCTACTATGAAAATAGTCATTAAACTGTCGCAAGCCCCGAAAAGGGTCAATCCATACCCGCACACACGAAATTTAGAAAATAGATGGTGCTGCGCGGTTAACAGATTAAGGATAAAGCTGAAATACAATTAAAACTACCTGAACAATATATGTTAAAGAATATCCAAACAGTGAAGCATACAATAAAATTCTAGAGGTAGTAGTATACATGTGAAAAAATAGAAGAAGAATTTTCCAAATAAAATAATTTTCCAAATAAAGAAATAACCATGTAAATAGAAACAAAATAGGGTGATGTGTTCACTCTCCAGCTGAGTGTACTATTACATATAAAGTGACTTGTCCTTAAAGTGCAAAAAGTTGTGCAAATAAATGCAATATGCAAAAGTACAAAAGCAATTTCTCCTTTTCTGTGCAACACACTTGAGTGAAGACAGCCTCTTACCTTACAGTTATGAGGCCTTATTAAAAGCTAATGAATATTCGCTTTTGTAACACAAAAACCGCTTCTCAGCCAATCAGGTGCTCAGATCTGTTACCCATCATCTGAGTGGCTGAAACAACAGGCACTGTGATAAGATGCCAGGCATCCAATCATAGCAGAGGATGAGAGAAGACATCGAGGAGCTGTCCCACCGAGACAGGTAAGTGCAGACGGCAGGCCGGCGGGGGCACACTGGCAGAATTTGATATGGCACAGTGGCTGCATTTGATGGGGCACAGTGGGAGCAATTGATGGGCACAGTGGTGGCAATAGCTGGGCACGGTGGCGGCAATTGATGGGCACAGTGGCGGCAACTGATGGGCACAAGTGGCTGCATTTGATGGGCACAAGTGGCTGCATATGATGGCACAAGTGGCTGCATTTGATGGGCACAGTGGCTGCATTTGATGGGAACAATGGCTGCATATGATGGGCACAATGGCTGCATATGATGGGCACAAGTGGCTGCATTTGATGGGCACAAGTAGCTGCATTTGATTGGCACAAGTGGCTGCATATTATGGGCACAAGTGGCTGCATTTGATGGGCACAAGTGGCTGCATTTGATGGGCACAAGTGGCTGCATATTATGGGCACAAGTGGCTGCATTTGATGGGCACAAGTGGCTGCATTTGATGGGCATAAGTGGCTGCATTTGATGGGCACAGTGGATGCGTTTGATGGGCACAATGGCTGCATATGATGGGCACAAGTGGCTATATATGATGGTCACAAGTGGCTGCATATGATGGGCACAAGTGGCTGCATTTTATGGGCACAGTGGCTGCATATGATGGGCACAAGTGGCTGCATATTATGGGCACAAGTGGCTGCATTTGATGGGCACAAGTGGCTGCATATGATGGGCACAAGTGGCTGCATTTGATGGGCACAGTGGCTGCATTTGATGGGCACAATGGCTGCATATGATGGGCACAAGTGGCTACATATGATGGTCACAAGTGGCTGCATATGATGGGCACAAGTGGCTGCATTTTATGGGCACAGTGGCTGCATATGATGGGCACAAGTGGCAGCATATGATGGGCACACATGGCCGCATATAATGGGCACACGTGGCTGCATATGATGGGCACAGTGGCTGCATTTGATGGGCACAATGGCTGCATATGATGGGCACAAGTGGCTACATATGATGGTCACAAGTGGCTGCATATGATGGGCACAAGTGGCTGCATTTTATGGGCACAGTGGCTGCATATGATGGGCATAAGTGGCTGCATATGATGGGCACACATGGCCGCATATAATGGGCACATGTGGCTGCATATGATGGGCACAATGGCTGCATATGATGGGCACAGTTGCTGCATATGATGGGCACAGTGGCTGCGTTTGATGGGCACAATGGCTGCAATTGATGGGCACAGTGGCTGCATTTGATGGGCAATATGGCTGCATATGATGGGCACAAGTGGCTACATATGATGGTCACAAGTGGCTGCATATGATGGGCACAAGTGGCTGCATTTTATGGGCACAGTGGCTGCATATGATGGGCACAAGTGGCTGCATATGATGGGCACAAGTGGCTGCATTTTATGGGCACAGTGGCTGCATATGATGGGCACAAGTGGCTGCATATGATGGGCACATGTGGCTGCATATGATGGGCACACGTGGCTGCATATAATGGGCACACATGGCTGCATATGATGGGCACAATGGCTGCATATGATGGGCACAGTGGCTGCATATGATGGGCACAGTGGCTGCGTTTGATGGGCACAATGGCTGCAATTGATGGGCACAGTGGCTGCATTTGATGGGCACAGTGAGGCTGCATTTGATGGGCACAGTGAGGCTGCAATTGATGGGCACAGTGAGGCTGCAATTGATGGAGGGGTTTCAGTATTTTTCAGTTTGTTTGCGCCCCCAAAAATTTTGAGCACCAGCCGCCACTGCTGTAGGAGCTAGGGCATATTCGCTTTTAAGTGTATCAAAGGTCTTAAGGGAATTGTTGTGGAACAGATCAGTGATGTGGGTAATGCCCTTGTTTTGCCAATCAAGGAGTACCATGTGGGGGATTGTTTTGTCAGGATATTAACAGGTATGGGGATTTTAGTCAGTTTAGAGGATGAGGATATAGATTTATGGAGATCTCTCCAAGCTATTAAGATGCTTGTATAATGGGTGAGAGATTTTGTAGGGATATTGGCCTCCAGACATCAAGGAGTAGAAGGGAACATAGGTCTAAGTTTGGAGATAAGGCTTGTTCAATGGTATGCCAGGGGACAGTTTAGAGTGGATGCGAACCACATCTTAAAGCGGGGGTTCACCCACACCGCCAAAAAAACAAATATTAAAAGCCAGCAGCTACAAATACTGCAGCTGCTGACTTTTAATACATTGCCACTTACCTGTCCCGGGGTCCAGCGATGTCGGCAGGGGACGTCGAGAACCCGCTCGGTTCTCGGCAGCTGCCGCCGCCATCCTAGGTGAGGGAATCAGGAAGTGAAGCATTGCGGCTTCACTTCCCGGTTCCCTACTGCGCATGCGCGAGTCGCACTGCGCGTCCCTAGTGGTCCCCGCTCTCTGCTGGGAGCTGTGTGTTCCCAGCAGACAGCGCGGTCAGGACGGGAAGAGGCATAGACTCCCATGGGAGTCTATGCTGGAAGTGGGTGCAAATACCTGTCTTTGACAGGTATCTGCACCCCCCTGAAAGGTGCCAAATGTGACACCGGAGGGGGGGAGGGTTCCAAAAAGCGGAAGTTCCATTTTTGTGTGGAACTCCGCTTTAAGGTGAATGAGTAGAGATGCCCGATAGTAATAATGTATATCTGTGAGCCCCATACCTCCTGCGGATCTGTGTTTGGTTAGACGGGTTTTAGAGCACCTGGGTTTTTTGGATCCCCAAATGAATTATTTAAGGAGGGTGTTCAATGATCGAAGGTGGGAAGTTTTGAGTGGGATGGGGAGTGCTCTAAAAATAAATACGATTTGAGGTAGTATAAGCATTTTAAATGAGGCCAAACAGCCTGACCAGGAGAGTTCAACTTGGGCTAGACGTGTAGTCTCCTTCATTCGTTTATCTATTAGGGGCGAGTAGTTTGTGTCTACTAATTTCAAGGGATCAGCTGTCAATTGTAAACCTAAGTATGTGATGCTATTCTTACTCCATGTGTAGGGAAAGGAAGTCTTTAGCCGAGGTTGAAGACCAGTAGAAATACCCATCCCTAGGATGAGTGATTTGGTAAAATTAACCTCGTAGTATGAGATTTGGCTGAAACAGTTTAGGATAACATGAGCCAGAGGGAGGGATTTGGATGGTGCAGATAAACAATATGATATCATCAGCAAAGAGACTTATATGGTGGGATTTGACTGGAAGGGAGAAACCTGAGATATTTGGGTATGTTCTAATTTTTTCAGCTAGAGGTTCTATGAGCAGGTTAAAAATTCAAGGGGATAAGGGGCAACCTTGCCTTGTTCCATTGGAGATATGGAAAGGTTGGGAGAAAATATTAGAGGCGTATACCTGTGCACATGGGAACGAATATAAGGCAAGGATAGCAGAGAGAATGGGTCCAATGAAGCCAACATTGTTTGAGTGTGTGTGTCATGTATCCCCAGTGGATCCTGTTGAATGCCTTCTCCGCATCCAAAGAAAGGAGCACAGTAGAATTAGACAGGACTTTGCATAGTGGATAAGGTTGATGACTCTGTGTGTAGCATCTGAGGCTTGTCTCCCTGAGGTGAAGCTGACTTTGTTTAATTGCTTAAGGTCCGCCCCACGTACATATACTGCGGCAGGGCGGCCCTTAACCACTTCCTGCCTGCCGTATGCAGAGTGACAGCCAGAAAGTGGTTCAATTACCCTGACTGGGTGTCATATGATGGCCAGCAGGATAACAAGCTAGCGCACGTCCATGGGGGAATGCAGCATGGCGATCGGTGGTATGGTGTTTCAGTCTGATACACCGCACCTCCGATCTTGGTAAAGAGCCTCTGACGTAGACTCTTTACCACGTGATCAGCTGTGTCCAATCACAGCTGATCACAGTGTAAATAGGAAGAGCCATTTATTGGCTTTTCCTCCACTCGCACTGACAGATGCCAGTAGAGGAGAGCCGATTGGCTGCTCTACTGACAGGGGGAGTCTGCGGTGATTGATTATCAGTGCAGCCCCCCCAAGGATGACCCCCCTGGACCACCAGGGATGACCACCCAGGACCACCAGGTATGCCAATCAATGCCCAATAGGGATGGCACTCAGTGCCCATCAGTGATGCCTGCCAGTGCCTCCTGATCAATGCTGCCTAAGAGTGCCATCCATAAGTGCTGACCATCAGTGCCTATCAGTGCTCATCTGTTCCACCTATTAGTGCCCATAAGTGCCCACCAGTGCCACCTGTCAGTGCCACCTATTAGTGCCCATTAGAGCTGCAAATATGTGCAAGCCTAGACTACTGGTACAAGGCTACCCTCAAGAATGTCATGTTCACTGACCAGGAAGTACATGAGGCTGAAGCCTCGTACACATGGTACGAATGTTGGACAACCGAGAGTCTGATTTTTGTCAAAAGGGCATGTGCCAGGATCTTGTCTTGCAAATGGTACACAATTGTCGTGCCACAAACACAAACGTAGTGATGTACTATGATGAATTTCAGCTCTTCAGTGCCACCCTTTGGGCCCCTTCTGCTAATTTTGTGTTTGGTGAGCAATGACTCTGAGCATGCGTGTTTGTACTTTCCACTTTTGTGTGACAGATTTGTGTACACAGGATACGAAAATCTGATGTGGAGCCATTGCCCCCTGAAAATTTACAAGCCTTCCATCCAACATATGTTGGCTGAAAATAGGAAAACAATTGTTGAAAGGAGCGTGTTAACAGTAAGAACTTCAGACAACAGCATGATGATTAGGAACACTGACTTGTGTAGTGAAGATTAGGGACACTGACTGGTGCAGTGATGATTAGGGACACTGACTGGTACAGTGATGATTAGGGACACTGACTGGTCCAGTGATGATTAGGGACACTGACTGGTGCAGTGAGGATTAGGGACACTGACTGGTGAAGTAATGATTAGGGACACTGACTGGTGTAGTGATGATTATGGACACTGATGGGTGCAGTGATGATTAGGGACACTGACTGGTGTAGTGATGATTAGGGACACTGACTGGTGCAGTGAGGAATAGGGACACTGACTGGTGCAGTGAGGATTAGGGACACTGACTGGTGCAGTGATGATTAGGGACACTGACTGGTGCAGTGAGGAATAGGGACACTGACTGGTGAAGTAATGATTAGGGACACTGACTGGTGTAGTGATGATTATGGACACTGATGGGTGCAG
Source organism: Aquarana catesbeiana (assembly GCA_037953035.1). NCBI lineage: Eukaryota > Metazoa > Chordata > Amphibia > Anura > Ranidae > Aquarana > Aquarana catesbeiana. Next base: position 2,982,149 of record JBBHAA010000878.1, read on the forward strand.
TGATGATTAGGGACACTGACTGGTGTAGTGATGATTAGGGACACTGACTGGTGCAGTGAGGATTAGGGACACTGACTGGTGCAGTGATGATTAGGGACACTGACTGGTGCAGTGGTTATTAGGGACACTGACTGGTGCAATGATGATTAGGGACACTGATTGGTGCAGCTGAGATTAGGGACACTGACTGGTGCAGTAATGATTAGGGACACTGACTGGTGTGGTGATGATTAGGGATACTTACTGGTGCAGTGATGATTAGGGACACTGATTGGTGCAGTGATGATTAGGGACACTGACTGGTGCAGTGATGATTAGGGACACTTATTAGTGCAGTGATTATTAGGGACACTTGCTGGTGCATTGATGATCAGGGACACTGACTGGTGCAGAGGTGATTAGGGACACTGACTGGTCCAGTGATGATTGGGGACACTAACTGGTGCAGTGATTATTAGGGACACTTACTGGTGCAGTGATGATTACGGACACTGATTGGTGCAGGGATGATTAGGGACACTGACTGGTGCAGTGATGATTAGGGACACTGACAGGTGCAGTGATGATTACGGACACTGACTGGTGCAGTGATGATTAGGGACACTGACTGGTGCAGTGATGATTAGGGACACTGACTGGTGTGGTGATGATTAGGGAATCTTATTGGTGCAATGATGATTAGGGACACTGGTGCAGTGATGATCAGGGACACTGACTGGTGCAGTGATGATTAGGGACACTGACTGTTGCAGTGATGATCAGGGACACTGACTGGTGCAGTGATGATTACGGACACTGACTGGTGCAGTGATGATTAGGGACACTGACTGGTGTGGTGATGATTAGGGACAGTGACTGGTGCAGTTATGATTAGGGACACTGATTGGTGCAGCAAAGATTAGGGACAGTGACTGGTGCAGTGAGGATTAGGGACACTGACTGGTGCAGCGGTGATTAGGGACACTGGTGCAGTGAGGATTAAGGACACTGACTGGAGCAGTGATGATTAGGGAATGTTATTGGTGCAATGATGATTAGGGACACTGGAGCAGAGACTATTAGGGACACTTACTGGTGCAGTGATGATTAGGGACACTAACTGGTGAAGTGATGATTAGGGACACTGACTGGTGCAGTGAGGATTAAGGACACTGACTGGTGCAGTGATGATTAGGGAATCTTATTGGTGCAATGATGATTATGGACACTGGTGCAGTGACTATTAGGGACACTTACTGGTGCAGTGATGATTAGGGACTTTGACTGGTGCTGTGATGATTAGGATCAGTGACTGGTGCAGTGATAATTAAGGACACTGACTGGTGTCGTGATGTTTAGGGACACGGACTGGTGCAGTGAGGATTAGGGACACTGACTAGTGCAGTGATGATTAGGGACACTGACTGGTGCAGTGATGATTAGGGACACTAACTGGTGAAGTGATGATTAGGGACACTGATTGGTGCAACGGTGATTAGGAACACTGACTGGTGCAGTGATGATGAGGGACACTGACGGGTGCAGTGATGATTAGGGACACTGAATGGTGCAGTGATGATTAGGGATACTGACTGGTGCAGTGATTATTAGGGACACTGACTGTTGCAGTGATGATTAGGGACACTGACTGGTGCAGTGATGATTAGGGACACTGACTGGTGTGGTGATGATTAGGGAATCTTATTGGTGCAATGATGATTAGGGACACGGACTGGTGCAGTGATGATTAGGGACACGGACTGGTGCAGTGATGATCAGGGACACTGACTGGTGCAGTGATGATTAGGGACACTGACTGGTGCAGTGATGATCAGGGACACTGACTGGTGCAGTTATGATTAGGGACACTGATTGGTGCAGCAAAGATTAGGGACAGTGACTGGTGCAGGGATGATTAGGGAAACTTACTGGTGCAGTGATGATTAGGGACACTGACTGGTGCAGTGAGGATTAGGGACACTGACTGGTGCAGCGGTGATTTGGGACACGGGTGCAGTGAGGATTAAGGACACTGACTGGAGCAGTGATGATTAGGGAATGTAATTGGTGCAATGATGATTAGGGACATTGGTGCAGTGACTATTAAGGACACTTACTGGTGCAGTGATGATTAGGGACTTTGACTGGTGCTGTGATGATTAGGGACAGTGACTGGTGCAGTGATAATTATTGACACTGACTGGTGTCGTGATGTTTAGGGACACGGACTGGTGCAGTGAGGATTAGGGACACTGACTGGTGCAGTGATGATTAGGGACACTGACTGGTGCAGTGATGATTAGGGACACTGACTGGTGCAGTGATGATTAGGGACACTGACTGGTAAAGTGATGGTTAGGGACACTGATTGGTGCAGTGATGGTTAGGGACACTGATTGGTGCAGTGATGATTAGGGACACTGACTGGTGCAGGGATGATTAGGGACACTGAAGGGTGCAGTGATGATTAGGGACACTGACTGGTGCAGTGATGATTATGGACACTGACTGGTTCAGTTATGATTATGGACACTGATGGGTGCAGTGATGATTAGGGACACTGACTGGTGTAGTGATGATTAGGGACACTGATTGGTGCAGTGATGATTAGGGACACTGACTGGTGCAGTGATGATTAGGGACACTTATTAGTGCAGTGATTATTAGGGACACTTGCTGGTGCATTGATGATCAGGGACACTGACTGGTGCAGAGGTGATTAGGGACACTGACTGGTCCAGTGATGATTGGGGACACTAACTGGTGCAGTGATTATTAGGGACACTTACTGGTGCAGTGATGATTACGGACACTGATTGGTGCAGGGATGATTAGGGACACTGACTGGTGCAGTGATGATTAGGGACACTGACTGGTGCAGTAATTATTAGGGACACTGACTGTTGCAGTAATGATTACGGACACTGACTGGTGCAGTGATGATTAGGGACACTGACTGGTGTGGTGATGATTAGGGAATCTTATTGGTGCAATGATGATTAGGGACACTGGTGCAGTGATGATCAGGAACACTGACTGGTGCAGTGATGATTAGGGACACTGACTGTTGCAGTGATGATTAGGGACACTGACTGGTGCAGTGATGATTACGGACACTGACTGGTGCAGTGATGATTAGGGACACTGACTGGTGTGGTGATGATTAGGGACAGTGACTGGTGCAGTTATGATTAGGGACACTGATTGGTGCAGCAAAGATTAGGGACAGTGACTGGTGCAATGAGGATTAGGGACACTGACTGGTGCAGCGGTGATTAGGGACACTGGTGCAGTGAGGATTAAGGACACTGACTGGAGCAGTGATGATTAGGGAATGTTATTGGTGCAATGATGATTAGGGACACTGGTGCAGTGACTATTAGGGACACTTACTGGTGCAGTGATGATTAGGGACACTAACTGGTGAAGTGATGATTAGGGACACTGACTGGTGCAGTGATGATTAGGGAATCTTATTGGTGCAATGATGATTATGGACACTGGTGCAGTGTCTATTAGGGACACTTACTGGTGCAGTGATGATTAGGGACTTTGACTGGTGCTGTGATGATTAGGGTCAGTGACTGGTGCAGTGATAATTAAGGACACTGACTGGTGTCGTGATGTTTAGGGACACGGACTGGTGCAGTGAGGATTAGGGACACTGACTAGTGCAGTGATGATTAGGGACACTGACTGGTGCAGTGATGATTAGGGACACTGATTGGTGCAACGGTGATTAGGAACACTGACTGGTGCAGTGATGATGAGGGACACTGACTGGTGCAGTGATGATTAGGGACACTGAATGGTGCAGTGATGATTAGGGATACTGACTGGTGCAGTAATTATTAGGGACACTGACTGTTGCAGTGATGATTAGGGACACGGACTGGTGCAGTGATGATTAGGGACACGGACTGGTGCAGTGATGATCAGGGACACTGACTGGTGCAGTGATGATTAGGGACAGTGACTGGTGCAGTTATGATTAGGGACACTGATTGGTGCAGCAAAGATTAGGGACAGTGACTGGTGCAGTGAGGATTAGGGACACTTACTGGTGTAGTGATGATTAGGGACACTGACTGGTGCAGCGGTGATTTGGGACACTGGTGCAGTGAGGATTAAGGACACTGACTGGAGCAGTGATGATTAGGGAATGTTATTGGTGCAATGATGATTAGGGACACTGGTGCAGTGACTATTAAGGACACTGACTGGTGCAGTGATGATTAGGGACTTTGACGGGTGCTGTAATGATTAGGTACAGTGACTGGTGAAGTGAGAATTATTGACACTGACTGGTGTCGTGATGTTTAGTGACACGGACTGGTGCAGTGAGGATTAGGGACACTGACTGGTGCAGTGATGATTAGGGACACTGACTGGTGCAGTGATGATTAGGGACACTGAAGGGTGCAGTGATGATTAGGGACACTGACTGGTCCAGGGATGGTTAGGGACACTGATTGGTGCAGTGATGGTTAGGGACACTGATTGGTGCAGTGATGATTAGGGACACTGACTGGTGCAGGGATGATTAGGGACACTGAAGGGTGCAGTGATGATTAGGGACACTGACTGGTGCAGTGATGATTAGGGACACTGACTGGTTCAGTTATGATTATGGACACTGATGGGTGCAGTGATGATTAGGGACACTGACTGGTTTAGTGATGATTAGGGACACTGACTGGTGCAGTGATGATTAGGGACACTGACTGGTGCAGTGGTTATTAGGGACACTGACTGGTGCAATGATGATTAGGGACACTGATTGGTGCAGCTGAGATTAGGGACACTGACTGGTGCAGTAATGATTAGGGACACTGACTGGTGTGGTGATGATTAGGGATACTTACTGGTGCAGTGATGATTAGGGACACTGATTGGTGCAGTGATGATTAGGGACACTGATTGGTGCAGTGATGATTAGGGACACTGACTGGTGCAGTGATGATTAGGGACACTTATTAGTGCAGTGATTATTAGGGACACTTACTGGTGCATTGATGATCAGGGACACTGACTGGTGCAGAGGTGATTAGGGACACTGACTGGTCCAGTGATGATTGGGGACACTAACTGGTGCAGTGATTATTAGGGACACTTACTGGTGCAGTGATGATTACGGACACTGATTGGTGCAGGGATGATTAGGGACACTGACTGGTTCAGTGATGATTAGGGACACTGACTGGTGCAGTGGTTATTAAGGACACTGACTGGTGCAGTTATGATTAGGGACACTGATTGGTGCAGCGGTGATTAGGGACACTGAATGGTGCAGTAATGATTAGGGACACTGATTGGTGCAGTGATTATTAGGGACACTGACTGTTTCAGTGATGATTAGGGACACTGACTGGTGCAGTGATGATTACGGACACTGACTGGTGCAGTGATGATTAGAGACACTGAATGGTGTGGTGATGATTAGGGAATCTTATTGGTGCAATGATGATTAGGGACACTGGTGCAGTGATGATCAGGGACACTGACTGGTGCAGTGATGATTAGGGACACTGACTGGTGCAGTGATGATTACGGACACTGACTGGTGCAGTGATGATTAGGGACACTGACTGGTGTGGTGATGATTAGGGAATATTATTGGTGCAATGATGATTAGGGACACTGGTGCAGTGATGATCAGGGACACTGACAGGTGCAGTGATGATTAGGGACAGTGACTGGTGCAGTTATGATTAGGGACACTGATTGGTGCAGCAAAGATTAGGGACAGTGACTGGTGCAGTGAGGATTAGGGACACTGACTGGTGAAGCGGTGATTAGGGACACTGGTGCAGTGAGGATTAGGGACACTGACTGGTGCAGCAGTGATTAGGGACACTGGTGCAGTGAGGATTAAGGACACTGACTGGAGCAGTGATGATTAGGGAATGTTATTGGTGCAATGATGATTAGGGACACTGGTGCAGTGACTATTAGGGACACTTACTGGTGCAGTGATGATTAGGGACACTAACTGGTGAAGTGATGATTAGGGACACTGACTGGTGCAGTGAGGATTAAGGACACTGACTGGTGCAGTGATGATTAGGGAATCTTATTGGTGCAATGATGATTAGGGACACTGGTGCAGTGACTATTAGGGACACTTACTGGTGCAGTGATGATTAGGGACTTTGACTGGTGCTGTGATGATTAGGGTCAGTGACTGGTGCAGTGATAATTAAGGACACTGACTGGTGTCGTGATGTTTAGGGACACGGACTGGTGCAGTGAGGATTAGGGACACTGACTAGTGCAGTGATGATTAGTGACACTGACTGGTGCAGTGATGATTAGGGACACTAACTGGTGAAGTGATGATTAGGGACACTGATTGGTGCAACGGTGATTAGGAACACTGACTGGTGCAGTGATGATGAGGGACACTGACTGGTGCAGTGATGATTAGGGACACTGAATGGTGCAGTGATGATTAGGGATACTGACTGGTGCAGTGATTATTAGGGACACTGACTGTTGCAGTGATGATTAGGGACACTGACTGGTGCAGTGATGATTAGGGACACTGACTGGTGTGGTGATGATTAGGGAATCTTATTGGTACAATGATGATTAGGGACACTGGTGCAGTGACTATTAGGGACACTTACTGGTGCAGTGATGATTAGGGACACTAACTGGTGAAGTGATTATTAGGGACACTGACTGGTGCAGTGAGGATTAAGGACACTGACTGGTGCAGTGATGATTAGGGAATCTTATTGGTGCAATGATGATTAGGGACACTGGTGCAGTGACCATTAGGGACACTTACTGGTGCAGTGATGATTAGGGACTTTGACTGGTGCTGTGATGATTAGGGTCAGTGACTGGTGCAGTGATAATTAAGGACACTGACTGGTGTCGTGATGTTTAGGGACACGGACTGGTGCAGTGAGGATTAGGCACACTGACTAGTGCAGTGATGATTAGGGACACTAACTATTGCAGTGATGATTAGGGACACTAACTGGTGAAGTGATTATTAGGGACACTGACTGGTGCAGTGATGATTAGGGACACTGAATGGTGCAGTGATGATTGGGGACACTGACTGTTGCAGTGATGATTAGGGACACTGACTGGTGCAGTGATGATTAGGGACACTGACTGGTGTGGTGATGATTAGGGAATCTTATTGGTGCAATGATGATTAGGGACACTGGTGCAGTGATGATTAGGGACACGGACTGGTGCAGTGATGATCAGGGACACTGACTGGTGCAGTGATGATTAGGGACAGTGACTGGTGCAGTTATGATTAGGGACACTGATTGGTGCAGCAAAGATTAGGGACAGTGAATGGTGCAGTGAGGATTAGGGACACTTACTGGTGCAGTGATGATTAGGGACACTGACTGGTGCAGCGGTGATTAGGGACACTGGTGCAGTGAGGATTAAGGACACTGACTGGAGCAGTGATGATTAGGGAATGTTATTGGTGCAATGATGATTAGGGACACTGGTGCAGTGACTATTAAGGACACTTACTGGTGCAGTGATGATTAGGGACTTTGACTGGTGCTGTGATGATTAGGGACAGTGACTGGTGCAGTGATAATTAGGGACACTGACTGGTGTCGTGATGTTTAGGGACACGGACTGGTGCAGTGAGGATTAGGGACACTGACTGGTGCAGTGATGATTAGGGACACTGACTGGTGCAGTGATGATTAGGGACACTGACTGGTGCAGTGATGATTAGGGACACTGAAGGGTGCAGTGATGATTAGGGACACTGACTGGTGCAGTGATGATTAGGGACACTGACTGGTTCAGTTATGATTAGGGACACTGATTGGTGCAGTGATGATTAGGGACACTGACTGATGTAGTTATGATTAGGGACACTGACTGGTGCAGCGGTGATTAGGGACACTGACAGTACAGTGATGATTAGGGACACTGACTGGTGCAGTGATGATTAGGGACACTAACTGGTGAAGTGATGATTAGGGACACTGATTGGTGCAACGGTGATTAGGAACACTGACTGGTGCAGTGATGTTTAGGGACACTGTCTGGTGCAGTGATGATTAGGAACACTGACTAGTGCAGTGAGGATTAGGGACACTGACTGGTGCAGTGATGATTAGGGACACTGAAGGGTGCAGTGATGATTAGGGACACTGACTGGTCCAGTGATGGTTAGAGACACTGATTGGTGCAGTGATGATTAGGGACACTGACTGGTGCAGTGATGATTAGGGACACTGACTGGTGCAGTGATCATTAGGGACACTGAGTGGTGCAGTGATGATTAGGGACATTGACTGGTGCAGTGATGATTAGGGACACTGACTGGTTCAGTTATGATTATGGACACTGATGGGTGCAGTGATGATTAGGGACACTGACTGGTGTAGTGATGATTAGGGACACTGACTGGTGCAGTGATGATTAGGGACACTGACTGGTGCAGTGGTTATTAGGGACACTGACTGGTGCAATGATGATTAGGGACACTGATTGGTGCAGCTGAGATTAGGGACACTGACTGGTGCAGTAATGATTAGGGACACTGACTGGTGTGGTGATGATTAGGGATACTTACTGGTGCAGTGATGATTAGGGACACTGATTGGTGCAGTGATGATTAGGGACACTGATTGGTGCAGTGATGATTAGGGACACTGACTGGTGCAGTGATGATTAGGGACACTTATTAGTGCAGTGATTATTAGGGACACTTACTGGTGCATTGATGATCAGGGACACTGACTGGTGCAGAGGTGATTAGGGACACTGACTGGTCCAGTGATGATTGGGGACACTAACTGGTGCAGTGATTATTAGGGACACTTACTGGTGCAGTGATGATTACGGACACTGATTGGTGCAGGGATGATTAGGGACACTGACTGGTTCAGTGATGATTAGGGACACTGACTGGTGCAGTGGTTATTAAGGACACTGACTGGTGCAGTTATGATTAGGGACACTGATTGGTGCAGCGGTGATTAGGGACACTGAATGGTGCAGTAATGATTAGGGACACTGATTGGTGCAGTGATTATTAGGGACACTGACTGTTTCAGTGATGATTAGGGACACTGACTGGTGCAGTGATGTTTACGGACACTGACTGGTGCAGTGATGATTAGAGACACTGAATGGTGTGGTGATGATTAGGGAATCTTATTGGTGCAATGATGATTAGGGACACTGGTGCAGTGATGATCAGGGACACTGACTGGTGCAGTGATGATTAGGGACACTGACTGGTGCAGTGATGATTACGGACACTGACTGGTGCAGTGATGATTAGGGACACTGACTGGTGTGGTGATGATTAGGGAATATTATTGGTGCAATGATGATTAGGGACACTGGTGCAGTGATGATCAGGGACACTGACAGGTGCAGTGATGATTAGGGACAGTGACTGGTGCAGTTATGATTAGGGACACTGATTGGTGCAGCAAAGATTAGGGACAGTGACTGGTGCAGTGAGGATTAGGGACACTGACTGGTGAAGCGGTGATTAGGGACACTGGTGCAGTGAGGATTAGGGACACTGACTGGTGCAGCAGTGATTAGGGACACTGGTGCAGTGAGGATTAAGGACACTGACTGGAGCAGTGATGATTAGGGAATGTTATTGGTGCAATGATGATTAGGGACACTGGTGCAGTGACTATTAGGGACACTTACTGGTGCAGTGATGATTAGGGACACTAACTGGTGAAGTGATGATTAGGGACACTGACTGGTGCAGTGAGGATTAAGGACACTGACTGGTGCAGTGATGATTAGGGAATCTTATTGGTGCAATGATGATTAGGGACACTGGTGCAGTGACTATTAGGGACACTTACTGGTGCAGTGATGATTAGGGACTTTGACTGGTGCTGTGATGATTAGGGTCAGTGACTGGTGCAGTGATAATTAAGGACACTGACTGGTGTCGTGATGTTTAGGGACACGGACTGGTGCAGTGAGGATTAGGGACACTGACTAGTGCAGTGATGATTAGGGACACTGACTGGTGCAGTGATGATTAGGGACACTAACTGGTGAAGTGATGATTAGGGACACTGATTGGTGCAACGGTGATTAGGAACACTGACTGGTGCAGTGATGATGAGGGACACTGACTGGTGCAGTGATGATTAGGGACACTGAATGGTGCAGTGATGATTAGGGATACTGACTGGTGCAGTGATTATTAGGGACACTGACTGTTGCAGTGATGATTAGGGACACTGACTGGTGCAGTGATGATTAGGGACACTGACTGGTGTGGTGATGATTAGGGAATCTTATTGGTACAATGATGATTAGGGACACTGGTGCAGTGACTATTAGGGACACTTACTGGTGCAGTGATGATTAGGGACACTAACTGGTGAAGTGATTATTAGGGACACTGACTGGTGCAGTGAGGATTAAGGACACTGACTGGTGCAGTGATGATAAGGGAATCTTATTGGTGCAATGATGATTAGGGACACTGGTGCAGTGACCATTAGGGACACTTACTGGTGCAGTGATGATTAGGGACTTTGACTGGTGCTGTGATGATTAGGGTCAGTGACTGGTGCAGTGATAATTAAGGACACTGACTGGTGTCGTGATGTTTAGGGACACGGACTGGTGCAGTGAGGATTAGGCACACTGACTAGTGCAGTGATGATTAGGGACACTAACTATTGCAGTGATGATTAGGGACACTAACTGGTGAAGTGATTATTAGGGACACTGACTGGTGCAGTGATGATTAGGGACACTGAATGGTGCAGTGATGATTGGGGACACTGACTGTTGCAGTGATGATTAGGGACACTGACTGGTGCAGTGATGATTAGGGACACTGACTGGTGTGGTGATGATTAGGGAATCTTATTGGTGCAATGATGATTAGGGACACTGGTGCAGTGATGATTAGGGACACGGACTGGTGCAGTGATGATCAGGGACACTGACTGGTGCAGTGATGATTAGGGACAGTGACTGGTGCAGTTATGATTAGGGACACTGATTGGTGCAGCAAAGATTAGGGACAGTGAATGGTGCAGTGAGGATTAGGGACACTTACTGGTGCAGTGATGATTAGGGACACTGACTGGTGCAGTGAGGATTAGGGACACTGACTGGTGCAGCGGTGATTAGGGACACTGGTGCAGTGAGGATTAAGGACACTGACTGGAGCAGTGATGATTAGGGAATGTTATTGGTGCAATGATGATTAGGGACACTGGTGCAGTGACTATTAAGGACACTTACTGGTGCAGTGATGATTAGGGACTTTGACTGGTGCTGTGATGATTAGGGACAGTGACTGGTGCAGTGATAATTAGGGACACTGACTGGTGTCGTGATGTTTAGGGACACGGACTGGTGCAGTGAGGATTAGGGACACTGACTGGTGCAGTGATGATTAGGGACACTGACTGGTGCAGTGATGATTAGGGACACTGACTGGTGCAGTGATGATTAGGGACACTGAAGGGTGCAGTGATGATTAGGGACACTGACTGGTGCAGTGATGATTAGGGACACTGACTGGTTCAGTTATGATTAGGGACACTGATTGGTGCAGTGATGATTAGGGACACTGACTGATGTAGTTATGATTAGGGACACTGACTGGTGCAGCGGTGATTAGGGACACTGACAGTACAGTGATGATTAGGGACACTGACTGGTGCAGTGATGATTAGGGACACTAACTGGTGAAGTGATGATTAGGGACACTGATTGGTGCAACGGTGATTAGGAACACTGACTGGTGCAGTGATGATTAGGGACACTGTCTGGTGCAGTGATGATTAGGAACACTGACTAGTGCAGTGAGGATTAGGGACACTGACTGGTGCAGTGATGATTAGGGACACTGAAGGGTGCAGTGATGATTAGGGACACTGACTGGTCCAGTGATGGTTAGAGACACTGATTGGTGCAGTGATGATTAGGGACACTGACTGGTGCAGTGATGATTAGGGACACTGACTGGTGCAGTGATCATTAGGGACACTGAGTGGTGCAGTGATGATTAGGGACATTGACTGGTGCAGTGATGATTAGGGACACTGAAGGATGCAGTGATGATTAGGGACACTGACTGGTGCAGTGATGATTTGGGACACTGACTGGTGCAGTGAAGATTAGGGACACTGACTGGTGTAGTGATGATTAGGGACACTGACTGGTGCAGTGAGGATTAGGGACACTGACTGGTGCAGTGATGATTAGGGACATTGACTGGTGCAGCGGTGATTAGGGACTCTGACAGTACAGAGAGGATTAGGGACACTTACTGGTGCAGCGGTGATTAGGGACACTGACAGTACAGTGATGATTAGCGACACTGACTGGTGCAGTGATGATTAGGGACACTAACTGGTGAAGTGATGATTAGGGACACTGATTGGTGCAACGGTGATTAGGAACACTGACTGGTGCAGTGATGATTAGGGACACTGACTGGTGCAGTGATGATTAGGAACACTGACTAGTGCAGTGAGGATTAGGGACACTGACTGGTGCAGTGATGATTAGGGACACTGAAGGGTGCAGTGATGATTAGGGACACTGACTGGTCCAGTGATGGTTAGGGACACTGATTGGTGCAGTGATGATTAGGGACACTGACTGGTGCAGGGATGATTAGGGACACTGAAGGGTGCAGTGATGATTAGGGACACTGACTGGTGCAGTGATGATTAGGGACACTGACTGGTTCAGTTATGATTAGGGACACTGATTGGTGCAGTGATGATTAGGGACACTGACTGGTGCAGTGATGATCAGGGACACTGATTGGTGCAGTGATGATCAGGGACACTGATTGGTGCAGTGGTGATTAGGGACATTGACTGGTGCAGTGATGATTAAGGACACTGACTGGTGCAGTGATGCTCAGGGACACTGACTGGTGCAGTGATCATTAGGGACACTGATTGGTGCAGTGATTATTAGGGACATTGACTGATGCAGTGATGATTAGGGACACTGACTGGTGCAGTGATGATCAGGGACACTGACTGGTGCAGTGATGATCAGGGACACTGACTGGTGCAGTGATCATTAGGGACACTGACTGGTGCAGTGATGATTAGGGACACTGACTGGTGCAGTGATGATTAGGGACACTGACTGGTGCAGTGATGATCAAGGACACTGACTGGTGCAGTGATCATTAGGGACACTGACTGCTGCAGAGATGATTAGGGACACTAACTGTTGGGGGAAGATTAGGGACACTGATTGGTGCAACGGTGTTTAGGAACACTGACTGGTGCAGTGATGATTAGGGACACTGACTGGTGCAGTGATGATTAGGGACACTGACTGGTGCAGTGATGATTAGGGACACCAAAGGGTGCAGGGATGATTAGGGACACTGAAGGGTGCAGTGATGATTAGGGACACCGACTGGTGCAGTGATGATTAGGGACACTGACTGGTGCAGTTATGATTAGGGAAACTGATTGGTGCAGTGATGATTAGGGACATTGACTGGTGTAGTTATGATTTGGGATACTGACTGGTGCAGTGAGGATTAGGGACACTGATTGGTGCAGTGATGATTAGGGACACTGACTGGTGCAGTGATGATTAGGGACTCTGACTGGTGCAGTGATAATTAGGGACACGGACTGGTGCAGTGATCATTAGGGACACTGACTGGTGCAGTGATGAATAGGGACACTGACTGGTGCAGAGATGATTAGGGACACTAACTAGTGAAGTTGTGATTAGGGACACTGATTGGTGCAACGGTGATTAGGAACACTGACTGGTGCAGTGATGATTAGGGACACTGACTGGTGCAGTGATGATTAGGGACACTGAAGGGTGCAGTGATGACTAGGGACACTGACTGGTCCAGTGATGATTAGGGACACTGACTGGTGCAGTGATGATTAGGGTCAGTGACTGGTGCAGGGATGATTAGGGACACTGAAGGGTGCAGTGATGATTAGGGACACTGACTGGTGCAGTGATGATTAGGGACACTGACTGGTGTAGTGATGATTAGGGACACTTATGGGTGCAGTGAGGATTAGGGACACTGACTGGTGCAGTGAGGATTAGGGACACTGACTGGTGCAGTGATGATTAGGGACACTGACTGGTGTAGTGATGATTATGAACACTGATTGGAGCAGTGATGATTAGGGACACTGACTGGTGCAATGATGATTAGGGACACTGACTGGTGCAGTAATGATTAGGAACACTGATTGGAGCAGCTGAGATTAGGGACACTGAATGGTGCAGTGATGATTAGGGATACTGACTGGTGCAGTGATTATTAGGGACACTGACTGTTGCAGTGATGATTAGGGACACTGACTGGTGCAGTGATGATTAGGGACACTGACTGGTGTGGTAATGATTAGGGAATCTTATTGGTGCAATGATGATTAGGGACACTGGTGCAGTGATGATTAGGGACACGGACTGGTGCAGTGATGATCAGGGACACTGACTGGTGCAGTGATGATTAGGGACAGTGACTGGTGCAGTTATGATTAGGGACACTGATTGGGGCAGCAAAGATTAGGGACAGTGACTGGTGCAGTGTGGATTAGGGACACTTACTGGTGAAGTGATGATTAGGGACACTGACTGGTGCAGCGGTAATTAGGGACACTGGTGCAGTGAGGATTAAGGACACTGACTGGAGCAGTGATGATTAGGGAATGTTATTGGTGCAATGATGATTAGGGACACTGGTGCAGTGACTATTAAGGACACTTACTGGTGCAGTGATGATTAGGGACTTTGACTGGTGCTGTGATGATTAGGGACAGTGACTGGTGCAGTGATAATTAGGGACACTGACTGGTGTTGTGATGTTTAGGGACACGGACTGGTGCAGTGAGGATTAGGGACACTGACTGGTGAAGTGATGATTAGGGACACTGACTTGTGCAGTGATGATTAGGGACACTGACTGGTGCAGCTGTGATTAGGGACTCTGACAGTACAGAGAGGATTAGGGACACTGACTGGTGCAGCGGTGATTAGGGACACTGACAGTACAGTGATGATTAGGGACACTGACTGGTGCAGTGATGATTAGGGACACTTACTGGTGAAGTGATGATTAGGGACACTGATTGGTGCAACGGTGATTAGGAACACTGACTGGTGCAGTGATGATTAGGGACACTGACTGGTGCAGTGATGATTAGGAACACTGACTAGTGCAGTGAGGATTAGGGACACTGACTGGTGCAGTGATGATTAGGGACACTGACTGGTCCAGTGATGGTTAGGGACACTGATTGGTGCAGTGATAATTAGGGACACTGACTGGTGCAGGGATGATTAGGGACACTGAAGGGTGCAGTGATGATTAGGGACACTGACTGGTTCAGTTATGATTAGGGACACTGATTGGTGCAGCAAAGATTAGGGACAGTGACTGGTGCAGTGAGGATTAGGGACACTTACTGGTGCAGTGATGATTAGGGACACTGACTGGTGCAGTGAGGATTAGGGACACTGACTGGTGCAGCGGTGATTAGGGACACTGGTGCAGTGAGGATTAAGGACACTGACTGGAGCAGTGATGATTAGGGAATGTTATTGGTGCAATGATGATTAGGACAGTGACTGGTGCAGTGATAATTAGGGACACTGACTGGTGTCGTGATGTTTAGGGACACGGACTGGTGCAGTGAGGATTAGGGACACTGACTGGTGCAGTGATGATTAGGGACACTGTCTGGTGCAGTGATGATTAGGGACACTGACTGGTGCAGTGGTTATTAAGTACACTGACTGGTGCAGTTATGATTAGGGACACTGATTGGTGCAGCAATGATTAGGGACACTGACTTCTGCAGTTATGATTAGGGACACTGATTATTGCAGCAGTGATTAGGGACACTGAAGGGTGCAGTGATGATTAGGGACAGTGACTGGTGCAGTTATGATTAGGGACACTGATTGGTGCAGCAAAGATTAGGGACAGTGACTGGTGCAGTGAGGATTAGGGGCACTGACTGGTGCAGTGAGGATTAGGGACACTGACTGGTGCAGCGGTGATTAGGGACACTGGTGCAGTGAAGATTAAGGACACTGACTGGAGCAGTGATGATTAGGGAATGTTATTGGTGCAATGATGATTAGGGACACTGACTGGTGCAGTGACTATTAGGGACACTTACTGGTGCAGTGATGATTAGGGACTTTGACTGGTGCTGTGATGATTAGGGACAGTGACTGGTGCAGTGATAATTAGGGACACTGACTGGTGTCGTGATGTTTAGGGACATGGACTGGTGCAGTGAGGATTAGGGACACTGACTGGTGCAGTGATGATTAGGGACACTGACTGGTGCAGTGATGATTAGGGACACTAACTGGTGAAGTGATGATTAGAGACACTGATTGGTGCAACGGTGATTAGGAACACGGACTGGTGCAGTGATGATTAGGGACACTGACTGGTGCAGTGATGAATAGGGACACTGACTGGTGTAGTGATGATTAGGGACACTGAAGGGTGCAGTGATGATTAGGAACACTGACTGGTCCAGTGATGATTAGGGACACTGACTGGTGCAGTGATGATTAGGGACACTGACTGGTGCAGTGATGATTAGGGACACTGACTGGTGCAGTGATCATTAGGAACACTGATTGGTGCAGTGATGATTAGGGACATTGACTGGTGCAGTGATGATTAGGGACACTGAAGGGTGCAGTGATGATTAGCGACACTGACTGGTGTAGTGATGATTAGGGACACTGACTGGTGCAGTGAGGATTAGGGACACTGACTGGTGCAGCGGTGATTAGGGACTCTGACAGTACAGTGAGGATTAGGGACACTGACTGGTGCAGTGATGATTAGGGACACTGACTGGTGCAGTGATGATTAGGGACACTAACTGGTGAAGTGATGATTAGAGACACTGATTGGTGCAACGGTGATTAGGAACACGGACTGGTGCAGTGATGATTAGGGACACTGACTGGTGCAGTGATGAATAGGGACACTGACTGGTGTAGTGATGATTAGGGACACTGAAGGGTGCAGTGATGATTAGGAACACTGACTGGTCCAGTGATGATTAGGGACACTGACTGGTGCAGTGATGATTAGGGACACTGACTGGTGCAGTGATGATTAGGGACACTGACTGGTGCAGTGATCATTAGGAACACTGATTGGTGCAGTGATGATTAGGGACATTGACTGGTGCAGTGATGATTAGGGACACTGAAGGGTGCAGTGATGATTAGCGACACTGACTGGTGTAGTGATGATTAGGGACACTGACTGGTGCAGTGAGGATTAGGGACACTGACTGGTGCAGCGGTGATTAGGGACTCTGACAGTACAGTGAGGATTAGGGACACTGACTGGTGCAGCGGTGATTAGGGACACTGACTGGTGCAGTCAGGATTAAGGACACTGACTGGTGCAGTGATGATTAGGGAATCTTATTGGTGCAATGATGATTAGGGACACTGGTGCAGTGACTATTAGGGACTTTAACTGGTGCAGTGATGATTAGGGACACTGATTGGTGCAACGGTGATTTGGAACACTGACTGGTGCAGTGATGATTAGGACACTGACTGGTGCAGTGATGATTAGGGACTCTGACTGGTGCAGTGATGATTAGGGACACTGACAGGTCCAGTGATGATTAGGGACACTGATTGGTGCAGTGATGATTAGGGACACTGACTGGTCCAGTGATGATTAGGGACACTGACTGGTGCAGTGATGATTAGGGACACTGACTGGTGCAGGGATGATTAGGGACACTGAAGGGTGCAGTGATGATTAGGGACACTGACTGGTGCAGTGATGATTAGTGACACTGACTGGTGCAGTTATGATTAGGGACACTTATGGGTGCAGTGATGATTAGGGACACTGATTGGTGCAGTGATGATTAGGGACATTGACAGGTGCAGTGATGATTAGGGACACTGACTGGTGCAGTGATCATTAGGGACACTGACTGGTGCAGTGATGAATGGGGACACTGACTGGTGCAGAGATGATTAGGGACACTAACTGGTGAAGTCGTGATTAGGGACACTGATTGGTGCAACGGTGATTAGGAACACTGACTGGAGCAGTGATGATTAGGGACACTCACTGGTGCAGTGATGATTAGGGACACTGAAGGGTGCAGTGATGATTAGGGGCACTGATTGGTGCAGTGATGATTAGGGACACTGACTGGTCCAGTGATGATTAGGGACACTGACTGGTGCAGTGATGATTAGGGACACTGACTGGTGCAGGGATGATTAGGGACACTGAAGGGTGCAGTGATGATTAGGGACACTGACTGGTGCAGTGATGATTAGGGACACTGACTGGTGCAGTTATGATTAGGGACACTTATGGGTGCAGTGATGATTAGGGACACTGACTGGTGTAGTGATGATTAGGGACACTGACTGGTGCAGTGAGGATTAGGGACACTGACTGGTGCAGTGAGGATTAGGGAATCTGATTGGTGCAGCTTAGATTAGGGACACTGACTGGTGCAGTAATGATTAGGAACACTGATTGGAGCAGCTGAGATTAGGGACACTGACTGGTGCAGTAATGATTAGGGACACTGACTGGTGTGGTGATGATTAGGGATACTTACTGGTGCAGTGATGATTAGGGACACTTATTGGTGCAATGATGATTAGGGACACTTGCTGGTGCAGTGATGATTAGTTACACTGACTGGTGCAGACGTGATTAGGGACACTGACTGGTCCAGTGATGATTGGGGACACTGACTGGTGCAGTGATTATTAGGGACACTTACTGGGGCAGAGATGATTAGGGACACTAATTGGTGAAGTGATGATTAGCGACACTGATTAGTGCAACGGTGATTAGGAACACTGACTAGTGCAGTGATGATTAGGGACACTGACTGGTGCAGTGATGATTAGGGACACTGAAGGGTGCAGTGATGATTAGGGACACTGACTGGTGCAGTGATGATTAGGGACACTGACTGGTCCAGTGATGATTAGGGACACTGACTGGTGCAGTGATGATTAGGGACACTGACTGGTTCAGGGATGATTAGGGACACTGAAGGGTGCAGTGATGATTAGGGACACTGACTGGTGCAGTGATGATTAGGGACACTGACTGGTGCAGTTATGATTAGGGACATTTATGGGTGCAGTGATGATTAGGGACACTGGCTGGTGCAGTAATGATTAGGGACACTGACTGGTGTGGTGATGATTAGGGATACTTACTGGGGCAGTGATGATTAGGGACACTGATTGGTGCAGTGATGATTAGGGACACTTATTGGTGCAGTGATGATTAGGGACACTTGCTGATGCATTGATGATCAGTTACACTGACTGGTGCAGAGGTGATTGGGGACACTGACTGGTGCAGTGATTATTAGGGACACTTACTGGTGCAGTGATGATTAGGGACAAAGATTGGTGCAGGGATGATTAGGGACACTGACTAGTGCAGTGATGATTAGGGACACTGACTGGTGCAGTGGTTATTAAGGACACTGACTGGTGCAGTTATGATTAGGGACACTGACTGGTGCAGTAATGATTAGGGACACTGATTGGTGCAGTGATTATTAGGGACACTGACTGGTGCAGTGAAGATTAGGGACACTGACTGGTGCAGTGAGGAATAAGGACACTGACTGGTGCAGTGATGATTAGGGACACTGGTGCAATGACTATTAGGGACCCTTACTGGTGCAATGATGATTAGGGACTTTGAATGGTGCTGTGATGATTAGGGACAGTGACTGGTGCAGTGATGATTAGGGACACTGACTGGTGCAGTAAGGATTAGGGACACTGACTGGTGCAGCGGTGATTAGGGACACTGAAAGTACAGTGAGGATTAGGGACACTGACTGGTGCAGCGGTGATTAGGGACACTGACTGGTGCAGTGAGGATTAAGGACACTGATTTGTGCAGTGATGATTAGGGAATCTTATTGGTGCAATGATGATTAGGGAATCTTATTGGTGCAATGATGATTAGGGACACTGGTGCAGTGACAATTACGGACTTTAACTGGTGCTGTGATGATTAGGGACAGTGACTGGTGCAGTGATAATTAGGGACACCGACTGGTGCAGTGAGGATTAGGGACACTGACTGGTGCAGTGAGGATTACGGACACTAACTGGTGAAGTGATGATTAGGGACACTGATTGGTGCAACGGTGATTAGGAACACTGACTGCTGCAGTGATGATTAGGGACACTGACTGGTGAAATGATGGTAAGGGACACTGACTGGTGCAGTGATGATTAGGGACACTGAAGGGTGCAGTGATGATTAGGGACACTGACTGGTGCAGTGATGATTAGGGACACTGACTGGTCCAGTGATGGTTAGGGACACTGATTGGTGAAGTGATGATTAGGGACACTGACTGGTGCAGGGATGATTAGGGACACTGAAGGGTGCAGTGATGATTAGGGACACTGACTGGTGCAGTGATGATCAGGGACACTGACTGGTGCAGTGATCATTAGGGACACTGATTGGTGCTGTGATGATCAGGGACATTGACTGATGCAGTGATGATTAGGGACACTGACTGGTGCAGTGATGATCAGGGACACTGACTGGTGCAGTGATGATTAGGGACACTGACTGGTGCAGTGATGATCAGGGACACTGACTTGTGCAGTGATGATTAGGGATACTTATTGGTGTAGTGGTGATTAGGGACATTGACTGGTGCAGTGATGATTAGGGACACTGACTGGTGCAGTGATGATCAGGGACACTGACTTGAGCAGTGATGATTAGGGATACTTATTGGTGTAGTGGTGATTAGGGACATTGACTGGTGCAGTGATGATTAAGGACACTGACTGGTGCAGTGATGATCAGGGACACTGACTGGTGCAGTGATCATTAGGGACACTGACTGCTGCAGAGATGATTAGGGACACTGAAGGGTGCAGTGATGATTAGGGACACTGACTGGTGCAGGGATGATTAGGGACACTGACTGGTGCAGTTATGATTAGGGACACTGATTAGTGCAACAGTGATTAGGAACACTGACTGGTGCCGTGATGATCAGGGACACTGACTGGTGCAGTGATGATTAGGGACACTGACTGGTGCAGTGATGATTAGGGACACTGACTGGTGCAGGGATGATTAGGGACACCGAAGGGTGCAGGGATGATTAGGGACACTGAAGGGTGCAGTGATGATTAGGGACACTGACTGGTGCAGGGATGATTAGGGACACTGACTGGTGCAGTTATGATTAGGGACACTGATTGGTGCAGTGATGATTAGGGCATTGACTGGTGTAGTTATGATTTGGGATACTGACTGGTGCAGTGAGGATTAGGGACACTGACTGGTGCAGTGATGATTAGGGACACTGACTGGTGCAGTGATAATTAGGGACACTGACTGGTGCAGTGATGATTAGGGACACTGACTGGTGCAGAGATGATTAGGGACACTAACTGGTGAAGTGATGATTAGGGACACTGATTGGTGCAACGGTATTTAGGAACACTGACTGGTGCAGTGATGATTAGGGACACTGACTGGTGCAGTGATGATTAGGGACTTTAAATGGTGCTGTGATGATTAGGGACAGTGACTGGTGCAGTGATGATTAGGGACACTGACTGGTGCAGTAAGGATTAGGGACACTGACTGGTGCAGCGGTGATTAGGGACACTGACAGTACAGTGATGATTAGGGACACTAACTGGTGAAGTGATTATTAGGGACACTGATTGGTGCAATGGTGATTAGGAACACTGACTGCTGCAGTGATGATTAGGGACATGACTGGTGCAGTGATGATAAGGGACACTGACTGGTGCAGTGATGATTAGGGACACTGAAGGGTGCAGTGATGATTAGGGACACTGACTGGTGCAGTGATGATTAGGGACACTGACTGGTCCAGTGATGGTTAGGGACACTGATTGGTGAAGTGATGATTAGGGACACTGACTGGTGCAGGGATGATTAAGGACACTGAAGGGTGCAGTGATGATTAGGGACACTGACTGGTGCAGTGATGATTAAGAACACTGACTGGTGTAGTGATGATTAGGGACACTGACTGTTGCAGTGAGGATTAGGGACACTGACTGGTTCAGTGATGATTAGGGACACTTATAGCTGCAGTGGTGATTAGGGACACTGACTGGTGCAGAGATGATTAGGGACACTAACTGGTGAAGTGATGATTAGGGACATTGACTGATGCAGTGATGATTAGGGACACTGACTGGTGCAATGGTGATTAGGAACACTGACTGGTGCAGTGATGATCAGGGACACTGACTGGTGCAGTGATGATTAGGGACACTGACTGGTGCAGTGATGATTAGGGACACTGACTGGTGCAGGGATGATTAGGGACACCGAAGGGTGCAGGGATGATTAGGGACACTGAAGGGTGCAGTGAAGATTAGGGACACTGACTGGTGCAGGGATGATTAGGGACACTGACTGGTGCAGTTATGATTAGGGACACTGATTGGTGCAGTGATGATTAGGGACATTGACTGATGCAGTGATGATTAGGGACACTGACTGGTGCAGTGATGATCAGGGACACTGACTGGTCCAGTGATCATTAGGGACACTGATTGTTGCAGTGATGATTAGGGACATTGACTGATGCAGTGATGATTAGGGACACTGACTGGTGCATTGATGATCAGGGACACTGACTGGTGCAGTGATAATTAGGGACACTGACTGGTGCAGTGATGATCAGGGACACTGACTTGTGCAGTGATGATTAGGGATACTTATTGGTGTAGTGGTGATTAGGGACATTGACTGGTGCAGTGATGATTAGGGACACTGACTGGTGCAGTGATGATCAGGGACACTGACTGGTGCAGTGATGATTAGAGACACTGACTGGTGCAGTGATGATTAGGGACACTGAAGGTTGCAGTGATGATAAGGGATACTGACTGATGCAGAGTTGATTAGGGACACTGACTTGTCCAGTGATGATTAGGGACACTGACTGGTGCAGTGATGATTAGGGACACTGACTGGTGCAGTGATGATTAGGGATACTGACTAGTGCAGAGTTGATTAGGGAAACTGACTTTTCCAGTGATGATTAGGGACACTGACTGGTGCAGTGATGATTAGGGACACTGATTGGTGCAGTGATGATTAGGGACACTGACTGGTGCAGTGATGATCAGGGACACTGACTGGTGCAGTTATGATTAGGGACACTGATTGGTGCAGTGATGATTAGGGACACTGACTGGTGCAGTGATAATTAGGGACACTGACTGGTGCAGTGATAATTAGGGACACTGACTGGTGCAGTGATGATTAGGGACACTGACTGGTGCAGTAGTTATTAGGGACACTGACTGGTGCAATGATGATTAGTGACACTGATTGGTGCAGCGGAGATTAGGGACACTGACTGGTCCAGTGATGATTAGGGACACTGACTGGTGCAGTGATGATTAGGGACACTGACTGGTGCAGTGATGATTAGGGACACTTACTGGTGCAGTGATGATTAGGGACACTGACTGTTGCAGTGATGATTAGGGACACTGATTGATGCAGGGATGATTAGGGACACTGATTGGTGCAGCGGAGATTAGGGACACTGACTGGTGCAGTAATGATTACGGATACTGATTGGTGCAGTAATTATTAGGGACACTTACTGGTGCAGTGATGATTAGGGACACTGACTGGTGCAGTGATGATTAGGGATACTGACTGGTGCATTGATGATTAGGGACAGTGACTGGTGCAGTTATGATTAGGGACACTGATTGGTGATGCAAAGATTAGGGACAGTGACTGGTGCAGTGAGGATTAGGGACACTTACTGGTGCAGTGAAGATTAGGGACACTGACTGGTGCAGTGAGGATTAGGGACACTGACTGGTGCAATGATGATTAGGGAAAGTTATTGGTGCAATGATGATTAGGGACACTGACTGGTGCAGTGATGATTAGGGACTATGACCGGTGCTGTGATGATTAGGGACAGTGACTGGTGCAGTGAGGATTAGGGACACTGCCTGGTGCAGCGGTGATTAGGGACACTGCTGCAGTGAGGATTAGGGACACTGACTGGTGCAGTGGTGATTAGGGACACTGCCTGGTGCAGTGAGGATTAGGGAATGTTATTGGTGCAATGATGATTAGGGACACTGACTGGTGCAGTGATGATTAGGGACTTTGACTGGTGCTGTGATGAATAGGGACAGTGACTGGTGCAGTGAGGATTAGGGGCACTGACTGGTGCAGTGATGATTAGGGACACTGACTTGTCCAGTGATGATTAGGGACACTGACTGGTGCAGTGATGATTAGGGACACTGACTGTTGCAGTTATGATTAGGGACACTGATTGGTGCAGTGATGATTAGGGACACTGACCTTTGCAGTTATGATTAGGGACGCTGATTGGCGCAGTGATGATTAGGGACACTGACTGGTGCAGTGATGATTAGGGACACTGACTGTTGCAGTTATGATTAGGGACACAGATTGGTGCAGTGATGATTAGGGACACTGACTGGTGGAGTGATGATTAGAGACACTGACTGGTGCAGTGATGATTAGGGACACTGAAGGTTGCAGTGATGATAAGTGATACTGACTGATGCAGAGTTGATTAGGGACACTGACTGGTCCAGTGATGATTAGGGACACTGACTGGTGCAGTGATGATCAGGGACACTGACTGGTGCAGTTATGATTAGGGACACTGATTGGTGCAGTAATGATTAGGGACACTGACTGGTGCAGTGATAATTAGGCACACTGACTGGTGCAGTGATGATTAGGGATGCTGACTGGTGCAGTGGTTATTAGGGACACTGACTGGTGCAATGATGATTAGAGACACTGATTGGTGCAGCGGAGATTAGGGACACTGACTGGTCCAGTGATGATTAGGGACACAGATTGATGCAGGGATGATTAGGGACACTGACTGGTGCAGTGATGATTAGGGACACTTACTGGTGCTGTGAAGATTAGCGACACTGACTGTTGCAGTGATGATTAAGGACATTGACAGGTGCAGGGATGATTAGGGACACTGATTGGTGCAGCGGAGATTAGGGACACTGACTGGTGCAGTAATGATTAGGGATACTGATTGGTGCAGTAATTATTAGGGACACTTACTGGTGCAGTAATGATTAGGGACACTGACTGGTGCAGTGATGATTAGGGATACTGACTGGTGCATTGATGATTAGGGACAGTGACTGGTGCAGTTATGATTGGGGACACTGATTGGTGCAGCAAAGATTAGGGACAGTGACTGGTGCAGTGAGGATTAGGGACACTTACTGGTGCAGTGATGATTAGGGACACTGACTGGTGCAGTGAGGATTAGGGACACTGACTGGTGCAATGATGATTAGGGAAAGTTATTGGTGCAATGATGATTAGGGACACTGACTGGTGCAGTGATGATTAGGGACTTTGACTGGTGCTGTGATGATTAGGGACAGTGACTGGTGCAGTGATGATTAGGGAATGTTATTGGTGCAATGATGATTAGGGACACTGACTGGTGCAGTGAGGATTAGGGACACTGACTGGTGCAGTGATGATTAGGGAATGTTATTGGTGCAATGATGATTAGGGACACTGACTGGTGCAGTGAGGATTAGGGACACTGACTGGTGCAGTGGTGATTAGGGACACTGACTGGTGCAGTGATGATTAGGGAATGTTATTGGTGCAATGATGATTAGGGACACTGACTGGTGCAGTGATGATTAGGGACTTTGACTGGTGCTGTGATGATTAGGGACACTGACTGGTGCAGTGAGGAATAGGGACACTGACTGGTGCAGTGAGGATTAGGGACACTGACTGGTGCAGTGAGGAATAGGGACACTGACTGGTGCAGTGATGATTAGGGAATGTTATTGGTGCAATGATGATTAGGGACACTGACTGGTGCAGTGATGATTAGGGACTTTGACTGGTGCTGTGATGATTAGGGACACTGACTGGTGCAGTGAGGAATAGGGACACTGACTGGTGCAGTGAGGATTAGGGACACTGACTGGTGCAGTGAGGATTAGGGACACTGACTGGTGCAGCGGTGTTTAGGGACACTGACAGGTACAGTGAAGATTAGGGACACTGACTGGTGCAGCGGTGATTAGGGACACTGGTGCAGTGATGATTAGGGACACTGGCTGGTGCAGTGAGGATTAAGGACACTGACTGGTGCAGTGATGATTAGGGACTTTGACTGGTCCTGTGATGATTAGGGACACTGACTAATGCAGTGGAGATTAAGGACACTGACTGGTGCAGTGATGATTATTGACACTGACTGTTGCAGTGATGATTATGGACACTGACTGGTGCAGTGATGATTAGGGATACTAATTGGTGCAGTGATGATTAGGGACACTGACTGGTACAGTGATGATTTAGGGACACTGACTGGTGCAGTGATGATTAGGGACACTGATTGGTGCAGTGATGATTAGGGACATTAACAGGTGCAGTGATGATTAGGGACACTGACTGGTCCAGTGATGATTAGGGACACTGACTGGTGTAGTTATGATTAGGGACACTGACTGGTGCAGTGAGGATTAGGGACACTGACTGGTGCAGTGATGATTAGGGACACTGACTGGTGCAGTGATGATTACAGACACTGACTGGTGCAGTGATGATTAGGGACACTGATTGGTGCAGTGATGATTAGGGACATTAACAGGTGCAGTGATGATTAGGGACACTGACTGGTCCAGTGATGATTAGGGACACTGACTGGTGTCGTTATGATTAGGGACACTGACTGGTGCAGTGAGGATTAGGGACACTGACTGGTGCAGTGATGATTAGGGACACTGACTGGTGCAGTGATGATTACAGACACTGACTGGTGCAGTGATGATTAGGGATACTGAAGGTTGCAGTGATGATTAGGAATACTGACTAGTGCAGAGTTGATTAGGGACACTGACTGGTCCAGTGATGATTAGGGACACTGACTGGTGCAGTGATGATTAGGGACACTAACTGGTGCAGTGATGATTAGGGATGCTATCTGGTGCAGTGGTTATTAGGGACACTGACTGGTGCAATGATGATTAGAGACACTGACTGGTGCAGTGATGATTAGGGACACTGAAGATTGTAGTGATGATTAGGGATACTGACTGGTGCAGAGTTGATTAGGGACACTGACTGGTGCAGTGATGATTAGGGACACTAACTGGTGCAGTGATGATTAGGGACACTAACTGGTGCAGTGATGATTAGAGACACTGACTGGTGCAGTGATGATTAGAGACACTGACTGGTGCAGTGATGATTAGGGACACTGAAGATTGTAGTGATGATTAGGGATACTAACTGGTGCAGTAATGATTAGGGACACTGACTGGTCCAGTGATGATTAGGGACACTGACAAGTGCAGTGATGATTAGGGACACTGACTGGTGCAGTTATGATTAGGGACACTGATTGATGCAGGGATGATTAGGGACACTGACTGGTGCAGTGATGATTAGGGACACTTACTGGTGCAGTGATGATTAGGGACACTGACTATTGCAGGGGTTATTAGGGACACTGACTGGTGCAGTTATTATTAGGGACACTGACTGGTGCAGTGTTGATTAGGGACACTGACTGGTGCAGTGATGATTAGGGACACTGACTGGTGCAGTGATTATTAGGCATACTGACCGGTAGAGTGATAATTAGGGACACTGACTGGTGCAGTGGTGATTAGGGACACTGACTGGTGCAGAGATGGTTAGGGACACTGACTGGTGTAGGGATGATAAGGGACACTAACTGGTGCAGTGATGATTAGGGACATTGACTGATGCAGTGATGATTAGGGACACTGACTGGTACAGTGATGATTAGAGACACTGACTGGTGCAGTGATGATTAGGGATACTTATTGGTGCAGTGGTGATTAGGGACATTGACTGGTGCAGTGATGATTAGGGACACTGACTGGTGCAGTGGTGATTAGGGACACTGATTGGTGCAGTAATGATTAGGGACACTGAAGGGTGCAGTGATGATTAGGGACAGTGACTGGTGCAGTGGTGATTAGGAACACTGATTGGTGCAGTGATGATTAGGGACACTGAAGGGTGCAGTGATGATTAGGGCTACTGACTGGTGTAGTGATGATTAGGGACACTGACTTGTGCAGTGATGATTAGGGACACTGAAGGGTGCAGTGATGATTAGGGATACTGACTGGTGCAGAGTTGATTAGGGACACTGATTGGTGCAGTGATGATTAGGGACACTGACTGGTGCAGTGGTTATTAGGGACACTGACTGGTGCAGTGATGATTAGGGACACTGACTGGTGTGGTGATGAGTATGGAATCTTATTGGTGCAGTGATAATTAGGGACACTGATTGGTGCAGTGAGAATTAAGGACACTTACTGGTGCAGTGGTTTTTAGGGACACTGACTGGTGCTGTTATGATTAGGGACACTGAAGGGTGCAGTGATGATTAGGGACACTGACTGGTGCAGTGATGATTAAGGACACTGACTGGTGCAGTGATGATTAGGGACACTGACTGGTGCAGTGATTATTAGGGGCACTGAAGGGTGCAGTGACGATTAGGGACACTGACTGGTGCAGTGATGATTGGGGACAGTGACTGGTGCAGTGATAATTAGGGACACTGAGTGCTGCAGTGATGATTAGGGACACTGACTGGTGCAGTGAGGATTAGGGACACTGACTACTGCAGTGAGGATTAGTTACACTTAATGGTGCATTGATGATTAGGGACACTGACTGGTGCAGTGATGTTTAGGGACACTTACTGGTGCAGTGATGATTAGGGACACTGACTGGTGCAGTGATGATTACAGACACTGACTGGTGCAGTGATGATTAGGGATACTGAAGGTTGCAGTGATGATTAGGAATACTGACTAGTGCAGAGTTGATTAGGGACACTGACTGGTCCAGTGATGATTAGGGACACTGACTGGTGCAGTGATGATTAGGGACACTAACTGGTGCAGTGATGATTAGGAATGCTGACTGGTGCAGTGGTTATTAGGGACACTGACTGGTGCAATGATGATTAGAGACACTGACTGGTGCAGTGATGATTAGGGACACTGAAGATTGTAGTGATGATTAGGGATACTGACTGGTGCAGAGTTGATTAGGGACACTGACTGGTGTAGTGATGATTAGGGACACTGACTGGTGCAGTGATGATTAGAGACACTGACTGGTGCAGTGATGATTAGAGACACTGACTGGTGCAGTGATGATTAGGGACACTGAAGATTGTAGTGATGATTAGGGATACTGACTGGTGCAGAGTTGATTAGGGACACTGACTGGTCCAGTGATGATTAGGGACACTGACAAGTGCAGTGATGATTAGGGACACTGACTGGTGCAGTTATGATTAGGGACACTGATTGATGCAGGGATGATTAGGGACACTGACTGGTGCAGTGATGATTAGGGACACTGACTGGTGCAGTGATGATTAGGGACACTTACTGGTGCAGTGATGATTAGGGACACTGACTATTGCAGGGGTTATTAGGGACACTGACTGGTGCAGTTATTATTAGGGACACTGACTGGTGCAGTGTTGATTAGGGACACTGACTGGTGCAGTGATGATTAGGGACACTGACTGGTGCAGTGATGATTAGGGACACTGACTGGTGCAGTGATGATTAGGCATACTGACTGGTAGAGTGATAATTAGGGACTCTGACTGGTGCAGTGGTGATTAGGGACACTGACTGGTGCAGAGATGGTTAGGGACACTGACTGGTGTAGTGATGATTAGGGACACTGACTGGTGCAGTGATGATTAGGGACATTGACTGATGCAGTGATGATTAGGGACACTGACTGGTACAGTGATGATTAGAGACACTGACTGGTGCAGTGATGATTAGGGATACTTATTGGTGCAGTGGTGATTAGGGACATTGACTGGTGCAGTGATGATTAGGGACACTGACTGGTGCAGTGGTGATTAGGGACACTGACTGGTGCAGTAATGATTAGGGACACTGAAGGGTGCAGTGATGATTAGGGACAGTGACTGGTGCAGTGGTGATTAGGAACACTGATTGGTGCAGTGATGATTAGGGACACTGAAGGGTGCAGTGATGATTAGGGATACTGACTGGTGTAGTGATGATTAGGGACACTGAATTGTGCAGTGATGATTAGGGACACTGAAGGGTGCAGTGATGATTAGGGATACTGACTGGTGCAGAGTTGATTAGGGACACTGATTGGTGCAGTGATGATTAGGGACACTGACTGGTGCAGTGGTTATTAGGGACACTGACTGGTGCAGTGATGATTAGGGACACTGACTGGTGTGGTGATGAGTATGGAATCCTATTGGTGCAGTGATGATTAGGGACACTGATTGGTGCAGTGAGAATTAAGGACACTTACTGGTGCAGTGGTTTTTAGGGACACTGACTGGTGCTGTTATGATTAGGGACACTGAAGGGTGCAGTGATGATTAGGGACACTGACTGGTGCAGTGATGATTAAGGACACTGACTGGTGCAGTGATGATTAGGGACACTGACTGGTGCAGTGATTATTAGGGGCACTGAAGGGTGCAGTGACGATTAGGGACACTGACTGGTGCAGTGATGATTGGGGACAGTGACTGGTGCAGTGATAATTAGGGACACTGACTGCTGCAGTGAGGATTAGGGACACTGACTGGTGCAGTGAGGATTAGGGACACTGACTACTGCAGTGAGGATTAGTTACACTTACTGGTGCATTGATGATTAGGGACACTGACTGGTGCAGTGATGTTTAGGGACACTTACTGGTGCAGTGATGATTAGGGACTCTGACTGGTGCAGTGATGATTACAGATACTGACTGGTGCAGTGATGATTAGGGATACTGAAGGTTGCAGTGATGATTAGGAATACTGACTAGTGCAGAGTTGATTAGGGACACTGACTGGTCCAGTGATGATTAGGGACACTGACTGGTGCAGTGATGATTAGGGACACTAACTGGTGCAGTGATGATTAGGAATGCTGACTGGTGCAGTGGTTATTAGGGACACTGACTGGTGCAATGATGATTAGAGACACTGACTGGTGCAGTGATGATTAGGGACACTGAAGATTGTAGTGATGATTAGGGATTCTGACTGGTGCAGAGTTGATTAGGGACACTGACTGGTGTAGTGATGATTAGGGACGCTGACTGGTGCAGTGATGATTAGAGACACTGACTGGTGCAGTGATGATTAGAGATACTGACTGGTCCAGTGATGATTAGGGATACTGACTGGTGCAGAGTTGATTAGGGACACTGACTGGTCCAGTGATGATTAGGGACACTGACAAGTGCAGTGATGATTAGGGACACTGACTGGTGCAGTTATGATTAGGGACACTGATTGATGCAGGGATGATTAGGGACACTGACTGGTGCAGTGATGATTAGGGACACTGACTGGTGCAGTGATGATTAGGGACACTGACTGGTGCAGTGATGATTAGGGACACTGACTATTGCAGGGGTTATTAGGGACACTGACTGGTGCAGTTATTATTAGGGACACTGACTGGTGCAGTGTTGATTAGGGACACTGACTGGTGCAGTGATGATTAGGGACACTGACTGGTGCAGTGATGATTAGGGACACTGACTGGTGCAGTGATGATTAGGCATACTGACTGGTAGAGTGATAATTAGGGACTCTGACTGGTGCAGTGGTGATTAGGGATACTGACTGGTGCAGAGATGGTTAGGGACACTGACTGGTGTAGTGATGATTAGGGACACTGACTGGTGCAGTGATGATTAGGGACATTGACTGATGCAGTGATGATTAGGGACACTGACTGGTACAGTGATGATTAGAGACACTGACTGGTGCAGTGATGATTAGGGATACTTATTGGTGCAGTGGTGATTAGGGACATTGACTGGTGCAGTGATGATTAGGGACACTGACTGGTGCAGTGGTGATTAGGGACACTGACTGGTGCAGTAATGATTAGGGACACTGAAGGGTGCAGTGATGATTAGGGACAGTGACTGGTGCAGTGGTGATTAGGAACACTGATTGGTGCAGTGATGATTAGGGACACTGAAGGGTGCAGTGATGATTAGGGATACTGACTGGTGTAGTGATGATTAGGGACACTGACTTGTGCAGTGATGATTAGGGACACTGAAGGGTGCAGTGATGATTAGGGATACTGACTGGTGCAGAGTTGATTAGGGACACTGATTGGTGCAGTGATGATTAGGGACACTGACTGGTGCAGTGGTTATTAGGGACACTGACTGGTGCAGTGATGATTAGGGACACTGACTGGTGTGGTGATGAGTATGGAATCTTATTGGTGCAGTGATGATTAGGGACACTGATTGGTGCAGTGAGAATTAAGGACACTTACTGGTGCAGTGGTTTTTAGGGACACTGACTGGTGCTGTTATGATTAGGGATACTGATTGGTGCAGTGGAGATTAGGGACACTGACTGGTGCACTGGTTATTATGGACACTGAATGGTGCAGTAATGATTAGGGACACTGAAGGGTGCAGTGATGATTAGGGACACTGACTGGTGCAGTGATGATTAGGACACTGACTGGTGCAGTGATTATTAGGGGCACTGAAGGGTGCAGTGACGATTAGGGACACTGACTGGTGCAGTGATGATTGGGGACAGTGACTGGTGCAGTGATAATTAGGGACACTGACTGCTGCAGTAAGGATTAGGGACACTGACTAGTGCAGTGAGCATTAGTTACACTTACTGGTGCATTGATGATTAGGGACACTGACTGGTGCAGTGATGTTTAGGGACACTTACTGGTGCAGTGATGATTAGGGACACTGACTGGTGCAGTGATGATTAGGGACACTGACTGGTGCAGTGAAGATTAGGGACACTGAAGGGTGCAGTGATGATTAGGGACTCAGATTAGTGCAGCGGAGATTAGGGACACTGACTGGTGCAGTGAGGATTGGGGACACTGACTGGTGCAGTGATGATTAGGGACACTGACTGGTGCAGTGATGATTAGGGACACTGACTGGTGTAGTGATGATTAGGGACACTGACTGGTGCAGTGATGATTAGGGACATTGACTGATGCAGTGATGATTAGGGACACTGACTGGTACAGTGATGATTAGAGACACTGACTGGTGCAGTGATGATTAGGGATACTTATTGGTGCAATGGTGATTAGGGACATTGACTGGTGCAGTGATGATTAGGGACACTGAAGGGTGCAGTGATGATTAGGGACAGTGACTGGTGCAGTGGTGATTAGGAACACTGATTGGTGCAGTGATGATTAGGGACACTGAAGGGTGCAGTGATGATTAGAGATACTGACTGGTGTAGTGATGATTAGGGACACTGACTTGTGCATTGATGATTAGGGACACTGAAGGGTGCAGTGATGATTAGGGACAGTGACTGGTGCAGTGGTGATTAGGAACACTGATTGGTGCAGTGATGATTAGGGACACTGAAGGGTGCAGTGATGATTAGGGATACTGACTGGTGCAGAGTTGATTAGGGACACTGATTGGTGCAGTGATGATTAGGGACACTGACTGGTGCAGTGGTTATTAGGGACACTGACTGGTGCAGTGATGATTAGGGACACTGACTGGTGTGGTGATGAGTATGGAATCTTATTGGTGCAGTGATGATTAGGGACACTGATTGGTGCAGTGAGAATTAAGGACACTTACTGGTGCAGTGGTTTTTAGGGACACTGACTGGTGCTGTTATGATTAGGGATACTGATTGGTGCAGTGGAGATTAGGGACACTGACTGGTGCACTGGTTATTATGGACACTGACTGGTGCAGTAATGATTAGGGACACTGAAGGGTGCAGTGATGATTAGGGACACTGACTGGTGCAGTGATGATTAAGGACACTGACTGGTGCAGTGATGATTAGGGACACTGACTGGTGCAGTGATTATTAGGGGCACTGAAGGGTGCAGTGATGATTAGGGACACTGACTGGTGCAGTGATGATTGGGGACAGTGACTGGTGCAGTGATAATTAGGGACACTGACTGCTGCAGTGAGGATTAGGGACACTGACTGGTGCAGTGAGGATTAGGGACACTGACTAGTGCAGTGAGCATTAGTTACACTTACTGGTGCATTGATGATTAGGGACACTGACTGGTGCAGTGATGTTTAGGGACACTTACTGGTGCAGTGATGATTAGGGACACTGACTGGTGCAGTGAAGATTAGGGACACTGAAGGGTGCAGTGATGATTAGGGACTCAGATTAGTGCAGCGGAGATTAGGGACACTGACTGGTGCAGTGAGGATTGGGGACACTGACTGGTGCAGTGATGATTAGGGACACTGACTGGTGCAGTGATGATTAGGGACACTGACTGGTGTAGTGATGATTAGGGACACTGACTGGTGCAGTGATGATTAGGGACATTGACTGATGCAGTGATGATTAGGGACACTGACTGGTGCAGTGGTGATTAGGGACATTGACTGGTGCAGTGATGATTAGGGACACTGACTGGTGCAGTGATGATTAGGGATACTTATTGGTGCAGTGGTGATTAGGGACATTGACTGGTACAGTGATGATTAGGGACACTGACAAGTGCAGTGATGATTAGGGACACTGACTGGTGCAGTGGTTATTAGGGACACTGACTGGTGTAATGATGATTAGGGACACTGATTGGTGCAGTGGAGATTAGGGACACTGACTGGTGCAGTGATGATTAGGGACACTGACTGGGGCAGTGATGATTAGGGACACTGACTGGTGTGGTGATGATTAGGGATAGTTACTGGTGCAATGATGATTAGGGACACTGAATGGTGCAGTGATGATTAGGGACACTGACTGGTGCATTGATGATTAGGGACACTGACTGGTGCTGTGGTTATTAGGGACACTGACTGTTGTAATGATGATTAGGGACACTGACTGGTGCAGTGATGATTAGGGACATTGACTGCTGCTGTGATGATTAGGGACATTGACTGGTGCAGTGGTTATTAGGGACACTGACTGTTGCAATGATGATTTGGGACACTGATTGGTGCAGCGGTTATTAGGGACACTGATTGGTGCAGCAATGATTAGGGACACTGACTGGGGCACTGATGATTAGGGACACTGACTGGTGCAGTGATGATTAGGGACACTGATTGGTGCAGTTGTGATTAGGGACACTGACTGCTGCAGTGGTGATTAGGGACACTGACTGGTGCAGTAATGATTAGGGACACTGACAAGTGCAGTGATGATTAGGGACACTGACTGGTACAGTAATGATTAGGGACACTGACTAGTGCAGTGATGATTAGGGATAGTTACTGGTGCGGTGAAGATTAGGGACACTGATTGGTGCAGTGGTGATTAGGGACACTGACAAGTGTAGTGATGATTAGGGACACTGACTGGTGAAGTGATGATCAGGGACACTGACTGTGCAGAGGTGATTAGGGACACTGACTGGTCCAGTGATGATTAGGGACACTGACTGGTGCAGTTAGGATTAGGGACACCGACTGGTGCAGTGATGATTAGGGACACTGATTGGTGCAGTGATTATTAGGGACACTGACTGGTTCATTAATGATTAGGGACACTGATTGGTGCAGTGATGATTAGGGACACTGACTGGTGCAGTGATGATTAGGGACACTGACTGGTGCAGTGATTATTAGGGACACTTACTGGTGCAGTGATGATTACGGACACTGGTTGGTGCAGGGATGATTAGGGACACTGACTGGTGTAGTGATGATTAGGGACACTGATTGGTGCAGTTGTGATTAGGGACACTGACTGCTGCAGTGGTGATTAGGGACACTGACTGGTGCAGTAATGATTAGGGACACTGACAAGTGCAGTGATGATTAGGGACACTGACTGGTACAGTAATGATTAGGGACACTGACTAGTGCAGTGATGATTAGGGATAGTTACTGGTGCGGTGAAGATTAGGGACACTGATTGGTGCAGTGGTGATTAGGGACACTGACAAGTGTAGTGATGATTAGGGACACTGACTGGTGAAGTGATGATCAGGGACACTGACTGTGCAGAGGTGATTAGGGACACTGACTGGTCCAGTGATGATTAGGGACACTGACTGGTGCAGTTAGGATTAGGGACACCGACTGGTGCAGTGATGATTAGGGACACTGATTGGTGCAGTGATTATTAGGGACACTGACTGGTTCATTAATGATTAGGGACACTGATTGGTGCAGTGATGATTAGGGACACTGACTGGTGCAGTGATGATTAGGGACACTGACTGGTGCAGTGATTATTAGGGACACTTACTGGTGCAGTGATGATTACGGACACTGGTTGGTGCAGGGATGATTAGGGACACTGACTGGTGCAGTGATGATTAGGGACACTGACTAGTGCAGCAGTGATTAGGAACATGTGTCCATCAAATGCTGCCACTGTGCCCATCAATGCAGCCAATGTGCCCATCAAATGCTCACACTGTGCCCATCAAATGCAGCCACTGTGTCCATCAAATGCTGCCACTGTGCTATCAAATGCTGGCACTGTGTGCATGAAATGTTGCCACTGTGCCCATCAAATTCAGACACTGTGCCATCAAATGCTGCCACTGTGCCCAACAAATGCTGCCATTGTGCCCATCAAATGCTTCCACTGTGCTATCAAATGCTGCCGCTGTGCCTTTTAGATGCTGCCACTTTGCCATCAAATGCAGCCCCTGTGCCAATCAAATGCTGCCACTGTGCCCATCAAATGCCACCACTGTGCCATCAAATGCAGCCACTGTGCCCATCAAATGCTGCCACTGTGCTTTCAAATGCTGCCACTGTGCCCATCAAATGCTGCCACTCTGCCATCAAATGCGGCCACTGTGCCCATCAAATGCTGCCACTCTGCCATTAAATGCAGTCACTGTGCCCTGCAAATGCTGCCACTGTACTATCAGATGCTGCCACTGGGCCCATCAAATGCTGCCTCTGTGCCAACAAATGCTGCCACTGTGCCCATCGAATGCAGCCACTGAGCCATCAAATGCAGCCACTGTGCCCATCAATTCAGCCAATGTGCCCATCAAATGCTGCCACTGTGCCCATCAAATGCAGCCACTGTGTCCATCAAATCTTGCCACTGTGCCATCAAATGCTGCCACTGTGCTATCAAATGCCGCCACTGTGCCATCAAATGCAGCCACTGTGCCCATCAAATGCTGCCACTGTGCTATCAAATGCTGCCACTGTGCCCATCAAATGCTGCCACTCTGCCATCAAATGCAGCCACTGTGCCCATCAAATGCTCCCACTCTGCCATCAAATGCAGACACTGTGCCCATCAAATGCTGCCACTGTGCTATCAGATGCTGCCACTGGGCCCATTAAATGCTGCCACTCTGCCATCAAATGTGGAAACTGTGCCCATCAAATGCTGCCACTCTGCCATCAAATGCAGCCACTGTGCCCCTCAAATGCGTGTGTGGCGGCAACCAGGTGAGGAGTACAAAGACAAGTGTGTCTTGTCTACAGTCAAGCATGGTGGTGGGAGTGTCATGGTCTGGGGCTGCACTGGGAGCTACAGTTCATTGAGGGAACCATGAATTACACATGTACTGTGACATACTGAAGCAGAGCATGATCCCCTCCCTTCGGAGACTCTGCCGCAGGGCAGTATTCAAACATAACGACCCCAAACACACCTCCAAGACCACCACTGCCTTGCAAAATAAGCTGAGGGTAAAGGTGATGGACTGGCCAAGCCTGTCTCCAGACCTAAACCCTATTGATCATCTGTGGGGCATTCTCAAACAGAAGGTGGAGGAGTGCAAGGTCTCTAACGTCCACCAGCTCCATGATGTCATCATGGAGGAGTGGAAGAGGACTTCAGTGGCAACCTGTGAAGCTCTGGTGAACTCCATGCCCAAGAGGGTTAAGGCAGTGCTGGAAAATAATGGTGGCCACACAAAATATTGACACTTTGGGCCCCATTTGGACATTTTCACTGAGAGGTGTACTCACTTTTGTTGCCAGTGGTTTAGACATTAATGACTGTGTGTTGAGTTATTTTGAGGGGACAGCAAATTTACATTGTTATTCAAGCTGTACACTCACTACTTTACATTGTAGACAAGTGTCATTTCTTCAGTGTTGTCACAAGAAAAGGTAGAAGAAAAGATTTACAAAAATGTGAGGGGTGTACTTACTTTTGTGAGATACTGTACATGTTATATTGCTAGTGCAGGGATTGGAGTGTGTGTACTTATTATGTAAACTTTAATGCCGCGTACACACGACTGGACTTTACGGCAGATTTTGCCCGGCGGACGGGATTTCGTCGGACAATTCAATCGTGTGTGGTCTCCAGCGGACTTTGTTTTCTCAAAGGTTGGACGGACTTAGATTTGAAACAT
This sequence comes from Aquarana catesbeiana, assembly GCA_037953035.1. Lineage (NCBI taxonomy): Eukaryota > Metazoa > Chordata > Amphibia > Anura > Ranidae > Aquarana > Aquarana catesbeiana. The sequence continues at coordinate 3,020,552 of JBBHAA010000878.1, forward strand.
GTTTCAAATCTATCCGATGGACTCGAGTCCGGTGGAAAAGTCCGCCCATCTGTATGCTAGTTCGATGGACAAAAAGCCACGCTAGGGCAGCTATTGGCTACTGGCTATGAACTTCCTTAGTTTAGTCCGGTCGTACGTCATCACGTACAAATTTGACAGACTTTGGTTGATTGTGTGTAGGCAAGTCCGTTCATTCAGAAAGTCCGTCGTAAAGTCTGTCGAAAAGTCCGCCGGGCAAAGTCTGCCGTAAAGTCCGCTCGTGTGTACGCGGCATAACTTTTGGTGTGTGTGTATTTCCACAAAACAGAAAGCCATGGTGTGAATGGAGCCTCACAAATGCCAGCCAGAAAGGGATGGCAGGGAGCATGTGCCCCCCTTTCTTGTACAAGTCCTAAAATTTGGGAAGGGAACTTACAGGGGGGACAGTAAGGGTTCATTTACACTTGCTTCGACTTTAACACACATTAAAGTGCCTACAGCTTCGACATGCATTTTTGATGTGTTTTTGATGCTTCGATAATGCTTCAATGATCTTCAGTGGTGCTTCAATGATGCTCCGGTGGTGCTTCGGTGGTGCTTCAGTGATGTTTCGGTGATGCTTTTTTGAAGCTTTAATAAAGCTTGGCAGATGACATGTGTGTGTGTGTGTTGATATCTCATACCTGCAGTTTCTCCAAAACAAAGAGAAGCTAAAACTGAATTAAAGCCTCTGAAAAGCTGCAGGTGTTTCAAGCGAGCTTTGCCATAAACTTCTATGGAGGCTTTGAAGACGCTTTGAAGCACCACTAAAGCAACATGGGGGAATTCTTTTGAAGTAAAGCAAAAGCAAGGTGTAAACAGGACTGCAAGCTAACCATTTTATTTAGTGACTGGAGCTTTGACTTGCATTCAGAGAGGTTTAAAAAAGTACAAGAGCAAAAAATATATACATAAATAGAATATTTAAATAACACCACACTAACCTTCACATAATAGGAGTACAATCCAGTAGCATGCCCTACCACAGCTTAACACAGGAAGAAGGACAGCACTGGTGGCCATGACACAGGAGAGACCCTTAAAATGTGCCCAAAAAGGAAGGGGAGGTGCCAGTGGAAGCCACGTAACAATAGATTGTTGGCCCACCAGCACAACTATCATCAGTACACAATAATTTTTTTGTACTGTTGGAATACCAGTGGGAGAACTCACTGGACACCTTTACGGCCATGGTGCTATATGCTGGGTGTCCAGTGCACCCCTGTGACATTAAGGAGGGGTGGGATCCTTCCAGGCTCACCTGCCCTCGGCCTATACATTATAATGCTTGTGCTTCTACTATGAAGGCTCTCAAAAATGTATAGAGTTGGGGGGGCGTGGCGACCACTCGGCAAGATGGCCGCATAATCCTGGAGCTCTGCTCTGTTCCTGGGCATATCAACAATAACGCCACTCTCCAGCCCTTACACAGCTCTCTTCTCAGCCCTCCTGGACAGCTGAACTCCCTCTCACACTCACAACATGTGGCGGTGCCGGCAGGAAGAGATGGAGGTCAAGAAACTGTCCTCATTTTTCCCCTCCACACGTGTCGGTCCTCTCCAAAATGGTGGCAAAGACAAAATCTCCACTGCCAACCGCAGACCTCTAGTGGCAGACTCAACGGCTCAGCAGCAGCATAAAGATAATGGGTCATGCAGAATATCCCTGCAATCAGGACACACTACTCCATCTACACAAAGCCCAGCAAACTCAAGACCCAGAAGGGAGTTGGCTGGTGCCTCTGATGAGAACCCTAAGATGGAGGTGAGCAATACTCAGTTAAAAGCATGCTCTGAATCTATTCAGCCAGACCCTGTTGCAGTTTTCCCCACATCAGGGTGTCCCGTTTCTGACACCACTTTAAAGCAGATCTTACTATCTCTCTGTGCCTCCATACAATCTGACATCCTCTCCTCACTGACTCATTGTCAACATGAGATTCAAGAGCTAGGAGGCAGAGTGGGACATGTGGAAGACAAAATGGGTGAGATTACTACTTTGTTCAATGCCTTAGTAGACTCACACATGTCTAATCAAGAAAACCTGCCATTTCTGAAGGCCAAAGTGGCTGATCTCGAGGACAGGTCATGTCACAACAACCTAAAAATCAGAGACATCTCAGAGACAGCACAAGCCCCTGAACTACCTAACTTTGTTCAGTGACCTCTTTAAAGCAGTCATTCCTAATCTCACATCCGTGGACCTCACAATTGATAGGATCCATCACATCCCAAAACCATCCTTCCTTCCCCCAGAGGTTCCATGTGATGTCTTACTTAGGATCCATTTTTTCCAAGTAACAGAGAAAATATTAGAGGCTTTCTGTCGCACAGACAAACTACCTACTCAGGCCACTAATTTGCAAGTCCTACCGGACTTCTCCCAATACACTCTACAGCTCAACGTTACCTAAACGCTATAACCAAATTTTTGCGAAACCATAAATGTACCTATTAATGGAAATATCCAGCCAAGCTGAGCATGACTCACCAAGGTAAATCACCCATAGTTACCTTACTGGAGGAAGGCCTCAACCTCCTCAAGACCTGGGGAGTTATACCTGACACACATCTCAATCCTGCAAGCTCTTCTCGCCAGATACCTAAACATGTACAGTACTTTCCTACTGGCAAACGGTGTCCAAGAAATCATCATCCTCTTCACGCAGCACCTAGGGACAACTTCTTGACAACCATGCGTGGTCCCAGAGTAAAAGTTCCAGAAGTTAGAAGGCGTACCTTCCGCCGTACCCTGTACCCCACTAAGTTAAGTGTTATGTGGATACTGCTTGTTTGATTCTTTATGGACCTGTTTTTTTATCTTCTTTTGTAACTTCTGGCCTTGGCAGGCTTGTTCGCTAAAACTCCGTTGTTGGCTTATGCCCTCAGTGTTAAAGTTCTTACTTATTTCCCTGCTTGCCTACTTCTGTGCACAACTAAGAGAGTTGAACCCACTGGAGAGGCGCTTGTTGATTTTTTCCATTTTTATGTTTAATTTTGACGGGGAGGGGGAGACATCAAAAGGTCCTTTTGAGACTCTGTAGCTGCAGGGTTCCAAATTTTCTGCAAATTTTTGTCAGACACCAAAAGGAGTGTTTTCATCAATAATAAGACCCAAAATATTAGTCTTAAGGTAAAAATGATTCCTTCTGATAGCACGAATATATTGCAAATGCAAATTGTATGTCCTGGTTGTATAGAACTACCTAGAGACCAACAAAACATGGACCCTGCTTTCAGCAGTTATGTGGTCTTTAGACTTGCTGTGATCAGGATGATGCACTAGTGTCTGAAATACTAACGCAGGTATCAGAATTTGCTGGTCTATATGACTAATGGCTACTTCAAAAGGCACAATAATACCTCCAGAGGTGATTGGCCAAAAGTTAGAATTTGTGCCACATCCATAGCTTAATAATTAAGTAGTATGAAAAATTAACATTGTTAGGCACACAGTTAACCCCTTGATCACCCCTAGATGATAACCCCTTCCCAGCTGTGTCATTAGTACAGTGACAGTGTATAGTATTATCACTGATCACTGTATTAGAGTGACTGGTGATGTCAGTGTTAGTTAGTCAGTTTGTCTACCTCCCACCCAGTGTCAATTAGTGTCAGATTGTCCACCGCACTATCACAGTCCCGCTTAAGTCGCTGATCACCGCCATTACTAGTATAACAAAATAATAATAATTCCAGTATATAAACCATAGTTTGTAGATAATTTAAAAGAAATGGAGAGGGGGATTGTTATGGTGCCACAGGTATAGACAAAGAATATATTTTCCATAAAAATTATTATTTTATTGATATCAAAATATAAAAGGGAGTAAACAATGCTCAGCCTTTATTATGTCCCCCTTTCTTTGCTGCTTTATTTTTGGTGTATATTGATAAACTTTGCAAAGATAAAAATCGAAATAATCATCAAAGCACTAACAGCGCTTGCAGAATAACTAAAGGTATTCAGTGCAAAACAGTGGTGTTAAAAACCACCTAAATAGTCAATCGGTATGCAGAAAAACATATAAAGTTCTTATAATATAAAAAAGTGCTCCGTATCCCCTCAGCGGCAAGGCTAAAGACTCCCCATCTGAATACCATCACCAGAAGACTCTTCTGCACATCTGGTGGTCCTAAACTACAACACTTCTGGAAAGAGGTTCACCGATTCACAAACCAAATTATCACTTATACTCTTGAATTTTCCCCTGCGCAGTTTTTGTTGCACCATTCTTCGATTCCAAAAAATGCCTGCCTTCGCTCACTTGCCATGCATATGGTAAATGCAGCAAAGATGTGCATCCCAGCTAAATGGCATTCCCCAGAACCACCATCTGTAGCCGATTGGCTTAAACGTATACAGAAAATAGCAGAAATGGAATGAACTTAAATGAACTTATACACCAAGCGAGTGACACCCCCTCCAAATTTGGGAAAATTTGGTCTTGCTGGTTACACTTCGTTACGACAGACAAATACACGCAATTTATGACTTGAAATAACCTCAAAAGTTGCGGTGGGAGAGGGAGGAAGGTAGAATTCTGCCCCCCCTTCCCTATCTTCAACCCAACACTAAGGGACACTTAAATAGCCCTCACCAGAAGACACCTCGTGCACGGATAATCCCCGTTGGTAATAAACTCACCACAGGTAAATGCTAAAGGAGCCTTGTATCACCATACACCATTCAATGATCTCCTGTCCTTAGATTCCTCCAGGAACAATGCAATGTCAAAATCGCTAGAGCCTTTATATCTCCTTATACTTGGGGAGGACTTCTGTCCCTGCATTGAATGTTGCAGCAGAAACTTAGCAGGGGGCTCTGACAAATGTGCAAAAGAGATGACCGCACTCCCATCTTCAGAAAATGTGATGTTTTATTTGTTAAAATCCATGAATGGCATCAAATATCCACGAAACAAAAGGACAAAGGCAGCATTGTTAACATGTTTCAAGCACCAAATCGCTTAATCATGGAGTAAATATTTTCAAGATGGTACAGGACCCCACTTAGGTTACATAAAATCTTTCCTTCACTTTCTTCACAATGTTGGAGATGTGAGGGGGAGCTGGGATCACTTCTGCACATCTGGTGGACTTGTCCTAAACGACAACCTTTCTAGGAAAGAGGTTCACCGACTCACAAACCAAATTATCACTTATACTCTTGAATTTTCGCAGTTTTTGTTACACATTCTTCGATTCCAAAACATGCCTGCCTTTGCTCACTTGCCATGCATATGGTAAATGCAGCAAAGATGTGCATCCCAGCTAAATGGCATTCCCCAGAACCGCCACCTGTAGTCAATTGCCTTATACGTACACAGAAAATGGCAGAAATGGAGGAACTTATACACCAAGCAAGTAACACCCCCTCCAAATTTGGGAAAATTTGTTCTTGCTGGTTAAACTTTGTTACGACAGACGAATACACGCAATTTATTACTTGAAATAACCTCAAAAGTTGCGGTGGGAGAGGGAGGAAGGTAGAATTCTGGACCCCCCCCTTCCCTATCTTCAACCCGACACTAAGGGACATTTAAATAGCCCTCATCCACCCATCCTAATATATTCCAACCCACCCCCTTTTGATCCCCATTCATACATTACTTCCCCCATGTTTCTGATTTGCACATCACAATCTAGCTACATATTAGTTTATAACAATGATTATACATAGTACAGCCTGACAATCTCTGAAAGAACATACAGAATAGAGACTTGTCAGTTATTGTGCTCTGTCACTTCCAGGATGAGATACACATAATTTTCACTGGACGCTAGGAACACAAGAGTAACAACCTAAGTGACCATTTGCTTATTGTCATGTTATTTACATTTTGTCATATGTAATCTCTTTCAACCCGACACACTTCTCTGTACATATGTTTACTAATGCGGTGTCAGGGCTGGGCTCAGCCCTTCCTTCTCTGAGCTGGCTGCTCAGCTGTTGGCTAATTGCTAGCTCCCATCTCTCTCCACAGTTACTCAGCTGTTGATGATATCCTGCTCGTCAGTCCTGCCTACTTAAGCCATCCAGTCCAGTGGATCTCTGCCTTCGCCTTGGTCAACATCACAGAAACTATCTCCTGCGATCCTGTTCAAGACTTGCTGACATCCCTTCTAGCTCCAGATCCTGCTTGCTGTTCCACTACATTGATCCCTGACTTCTGGCTTGGCTGACTATCCTTTCCGGTTACTGAACTCTGGCTATGTTTTGACTACGTTTGTTCTTTTTACTTTTATTATTAAACAAGTGTTATTTAACTGTAATTCAGTCTCGGACTGATTTCCTGGTTTCTGACATGTGGCTGCGTCCACATTTATGCTTTCAAATTTTATGTCTTTTACATCCAAAATAAAAACTTCTTTAAAAAAATGTAGTGCAGCGTTGAAAAGCCAAACAAAAAAATAATGCTCTGGTCGTAAAGGGGGTAAAACCTTCCAGACAACTGGTTATATTACCAGTGCTAGTCTGCAAGTAAAAATGATTAAATCGATCATGTTTGATGGCAGAGGTTTTGAATGAAGAAGATCTACCTGGGGGGGAGTTGACTTTATAACAAGATAGATTTTATTGAGCAACAAATGATGCCTTTTGTGGCTTCTTCAGAATGTTGTGGGGACATAAACTCTATAAATAGGAAGAATAAAACAATAAAACATGTATAAATCAAAATAATGCAGAAAGTGTAAAACATAAAACATTGACGGATATCTTACTACAGGTTGCAGTCACATATAGCAGATGATGAGTAAGTCTCAATAAAAAAAAAAATGTACTACTTCTTGTAAAATCTACCCTTGTCCTTATAAGGAAATATAAATTATATCCAGCAGTGCCGGTAGCATCTCTTTTATCAGACAGGGAGATTAGATTGCTAAGTATTAAAAAAAAAAGATAGATATACATATGTATAGTCTTTTTATAGGCATAATATGTGTGCAAACTGTAAATGAAATAGTGCCATATTATCATCAGGCTGATTTTTTCAGAGCACTCGGCAGTGATGAAAGTGGGGCTGCTGTGTGGAGGCCAGCTTTAAGCTCGGGGTATGTTCTAGCATGCTAGCTATTTCTGGGTATAGTGCCTTTCATGCTGCAGAAGGCACATGAGTAGTGAGGTCACACCTCTATGCCAAGTAGTGGTATGTTTGGAGTTAGCAAAACCGGGAGGCAGTATCACATACCTGGTGAAGACTTGAACATTATGGAGGCCACTCTTGCACCTCCCGCCCAACACTCCTGAAAGTGGAGACAGAGAATGTAAAGGCAAGGAGTGGCACGAGTGCCGCAGTAGCTGGCTGGTGATGTCTGCTCTATAGGTGGGTAGAGCTGGTAGTTGCAGTCCTCGGAACAGGATGCAGGAGCAGCTTGGCACCAGAGCGAGACAGGGAAGCAGAACCAGGAGACGAGCAGCAGTCAGCAATAACTGGGCAGTGGGGAACCGGAAAATGCTGGAAAGATATTCCAGAAGGCAGGCCAAGGTCAGCAACGGCTGGGCAAAGTGGTACAGAGTCAGCAGGCAGGTCAGGTGCAGTAGACAAGTTGAGGTTGGAGTAGTTAGGTAATAGAGCTAGAGCACAAGTGAAGTCCTAAGGCAACCCGGGTCATACACGGGTAAGCTGCTACAGCAGATAAGGTTTCCAGGAACACAAGCATGAGCTGAAAACCATTCGGCAACTGCTCATGGTGATAGATCAGATCAAATAGACCACTGAGTGCCAAGCGCTTATTGGTATGTGCATGCGCTTGCACACAAATATGTGTATGATGAACTGACAATATATCTAACATTGGCCCTTCGCTCGTAAAAATGAGCACATGTGCAATGTGCACGAGCATGAGCACAAGCCACACTGGCTTTCTGATGTTAGGAATCTGGTTTACCTTACAAGCGGTTTCATCTGGGAACTCAAAAGGGAGCAGTAGAATGACAAAGTAAACTAGTAGGAAGAATTTAAATGCAGAAATGTGTGTAAAAACCAAAGCTAGAGACAACACATATTTTTATTGGTAAAAGAGGGATTATAGGAGTGTGAATATTAAAAAAAAACTTATGGTTGTGGGTAGGGATGAGCCGAACACCCCCCTGTTCGGTTCGCACCAGAACATGCGAACAGGAAAAAAGTTTGTTCGAACATGCGAACACTGTTAAAGTCTATGGGACACGAACATGAATAATCAAAAGTGCTAATTTTAAAGCCTTATTCGCAAGTTATTGTCATAAAAAGTGTTCGGGGACCTGGGTCCTGCCCCAGGGGACATGGATCAATGCAAAAAAAAAGTTTTAAAAACGGCCGTTTTTTCAGGAGCAGTGATTTTAATAATGCTTAAAGTGAAACAATAAAAGTGTAATATTCCTTTAAATTTCGTAGCTGGGGGGTGTCTATAGTATGCCTGTAAAGGGGCGCATGTTTCCTGTGTTTAGAACAGTCTGACAGCAAAATGACATTTCGAAGGAAAAAACACATTTAAAACTACCCGCGGCTATTGCATTGCCGACAATACACATAGAAGTTCATTGATAAAAACGGCATGGGAATTCCCCACAGGGCAACCCCGAACCAAAATTTAAAAAAAAAATGATGTGGGGGTCCCCTTAAATTCCATACAAGGCCCTTCAGGTCTGGTATGGATATTAAGGGGAACCCCGACCAAAATTTAAAAAAAAAATGACGTGAGGTTCCCCCTAAATTCCATAGCAGACCCTTCAGGTCTGGTATGGATTTTAAGGGGAACCCCGCGCCAAAAAAAAAAAAAAATGGCGTGGGGTCCCCCCAAAAATCCATACCAGACCCTTATCTGAGCACGCAACCTGGCAGGCCGCAGGAAAAGAGGGGGGACGAGAGTGCGGCCCCCCCTCCTGAACCGTACCAGGCCACATGCCCTCAACATTGGGAGGGTGCTTTGGGGTAGCCCCCCAAAATACCTTGTCCCCATGTTGATGAGGACAAGGGCCTCATCCCCACAACCCTGGCCGGTGGTTGTGGGGGTCTGCGGGTGGGGGGCTTATCGGAATCTGGAAGCCCCCTTTAACAAGGGGACCCCCAGATCCCCCCCCTGTGTGAAATGGTAAGGGGGTACTTACCCCTACCATTTCACTAAAAAACTGTCAAAAAATGTTAAAAATGACAAGAGACAGTTTTTGACAATTCCTTTATTTAAATGCTTCTTCTTTCTTCTATCTTCCTTCATCTTCTGGTTCTTCTTGTTCTTCCTCCGGCGTTCTCGTCCAGTATCTCCTCCGCGGCATCTTCTATCTTCTTCTCCTCGGGCCGCTCCGCACCCATGGCATGGAGGGAGGCTCCCGCTCTTCTTTTCTTCTCTTCTTCTTTTCTTCTCTTCTTCTCTTCTTCTCTTCTTCATTTTCTTCTCCGGGCCGCTCCGCACCCATGCTGGCATGGAGGGAGGCTCCCGCTGTGTGACGGTGTCTCTTCATCTGATGGTTCTTAAATAACGGGGGGCAGGGCCACCCAGTGACCCCGCCCCCCTCTGACCCACGGTGACTTGAACGGAATTGTCAAAAACTGTCTCTTGTCATTTTTAACATTTTTGACAGTTTTTTAGTGAAATGGTAGGGGTAAGTACCCCCTTATCATTTCACACAGGGGGGGCCGGGATCTGGGGGTCCCCTTGTTAAAGGGGGCTTCCAGATTCCGATAAGCCCCCCGCCCGCAGACCCCCACAACCACCGGCCAGGGTTGTGGGGATGAGGCCCTTGTCCTCATCAACATGGGGACAAGGTGTTTTGGGGGGCTACCCCCAATGTTGAGGGCATGTGGCCTGGTACGGTTCAGGAGGGGGGCCACACTCTCGTCCCCCCCTCTTTTCCTGCGGCCTGCCAGGTTGCGTGCTCGGATAAGGGTTTGGTATGGACCTTTGGGGGGACCCCACACCGTTTTTTGGGGGTTTTTTGGTGCGGGGTTCCCCTTAAAATCAGGTCTGGTATGGAATTTAGGGGGAACCCCACGTCATTTTTTTTTAAATTTTGTCCGGGGTTCCCCTTAATATCCATACCAGACCTGAAGGGCCTTGTATGGATTTTAGGGGGACTCCCACGTCATTTTTTTTTTTTTAATTTTTGTTTGGGGTTCCCCTGTGGGGAATTCCCATGCCGTTCTTATCAATGAACTTCTATGTGTATTGTCGGCAATGCAATAGCCGCGGGTAGTTTTAAATGGCTTTTTTTCCTTCGAAATGTCATTTTGCTGTCAGACTGTTCTAAACACGGGAAACATGTGCCCCTTTACAGGCATACTATAGACACCCCCCAGGTACGAAATTTAAAGGGATATTACACTTTTATTGTTTGACTTTAAGCATTATTAAAATCACTGCTCCTGAAAAAACTGACGTTTTTAAAACTTTTTTTTGCATTGTTCCATGTCCCCTGGGGCAGGACCCGGGTCCCCAAACACTTTTTATGACAATAACTTGCATATAAGCCTTTAAAATTAGCACTTTTGATTCATCCCATAGACTTTTAAAGGGTGTTCCACGGCATTCGAATTTGCCGCGAACACCCCAAATTGTTCGCTGTTCAGCGAACTTGCGAACAGCCAATGTTCGAGTCGAACATGAGTTCGACTTGAACTCGAAGCTCATCCCTAGTTGTGGGTGAAAAAAGTATAGGATACAAGTTCTTCTAAGTTGGGTATTTAAAATGTAAATGGTTTTACTAATAAATTACCAAAATCAAGCCAGAGAGGCAAACAATGTGATTCTAAAACCATATGGTTGTGTGTTTGCATGAAAAATGGTCCAAATAGAGGACAGTTGAGTTGGTAACAGAGGGAAAAATAAAGGTAGTAGTAACTGAATAACTAATGGATGAATATTGGTAAGGTGCAAGTGAGAGATTTAAAAGACATTTGGGTAAAGAACCATAATATCTGTTAGTCAACCGATTGCATGGTTTCATTGTGACCATCTGGATATAGTATTTTGAGCACAAAGATCCAATAGTACTCTTGAGCTGTTAATCTCCTAAATCAGTGGTTCCCAAATTCTGTACCCCATCAAGCCATGTGCTGGGAATTTCCCACAGATAAAGTAGCTGTCACAAATACCACTTCATTGACAATGATTTCAAGGATATGTGCAAAGTTGAAGGAAATTGTGACATTTAACCTGTTGGGGGTATCTGGGGACTGAGGTTGGAATACACTGTCCTAAATGTATGAATGTTTGTGCAGCTTGAGAATTTCTTGATATGTGTATTATAACATTTTCAGCCACACCAGAGCATATGTCCCATACCTGGTCGGAGGCCACAGTTCTTGTGGCTAAGTGCAGGGCACCCCTGAAGGTAGTGACAGGGAGAGCTATGCCAAAAGAAGCAGGAGTTGCCAGCTGCAACAGGCTGAAGTAATTAGATGTCTGCAGGATGGTGACTAGATGAGCAGGACGCCCTGCTGGGCAGGAGTCCCTCATATGTACCATGTGAGACTTGGAGAAAGGGAGAGCTGAAAACAGGGTCAGGAGCCAGGCCAGTAGTCATACACGGATCAGCCAGGGGTAAGGCAGCAAGAAGGGTCAGAAGTAAGTCAGGGGTCATACACTGGTAATCAGGCAGCAGCGGAGTCCAAAGAGCAAGCCAAAGGTCATACTCAAATCAGCAGGCAGAAGCGGAGTCAATAGAGCAAGACAAGGGGCAAAGCCAGGAATGGAGACAAGACAGGTCAAAAGCAAGCCGGGTGGGTAAAAGGAAATCCAGTAATATCAGGAACAGGAATTTAGGAACACACTGGGGAGCTAAAGATCATCCAGCAACCTATGGCTCAGCCTGACAGGGTGCCAGGATCTGTCATGCCATGCGTGAGCCATGTGCGTGTGTGATTGCACATCAATGTTAGCCACTGTTCGTGCTAGCTACTGGTCTCCGAGTCTGACCCCTGACAGTGACAGATTGAAGTTAGATGGTAAGCCTGATCAGACTTTCCCATGAGAGGAGAATACCTACTAGGGATGAGCCGTACACCCTCCCGTTCAGTTTGCATCCAGAACATGCAAACAGGCAAAAACTTCATTCGAACATGCAAACACCGTTAAAATCTATGGGACACGAACATGAAAAATCAAAAGTGCTAATTTTAAAGGCTTATATGCAAATTATTGTCATAAAAAGTGTTTGGGGACCCGGGTCCTGCCCCAGGGGACATGTATCAATGCAAAAAGAAGTTTTAAAAACGGCCGTTTTTTCGGGAGCAGTGATTTTAATAATGCTTAAAATGAAACAATAAAAGTGTAATATTCCTTTAAATTTCGTACCTGGGGGGTGTCTATAGTATGCCTGTAAAGTGGAGCATGTTTCCCGTGTTTAGAACAGTCTGACAGCAAAATGACATTTCTAAAGTAAAAAAAAGTCATTTAAAAATGCTAGCGCTAGTGCCGGCTATAATGAATTGTCGGTCCGGCAATACACATAAAAGTTCATTGATAGAAACGGCATGGAATTTCCCCACAGGGGAACCCCGAACCAATTTTTTTTTTTAAAATGCGTGGGGGTCCCCTAAATTCCATACCAGGCCCTTCAGGTCTGGTATGGATATTAAGGGGAACACCGCACCCAAATTTTTTTTTTAATGGTGTGGGGGTCCCCCTCAAAATCCATACCAGACCCTTCAGGTTTGGTATGGATTTTAAGGGGAACCCCATGCCAAAATTTAAAAAAAATGGTATGGGGTCCCCCCAAAAATCCATACCAGACCCATATCCGAGCATGCAACCTGGCAGGCAGCAGGAAAAGAGGGGGGGGACAGGAGAGCACCCCCCCTCCTGAACCGTACCAGGCCACATGCCCTCAACATTGGGAGGGTGCTTTGGGGTAATGGCCCCCCAAAGCACCTTGTCCCCATGTTGATGAGGAGAAGGGCCTTTAACAAGGGGACCCCCAGATCCCGCCCCCCCATGTGATTGGTAATGGGGTACAAATGTACCCCTACCATTTCACTAAAAAAGTGTAAAAATGATAAAAAAGACAAGAGACGGTTTTTGACAATTCCTTCCTATTAATTTCTTCTTCTTTCCCCGTTTCTTCTTCCATCTTCTTTCTTCTGGTCTTCCTTCAGTGTCCTTCATCTTCCTCCATCTTCTTCTTCCCCCGCTTAATACTCTTCTCGTCCAGGCATCTTCCTCCGGCTTCTTCTCCGCTGCGTCCTCCGCACGATCCACCTCAGTGGGAGTGTTCCACTGTGTGACACTTCTGTTGAGGTGACAGTTCTTATATAATAGAGGGCGAGGCCACCCGGTGACCCCACCCCCTCTGATGCATGGGGATATGCTTATGGCTTTCCCTGTGTTGTCAGAGGGGGGTGGGGTCACCCTGTTTACGTGAACACTCCCACTGAGGCGGATCGTGCAGAGAAAAAGCTGGAGGAAGAAGCCAGATGAGAAGACCAGAGAAGGAAGCGGAGGATGAAGTGGGGGAAGAAAAAGATATAAGGAGGAAGAAGAACATCGAAGGAAGACCAGAAGAAAGAAGATGGAAGAAGAAACGGGGAAAGAAGAGGAAATGAATAAAGGAATTGTCAAAAAACGTCTCTTGTCTTTTTTAACATTTTTGACAATTTTTTGTGAAATGGTAGGGATACATTTGTACCCCATTTCAAATTCACACAGGGGGGGCGGGACCTGGGAGTCCCCTTGTTAAAGGGGGCTTCCAGATTCCGATAAGCCCCCTGCCTGCAGACCCCCACAACCACCGGGCAAGGGTTGTGGGGATGAGGCCCTTCTCCCCATCAACATGGGCACAAGGTGCTTTGGGGAGCCGCTACCCCAAAGCACCCTCCCAATGTTGAGGGCATGTGGCCTGGTACGGTTCAGGAGGGGGGACCCCACGCCATTATTTTTTTAATTTTGGCGCTGGGTTCCCCCTAAAATCCATACCAGACCTGAAGGGTCTGGTATGGATTTTGAGGGAAACCCCACGCCATTTTTTTTTATTTTGGCGCGGGGTTCCCCTTAATATCCATACCAGACCTGAAGGGCCTGGTATGGAATTTAAGGGGACCCCCACGCATTTTTTTTAATTTTTTTTGGTTGGGGGTTCCCCTGTGGGGAAATTCCATGCCGTTTTTATCATGGAACTTTTATGTGTATTATCGGGACTGACAATTCATTAATAGCCGGCAGCCCAGCACTAGCGCTAGCATTTTTAAATGACTTTTTTTCCTTTCGAAATTTACTTTTGCTGTCAGACTGTTCTAAACACGGGAAACATGCACCCCTTTACAGGCATACTATAGACACCCCCCAGGTACGAAATTTAAAGGAATATTACACTTTTATTGTTTCACTTTAAGCATTATTAAAATCACTGCTCCCGAAAAAACGGCCGTTTTTAAAACTTTTTTTGCATTGATACATGTCCCCTGGGGCAGGACCCGGGTCCCCAAACACTTTGTATGACAATAACTTGCATATAAGCAATGGCGACCCTAGGGGGGGCAGAGGGGGCCCTGACCCCCCCAACATTATGCTGGGCCCCACCATGTGCCCCCCCAAAAAAAAAAATTTTTTTTTTTTTTAATTTTTTTTTTTTTTTTACAAAAAGGCAATTTCTTTTTGTTTGTATTCATATCGGATTCCTCCCCCCTCCCTCTGCTCGCTGACACTGCATAATGCAAGCGCTCACACAACCACGGCCACCCAATCTGCTCCTTCCCCTGCATCCTCATTGGCAGGGAGAAGAGCGAGTTGCAGGAAGGACTCCACCAGGACTCTCAGTTACTGAAAAAACAGACTGATTTCCTTAGGACAGGAGAACCAGCCTGTAAATTCCAAGAGATGCCAGACCAGCGCTGTCAATAGCAGGGGCAGGGCAGCAAGAGGAGGCTGGGGAACCCCACAGTGGCAGAACACCAGGGCCCGTTGGCAAGACAACCTTTGCAACCCTGATAGTTCTCCCACTGCTTTGGACCCTTATATTTTCTTGGTATGCTGGTGACATATATCTCTTGTTCTCTGTCACCCTGGGGGGGCCCCAGTAGGAAGGGAGCTCACTGCAGAACATGTGAAAGGGCCGTTGTGGGATCGTAGTAAAGGGGTAAAGGGCCCCAGGATAGATAAAATATATATAGATCTATACATAGATATATATCTATATATATCTATATATAGATCTATATATATAGATCTATATATAGATATATATAGATATATATATCTATATATATCTATATATAGATCTATATATATATTTACATTTTATATTGCCCCCCTATTTTTGTCCCTGTCCCCCCATGTGCCCCCCCTAAATATGAAAGCTGGAGACGCCACTGCATATAAGCCTTTAAAATTAGCACTTTTGATTTCTCCCATAGACTTTTAAAGGGTGTTCCGCGGCTTTTGAATTTGCCGCAAACACCCCAAATTGTTCGCTATTCCGAAAACGGGCCAATGTTCGAGTCAAACTCATGTTCGACCAAACATAAAGCCCATCCCTAATAGCTACCTTGGCAGTGATTCCAAACCAAAACATCTCTTCAAATTGAGAAATTAACATTACTTCATCAAGATTAGGGATGAGCCGAACACCCCCCTGTTCGGTTCGCACCAGAACATGCAAACAGGAAAAAAGTTTGTTCGAACACGCGAACACCGTTAAAGTCTATGGGACACGAACATGAATAATCAAAAGTGCTAATTTTAAAGGCTTATATGCAAGTTATTGTCATAAAAAAGTGTTTGGGGACCTGGGTCCTGCCCCAGGGGACATGGATCAATGCAAAAAAAAGTTATAAAAATTGCCGTTTTTTCAGGAGCAGTGATTTTAATAATGCTTAAAGTCAAACAATAAAAGTGTAATATCCCTTTAAATTTCGTAGCTGGGGGGTGTCTATAGTATGCCTGTAAAGGGGCGCATGTTTCCTGTGTTTAGAACAGTCTGACAGCAAAATGACATTTCGAAGGAAAAAAGCCATTTAAAACTACTCACGGCTATTGCATTGCCGGTCCGACAATACACATAGAAGTTCATTGATAAAAACAGCATGGGAATTCCCCACAGGGGAACCCCGAACCAAACTAAAAAAAAACAAATGACGTGGGGGTCCCCCTAAATTCCATACCAGGCCCCTCAGGTCTGGTATGGATATTAAGGGGAACCCCGGCCAAAATTTAAAAAAAAAATGACGTGGGGGTCCCCCTAAATGCAATACCAGACCCTTCAGGTCTGGTATGGATTTTAAGGGGAACCCCGCGCCAAAAAAAAAAAAAAAACGGCGTGGGGTCCCCCCAAAAATCCATACCAGACCCTTATCCGAGCACGCAACCTGGCAGGCCGCAGGAAAAGAGGGGGGACGAGAGTGCGCCCCCCCTCCTGAACCGTACCAGGCCACATGCCCTCAACATTGGGAGGGTGCTTTGGGGTAGCCCCCCAAAACACCTTGTCCCCATGTTGATGAGGACAAGGGCCTCATCCCCACAACCCTGGCCGGTGGTTGTGGGGGTCTGCGGACGGGGGCTTATCAGAATCTGGAAGCCCCCTTTAACAAGGGGACCCCCAGATCCCCCCTGTGTGAAATGGTAAGGGGGTACTTACCTCTACCATTTCACTAAAAAACTGTCAAAAATGTTAAAAATGACAAGAGACAGTTTTTGACAATTCCTTTATTTAAATGCTTCTTCTTTCTTCTATCTTCCTTCATCTTCTGGTTCTTCTGGTTCTTCCTACGGCGTTCTCGTCCAGCATCTCCTCTGCGGCGTCTTCTATCTTCTTCTCCTCGGGCCGCTCCGCACCCATGGCATGGGGGGAGGCTCCCGCTCTTCTCTTCTTCTTTTCTTCTCTTCTTCTCTTCTTCTCTTCTTCATTTTCTTCTCCGGGCCGCTCCGCACCCATGCTGGCATGGAGGGAGGCTCCCGCTGTGTGACGGCGTCTCCTCGTCTGACGGTTCTTAAATAACGGGGGGCGGGGCCACCCGGTGACCCCGCCCCCTCTGACACACGGTGACTTGACGGGACTTCCCTGTGAAGTCACGGGGAATGCCACAGGGAAGTCCCATCATGTCCGAAGCTCATCTCTAATCAAGATAAGCTGAAACTTTATTGCCTTTCCTCCATGGTATCAAAACCAAACAACATGAAAACTACTTTTTGATAAGTACTCTATATTTTAGAATCAGATCCACAAGATCTGAGAATTATTGCATCGTATTAACGATTGTTTTCTGGTCACTTTTATTGGTTATATCTATTTTTCACACCATTTTACAATACAAACAATGAAAAAATAAAGAGGAGTATTTCATCCTAACTCTTTGTTCACCCAGATTATATCAGAATCTAAACCCAGCAATACAGGACTAAGAAAATCTTTATATAGTTTGGAAGAGTTCTTAAGAAAGGCATTCAGACAGCAATAAAATAGTGGTCCCCGTGGTAGGGCCACTTAGTCACAGAGCTCTACACACTGGGGAGAGATCCAGAGCAGTGAAGGCCCATATCCATGGCAATTCAGCCGCCTCACACCCTGGGAACCCTAAGGGAACATGTCGCACAAGAAGAAGGATGACAATAAACCGAAAAAGCTGACCGCTTTCTTCCTAAAGACCGGCACTGAAGGTCATCTTGGCACTGAAGCCAAGATGGCGCCAGCGTGAAGTGGCTGCTCCTACACAGATCTCCCAGATGACACACAGGAAGATCTGGAACCACAATTCATGCCTCTGTCTCCCAGAAACTCGTCAGGGGGGAGCCCAACTTCTAGTAGCCCAACTAAGGCCCGCATGAGGATGGATTCCTCATCTTCCTCTGACCAAGCACAGGCATTTAACGCTCTCCAATCTAACCAGGCCTTACAATCATCTATGGCATATTTCTCCACATCAGGCCAACCTGTACTCGACACAGTACTAAAAGACATGCTTCTGTCACTATAGTCTTCTTGATGACTGACCTCTCATCTCTCATAGTAAAGTTTTCCTCTGAAACGCATAGCCTTGGGGATAAAGTATTTACATTGAGGATAAAATGGCGGAATGCACTACAACTGTAAACGACTTGGATGATGCATATGATGAGGTCCAGGAGGAACAGTCTTGGACCAGAGCCAAACTGGTGGACCTGGAGGACAGGTCTCGCCATAACAATGTAAAGCTGCATGGCATTCCTGAATCTGTGCTTCCTGCTGACCTCCACAAATATGCAAGTGACCTCATGCATGCAATTGTTCCCAATGCCACACCACTTGAACCAAATGGTTTGAAAGTGTGGCCCAATTCTTCTGGCAATATAGAGTGAATGAAAAAGTTTGAAGTAGAGGAACTTGACTGACCTGCACAGAGTCCTGACCTCAACCCGATAGAACACCTTTGGGATGAATTTAAGTGGAGACTGCAAGCCAGGCCTTCTCGTCCAACATCAGTGCCTGACCTCACAAATGCGCTTTTGGGAGAATGGTCAAATATTCTCATAGACACACTCCTAAACCTTATGGACAGCCTTCCCAGAAGAGTTGAAGCTGTTATAGCTGCAAAAGGTGGGCCAACTCAATATTGAATCCTACGGACTAGGACTTGGATGCCATTAAAGTTCATGTGTGTGTTTAACCACTTGCCGACCGGGCCATAGCCGAAAGACAGCTTATTCTGGGAGGGCATCCATGGACGTCCTCCCAGAATCTTGCTCCTGCATGCTCCCGCGCGCCCCCTGGCGCGCGCACCTGGGAATATCTGTGCATCACGGATCAAGGTAAATGGCCATTGACAGCGGCTGTTTACCATGTGATTGTTCCATCAAATGACGGAGCGATCACGTGTAAACAAACCGGCATCACGTCCGGTTCCTCTCTCCCCTCTCTGTACCGATCGATACAGTGTGAGGGGAGAGATGGGGTGCTGCAGCACTGTGGGCTGGATATGTAGTGCCCACAGCGGTGATATGTGTCCATTCCAGCACTCAGCCATCCATACCCAGCCATTCATATTCAGCCATCCATACTCAGCCATCCATACCCAGCCATCCATATTCAGCCATCCATACTCATCCATCCGTACCCAGCCATCCATGCTCAGCCATCCATACTCAGCCATCCATACTCAGCCATCCATCCATACCCTGCCATCCATACTCAGCCATCCATCCATACCCAGCCATCCCTGCTCAGCCATCCATACTCATCCATCCATCCATACCCAGCCATCCATACTCAGCCATCCATCCATACTCAGCCATCCATACTCGGCCATCCATCCATACTCGGCCATCCATATATACTCGGCAATGCTCATCCATCCATCCATACTCAGCAATACTCATCCATCCATCCATACTCAGCCATACCCATCCATACCCAGCCATACTCAGCCATAACCAGCCATACCCAGCCATACTCAAACGTGCGCAGCCATACCCAGCCATACCCATCCATACTCAGCCGTACCCGGCCGTACTCAGTCGTACCCAGCCGTACTCAGTCGTACCCAGCCGTACTCAGCCATACTCAGCCATACCCAGCAATACTCAGCAATACTCAGTCATACCCAGCCATACTCAGCTGTACTCAGCCGGACCCAGCCATCCCATCGATACTCACCAATACTCAGCCGTACCCAGCTGTACTCAGTCATACCCGGCTGTACTCAGCCATACCCAGTCATACCCAGCAATTCTCAGCCGTACCCAGCCATACTAAGCTGTACCCATCCGTAATCAGCTATCCCATCCATACTCAGCCGTACTCAGCCATACCCAGCCGTACTCAGCCGTACCCAGCCGTACCCAGCCATACTCAGCCATACTCAGCCGGACCCAGCCATTCCATCGATACTCACCAATACTCAGCCGTACCCAGCTGTACTCGGTAATACCCAGCTGTACTCAGCTATACCCAGTCATACCCAGCAATACTCAGCCATACCCAGCCGTACTAAGCCGTACCCATCCGTACTCAGCCATCCCATCCATACTTAGCGGTACCCAGCCCTACTCAGCCGTACCCAGCCATCCCATCCATACTCAGCCGTACTCAGCCGTACCTAGCCGTACTCAGCCGTACCCAGCCGTACTCAGCCATACTCAGCCATACCCAGCAATACTCAGTCATACCCAGTCATACTCAGCCGTACTCAGCCGGACCCAGCCATCCCATTGATACTCACCAATACTCAGCCATACCCAGCTGTACTCGGTCATACCTGGCTGTACTCAGCCATACCAAGCCCTACTCAGCCGTACCCAGCCGTACCCAGCCATCCCATCCATACTCAGCCATACCCAGCTCTGCTCCCGGCTGTACTCATCCATACTCATTCATGCTCACTCTTCCCATGCATACTCAGCCATCCCCATCCATGGCTCATCCATCCCCATTCATGCTCATCCATGCCACATCAGTTCTCATCCATGCCACATCCATGCCACTAGAGTGCCTCACAAAAGTGTAATAGGTAGTCAAATTAGATTTGAAACTTATGCCCCTAGAATACCTGATGGTGCTCCCTGCATGTTGGGCCTCTCTATGTGGCAGGGCTGTGTAAAAATCTCCCATATGTGGTATCACCATATTCAGGAGGAGTAGGAGAATCTATTTTGGGGTGTAATTTTTGGTATGTACATGCTATGTGTTAGAAATATTGTATAAATGGACAACTTTGTGTAAAAAAATGCGTTTTCATTTTCTTTACACATTTTCCAAAAAACTTGTAGAAAAAAATGACATGTTCAAAAGACTCATTATGCCTTATAGATTATACGTTGGTTTGTTTTCCTTCCAAAATGGGGTAATTTTTGGGGTGTTTTTGGGGTGATTGTCCTGGTGCTCCAGGGCATTCAAAAGTGTGATGCCCTGTACACACGGTCGGATTTTCCAATAGAAAATATGTGATAGGATGCTCAGAATAAATTAAGAGACGAAAGCTATTGGCTACTGCCCCATTTATAGTCCCGACGTACGTGTTTTACGCCACCGCGTTTAGAACGATCAGATTTTCCAACAACTTTGTGTGACCGTGTATGTAAGACAAGTTTGAGCCAACATCTGTCAGAAAAAATCCATGGATTTTGTTGTCGGAATGTCCGATCAATGTCCAACCGTTTTTACAGGGCATAAGAGGTAGTCAAGAAATGGTATGTGTAATTTATGCTCTTAGAATGCCTGAAGGTGCTCCCTGCATGTTGGGCCTCTGTATGTGACCAGGCTGTGTAAAAGTCTTACACATGTGGTATTACCATACTTAGGAGTAGCAGAATGTGTTTTGGGGTGTAATTTGTGCTATGCATATGCTGTGTTTGAGAGATAACCTGCTAATATAACAATTTTGTGAAAAAAAAAGAAAAGAAAAAAATCTTGATTTTGCAAAGCATTGTGGGAAAAAATTACAACTTCAAAAAACTCACCATGCCTCTTACTAAATACCTTGGAATGTCTACTTTCTAAAAAGGGGTAATTTGGGGGGTATTTGTACTTTCCTGGCTTGTTAGGGTCTCAAGAAATGAGAACAGCTGTCAGTACATCAGGTGTGATCAATTTTCAGAGATTGGCACCATAGCTTGTGGACTCTATAACTTTCACAAAGACCAAATAATTTTCACCAATTTGGGTTATTTTTTACCAAACATATGTAGCAGTATAAATTTTGGCCAAAATTTATGAAGAAAAATTACTAATATGCAAAATATATAACAGAAACGAAGAAAAATTCATTTTTTTACAGAAATGTCAGTCTTTTTTCTTTTATAGCGCAAAAAATAAAAACCCAACGGTGATTAAATACCATAAAAAAGAAAGCTCTATTTGTGTGCAAAAAAGGACAAAAAATGTCATATAGGTACAGTGTTGCATGACTGAGTAATTGTCATTCAAAATGTAAAAGCAACGAAAGCTGAAAATTGGTCTGGTTAGAAAGGGGGTTTAGGTGCCCAGTTGTCAAGTGGTTAAAGGCAGGTGTCCCAATAGTTTTGACAATGTAGTGTATATATTCAAGCCAGAATTAGCCAGAATGAGCCAGAATGTGTTTGTTGCCATTTAAAGTCCTGCACCTTTTACATCCTGATAAGCGCAAGAGTGGATTTTTACAAGAAATTCTTTTTTTTATACTGGCACGTACTATCTACAATATGTGACCCCCCCAAAAAAAACTTTAGGTCAGATATCGGTCATGGTTTACATGTTTACATTCTACCTTGTTTCAATTTCATATTTTTTTGCCATTTTATACTTCCTTATTATACTAGGGTTGGGTCCCACCACAATTGTGAAGAAGTGAAGCCGAGTCATGGAACACATTATTTGGTGTTCAATAAATTCTAATTTTGTTATATAGTTGATGTCCCCCATCCTTGATCCTTTTCCCTCAAATTGGGTGCTTCTGCCACCAAGTGAGATTTTGGTGGCATTTTGCCTTACTATTACATGACCATATCAAAGTTCTGTAAAGCTAAACTGGGTTTGGTCCATCCCAGAGCATTAGGTATGACCTTCCCCTAAGCCAGCGGTCTCAAAACTGCGACCCGAGGGCCAGATGTGGCCCTTTGCTAGCCTTTATCCTGCCCTTGGGGCACTATCCTTCCCACTAGGGATGAGCCGAACACCCCCCCCGGTTCGGTTCACACCATAACTTGCGAACAGACCAAAACTTTGCACGAAGCGTTAGAACCCTATTGAAGTCTATGGGATTAGAACGCTTGAAATCAAAAGTGCTCATTTTAAAGGCTAATTTGCATGGTATTGTCCTAAAAAGTGTTTGGGGACCCGGGTCCTGCCCCAGGGCACATGTATCAATGCAAAAAAAAGTTTTAAAAATGGCCATTTTTTCGGGAGCAGTGATTTTAATAATGCTCAAAGTCAAACAATAAAAGTGTAATATTCCTTTAAATTTCGTAGCTGGGGGGTGTCTATAGTATGCCTGTAAAGGGGCGCATGTTTCCTGTGTTTAGAACAGTCTGACAGCAAAATGACATTTCAAAGGAAAAAAAGTCATTCAAAACTACTCGCGGCTATTAATGAATTGCCGGTCCGACAATACACATACAAGTTCATTGATAAAAACTGCATGGGATTTCCCCACAGGGGAACCCCAAACCAAAATTTAAAAAAAAACTGGCGTGGGGGTCCCCCTAAATTCCATACCAGGCCCTTCAGGTCTGTTTTTGACAATTCCTTTATTTAAAGTCTTATTTTTTCCATCTTCTATCTTCTTTCTTCTTTCTTCTATCTTCTTTCGGTTTCTTCCTCTGATCCTCTGCTTCTTTCTCCAGTGTTCTCGTCCGGCATCTCCCTCCATGGCATCTCCTTCTCTTCATCTTCTTCTCTTCATCTTCATCACAACCACCAGCCAAGGGTTGTGGGGATGAGGCCCTTGTCCTCATCAACATGGGGACAAGGTGCTTTGGTGGGCTACCCCAAAGCACCCTCCCAATGTTGAGGGCATGTGGCCTGGTACGGTTCAGGAGGGGGGGTCGCTCTCTCATCCCCCCCCTCTTTTCCTGCAGCCTGCCAGGTTGCGTGCTCGGATAAGGGTCTGGTATGGATTTTTGGGGGGACCCCACGCCAATTTTTTTTTTACTTTTGGTGCGGGGTTTCCCTTAAAAACCATACCAGACTCAGGTCTGGTATGAATTTTGAGGGGGACCCCTATGTCATTTTTTTTTTTATTTTGGTGTGGGGTTCCCCTTAATATCCATACCAGACCTGAAGGGCCTGGTAAAGAATTTAGGGGGACCCCCACGCTAGTTTTTTAAAAATTTTGGTTCGGGGTTCTCTTGTGGGGAAATCCCATGCAGTTTTTATCAATGAACTTTTATGTGTATTGTCAGACCGGCAATTCATTAATAGCCGCGAGTAGTTTTAAATGACTTTTTTATCTTTGAAACATCATTTTGCTGTCAGACTGTTCTAAACACGGGAAACATGCGCCCCTTTACAGGCATACTATAGACACCCCCAGGTATGAAATTTAAAGGAATATTACATTTTTATTGTTTGACTTTAAGCATTATTAAAATCACTGCTCCCGAAAAAACAGCCATTTTTAAAACTTTTTTTGCATTGATCCATGTCCCCTGGGGCAGGACCCAGGTCCCCAAACATTTTTTATGACCATGCATATAAGCCTTTAAAATTAGCACTTTTGATTTCTCCCATAGACTTTTAAAGGGTGTTCCGTGGCTTTCGAATTTGCCGCGAACACCCCAAATTGTTCGCTGTTCAGCGAACTGGCGAACAGCCAATGTTCGAGTCGAACTCGAAGCTCATCCCTACTTCCCACTGATATTAGGCACTATTCCTCCCACTGACCCACTGACACCAACAATGGGACACTATTTCTTCCTCTGATACCAACGATGCAATACTATTCCTCCTACTAATAGGGACACTACTCCTATTGACCACCAACCCTGAGGCCATATTTATTCTTACTCATGAAGAACCTGTGACATTTTCTGCCCCTGCTGGCCACAATCCGGCCCTTCTAAAGCCTGGAGAACAATAAACTGGCCCTTTGTTTAAAAAGTTTGGAGACCCCTGACCTAAGCCATGGATGGAGACAAATACATTTTGCATGTGTGTGGGTGTGTGGTCGCCTAGTAGAAAAAGTTGCTGGTGGTGTTCAACTACCCTAAGTTGTGCATCTGTGAGTCTGCGTGAGCAGTGGGAAAGGTGGAAGTGCTCCAGGATTGCAGCTCGCTGAATACCTTAGAAGTGTGTGGGCATTACCTAGCTGCTTCACAACCCTTATGCTGCGTACACAAGGTCAGACTTTCTGACGGGAAATGTTCGATGGGAGCTTGTTGTCGGAAAGTCCAACTGCGTGTAGGCTCCATCGGACATTTGCTGTCGGAATTTCCGCCCACAAATGTTTGAGAGCAGGTTCTCAAATTTTCAGCCAACTTCACTTTGTTGTCGGGAAGTCTCATTTCTGACGCACAAAGTGCCACACATGCTCGGAATCAAGCAGAAGAGCTGCACTGGCTATTGAACTTCATTTTACTCGGCTTGTTGTACGTCTTGTACGTCACCGCGTTCCCACGTTCGGAATTGTTGGCCAACATTTGTTTGACCGTGTGTATGCAAGACAAGTTTGAGCCAACATCCTTCGGAAAAAAATCCACAGTTTTGTTGGTGGAAAGTCCGATTATGTGCACGCGGCATTAGAGTGCACAAGATTACGTGCAGATGATGTATTTACCTGTGTGTGTCCAGAAAACTAGGTTTGAGCCTCCCTCTAGTGGGGGGTAGATAGTACTGAAGGCTGTGATAATTGTAACACAGGCTTGTTTCACTTTCCCAAGGCAAGTCTTCTTAACCCCCCAAACAAGGAACTCCCTCTGGTTACCATGTGCCTAGTTCATTGACACTCTAACGGTTACCAATAACATGGATAGAATAGGCTAGTAAACTCATCATCGTTAACTTTGCCAGGCTCATCAAGCATTCCCATAAATGTGTGCATGCATCTTTTTATATGTGCTTGTTAGGAACACAAATAAACCTTTATATTCACAGCAATAAAGCTAAACCAATGCAAGCATTAAATTCTGGTTTTGTCCAGAGGGTACAAAATAATCAGAAATACGTATCTTGTTCCTCATTCCTCCGAAGTCTGGTACGCTCCACCACTCCCAGTGGAATGGGGGACCACTGCCCATATTTATTGAAAGACTGGACTCTTTATATAGGGAGTGATTTTACTACAATAAAATGTTATTCTGATGTATTTTTTTCAATCTTTAGAGTTTCATATTGCTCCCAGAACCCAGCACAGGTTCCATGCTTAGCTGATAGTAGACATGTGCACTGACGAAAAATGTGTTCATTTTCATTTCATTCATTTTTTTTTTTTTCATTTTTCAGGTCAGGTCAGGTTATGATAGCAATTTGTAAATAGAAAATTTGTGGTTTTGTAGATTCGTAGATTCGTAAATTTGAAATTTCGTAAATTGGTAAATTTGTAAGTTCGTAAATTCGTAAATTTTGAAATTCAAAATAATTGTAAATTTGTGAATTTGAAAATTCGTAAATTTGTCAATTTGTAAATGCGAAAAATTTTAATTTTGTCAATTTTCGAAAACTTGATCATTCGAAATAATGAAGAAACCAGAAACTAACTAACTAATAATAACTAACTATTAAATTACAGGTATTGGAATTTCCTTTAAAATTTGTCAGTTAGTGAACGTAACAAATACAAATTTATCCAAAGTTACGAATTATCCGAAATAGCGGATGCCGCATCTAAACATATGGAATGGAACAAATTAATAATAAATGATAATAAAAAAGATGTTATTATTATTCGTAAATTCGAAAATTCGTAGATTCCTAAATTAGTAAATTTGAAAATTCGTAAATTTGTAAATTCGAAAAATTGTAAATTCATAACTTTTTAAATTCGAAAAATTGTAAATTCATAAGTTTGTAAATTAGAAAAATTGTAATTTTGTCAATTTTCGAAATTCCGATAATTCAAAATAACGAAAACCCGAAAATTCTAAATAATAACTAACTAGCTAATAATAACTCACTATTAAATTACAGGTATTGGAATTTCCTTTCAAATTTGGCTGTTAGTGAACATAACAAATACGAATTTATCCGAAGTTACGAATTATCCGAAATAGTGGATGCCGCATCTAAACAAATGGAATGGAACAAATTAATAATAAATAATAATAAAAAAGTTTTTATTATTATTCGTAAATTCAAAAATTCATGGATTCCTAAATTCATAAATTCGAAAAATTGTAAATTCTCAAAAATCTGAAAATAAGAAAGAAAATCCAAAAATTTAAATGAACGAAAACCCGAAAATTCTAAATAAAACTAACAAACTAATAATAACTAACTATTAAGTTGTCGGTATTGGAATTTCCTTTAAAACTTGGCTGTTAGTGAACGTAACTAATACAAATTTATCCAAAGTTATGAAATTTCCAAAATAATTGCATCTAAACAAATGGAACAGAACAAATTAATAATAAATAATAATAATAAAAGTTTTTATTATTATTGTTATTTATTATTATTAATTCATTACATTCCATTTGTTTAGATGCGGCATTCGTAATTTTGGATATTTCGTAACTTTGGATAAATTTGTATTCATTATGTTCATTAACAGCCACATTTGAAAGTAAATTCCAATACCGATAATTTAATAGATTGTTATTATTTCAGATTTTCGAATTTGCTAATTTGCAAATTTCTAAATTTTTGAATTTACGAACTTATGAATGATCGAATTTACAAATATTTGGAAAAATTTGTTAAATGGGTTTTCGTTAATTCAGATGAGCTAACAAATTTGTCGAAATTAGTTAAAAACGAATTCAGAACAAAACGTATTGCGCATGTCTAGCTGATACACACTAAATGAATGGTACTTTTTTATTATTATTATTATACAGGATTTATATGGCGCCAACAGTTTGTGCAGCACTTTACAACATGAGGGCAGAGAGTACAATTACAATACAATTCAGTACAAGAAGAATCAGAGGGCCCTGAGTGTTAACGCTTACAATCTAAAAAGAATATCTAATTAACAAATCAATTATTTAATTGCTATCTATTGATAAATGAATTTGTAGTTAATCGGTATATATTTTCATGATGAAAAATACTCTACGGATTGATCATAAGTCTATACATTTGTGATTATTTGAAGGAGTTGTAAAGGCAGAATGCATTCTATGCATTAGGATAAAAATCCTTCTGTGTGCAACTCCCCCCTCAGCTCCCCCCTGTTAACTTACCTGAGCCCCCTTTAGATCCAGTGATGTTGTAGGAGAGTCTCAGCTGCCTGGAACTCTCCCTCCTGATTGGCTGAGACACAGTGGAGGCTGGTGTTCAACATTTTTTGGGGGGTGCAAACAAACTGGAAAATTCTGAAAAAAAAAACCATCAATTGCAGCCACTGTGCCCCATAAAATGCAGCCATTGTGCCCATCATATGCAGCTTCTGTGCCCACCATATGCAGCCTCTGTCTCCATAATATGCAGCTTGTGTCCATCATATGAAGCCTCTGTGCCCATAATATGCAGCCTCTGTGCCCATCATATGCAGCCTCTGCGTCCATAATATGCAGCCTGTGTCCATCATATGAAGCCTCTGTGCCCATAATATGCAGCCTCTGTGCCCATCATATGCAGCCTCTGTGCCCACCATATGCAGCCTTTGTGCCCATAATATGCAGCCTGTGCCCATCATATGCAGCCTCCGTGTCCATAATATGCAGCCTGTGCCCATCATCTGAAGCCTCTGTGCCCATAATATGCAGCCTCTGCGCCCATCATATGCAGCCTGTGCCCAGCATATGCAGTCTCTGTGCCCATCATATGCAGCCTGTGCCCAGCATATGAAGCCTATGTGCCCATAATATGCAGCCTGTGCCCATCATATGAAGCCTCTGTGCCAATATGCAGCCTCTGTGCCCATCATATGCAGCCTTTGTGCCCATCATATGCAGCCTGTGCCCAGCATATGCAGCCTCTGTGTCCATAATATGCAGCCTGTGCCCATCATATGAAGCCTATGTGCCCAGCATATGCAGTCTCTGTGCCCATCATATGCAGCCTGTGCCCAGCATATGAAGCCTAAGGGGCCCATAATATGCAGCCTGTGCCCATCATATGAAGCCTCTGTGCCAATATGCAGCCTCTGTGCCCATCATATGCAGCCTTTGTGCCCATCATATGCAGCCTGTGCCCAGCATATGCAGCCTCTGTGTCCATAATATGCAGCCTGTGCCCATCATATGAAGCCTCTGTGCCAATAATATGCAGCCTCTGTGCTCATCATTTGCAGCCTCTG
Organism: Aquarana catesbeiana; assembly: GCA_037953035.1. Taxonomy (NCBI): domain Eukaryota; kingdom Metazoa; phylum Chordata; class Amphibia; order Anura; family Ranidae; genus Aquarana; species Aquarana catesbeiana. The sequence continues at coordinate 3,049,326 of JBBHAA010000878.1, forward strand.
TGCCCATCATATGCAGCCTGTGCCAGCATATGCAGTCTCTGTGCCCATCATATGCAGCCTCTGTGCCCAACATATGCAGTCTCTGTGCCTTTCATATGCAGACTCTGTGCTCATCATATGCAGCCCCTGTGCCCATAATATGCAGCCTCTGTCCATCATCTGCAGCCTCTGTGCCCATAATATGCAGCCTGTGCCCATCATATGAAGCCTCTGTGCCCATAATATGCAGCCTCTGTGCCCATCATATGCAGCCTGGGCCCAGCATATGCACTGCTTATGTTTGCAGTTTGAAAAGCCCAGAGCAGCCAAGAGAGACGCATTGTAATGTTAAGTCTATGCTACAATGGAGAGCCCCCTAACAGCTGGAGGATGTGCACCATTTAAAATAGGAGGAGCACCAATAAGTACTATTGAATAATTAATTTTGAAATTCACACAGAGGTTCAGCTTGTCTGCTCAACAGTTCAGTCCTTCATCTAGGCTTCATTTTATGGGGTAGTTGGAGAATGCTGAACAACCCTTCTGGCTCCGACTTTAAAAAAAGTATATAGGCAAATACAATTTTACAGCAGAGTCTTTATAGAAGTCACAGACTTTCTTCTCACTGTGGCCATGTACAGTAAATATAGACATTTAGAAATGATGCCTACAAGATAGATCAATATCTACAAACTCTTAAAAACTCTAAACTTTCAATGGATAACCAAAGGTAATAAACACACACACGTGAAAAGAAACATATTCAAATTCTGAGAGATTATAGAACGGAAAAAGAAAGGTACATGCTTCTGTAAACTCAGTAATCAATATCAGATGGCCTTCTGAATTTTTACTTCCTTCTAAAAGTGATATATAAGGGTGCGTGAGATGAAACCATTGTATTTCAGGTAAGGGAAGACTCTCTAGGAGCCCTCACTGCTGAATCTGAACCTGCTGAAAAACAACCAACATGTCTAAACCCCTCGTAATCTTGCTGATTTTGTCCAGCACATCAGTGGTGACCTTCACAGCTGGCCAAGCACCAGGTATGTAACCGATACAAAATTTAAAGCAAGTCAACCTATAACACTTCCAATGCAGTGCTGCATTTTGTGATGTCTCCAACTACTTAACCTTTATATCTGTCCCTTGCATCCTAGGCCCAGACTGTGCATGAGGGCCTTACTTTTCATTCGGTGCAAGTGCAGTGATTTTAGTTAAATTGATTAGGCTGATTTTGCAAAGTTTTATCAAATTTGTATTTCTTTTTGGTCAATAACAGGTCTAGGAGAGGTGAAAGGAGCTTTCCCAAACACTAAAAACCATCTAAAATTATTATTTCCCCTAAAAGCACATTCATTTTGCCTTTCCTACTGACTTTAATTCAATGCACCAAAATGGTGAAATCTCAAAATTTTGGTTAAAATTTCAGGGAAGCGGAAACTCTCGATTTCACTCATCCTTACTTCTGACCAAGTCAGATGAAAACTCATCAACATTGGGACCCTAGTCATTGCAGATCTTCAGTGGGCTGTGTAGACTCTGGCAATGGACAGCTGAATGGTAAAAGGGGTATTCCAACTTGGAAAGGGGTCAGGGTTCATGTATTGCTTGGATCTAGGATTTAAGGGAATTCACAAGGACGCACAGATAGATTTCTATTGATTGTTAGATAAACTATACATGTGAAACTGATCATTTTAATGTTTACAATCTTATCAATACATACTCACGTTCATATACATACAGTATATACAGCAATATATGGAAATGTATACATAGTGGCAGCATGTTATATACAAGCTTAATAGTGCTGAAGAATGGTTGTGCCTTGATGATCCTCTACCAGACTGAGTCAGATTCATTGAAATAAAAACTTTCTACAGTCTTCAGTAATTTGAAACATATAATATTTCAGGTATCCAGCGATAATGTGATCTTTGCCTATACTGGGGGCACAAGAACTATTTTTGGTTCATGATAATGAGATTTCTCTAATGGTGACACCTATTGTGAAGTGTTTGTCTACTTAACTCTGTTCATATTTTACATTTCTGTGCCAATTTCTTTGCCACATTGGACTTTCCCCTCAACTTCTCACTGATCTAATCAGAAGAACAGTAGGGTGCAATCTGAGTGTACTACATTAATATATTTCTTGTGATGAAAAGACAAATGGCAACCCACATTGTGAACATTAAAATCAAGCTCATCACGCAGTAAGTCTCACAACAACAGGGAACCTCAGACCAGGATAGATGGATACACCCGCTGGACCAAGAGGACACACTAGGGGGCACCAAACTAAGTGAGGCTTTAAATGTACTGAGAAACACTAGTAAACTGGCAATTCACATGAAAAGAAATGGCACTTTTCATGCATCTGGTATGGGGAACCTCTTCCTAAAACCTGTAGCCTGGAAAGCCTGGATGGAAATGGAATCTAACAAGATGTTGGACAGCTTCTGTGGGATGCAGAGCAGACTGGAAGTGACTTCATTGGCATGTCAGGGGATGGGGCTATGCATTTTAAGGTTGCCCAAGCCTATTTCTTAAAGGAGAAGTATAGCCAAAGCTTGTTTGTCTGTACTTCTCCTATGGATGACAGGAGTGCAATTCGTTCTGTACTCCGGTGACCCATTTTCAGCAGAGAGCGGGCTAAGGTCCTCTCTCTGCGGACATCACAGAAATCAGTCCAGGCACCGCATCATTGCGACAATGGAAGTCTGGATCTGGCTGGTACCTGGACTGAAACCCCGCTCAGCCTCTCAGCGAGCTGCTGAGAGTCTGAGCCAGCCACCCCTGCCCCCTCCACAGCCCAGCGCTCCAGTGTGCAAGGAGGAGGCAGAGCGGAGAGTTGTTGGTTGACAGTCAGCAGCTCTTTGCTCGGGGGGCTGTCAGAACCGAGTGATCAGCGATGTTTGATCACTCGGTTCTCAGTGCAGAGACACCGGGGGACAGATGCTGCATCCACCTAGGTAAGAATAATTGGGGGGGATCCTTTACTTCTCTTTTAAGCTCAAGACTAGGGATGAGCCAAACACCCCCCTGTTCGGTTCGCACCAGAACATGCGAACAGGAAAAAAGTTTGTTCGAACATGCGAACACCGTTAAAGTCTATGGGACACGAACATGAATATTCAAAAGTGCTAATTTTAAAGGCTTATATGCAAGTTATTGTCATAAAAAGTGTTTGAGGACCTGGGTCCTGCCCCAGGGGACATGGATCAATGCAAAAAAAGTTTTAAAAACGGCCTTTTTTTCAGGAGCAGTGATTTTAATAATGCTTAAAGTCAAACAATAAAAGTGTAATATCCCTTTAAATTTCATACCTGGGGGGTGTCTATAGTATGCCTGTAAAGGGGCGCATGTTTCCCGTGTTTAGAACAGTCTGACAGCAAAATGACATTTCAAAGGAAAAAACCCATTTAAAACTACTCGCGGCTATTGCATTGCCGACAATACACATAGAAGTTCATTGATAAAAATGGCATGGGAATTCCCCACAGGGGAACCCCGAACCAAAATTTAAAAAAAAAATGATGTGGGAGTCCCCCTAAATTCCATACCAGGCCCTTCAGGTCTGGTATGGATATTAAGGGGAACCCCGGCCAAAATTTTTTTTAAAAAAGACGTGGGGTTCCCCCTAAATTCCATACCAGACTCTTCAGGTCTGGTATAGATTTTAAGGGGAACCCCACGCCAAAAAAAAAAAAAAAAAACGGCGTGGGGTCCCCCCAAAAATCCATACCAGACCCTTATCTGAGCACGCAACCTGGCAGGCCGCAGGAAAAGAGGGGGGACGAGAATGCGCCCCCCCTCCTGAACCGTACGAGGTCACATGCCCTCAACATTGGGAGGGTGCTTTGGGGTAGCCCCCCAAAACACCTTGTCCCCATGTTGATGAGGACAAGGGCCTCATCCCCACAACCCTGGCCGGTGGTTGTGGGGGTCTGCGGGCGGGGGGCTTATCGGAATCTGGAAGCCCCCTTTACCAAGGGGACCCCCAGATCCCGCCCCCCCCTGTGTGAAATGGTAAGGGGGTACTTACCCCTACCATTTCACTAAAAAAGTGTCAAAAATGTTAAAAATGACAAGAGACAGTTTTTGACAATTCCTTTATTTAAATATAAGTAAAATGAATCCGCGCTTTGGACAATATAAGAGCTGCTGCCTCTCCCTAATTAGTTCCCCGAGGGGTCTAATTAAATAGATATAATAGGTGATTTGGGAGTAGAGATGGCGCTGCCCTATTTTACATAAATTAATTAGTTGTGGGTATGAGTTCCATAAACTACAAACTGTGTTCAATGTAGTATATACATATAGGAGCTACAACCACTGTGTACCTCAATATGGTCAAAAACAAAAAAATGACCATATATGTGAAAAACCAAAAGATAAGTGAAAACTCCTTTAAGGTTGAACAACCTATCAGACCAGTGAAAAAAGGTGCCTCATGTGTTCAGAATTGTATAAATAATGTGTAGAATAAAAAGTGATTCTGTAAAAAATATTTGAATTAAAATTAACCCCAGAGTTCTAAAGTTTTGTGACAGTATGGCGCCCCCTAGGGGACAAGCTTCATTTTAAATGAAAAACATATATATTAAATATTAAGTGTCAGTGCCAAAACCTATATATAGCTCCCGAAAATATTAATCAGTATGTCAGTGGTATTGAGATTACAATAAATTACAAATCCCATGAAAATCATAAATAGAAAATTTTTCAATCTTTTGCATATGTCAGCAGGTAATAGTAAGCCTCTTAAAACATTTTATCCATATAAAAACAGAGAGTTTCTCTAGCCGGGTGGTGTAAAGAGCAAAGTTCAATACATATGCAGTTTTTCAACCTCAGGAACATAAAGCAGTGACTTCTGTGTTCATTTCAAACACTTTTATTGTTTGACTTTAAGCATTATTAAAATCACTGCTCCTGAAAAAACGGCCGTTTTTAAAACTTTTTTTTGCATTGATCCACGTCCCCTGGGGCAGGACCCGGGTCCCCAAACACTTTTTATGACAATAACTTGCATATAAGCCTTTAAAATTAGCACTTTTGATTTCTCCCATAGACTTTTAAAGGGTGTTCCGCGGCATTCGAATTTGCCGCGAACACCTCAAATTGTTCGCTGTTCGGCGAACTTGCGAACAGCCAATGTTCAAGTCGAACATGAGTTTGACTCGAACTCGAAGCTCATCCCTACTCAAGACCTTGGCATTACTCCACCCCATGACATGCCGATGAAGTCACTTATATTTTGCTCCACATCCCACAAAAGCCATCCACCATCTTGGTAATACAAAAAAGGGGATTGGGACTTTAAATGAGGCAATTAGGTAGTGGAGATAAATGGTACCATATTTAAATTGCATTATGAAGTGTCTATTGGTTATAATAAATAACAAGCAACAAAGAGAGTATTCGTTTCATATACAGTAACAAATGTATTCATTTCATATATAAGAATTATACACATAATATAGTAGAAAATATATGCACGTATGCAGCACATGGTTTACTTTGGAAAATAAGAAAGCATAATATTCTTGGCAGACACATGCCTGGTACCGATCGGTGCATTCGCATGGTATATGTGTCATTACTAAATAAAGTAGTTGGAAGAAACGATGGTATAACTGGGTAGAATTCCATATAAAGTGTAGCTGGGGCATCAAAAATAGAGCTCGACGCGTTTCGTGGGCACTCCCACTCATCAGGAGCTGATGTACCCCAAAATTCCTAAAAAATACATATAAAGATAATGAACCATAATGTCCATATATAAAAGTAAAAAATATAATAATATAATAAATATGTAAATGAATGAATGTTGGTATATCCAAATAGTTGGATCGAACACACTCACCAACCCGGACAGCCAGTCCAGTGCGCGGCGATGGGCGCAGGGCGGGCCAGAAACATAACCCCTCCACGGGAGCCGAGGCGGCATAAATATAGATGCAACAACGGGCAGGGTGAAGAAGGGCAAGATGAAGCAGAAAGTGTTCAAAATCAGGAGTAGGTTGGGATGGGATGGGAGCAAAAAGTATCTGGAAACAAAATATAATGTATATATATATAAATTTGCAATAGTGTTTTGATAATAACAGTGATCAATCTAAATGGTGGATTAAGTGAACTCAAAAGAAATAATGATGTGTGTGATAAAAAAGTCGATGAATATGGAAATTTATATATTACACATAAGTGACAGTGGAAGTGAAAATGTAGAGTAGCCAAATTGGGATGAGAAGTGGTGGTGATTAGTGCAAAGTAAAAGGTTGACAGTGAAAGAAGGGGGGGTGACACAAGGAGGTGAAATCACCAAAGGGGGGACATCTGAACCCAGGTGGAACAGCAAATTAGTGGGAGAAAAGGAAAAAAAAAAAAAAAAAAAAAAAGGTGAAAATACACAAATGCAACAACCTACCCCATTGTGGCACGTGGGAGCATCATCAGCCAAACGTGAACCGTAAGGCTGGTGTGCAGTCATCCCAGAAAGAGACCAGCCGTGTCAACAGCCAGCTCCAAGTGGGGAATATAAATATGCCGCCAACGCCACGTGGGTGACATAGAGGAGGAGGAGCCGCCGCACCTGAGCTGAGTGCACACTCAGCGGTCGGCGCGGAGGAAATCCTACCATGATGACACCGGGATGGACACGCTGTACGTCGGCGCGGTGACGTCAGAATGTGACGTCACACGCCCGACGTAGGGTACGTGGCGCCGATGCGCAGAGGGGCGTCCGCCCAAAATCTCCCGTCACTAAAGTGAATGGGGAGAAGGGGAGGACCCACTGGCGCATCGCAGCTCCCACAGGGAGGAAGACCAGCGACGCCCAAACGTCCAATGTACCACACACAGGCACAAAAACTGGCCAGGTGGAGGGCGTGCCCGGGATCCCTATAAGGAGAAAGCCATGTGTGGCAAATGATCGGTAACCAAAGTGCTGCCTAAGAAGATTAGAGAATAACATAAAAATAAGTAAACAATTATAAACAATAATATGTCCATGACTAAATTCAATATAAATGATGTATAAACCATAAAGGGACGATATCTTATATATGATGATACCCTGTAATTAAGGGCAAAACTCACACCGGGAGGGTAGGGGAACACTACCAATCCCATGCACCTAATTGCTTCCATCCTGATATTTTATGAAATATGCCATCCACCATCTTGTTGTTTCTACTTCCTCATCTAAACTGTCTCCCAGCCTGATATTTAAAATTTCCATGTGAGTTGCCAATTTACTAGGGTTTACTCATAACAACTTGATCAAAAATAATGTTCTTTGGCAAAGAACACAGATTTCACATTAATAACTATGCTACCAAAATTAGTGTGTGCTGTCATTTGCCATCAGCATTGTTCCTGTTTCTGCTTGCTGGAGGCAGCCATTTTGCTGAAGCCCAGAGCCCCTGAGCAGCATTAAATCTTTAGCCTGTTAGAAGATCAGCCTCTACATTTTGCCACAGTGCTGAAAAATAGTGCAGAGCAGGGTGAGACTGTGTATTACTGTATTTTAAACAGGACAGGCACTAATTTTTAATGTTTTACAGTAGCTATACCTACAAAAGGGACCAACCTGAAGTGATCTAGCAGGACTTCATTTATTGACTAAAGTTCCACCTAGTTTTGGACCCCCAGGTGTGTCCATTCATCCATCCAGTGCCAGTGTTTCTATTCTGGTCCGAGGTTCCCTCTTGCTGTGAGACTGTCCACCGGAAACCCTTACTATGTGATGAGCCTGATTTTAACTGTCACAATATCAACTGCCATTTGTCTTTCTGAAAAACAAAAAATTTCCACGCTATGTGAATAACAGCGATGAAATAATAAATGGTTAATTAAAGTCTCCTAACAAATAATGTGAAGAAACAATCCTTTACAATTGTGTCTCAAAACTGGTAAACAACTGATGATCCAAAGTGCACTTTCCACTGTGATAAGAAAAGGATGTGCCCTTTCCGGATGACTAGACTCCACGTTATAGGAGCCTAGCAAGACATGGGTTAATAGGTCATGAGGGATCCATCCACCAGATGTATACAGAGTGATATTAATACCAACCACGCTCGTTAATTCATCTCTCTCTCACTCGTGGATAAGGTATAAAAAAGAGGAAAGTTCGCCACATAGTATAAAACCACGATGGTTCATTGAAAATATAAAATATAACAAGTCCAACAAGATGAGGATAAAATAATCCTGGATAAAAAAACAATCTGCAGATCGCAATATAAACTAGCCTGGTGTGACTGACGTCAGTTATGACAAAACTAGTAGGGTGGAGTTTATGCTCAGTCACACCTTGCTAGTTTACATTGCGATCTGCATATTGTTTTTTATCCAGGATTATTTTATCCTCATCTTGTTATATTTTATATTTTCAATAAACCATCACGGTTTTATACTATGTGGCGAACTTTCCTCTTTTTATATACCTTATCCACGAGTGAGAGAGAGATGGATTAAACGGCGCGGTTGGTATTAATATCACTCTGAATACATCCGGTGTATTGATCCCTCATGACATATAAACCCATGTGTTGTTAGGCTGCTTTGACTGGGAGAACACAGAGATCTGTGTTCCTGCTTAGCAGGAACACAGATCACTATGTTCTCCCCTGCCCGAAAGGCGATCTGCCTTGTTAGGCAAACTGCCATTCTGCCTCTCTGGGGAATAATCGTAGGTGGCTGACTGACATTGCATCCACCAGACCTGCGGATTGGCTCCCCCTCTGTCCATAGAGGCTACTGCACAAAGCGACGTACAGGTACATTGTTTTGTGCAGCCAGGCTGCCTTGCCGCAGTAAATGCGTGGAAGGTGGTCCGGAAGTGGTTAAGGAGGTTCAGCAGGAAATACTTCTGTGAACATCCCATAATGCATTGCAAAAACTTTAATTTGCAAAAGTTTTTCACTTTACTCTGGTCTACTGTCTACTTCCCAAAAAGTGGTCATTTGGTGGGTATTTGTAGTGTCCTGGCATTTTAAGGGCATCAAGAAATTAGATGAGTTTGATAGTCTGTCAGTACATCAGTATTATTCAACATTCAAAAATATTTTCAAATATATTGTATATGCAGTACCATAGTTTGTGGGCTATAACTTTCACACAGACTAAATAATATACACTGATTGGGATTTCTTTTTTTTTTTTTTTTTTTTTTTAATCAAAGACATGTAGCAGAATACATTTTGCCCTAAATTTATGAAGACATTTTATTTTATTGGATATATTTTATAACAGAAAGTAAAAATGTTGTTTTTTTTCAAAATGTTTGGTCTTTTTTGTTTATAGTGCAAATAAGATGAAATACCACCAAACAAAAGCTCTATTTGTGTGAAAAAATACGTGTTACATGACAGTGCAATTGTCAGTTAAAGCAATGCAGTGATAAATATCAAAAAATGCTTGGTCATGAAGGGGTAAAACCTTCCAGAGGTCAAGTGGTTAACCGCTTCCCGACCAGCCTCTGCAGTTGTACTGCGGCAACATGGCTTGGCTGCGTAAATCGCCTTTATGCTACGTCGGTAACATATACGGCCACTAGGGGGCGCCTGCGCGCCCCCTGCTCGCCCGCGGAGCCGATGCCAGTGCCCAGCGGTCGCAATCACCGTCGGACTACCGCGATTGCTCAGGGCACGTGAAGAACAGGGATCTGTGTGTAAACACACAGTTTCTGGTTCTGTGAGGGGAGAACAGACAGATCGTCTGTTCATACGGAGTATGAACAGTGATCTGTCATCTCCCCTGCATAGTCCCATCCCCCTTCAGTTAGAACACTTACTAGGGAACACATTACGTCTTTGATTGCCCCCTAGTGTTAACCCCTTCACTGCCAGTGACATTTTTACAGTAATCAATGCATTTTTATAGCACTGATCGCTGTAAAAATGCCAATGGTCCCAAAAATGTGTCAAAATTGTCCGACATGGCCGATATGTCCGCCATAATGTTGCAGTCCCGACACTAGACACTATAACAAACCAATCAATATACGCTTATTGCGATTTTTTTTTTACCAAAAATATGTAGAAGAATACACATCGGCCTAAACTGAGGAAAAAAATAGTTTATATATATATATATTTGGGGGATATTTATTATAGCAAAAAGTAGAAAATATTGCGTTTTTTTCAAAATTGTCGCTTTTTTTTGTTTATAGCGCAAAAAATAAAAACCGCAGAGGTGATCATATACCACCAAAAGAAAGCTCTATTTGTGGAGAAAAAAGGACGTCAATTTAGTTTGGGTGCCACATCACACGACCACGGAATGGTCAGTTAAAGCGACGCAGTGCTGAATCGCAAAAAGTGCTCTGGTCAGGAAGGGGGTAAATTCTTCCGGGGCTGAAGCAGTTAAAGTAGTGCAGTGATAAATAGCAAAAAATGCCCTGGTCATGAAGGGGGTAAAAACTTCACGAGGTCAAGTGATTAATAGGATCAAACCTGCCTAGTCTCTCTGTCCTGCATTGCAGCCTAGTAAAAGCATGATGTGCTGCATGTCCGTACAATTTTTCTGGTGTGTCACTGAATAGAAGACCATAACAAGCTTTGTGACTTGTTTTACTCATGTTTTGCAATTTATATGATGTTGATAGATTTTGCTTTTTGTTTTAAATTTTATAGGATACATACAGTACTTTATATATTCTACAGAACACTGGGAATGTGTTCTGGAAGGCAGGTATATTTTTTCAGTATTTGATTTGTGGTCCCTTTAAGAGGGATAGTTTGAAGACAGTATTGAGTACAAAAGGGTGCTCATCCATGCAGGTTGAGGTGTCAAGTGGTCGTATGGCTAGAGGGGACTGACTTTCAGTACTCTCTGGATAGATAAGTCCTTATTAGGAGGTTTTAAAAGTTTTGAGAGGATAGAACCTCCAAACCCTTATTACAAGGACTCTGATCCTGAAAGGGTTGATCCAGGTCCGGGGCAAGAGGTGGGCTGACCTGGGCACAATGGTTTATTGCAGGGATTGGGGTCCCCCGACTCTAACCCTAAGGGAAGAGGGGCGCAGTTTGGCTTCTTTGCCCTGGGCACTGAATGACCTTGTCCTGGCACTGGGTTAAGCCACAGGAAAGGGAGTCTTAAAAAGCAGCAGGATGGAATCAACACCTGTGTCAGTGAGGTTGAGTGGAATGGTTCACAAGCTGTGAGCAAAGGTGAACTCTCTAGAAACAGTGGCATTTGTTGCTGAATTCCTGCAGCCTTTGCAGCACCCTGAGACCAGTGAGAACTAGGGTTGTCACCTCATCCCTTTACATCCGAACACATATTATTTACACGGGTTCTGTGGCTGATTAAGGTGGTAGTTAAACTCACTTGGTGCTTTATCTGCATTAAATTAGCCTCAGTGTAATTAATATGTGTTTGGGTTTAAAAGGATGAGGTGGCAACCCTAGTGAGAACCCTAAACCCAGTGTGGGACCCAGAGTCTGGCAGTGAGCCTGTTGTAATTATTTCTTCAGGACTATGAACTATTCACTTTACTGTTGCTGAAGAAAGCCCTTTATGTTTGCCTGTTTTGAAAATCAAAAAACTTTGCTTTTTTCAACACAGCTGGCTGATGATCCCTGGTTAAATCACATTGTCATATTGATTGTTTTTGGCTGCATTGCCTCTTCTGCTTTCAATGCTTAGTTATAACTTTTACAGAAAAAAAAATCTTTTTGGCAAAAACTACCTATTACAAATTAAATTTTGGATTGGAAATTAATCACATTGGGGTGATGCTGCTGTGTGTAAGCTCATTAATTATGTAAAAGCAAAGTAAACGAATAGACATCCAATTTATTTAATGCCAGAATTAGGTGTCACTAACACTGTCTCTAGGATTCTTAACTTTCCAAAATTCCACAAACAGCCTTGTGTATGTGATAATGATGGACCGATAGGAGTAATATTAGGATGGATCCACTATAAAGTGATTCTTCCCTAAAAGAAGCCAATCCATAACTGAAGTCTTATGTTGGTGGATCCTGTTCTGGTCCTAGGCTGCTACCATTCTGCATAGTGACACAAGAAAGCATTCCCCGAATAGTAGATCCTTGAATGAGTATAGATGAGTGACTGGTACGAAACCTAATTTAAAGCCTTAAAGTGATTGTAGAGTCTCGCTTTTTTTTTTTAACACCTTCAGCCCTGGAAGATTTGGCTGCTCAATGACCAGGCCATTTTTTTGCGATACGGCACTGCGCTGCTTTAAATTGCGCAGTCGTGCGACGTTGTACCCAAAGAAAATTGACGTCCTTTTTTCCCACAAATAGAGCTTTCTTTTGGTGGTATTTGATCACCTCTGCGGCTTTTATTTTTTGTGCTATAAACAAAAAAAAGCGACAATTTTGAAAAAAAAACACAATATTTTGTACTTATTGCTATAATAAATATCCCCAATTTTTTTTGAAAAAAGCTAATTTTTTCCTCAGTTTAGGCCGATATGTATTCTTCTACATATTTTTTGGTAATAAAAATCACAATAAGTGTATATCGATTGGTTTGTGCAAAAGTTATAGCGTCTACAAAATAGGGGATAGATTTATGGCATTTTTATTATTATTATTTTTTTTACTAGTAATGGCGGCGATCTGCAATTTTTATCAGGACTGCGACATTGCGGCAGACACATCGGACACTTTTGACACATATTTGGGACGATTGACAATTATACAGTGATCAGTGCTATAAAAATGCACTGATTACTGTGTAAATGTCACTGGCAGGGAAGGGGTTAACACTACGAGGCGATCAAGGGGTTAATGGTGTTCTCTAGTGTGTGTTCTAACTGTGGGGGGAGGGGACTTACTATAGGAGATGACAGATTGTGGTTCCTAGCTAGTAGGATATCACGATCTGCCTCTCCTCTCCTCACAGAACAGGGATTTGTGTGTTTACACACAAGTCCCTGTTCTGCCTCTCGTGCCTGCGATCGTGCGTGGCTTGCGGTAATCGTGACCACCAGCCATGAGCATCGGCACCCCCGCTGTGCAGTGGCACACGCACGCCTGTTGTCCATCTTAAAGGAGCTGATGTACAGCTACGACGGCTCGCAGGATCGTGACGACCTGCCAAAGTATAATGACAGCGGCTGGTTGGCAAGCGGTTAAAATAACAAACATGTTATATTTACCTGCTCTGTGCAGTGGTATTGCACAGGGCAGCCCAGATACTCCTGTATGTAATGCTATGGTTGTGTAAGGCCATGGTGATAGTGAGCAGGTTGTTACGTCTTTGCATGGTGTACTGGGAGAAATCTGGGAAGATTCTGAGGTTCCTAATCTTCTCCTGGAGAGAGTCCACCCTTCGGAAACAATTTTTCTTTGACTTGAAAGAAATGCATCCTGAGGGACCTCCGCTGGCAATTGCAGTGGCTTCGGTGGATCTGGTCAGTTGTAAGATCTGTAGAAGATAGGTTAGGGACAGTGGTGAGAAAAACATCTTGCCTAAAGTGTGGTAGTTGAGATTGGGTAACGGATTCGGGAATACCGCATACGTTAAAGTTATTTCACTGTGATCTATCCTCTAAATCAGCAAGCATAGATTTGATCCAGTGCAATTTCGCAGAATGTGCTTCATGAGCATCAACCATCGTATTAAATTAGGAAGCACATTTAGACATCTGCTCTTCTACCTGATCCACTCTCTCACAATTCCTCTACTTCAGCTCTACAGTGGTGCAGTCCAGCTAGTAGCTCAATGTGCAGTAAAGCTATAAGGGAAAGCAACATGTCTAGTAGTGTCATAGATGGGAAGTCCACTGGTGGGAAAGGAGGCTATAGGTTTAGCATGACCAGTGTCCATATTGTGCTGTGAGTGCATCTGTGATTGTACCTTTGTAAGCGAAGATGCGGTTGTTGTAGAATCTGAGCACACAACCTGGCAGCCCACAGTAAAAGAGGGGGGATGAGAGAGTGCCCCCCCAAACCGTACCAGGCATCATGCCCTCAACATGGGGAGGGTGCTTTGGGATAGCCCCCCAAAGCACCTTGTCCCCATTTTGATGGGGACAAGGGCCTCATCCCCATAACCCTTGCCCGGTGGTTGTGGGGGTCTATGGGTGAGGGGCTTATTGGAATCCTATCGTACCCGGGTGACCCGCCCCCTCTGATGCCATGGGGAAGCTATTGGGAAGTCCCCATGCGTCAGAAGGGGGTGGGGTCACCCAGGTACGTCACCATGTGGCCCCGCCCTCAGTTATAAAGGAATTGTCACCTGAGAGGACGGTCATTACAGTGGGTGCCTCCCATGGAGGCGAATCGGTGGCGGCGTGCAGGTTTTTTCTTTTTCAGTCTGGCAGAGCGAGAGAAGAAGATGAATGGACTTTGTGGGACATTTTTATTTTTTTATTTTTTAATAAAGAAATTCAGAAATTCGGATGTATTTAAACAAATCCGAAATAACAAAAAAAAATTCGGACAAAATTCATATCAATTTGAATAGTTTTTGAATCAATTTTTAATACAGTAGATTTAAAATTCAAATAGTTTTCCAATTTCCAAAGAGAATAAAATAGAATAGAAAATAAAGGAATATGATAGATAAAATAGAATAGAATAGAAAAGAATATAACAGAAATTAAAAGAATAAAGTAACACAGAACAAAATAAAATAGAAAATAAAAGAACAGAATAAAATAGAAACGGATAGAAAAGAAAAATAAAAAAAATTGAATAAAATGGAAAGAATATAACCATCTTTTAAAATTTGAATTTCAAATAGAATAAATTCAAAAACATAAGAAAAGAATAGAACAGAAAATATAATAGAATAATAAAAACATAGAATAAAATGGAAAGAATATAACCATATTTTGAAATTTGAATTTCAAATAGAATAAATTCAAATACATAAGAAAGGAATAGAACAGAAAAGAATAGAAAATAATAGAATTCAAAAATACAATAGAATAGAATAGAATAGAAACATTCTCCAAAAGTCAAATAGAATCAATTTGAATTTGAATAGAATAGACATCAATAGATTTGAATAGAATAGAAAATAACAGAATAGTTTAGAAAAACCAGAAAAGAATAGAATGAATATAGCCATCTTCTGAAATTTGAATAGAATAAATTCAAATTTGAATAGAAAAGAAAAGAATAGAAAAAAAAGAATAGAAAATAATAGAATAAAATAGAATAAACAAAAAAAGAATTGAATGCTCAGTCTGAGGCTGTGGAACTTGGTGTAAGTGGAGCTGGTATAAGTGGGAGTTAAAAACAAGAGTTAGAGTGTACAAGTCTTGCTGTTTGTTTGCTGTTTGTTTGTTTGCTGTTTGTTTGCTGTTTGTTTGCTGTTTGCTGTTTGTTTGTTTGCTGTTTGTTTGCTGTTTGCTGTTTGTTTGTTTGCTGTTTGTTTGTTTGCTGTTTGTTTGCTGTTTGCTTGCTGTTTGTTTGCTGTTTGTTTGTTTGCTGTTTGTTTGCTGTTTGTTTGCTGGGTTGCATTTTTGGGGCTTTTCTTTTTAGTATTTAAATTGCCTTTTGCTGTCACTTTTTAAATAGCTTTTTCTTTTTTTTTTCTGGTTCCATCAGTCTATCAATTAAGGGGGGTGGTTAATTGCTCACAGGTGCCTATTTAACTGGTTGTAGGACTCAGTCTGAGCGTGCTCAGTCTGAAGCTGTGGAACTTGGTGTAAGTGGAGCTGGTATAAGTGGGAGTTAAAAACAAGAGTTTAAAACAGGAGGTTATAACAGGGGTCATAGTACCTGTGTAGTATGAGTATCTGAGTGTTGTCTGAGTAGTGTGTGTGGATCGTTAGTACTTGTGTATTGTGTACTGTATACTTGTGTATTGCGAGTGCACGTAGGTCTGTGAGTACCTGTGTATTGTCTTGTTGTGTACCTGTGTATTATCTTGAGTATTAGTGCCAGGAAGCTAGCTGTTAGGTAATTTGGACAGGGTAAAATCCCCAAATCCTCACTAAATTTAATAGGTACGATGCCCGGCGGGTGTGGAGAGGCGACTCTTTGTACATCTTGCCGCATGTATGCGTTCCTTGATCATCCGATCGAGGGCGAATACTGCTGTGCAAAATGTAAGCACATTGTTTCCCTGGAAGCCCAGGTTCTGAATCTGGGGAAGCAACTGTCAGCACTGAGAAGTCGCTCCATACTAAAGGTGAGCCAGGAACGTACACGGCAGGTGCCGGCAGGGGCCAGCACAGAGGCGGGTGGAGACAAAGAGGTGCTGGCACTAGCAAAGAGTAGATGGGTGACAGTCAGGAGGGGTAGAGGGGGAAGTGCCAGAGAGGCCGATCCAGGACTGGAGCATCCCAATAAGTACGCTCCATTGAGTGACATTGGTGAAACCAGTCAGGGACCAGCACTGCTGGAGATGAGGGACTCTCCTAGCTGCCAGGGGAAGAACTCCTCCAGTGAGAGTGGGGGGCAGCAAAGGGAAAGGAAAGACAGATTCTGGTGGTAGGGGACTCAATTCTTAGAAGGACAGAGAGGGCAATTTGTAACCAAGACCTGAAGCGCCGAACAGTATGTTGTCTACCGGGCGCTCGGGTTCGGCACATCACGGATCTTGTGGACAGATTACTGGGAGGGGCTGGGGAAGACCCGGCTGTCATGGTGCACGTTGGCACCAATGACAAAGTCAGAGGCAGATGGAGTGTCCTAAAGAACGATTTTAGGGACTTAGGTGCTAAATTGAGGAAAAGGACCT
This sequence comes from Aquarana catesbeiana, assembly GCA_037953035.1. Classification (NCBI taxonomy): domain Eukaryota; kingdom Metazoa; phylum Chordata; class Amphibia; order Anura; family Ranidae; genus Aquarana; species Aquarana catesbeiana. The sequence goes on from JBBHAA010000878.1 coordinate 3,065,997, forward strand.
CCAAGGTAGTGTTCTCAGGAATACTACCGGTACATCGAGCCACACCAGAAAGGCAGAGGGAGATTAGGGAAGTAAATAAGTGGCTGAAGAGCTGGTGTAGTAAGGGGTAGTAGGGGTTTTTAAACTAGGCGATGGGGGGGAGGGTCCAGAGACAGTGATAGCCAGCGCGGAAGATATTCCAGAGGGTAGTATTGGGGGCATTAGTGGTAGGTTAACCAAAGCAGAAAAACACAAGGTGAGTATAGTAGCAAGTCCTAGTTGCAATCTTGAAACACCCAATACGAGGACAATATGCGACCGGTCTAAACTATGTGGCATGTTCACCAATGCCAGGAGCATGGCGGACAAGATGGGTGAACTAGAGATACTGTTGTACAAGGAGGATTTGGATTTTGTGGGAATTTCAGAGACCTGGTTCAACAGCTCTCATGATTGGCTGGCAAACATTCAAGGGTATACCCTATACCGCAAGGATAGAGAGGGTAAAAAGGGGGAGGGGTATGCCTATATATCAAGAATAATGTACAAGTGAATGTGAGAGATGACATCACTGAGGGAGCTAGGGAGGAGGTGGAATCCTTATGGGTAGAGCTCCAAAGGAATGAAGCTAAGGGGAAAATAATACTGGGAGTATGCTATAGGCCCCCTAACCTGAGGGAGGAAGTGGAGACGGATCTCCTATCACAAATTGGATTAGCAGCAAGGATGGGAAGTGTTATCATAATGGGGAATTTTAATTATCCAGACATAGACTGGGCAGAGGGAACCGCGCATTCATTTAAGGCTCGCCAGTTCCTTAATGTCTTGCAGGACAATTTTATGGGTCAGATGGTAGACGCACCAACTAGAAATAAAACATTACTGGATCTACTGATTACCAACAATACAGACCTGATCACTGATGTGGAAATACGGGGCAATTTAGGTAACAGCGATCACAGGTCAATTAGTTTCAGTATAAATCACACAAATAGGAAACATGAAGGGAACACAAAGACACTGAATTTCAAAAGAGCCAACTTCCCTAAACTACAAACCTTGCTAAAAGGCATAAATTGGGATAAAATATTAGGAACAAAGAATACGGAGGAGAGATGGGTTTGCTTTAAGAGCATATTAAATAAGGACATTAGTCAATGTATCCCATTGGGTAATAAATTTAAAAGAGCGAACAAAAATCCTGGATGGCTTAACTCCAATGTAAAAATGCATATAAAAGCAAAGGAGAAGGCCTTCAAAAAATACAAGGTTGAGGGATCATCCTCAGCATTCAGACTTTATAAAGAATGCAATAAGAAATGTAAGGGTGCAATTAGGACGGCTAAGATAGAACATGAAAGACACATAGCAGAGGAGAGCAAAAAAAATCCCAAGAAATTCTTTAAGTATGTAAACAGTAAAAAAGGGAGGACAGACCATATTGGCCCCATAAAGAATGAGGAAGGACATCTGGTTACAAAGGATGGGGAGATGGCAAAGGTATTGAATTTATTCTTCTCCTCAGTATTCACGAGTGAATCGGGGGGGCTTCAGTAACCAAAACTGCAGTGTTTATCCTCATGACACAACACAGGAAGCACCTCCATGGTTAACAGAGGACGGAATTAAAATTAGACTTGAGAAACTTAACATTAATAAATCAACGGGACCAGATGGCTTGCATCCAAGGGTACTTAGGGAACTCAGTCAGGTGATTGCCAGACCGTTGTTCCTAATTTTTACAGACAGTCTATTGACTGGAATGGTACCAGCTGATTGGAGAAAAGCCAATGTAGCACCAATATTCAAAATAAGGTCCATTGGCATGGACCATAGGGTGAGTACATGGATTGAAAACTGGCTACAAGGGCGAGTTCAGAGGGTGTTGATAAATGGGGAGTACTCAGAATGGTCAGGGGTGGGTAGTGGAGTCCCCCAGGGTTCTGTGCTGGGACCAATCCTATTTAATTTGTTCATAAACGATCTGGAGGATGGGATAAACAGTTCAATCTCTGTATTTGCAGACGATACTAAGCTAAGCAGGGCAATAACTTCTCCGTAGGATGTGGAAATCTTGCAAAAAGACCTGAACAAATTAATGGGGTGGGCGACTACATGGCAAATGAGGTTCAATGTAGAAAAATGTAAAATAATGCATTTGGGTGGCAAAAATATGAATGTAATCTATACACTGGGGGAGAACCTCTGGGGGAATCTAGGATGGAAAAGGACCTGGGGGTCCTAGTAGATGATAGGCTCAGCAATGGCATGCAATGCCAAGCTGCTGCTAATAAGGCAAACAGAATATTGGCATTAAAAGGGGGATCAACTCCAGAGATAAAACGATAATTCTCCCGCTCTACAAGACTCTGGTCCGGACGCACCTGGAGTATGCTGTCCAGTTCTGGGCACCAGTCCTCAGGAAGGATGTACTGGAAATGGAGCGAGTACAAAGAAGGGCAACAAAGCTAATAAAGGGTCTGGAGGATCTTAGTTATGAGGAAAGGTTGTGAGCTCTGAACTTATTCTCTCTGGAGAAGAGATGCTTGAGAGGGGATATGATTTCAATATACAAATACTGTACTGGTGACCCCACAATAGGGATAAAACTTTTTCGCAGAAGAGAGTTTAATAAGACTCGTGGCCACTCATTACAATTAGAAGAAAAGAGGTTTAACCTTAAACTACGTAGAGGGTTCTTTACTGTAAGAGCGCAAAGGATGTGGAATTCCCTTCCACAGGCGGTGGTCTCAGCGGGGAGCATTGATAGCTTCAAGAAACTATTAGATAATCACCTGAATGACCACAACATACAGGGATATATGATGTAATACTGACACATAATCACACATATAGGTTGGACTTGATGGACTTGTGTTTTTTTCAACCTCACCTACTATGTATCTATGTAACTATGTAACTATGTAATTAAAAAAACAATGGAATAGAATAGAAAGAATGTAACAATTTCCCAAAATTCAAATATATTAAAATAGGAAGATGGTTATATTCTTTCTATCCCATTGTTTTTTTTTTCTATACGATTCTGTTATTTTCTACTCTATTCTTTTTTATTTTATTCAAATTCAAAATAACTCACTTTGAATTTTGGGAAATTGTTATATTCTTTCTATTCTATTGTTTTTTTTAATTCTATTCTTTTCTACTCTATTCTTTCCTACTCAAATTTCAGAAGATGGTTATATTCTTTTATTTAATTTAATGTTATTCTATTCTTTTTTTTATTCCATTCTATTCATTTCTATTCCATTCCATTCCATTCTATTTTGTTTTTTTTTTTATTTTCTATATTCTTATGTTGTTGTATTATTTTCTTTTCTATTCTAGTCATTTTTTGTTTATGCTATTCCTTTTTTTTTCTATTATATTTTATTCTATTTGGAAATTTGAAAATTTGAAATTGATTTCCATTCAAATTCAGAAAATTTAAATTGGTTCAAATACGAATAAACAAAATGAATTCCAAAAAAAATAAATAAACGGATTAAACAAATTTATGTAAAAATTTCAACAAAACACCTTTTTTTTTGTTCTGCACATGAAGACTATCGGCGCACGTCCCCGATTCATCTACCTGGTTACAATAACTACAGGGCTCCGTCACCGCACCGCATTTGTTGTGTGGAGGAACGTCAGAAATCTAAATGCATGTCTTAGACATTCTGTGTTCTGATCCATATTGTGCCCAGCTCTGTACAGATGTGAAAGCCTCAGTCATGTGACCCGATCACACAGCTGTATTCTGATCTGTAGTATGTAGCTGCATAACCATAACAAGAATCGATGGCAGACGTCCTATTGTACTGTATTTTATGTGGTACTCTTACAAATGTTCCAGCAAAAGTTTAAATGTGTGCCGTGTACAGTGGACTTATGCTGCCTACACACGGTCGGAATTTCCGACAACAAATGTTCGATGGGAGCTTGTTGTCGGAAATTCCGACCGTGTGTAGGCTCCATCGGACATTTGTTGTCGGAATTTCCGACAAACAAAATTTGAGATCTGGATGTCAAATTTTCCGACAGCAAAATCCGTTGTCGTAAATTCTGATCATGTGTACGCAATTCCGACACACAAAGTTCCACGCATGCTCGGAATCAAGCAGAAGAGCCGCACTTGCTATTGAACTTCATTTTTGTCGGTGTTGTACGTCACCCCGTTCTTGACGTTCCGAATTTCTGACAAGATTTGTGTGACCGTGTCTATGCAAGACAAGTTTGAGCCAACATCCGTTGGAAAAAAAACATGGATTTTGTTGCCAGAATGTCCAATGGTGTGTACGGGGCATTTAGCGTGCACCACCACTGCCTTGTGAATTCAGGGACCGGGGGTGACATGTAAATACCAGCAATAGAAAATGTATAGAAATGCAGCGCTTTCTTTATACGGTCACAGTGTGCATGTAATAACAAATAGATATAATTACCTTAAATTCATGAATGGTGTCCGGTGGTGCTTAATCACTTCAGCCCCGGAAGATTTTACTCCGTTCCTGACCAGACCAAATAAAACTTTCTTTTGGTGGCATTTGATCATCTCTGCGGTTTTTATTTTTTGGGCTATAAACAAAAAAAAGCGACAATTTAAAAAAAAAGATTTTTTACTTTTTGCTATAATAAATATCCCCCCAAAAATATATTAAAAAACAAAATATTTTCCTCAGTTTAGGCCTATATGTATTCTTCTACATATTTTGTGGTAAAAAATTGCAATAAGCGTATATTGATTGGTTTCTGCAAAAGTTATAGCGTCTACAAAATAGGAGATAGTGTTATTATTAGTGGCATTTTTATTATTATTTTTTTTTTTACTAGTAACAGCGGCGATATGCGATTTTTATCATGACTGCAACATTATGGCGGACAGATAGGACACTTTTCACACTATTTTGGGACCATTGTCATTTATACAGCGATCAGTGCTATAAAAATGCACTGATTATTGTGTAAATAAACTGGCAGGGAAGGGGTTAACCACTAGGGGGCGATCAAGGGGTTAAGTGTGTCCTAGGGAGTGATTGTAACTGTGGGGGGATCGGCTACAACTCACATGACAGTGATCACTGCTCCCGATGACAGGGAGCGGTGATCTCTGTCATGTCACAAGGCAGAACGGCATAGGCATCTCCCAGTTCTGCTGCTCCGTGACACGATCGCCAGAAGACCGGTGGACATCGGGTCTGCGGGACCCGTGGGCACAGTCAAGCTGCACGCGTATGCCCGCTAGCCCTGCCAATTAAAGGGGACGTACAGGTACGCCCATTTACCCACTGCTGCCATTGTGCCGACGTATATCAGCGTGCGGCGGTCGGCAAGTGGTTAAAGCTGATCCCATGTGACAACCAAGATATCCAAGGGAGGATAACATCCACCATGTGTTTCAAACTACTGTGTGGGTGGCCACTCACCTCTAAGTTTGAGCTACAGTATATCCTCATACAGAATACAGAATACTTTATTAATCCCAAAGGGAAATTGGGAAATTTTCATGACACAACCACATTTAACAAAGACAACACAAAGATCACAACAATGAACAGAACAAGATAAAAAAACACAACACAATTACCAATAACATCCATTAGCACCAAATAAAATAAATTAAATCTACACTGCAAATAAAACCATTCATGCAATTAACATACAACTAAAGCCTCGTACACACGATCTGATTGTTGGCCAACAGAGCATCAGTCTTTTTTCCGAAGGGCGTGTGCCGGGAACTTGTCTTGCATACAAATGGTACACAATTGTCAGCCAACAAACACGAACATAGTGATGTGCTACGTGGAATTTCAGCTCTTGGGCGCCACCCTTTGGGCACCTTCTGCTAATGTCGCATTTGGTAAGCATTGATTTTGATCATGCTTGTTTGTACTTTGGACTTTTGTGTGACGGACTTGTGTACACACGATAGGAAAATCTGACAACAGACCGTTGTCTGCCGAAAATTTACTAGCCTGCCATCCAACATATTTGTTGGCTGAAAGTTGGACAACAATTGGAGCGTCCAGGCCTCCGCTGGCAAAAGAGTGGCATAAAGATAGTGGAGGAGTGGGCAGAAGAACTGGAACACCAGGAGAAGAGGCCAGAGAGAGCGGAGAAGAACCAACCAGACGCCGGGAGAAGAGGAACCGGAGGGACCCCCGAAGCCGGAAGAAGACCCCAAAAGCCGGAAGAAGACCCCCCGGAGCTGTCTAATAAATTACTTTAAAAACCTGTGTAGTGTGTTTTATTGTTGACACTTTTTCCCTAAGTAAATGGGTAGGGGTACCATGTACCCCATACTCATTCACATAGGGTTGGGGGGCCGGGATCTGGGGGCCCTCTTATTAAAGGGGGCTCCCGGATTCCGATAAGCCCCCTGCCCGCAGACCCTGACAACCAACAGCCAGGGTTGTCAGGAAGAGGCCCTTGTCCTCATTATCATGGGGACAAGGTGCTTTGGGGTGGGGGGGACGTCCCCCCTCCCCCAAAGCACCCACCCCCATGTTGAGGGCATGCGGCCTGGTACGGTTCAGGGGGGGGCGCTCGCTCATCCCCACCCCCTTTCCTGACCGTCCGGGCTGCGTGCTCGGATTGGGGTCTGGTATGGATTGTGGGGGGGACCCCACGCCTTTTTTTCGGCGTAGGGGGTTCCCTTTAAAATCCATACCAGACCTAAGGGCCTGGGATGCCCCGCACTCCCTGAAATAGGAAAATGTGTTTTTCCTATTGCAGCGAGCGCGAGATGCAGTACCCTGCCCCTCCGTCGTATCCGGTCTGTCGGACCAGCATACAGACAAATGGGCTTTCAGGAACTGAGTCCGGCGGAGTTACGACGTAAAGATTTGAAGCAGGCTTCAAATCTAAAGTATGTTGGATTTCCGACCAAAACGGTACGTTGGAAGTCCGATGCACACCACACACGGTCGGATTGTCCGCCGGATTTGGTCCGGCGGTGTCCGTCAGACTTTTGTAGCCGAAAAGTCCGACCGTGTGTACGCCGCATTATGGTCAGATTTTAGGCCAACAGTCTGTCATCACACAATTCCCGTCCGAAAATCCGATCGTGTGTACAAGACTTAAGTTTGAGCTACAGTGTATCCTCATACAAAATACTTTATTAATCCCAAAGGGAAATTGCGAAATTTTCATGACACAACCACACTCAAGAAAGAAAACACAAAGATCTCAACAATGAACAGAACAAGATGCAAAAACACAACAAAATTACCAATAACAGCCATCAGCACCGAATAAAACAAATTAAAACCACACTACAAATAAAACCTTCCATACAATTAACATACAACATAGACTAAATGTCACAGATTAAAATAACAGAAAGTCGCTTTTAAACACTCCACCGGAGGAGTTTGTGATGCCAAATATTAGTAAGTGGGAAAGAGATCTTAATAATGCCCCGTACACACAGTCGGACATTGATCGGACATTCCGACAACAAAATCCTAGGATTTTTTTCCGACGGATGTTGGCTCAAACTTGTCTTGCATACACGCGGTCACACAAAGTTGTCGGAAAATCCGATCGTTCTGAACGTGGTGACGTAAAACACGTGCGTCAGGACCATAAACGGGGCAGTGGCCAATAGCTTTCATCTCTTTATTTATTCTGAGCATGCGTGGCACTTTGTGCGTCGGATTTGTGTACACACGATCGGAATTTCCGACAACGGATTTTGTTGTCGGAAAATTTTATATCCTGCTCTCAAACTTTGTGTGTCAGAAAATCCAATGGAAAATGTGTGATGGAGCCCACACACCAGATCACCAATCCAGATTGGCTATCAAAACCTGAAGTCCCTATATATACCCATGAACAAACTTTAATCACTCAGCTATGAATAAGTGCCATGATGGGGCGTGAAACATGTTAGCTATCTTTCCTGTTCCTCCCTGTACATGAGGTGACTGCATTTGGATTTTATTTCTTCATATCAATAAAGATGTCTTCTATGGTGTGTGGCCATCCAGGATATTTTTCTCTTTCCATTGGAAAATACTGGTTAGAGGTTCAGAAGCTCTCCCAAAAATGTACAGATTTTTTAATACCAGATGATCCCGCCTTTTTTTGCTTCACTGCTCACAGATTCCGGTGCAGGTATATAAAAGATCCGTGTTGTGCCACTTGGTAAATGCCACCAAGGCCTGTGTCACTTTGTGCTGCAGAGACTCTAATGCCGCGTACACACGGGTGGACTTTTCGACCGGACTGGTCCGATGGTCTTTCCGACGGACTTTCTGATGGCCTTTGAATGAACAGACTTGCCTACACACAATCACACCAAAGTCCGACGGATTCATACGTGATGACGTACGACCGGACTAAAATAAGGAAGTTGATAGCCAGTAGCCAATAACTGCCCTAGCGTTGTTTTTTGTCCATCGGACTAGCATACAGACGAGCACATTTTTCGACCGGACTCGAGTCCGTCGGAAAGATTTGAAACATGTTTTATTACTAGGTCCATTGGACTTTTGGGAAAAAAAGTTTGCTGGAGCCGACAAACGATCGAATTGTCCGACGAGTCTGCCGAAAAATCCTCTCGTGTGTATGCGGCATTAGCCACCCTCTATTGCAAGGTGGCTTAATAGGGTCAGAGAGATTGGGTCCATGGAAGATTTGGTCCATTCAGTTCAAAACAGAAAAGAGCAGTACACCCAAACATGATTAGCATGGCACCTATTTGAAAACTCAAAGAATGATGGAAGATAATACGGGGGAGTGAGGTCCGCCTGTCCGGGGAGTCCATAAGTACACAGAACTCCTCCATCTCACTGGGGTTTTGGGAGGGGGTGGGTTGTTTTTTTTTTTTTTTTTTTTTTTTAGTTTGCTGTTGAATGGGGTTTGGGGTATTTTGTAAAAGAAATTTAAGGGAGGTTTAGGTAGGAAATGGAGATTTGGGAATAAGCATTTTAGTGCTTAGTCCTCAGTTTAGATAATTTATAAAGGTATAAAATGTACATACTCCTGTAAAGACTGAGGAATACTAAGTTAACATAAAATGCAATGAAGCTTAAAAAGAATGTATTTGTATTTGTTGGAATGTGATGTAATAATGTATTCTCTACCATCCTTTATATATAAGTAAAGAATTTGAAAAAAAAAATAACAGAAAGTCAAACTACCAAATGCAAAAAATACACCACTTTCTCTAGGGTTACCACAAAAAATAAATAACATACAAACTTACCATAAAAACAACATAAAGTCCTGATCATAAACCAGAATTAAATCTCCACCTCCAGCCCTCCCAGAGAAGAATTCTATAACTTAATTGCCACAGGCAAAAATGATTTCCTGTGTGGCTCTGAGATGCATCTTAGTTGTAACAATCTGTCACTGATGGTAGTCTACAAACTGACCAGCGTATTGTGAAGTGGGCAATTTCTAGATCAAACAAGCTTGTTAACACACTTCTCTTTAGGTGCTAGGGTCTCTCATATCACTCCCATTTCTCCAGATATCTCCTACGACGTAATCATATATAGGTAAAAAGACTCTTTTTATACTGTATGTTCGTTTTTAGACTTTATTAAAAATTGATAAACAATTTTACACTCACATTTAGTAGGATAAAACAAGCGTAACAAAGTGCAGTGTGTTCCACCATGGAACTTCCATCCCAGCCGTGACATGGAAGTGACATCGCCCAGCTTCTCCTGATGCGTTGCGTCACAGCACATGTGACTTCATCAGGGACGGCTTCATCACACAAACTTTAAAAAGTCATCATTGTGTAGTCAGCAGTGACAGCTCAGAATGATCTATGTACAGCTTTAGTTTGGCATTGATGAAGCCAGAAGAAAGCCGGTAGAGACAGGAGAAGATTTTAGGATGGATGTTTTTAGTTCCAGTTCGTTTATTGATTTTTTTTTTCTTAACTTTTTTCTACAGCTGCAGTAGACTGTTCACAATGTCATCCATATGCTCTATGTGACGGATTCCATTGTTTCTGCAAGGACGGCTTCTTTGGAAATGGATTCAACTGTTCCGACATTGATGAGTGCACCGACTCCCGAACACACAACTGCTCTGTTGGCACTTGTCAGAACACCATTGGCTCTTATATCTGCCTCTGTCCAAGGGGTTACATCCATTCACATGGTTCCTGTGTTCCCTTCAATGAGTGTGAAAATCCTAGTCTGTACGGATGTCATCCTGTAGCAAAGTGCATTTACAATTTTGGGTATACCTGTGTGTGTCCTGATGGATACTATGGGAACGGGTTCCATTGTGAAATTGATGAGTGCCAGAGAGGTGTCTGTGGCTTTGGAATGGAATGTACCAAGTCCCTTGGCTCCTATTCCTGCTCTGATCCTTGTGTAAATCGCACTGTGCTCGATGAGCCCTGGAGAAGCACAAACAGCATGCTATACTCAATCCCTAACTGTGATTATTCCAAAAATGGCTGGTATCAGTTTGTTGGTAGTGGAGGTGTTCGTATACCAGAATACTGTGTACCCAAAAATAGATGTAATACGCACGCTCCACTGTGGATGAATGGAACACATCCGGTGATCAAAGATGGCATTGTAATTCGCACTTCTTGTGCCCATTGGTTTGAAGACTGCTGCGTATGGACATCAACTATCCAGGTTAAAGCGTGTCCACAGGGATACTATGTGTACAAAATGACTGGAACTTCAGACTACTGGTGCTACTTATCTTATTGTACAGGTAAGTGATTTATTTCCTTTTCCTAGTCATTATACCTATTAAGGTTTAAAAGAGAAGTAACTGGGTGACCCCGCCCCCTCTGATGCCAGGGGGAAGCCATGGGGAAGTCCCTGTGGTGTCAGAGGGGGTGGGGTCAGCCGGGTAATTCACCGGGTGGCCCCGCCCTCAGTTATATAAGAACTGTCACAAGCAAAGAAGCGTCACATGGCGGGAGCCTCCCATTGAGGTGGATTGGTCTCAGCTTTTTTTTTTTTTTTTTTGGTCCGTCGGGTCGGTGGAGCGATAGAGGAAGATGAATGGACATCGTGGGACATTTTTTTTTTTCAATAAAGGACTTGTCCCCAAGCTGTGTCTTGTTGTTTTTAACATTTTGACACTTTTTTTGTGAACTGGTAGGGGTACATTTGTACCCCGTTACCATTTCACACAGGGGGGAGGGCCGGGATCTGGGGGTCCCCTTATTAAAGGGGGCTTCCAGATTCCAATAAGCCCCCGCCCACATACCCACACAACCACCGGGCAAGGGTTGTGAGGATGAGGCCCTTGTCCCCATCAACATGGGGATAAGGTGCTTTGGGGGGCTACCCCAAAGCACCCTCCCCATGTTGAGGGCATGTGGCCTGGTACAGTTCAGGAGGGGGGGCGGTCTCTCGTCCCCCATATTTTCCTGTGGCCTGCCAGGTTGCATGCTTGGATAAGGGTCTGGTATAGATTTTGAGGGGGACAACTACACTTTTTTTTTAATTTTGGTGCAGGGTTCCCCATACCTGAAGGGTCTGGTATGGATTTTGGGGGGACCCCTACACCATTTTTTTTATTTGGCGCAGGGTTCCCCTTAAATTCCATATCAGACCCCCCTTCAAGAATACAGTACCTGACTGCGAGATCGTGTTTCCAGCGTGATCCCATCGCGCTGGTACTCGGCGACAGGGTACTGTGCATGTCACGCTGGCTCACTCATTGGGAAAGGAAAACTTTTTTCCTTTCGCGATGAGGGACAGGCAGTGCTGACAGCTGTCTGGTATGAATCCTGAGGGGGAACGCCGCGCTAAATTTTAAATAAAAAACGGCATCGGTGTGGGGTCTCCCCCAAAGTCCATGCCAGACCCCAATCCGAGCACGCAGCCCGGCCGGTCAGGAAGGGGGTGGGGACGAGCGAGTGCCTCCCCTGAACCATACCAGGCCACATGCCCTCAACAGTTGGTGCCTTGGGGGAGGGGGGCGCCCTGTGGGCCCCCCCACCCCAACGCACCTTGCCCCCATATTGATGAGGACAAGGGCCTCTTCCCGACAACCCTGGCCGTTGGTTGTCGGGGTCTGCGGGCGGGGGCATATCGGAATCCGGGAGCCCCCTTTAACAAGGGGCCCCCAAATCCCGGCCCCCCATCCTATGTAAATGAGTATGGGGTACATGGTACCCCTACCCATTCACCTAGGAAAAAAACACACCACACGAGTTTTTAAGTAATTTATTAGGCAGCTCCGGGGGGGTCTCTTCCGACTTCGGGGGGTCTTCTCCCGACTTCTTCTCCCGGTGTTCCGCCTCTTCTCCCAGGCCACTCCGCTATCTTCTTCCAGCTCTCTTGCTAGTGGGGGCCCGGTCTGCTGCCGCTGTCCGGTTCTATGCTATGCATACTAGCTCATTATGCCTTTATCTTGCAGGGTGTGTTTTTATTTTATTTGTTTGCAGGAGGGTTTACTTCGTCTTTAAGTCCTTTTGTGTTAATAGAAAGGAATGTCACCCCCATGTGGTCAAAGAAGGTATGCTAATGTGATATTCTGTGTCACTGTAAAGATGTCTGTGTGTACAGAGCTCCCTCCTTTGGTTAAGTTTGGAATAGGTTATGCTGTGGAACCTTTGTAAAGACCATATATTTTTAATACTTACAGTATTTTTTTTATCCTAGTGGGACGAGAAGTCTGCTTGGAGAGGTCTTTGTATTGAAGTATCCGTCTCATATTGGATTTTCCTGTATAATATGATACTTGGAACTCCTGAGTATGATGTTGATTTTTCACCGGGTTGTTCTGGTGGTGTCTCCGGGATGGTTTTAGGCTTGAAGGAGGTACCTGTAGAGATGTCTAGGAGCTTGAGATAGAACCTTTAATTTCTGACTGTATTGAGAAGGTAAAACAAAGGATAGAATAAGACAAAAAAGAGAAAATTGCAGTGTTAACAAGAAATCTCTAGTTACCCGAAGAGGCATAAACATTGTGTAATAACGTTCAAAACCAGAAAAGGGTCATTTGTACCCGAATGAAGTGCTCTGCTGCTCAATTAAACTCTGAGGGGTAAGTTCATGTGGGAGAGAGACTTCTCTCCCCAGGGAGTTGAGGATGATTACCGTATTTATCGGTGTATAACACGCACCCTAATTTTAGGAGGGAAGTTTAAGGAAAAAAGTTACATTTTAAATGCCCATCAATGCAGCCTTATCAGTGTCCATCTGCAGCCTTGCCATGCATCTGCAGCCTTGCCACCTTGCCACCCATCTGCAGCCTTGCCCCATCCATCTGCCACTTTGCCCTCCATCTGCAGCCTTGCCCCCATCCATCTATCACCTTGCCATCCATCTGCAGCCTTGCCCCCATCCATCTGCCACCTTGCCATCCATCTGCAGCCTTGCCCCCATCCATCTGCCACCTTGCCATCCATCTGCAGCCTTGCCCCATCCATCTGCCACCTTGCCATCCATCTGCAGCCTTGCCCTCATCCATCTGCCACCTTACCATCCATCTGCAGCCTTGCCCCATCCATCTGCCACCTTGCCATCCATCTGCAGCCTTGCCCCCATCCATCTGCCACCTTGCCATCCATCTGCCACCTTGCCATCCATCTGCCACCTTGCCCCCATCCAGTGTCAATCTGCAGCCTTGAGGGAATGAGCGTCGCCGAGACACACAGAGCTGGATGTCCTGTGTACTTGGCTCCTCTCAAGTTCCGCCCAGTCCTGCCCCTTGGCCCGGCTCCTATGATGGACATAACACAGGTCCAATGGCGGGACTGGGCGTGACTGCGAGCGAAATCGAGAGGAGCAGAGCCTAGCTGAGTACACAGTACACTCTGTTATGTGTATTTTGGCGGCGCTCGCACCTCTCCCCCTCACAGTCAACGGGGATCAGCGGGAATCTGCGTATAATACGCACTTACGATTTTACCCTGATTTTAAGGGGAAAAAAGTGCATGTTATACGTTGATAAATGCGGTAATTCCTGCTCTCCAGGCTCATGAGTGTTTTTTAGGATTTTTTGCTGTGACCTTTTTCCATTCCTGTTCTGCATGTGGGACATTTCTGGGAGATTTGGAGTTGCCATCAGGTTCTGGGATGATCTGTCACTCTTTGAGTAGGGTTAGGCCTTTTTCTAGTGAGTCTATGATAAAGATTCTCCCTTCTTTAGTAATAGTAATTTTTGTGGGATATCGCCATCTGTAGTTGATCATGTGGTTCCTGAAGGCTTTAGTAATAGTGGTGAGATGTTGTCCTCTTTTGGAGGGTATACTGCGAAAGGTCAGCAAAAAATTGCAGGTTTTGGTATTGTGGAGGAATGTGCTCCTTGCTACGCGTTGCTGTCATTCGTTTCTCTTTGCTGTAGTAAAAATGTAAACGCAGTATAACATCTCTTGGTATCTGGTCAGGGAGATATGCTGGTTTAGGCAGGCGGTGGATCCTGTCTATAGTAACATCCAGTTCTGTGAGCTCAGGGAGGATTTCTTTGAAAAGAGAGACTGCGTATGCCCGCAGAACCCCTTGCTGAACAGTTTCAGGGATTCCTCTAATTTTTTAATTATTCCTTCTAGCTCTATCTTCCATGTCTGCCATTTTCATTTTGAGCCCCTATATTTCATTCTCCCTCTCATCATGGGCATCTATCAGGTCGTTCACAGTTTCTGCAAACTCCCCCATCTTATTTTCAATGTGATCCACTCTTGATTCTACTGCTTGAATCTCCTTATTAAAATTTCTGCATACAGGACATCATGTCGGTCTGTAGTGAGCTCCGCAAAGATAAAAGCATATCTTTTAAAACTGTGTCCATTACAGGCTGATTCATGGTGGGGAATACTTCTATGTTATCAGACAGTTCTCTGGTGTCTTCCCCAGAATCAGTGCTAGAGCTGGCAGCTGGGCTGCATCCAGAGCCATCCATCTGGAATTTAGCTTTGGCAGGGTTAGCTGATTAGGGAGTGTTAGGGTAGGACTGCGGGCTGGTGGGGGACCCACTACTTCTGCTGATGGATGCAGATGTATGTGCTATGGGCTGGGTGGATGTTGTACCAGCGCCATCTTGCCTACCTCCATGCGGCCGCAGTGTAAAAAATTCCATCAGCTTCTGAGGCTTCCTGTGTTCTTTTATTTTTCTCGCCATGGTCCCCGTGCTGGTGGGGTGTAGATCGCTTCATCAGTGGGTTGAAGGGGCCCCCTGGAAAGCTGTTTTTGTGCCGATGTCTGTCCCAGGGAAGCAGAGGTGTTGCCCCAATACTTAGCATTATTGATTAGGAATACGTTTTCTCTTATTAAAAAGACAAATAAGCAAGAAGGCGCAGGCACCTAGTGCATTACTGATAGACATTTATTCAATAAAAATTGATAAAAAATGGATACTCACAAAAGGAAACTAAAAGTTATCCATAGGAAACATGTATGCCGTTAAGATCAAGGGGTGTGTTGTTAACGCGTTTCGGGGGCGTTCCCCCTTCCTCAGAGCTAGACTGCCTTTTATTGAATAAATGTCTATCAGTAATGCACTAGGTGCCTGCGCCTTCTTGTTTGTTTATCTTTTTAGTAATACTTCGGATTGCCCAGTCTGAGGAGGGCCGCATCCGACTAGCTCAGTGGCTCTCAACTCCTTTCCTCAGTAACCACTGACAGGCCAGATTTTAAGTATTACCTTGGGGGAGATGCAGACTAAAATACTGCAATCACTGAGCAGCAAATGATATCATCTGTTATGTATTTCAGTAATCTTGCAAACCTGGCTTGTTAGTGGGTCCTGAGGACAGGAGTTGAGAATCACTGCTCTAGCTTTGTTGGAATTCCCATTGCCTTTCTGCATTTCACCACAGAGGGCCTCTTAGCTCTGGAAATGTTAGCAAACTTTTGAGTTTTCTCTTAGCTAACATTATTGTGAAATCAGGAATATGTGTGGAGAAATGTTGCCATTTAGTGTAAAGAAGTTAAAGTTTGCAGCAAACCCCATTGAAGTATGTGGGAGAGGGGTAAATCTAGTTGTTCAATTCTGGCCATCTATAGGGCAAATAGACATTCTATTTCAAACAGAAAGCATGGGAAGGTGGGCACTTCCATGAGTGGCATGCCTCAATGTCAAAATGAAAACTGCAAAAATAGAAGATACAGTAAAAAAGAAAGCCACAATATCTGTTGACACAGATTTGTTGGCTCTCCTGGACGGCTCCAATATGGCTGCTTTAAGCCCACCCATTTACAGAAAGAGGGCTGGGTTATGCATTCCTTCAAATGATTGGATTATGCGACTCAGCTGAGCAAAATATATATACATATATGCTGTTATAATGCAGTTAAAACAAGGGCTTTATCTTATTTCTGACAGTGGACCTGTGAACTTTACATCCAAAAGTTCCCAGTTTGCAAACTTTACAAATATCAGGGATTTTCTGATAAACCATAGAAGCAATGAACCCAAACCTCATCCCTACTCCTGGCAACCGCAGGTATCAGTGGTGTGCATGGGACACTAACTACCAACCTTTTCTTTGCAGACTTGGCTTTCGGTTAACAGTGAAAACTGTGACAAAGTCTCTTTCAATATAAAATGGGCCTTTTATTGACTCCTGAGGGTTAGAGGAGTCCCCTTAAACTTTGGTGAACCTGTATTCTTTATCCACTTGCCGACCAGCCGCCGTCGTTATACAGCGGCAGGTCGGCACGATCCCACGAACCGTCGTAGCTGTATGTCGGCTCCTTAAAGCGGGACAGCAGGCGTGTGCGTGCGCGCCCGTTGCATTGCGGGGGTGACGATGCTCCTGGCCGGAGGTCGCGATGACCGCCGGCGGCGCACGATCGTGTTCACGCGAGGCAGAACAAGGACGTGTGTGTGTGTAAACACACAAATCCCTGTTCTGTGAGGAGAGGAGAGGCAGATTGTGTGTTCCTACTAGCTAGGAACCACAATCTCTCATCTCCTATATTCAGTCCCCTCCGCACACAGTTAGAACACACATTAGGGAACACAGTTAACCCCTTGATCGCCCCTAGTGTTAACCCCTTCCCTGTCAGTGACATTTACACAGTAATCAGTGCATTTTTATAGCACTGATTGCTGTATAATTGTCAATGGTTTAAAAAATATCTCAAAAGTGCTCGATGTGTCTGCCGCAATGTCGCAGTCCTGATAAAAAAATCGCAGATCGCCGCCATTACTGGTAAAAAATAATAATAATAAAAATGTCATAAATCTATCCCCTATTTTGTAGACACTATAACTTTTGCGCAAACCAATCAATATATGCTTATTGTGATTTTTATTACCAAAAATATGTAGAAAAATACATATCGGCCTAAACTGAGGAAAAAGTTAGCTTTTAAAAAAAAAAAAATTGGGGATATTTATTATAGCAAAATGTACAAAATATTGTAAATCAAAAATAGGAAAAGTAAATTTGGGACTTTAAATGAGGCAGGCACCAAAGGGATGCCCGCCTCCATCCTGGTCATTGGTTTAAAACAAAGGAGAAAGAGAAGTGTGACTTTAAATGAAGCACACAGCGGGGCGTGGCCAGGCAGCGCATGTAGCAGAACACACTTCTCCTCAGCTCCGCCGAAAATCCTGGTAATCATCCTCCAGATCACTCATCCAACCCGCTGATACCTCCGATCGGAACCGCACGCTATCCGGGCCACAGCAGACCCAACCACCCGACCGATCTGCAGCAGAAAAACATGCCAAAACGGGACAAGAATGGTGGCGGCCTGCCCGCAGTACAGGCCCAAGATGGCGCTCTGCCACAGCGATCTCAAAAGGAAAAATATAAGGAAGCAGCCCAGAAACTCCTGTTTGGTAATAAGTCATCAAAAGAAATACCATCACCCACATCTGACCTCAGTGAGGAAGAAGCAAACCAGCTGGAGATGGATAATACTATGCCACTGGAGGATGGCGCTGGATCCCCATCTGACTGGGCCACAGTGAGTACAGTATCACATCCCTATCAAGGCACTCAGACACCAAATATCCCCCTGGATGGCCCTGAACCCACTCTCAGAGATATCCTCTCTGCAGTGACTATATGCAACAGATCCATCTCAACCCTGACTGATGAAGTGAAAGGTGTTAAAGCTGAAATATCCTATGTGAGACAGGACATGCAAAAGCTGAGAGAGCGCACAGCTGCAGTGGAGAGTAGGGTCAGTGTTATTGAAGATGACTTAGTACCCATGCAGAGAGATTTAAAGTATAACTGCCATCTTGCTGATCAGCATGCTGCGCGTTTAGATGATTTGGAAAATCGCATGCGCCGCAACAATGTCCGCGCCTTAGGATTCCCAGAAAGGATAGAAGGTAAAGACCCTGTCGCTTTCATCGAACAGTGGCTCCTCACTACATTTGGAAAAGAAGCATTCTCTCCGCTATTTGCGGTGGAGAGAGCGCATAGAGTGCCATCCCGTCCACTACCCCCCGGCAATCACCCGCGTGCTTTTCTGTTTAAGCTTTTAAACTACAAGGACAGAGATGTCATCCTTGCTAAAGCCAGAACCATGGGCAGTAAGTTATCCATTGAAAACTCCAAAATCTCCCTGTTTCCGGACTTTTCAGCTGAACTCCAGAAGCAGCGAGCAAAGTTTATGGATGTCAAACGAAGATTAAGGGATCTTAACTTGCCATATGCGATGCTATATCCTGCCCGCCTTAGGGTAGTCGCTCTCGGAGAAACCCGCTTCTTTGAACGCCCGGACATGGCGGCCCAATGGCTGGATCGTGAGGATAGGGCCCTTAAAGCTGCTAGACCACAAAGAGATGTCCCTGCTTAAGAGATAAGCCCTGGATATGCAATGACCTGGCAAGACCAGGTCTATTTTTGTTGGGATAAATCCCTGGGCCATGAAAAGGCCTTAAGATTCAAAATAATTGTTGTCTATGGAGGACAGTTTTTACTCTCACATCCGATGTTCAGGCGGCCGAGGAGAACTGTTTGTTTATATCACCCTCCTCCCCACAGGATTTTCTTTTCCCCCTTTTTTTTTCTATTTTTTATCCTTTTGATTCCTTTTCTGTCCGCATTTTTGCCTGCAAATAATGAAGCAATACATGCCTACCGTAGCTGTGAAACCCCTATGGAAACTAGCCTACTGGTTATCTAGGAGTTTTCAAGGCTTTTACCCCCCCCACACCTGTTGTGTGGGAAAAGTTAACGCTGCAGCCAAGTGGCTGTGTAAACTGTTGACCTTTAGATTCTTGCCATGCAGAGTAACATGCATTAACCCAATGATTTACTGTCTTCTGTACCTATGTACTAACCTAATAATGTATTTTTCCCTGCCTTGCAACATGATTCCATATCTACAAATACCTACATGTTCTCTGAAAGGAGAAAACAAACATAATTTGGAGAAAAGGGGCCTATCCCCCCTTCCAGATAACATGTCACGGTATAACCCGGGAGTCTTGTCGAGAATTATGCCGGCCTGGTCAATGATCCTGAAACAAAATGGGGATGACTAAATTGTCCATTGTGACTTGGAATGTCAGAGGACTGGGAAATCCAGTTAAAAGGGGGGCGGTCCTTAGACATCTCAAGTCGCTGAATGTGGGGGTGGTCTGCCTAGAGGAGACCCATTTCTCTGCAGACCCTCCTCCAAGCCTCTGTCCACGACTGTATACTAACCAGTTTCATGCAACCCACTCCACTTACTCAAGGGGAGCAAGTATACTGTTCAGAAAAGATATTCAGTTCAACTGCATTAGAAAACGCATTGACCCGGCTGGCAGATATGTCTTTCTTTTATGCTCAATTACAGGCCTCAAATGTATCCTTGCCAGCATCTATATACCCCCACCGTATAACTCAGAGGTTATCCGACACCTAGCAGGTTTTATGGCCCAATACCCAGAAGTACCCTTACTGGCAATGGGGGACTACAATAATCTCTTAAATCCTCTCAAAGATAAATTTCCTGTACCTACTGCTGGCACGTCTCAGATGAAAAGTGGTACCCCCTTTGCCAGATTACTTGAAGAAACAGGGCTGATAGATGTCTGGAGATCCAAACACCCAAATGATAAAAAATACTCCTGCCACTCAGCTTCACATGACGGGCTATCCAGAATAGATTTGGGCCTTGGGAATGACAAGATGCTACATTTAATAGTGGAATCTGACTATGCAGACAGGCACATATCTGATCACTCGGCACTTTGTGTAACTATTTCATTACCAAGTAGGTACAAACGGCCAATGTGGAAACTTAATCCCTTTTGGCTCTCGTTGTTTGCCGAGCCAGATCCTATAGCCAGAGCACTCACACTGTTTCTGAGAGATAATATTGGCACGGCTGGGCTGGGGCTGGTTTGGGATACAGCGAAAGCCTTTTTGAGAGGACAACTTATCAAAACAATATCACAGATTAAAACTGACACCAAGGCTTGGGAACTATTGATAAGAAATAGAGTCACCGAGACTGAAAACGATTATATTAACAATCCCACAGGAGACAACAAGAGGGCATGGTTGAGTGCACAGACAATGTCTGGACAACTGGCGTTGCAGCTGGCGGAGAACAAACGTTTTTTTCTCCAACAGTCACATTTTGAGGAGTGGGAGACGACTGGACATATGCTTGCAGTACTGGCGCGGTCTCAACAGTCGACCTCTCTCATCTCCGCCATATGTGACGCACAGGGTGCTCTGAAATGCTCTACTCCCGATATCCTGAAGGTCTTTGGTGATTTCTATGCTGATCTCTATACGTCTAAAGTTACGCCCATTGATAGTGCAATAACACGCTTCTTAGATAGCTGTGAACTCCCCAGTCTCTCACTAGAAGATAGGGTCATGCTCAATGCCCCCTTAACTGCAGAAGAACTGGATATTGCCCTATCTCAAACTAAAAACAATAAAGCACCAGGTATAGATGGCCTCCCTGCAGAGATATACAAACGCTATGCAGACTCCATGCTCCCCACACTGCTGAAAGTATACAACGAGGCATTTAAGGAGGGTTCATTGCCAAGCTCAATGAATGAGGCAATCATTATTGTTATATTAAAACCGGGTAAAGATGTGAATTCCCCAGGATCTTACAGACCCATCTCACTACTCACATCTGATATCAAGTTGCTGGCCCGGATGTTAGCAAACAGATTGGCCAAGGTAATTCATAAAATAGTGCATAGAGACCAATCCGGGTTTATCCCCACGAGATCCACGGCCCAAAATATAAGAAGACTATTCCTGAACTTACAGCTCCCAGTGGACAACACAGGCAATAGAGCAATTTTTTCGCTGGACGCAGCTAAG
Source organism: Aquarana catesbeiana (assembly GCA_037953035.1). Classification (NCBI taxonomy): domain Eukaryota; kingdom Metazoa; phylum Chordata; class Amphibia; order Anura; family Ranidae; genus Aquarana; species Aquarana catesbeiana. Next base: position 3,087,175 of record JBBHAA010000878.1, read on the forward strand.
GCTTTCGACAGTGTCGAGTGGCCTTATCTGTGGAAAACATTACAAAATATGGGATTGGGAGATACCTTTATTCGATGGATACAGCTTTTGTATGCTGCGCCCACGGCCAGAATACGGATTAATGGGGAACTTTCAGAACCCTTTCCTTTGTTTAGAGGCACCAGACAGGGGTGCCCACTGTCGCCCCTGCTGTTTGCCTTGGCCCTGGAACCTCTGGGAGCAAAAATCAGAGGAGACTCTAGAATAGCGGGATTCCAAAGAGGTATGAACAAAGATGTAGTGTCCATGTACGCAGATGATACCCTGCTCTACCTAGGAGACACAAAAGACTCATTAGAAACGGTTATGTCCCTCATCAAGGACTTCGGGGAGCTATCGGGCTTCTCCATTAACTGGGACAAGTCAGTGCTGATGCCGCTTGACCCCCTGAACACTCCATTACCACTAGGAGCAGAGATGATACAACAAGTAGGCTCATTCCGCTACCTAGGGATCCAGGTGACCCCTAACCCAGCCACTTATGTTGAACAGAACCTAACACCCTTATTAACCAAATTCCGCGAAAAAAGCAGGGCCTGGTGTAAACTGCCCCTGTCTGTTGTTGGTAGAATTAACCTTATTAAAATGGTCTGGGCACCACAACTGCTTTATATTTTTAACAATTCCCCAGTTTGGATACCAAAAAAATGGTTCGATAGATTAGAGACCCAATTCAGAGAGCTCATATGGAGAAAAAAAATAGCAAGGATAAAATTATCAACGTTACAATACGGCAAAGAGGAGGGAGGACTTGCAGTCCCTCATCCTAGGATGTATTATCTCGCCTCCCAGCTACAACAACTAGGAGGATGGGGCCTGCTGGACCCGAAAGACCCGATCCGTAAACTCGTAATGCTGGAAGACAATAATTATTCAGCACTGACAACTTTGGAGGCGGGATTCTTACACTTAGACCCGGAAGCTCCTACAGTTAAATTACTAAACTCACTTTGGGTCTATGTCAAAAAACTAATGGGCATCACGGGCTTTCTGTCCAGCACGCCTCTCTGGCGAAATAGACAACTAAAAGAAATACAAAAACTAAAAGACTTCAAGAGCTGGGAGGACGCAGGCATCAAATATATCTCACAGTTATACCAGGGCAATACTCTCAAATCATTCCAACAGATCCACACAGAGTTTGGAATCCCACATAATAATTTTTATAAATACCTCCAATTGCGTCATGCCTTACAAACCCAGAATAGAAATGCTAGAATCCAACCGACAGAACATCCGATTATACAAGATGTATTTATGGATGAAGTTAAAAAGGGCATGATATCTAGATGTTATAATACACTTATAGCACGAATACAAGACCCCTCTAGACTACCAGCCAGACAGCGGTGGGAGGAAGATATAGGAGCAATAGATGGAGACACCTGGGAGATATGCCTTATGAATGCCCCCTTGGTGTCACTTTCCGCATCACAGAAACTTTCACATCTTTACCTTCTACATAGGGCGTACAGAACCCCTCTTCAACTCTATAAGTGGGGAATTAGAGACTCACCCCTGTGCCCAAAATGTGAACGGGATCATGGAAATCTACTCCACATGATCTGGAAATGCCCCAAGCTATTCAGATATTGGAAGGAAGTGTTGGACACGATTTCAGAAGTATATATGGTACCTCTTGAGAGAACTCCAGTGGTCTGTGTACTGGGGGGAATAGACGAAGAATTTGCACCTCCACCTACACGTATAGCGCTTCTTCGTTTACTATATATAGCAAAGAAATTAATTGCCCAGTGGTGGATTACCCCGCGAGTTCCCACCAGGGGGCAATGGATAGACAGCGTGAATAGGATCCTAATAAGAGAAAAAATAACCTACCAACGTAGAAAGGCTCCACAAAAATTCCTCTCCATATGGCAGGCGTGGTTGGACATCCCTGGTTTGGCCCCGCATCAACTAGTTAGGGATAGGTTACTCTTGGGTTGATGTAGACTTGACTACTGTATAGTAACTATGCGCATGCAAGGAAATGTGAAAATTTAAAAAAAAAAAAAAAAAAAAAAAGACAGCCCCTGGGGAATATGAAACAGTATGTATGATGAGATACTGCATGGCAAGGCTTTACTCTGTTTTGTTTCTATACCTTTTTTTTTTCTGTCTTTCCCTTCTATTATATTCCCTTACTTTAAAAATGAATATAATATTGAACTAAACATAACGAATCAAGTTAAGGTTGTCGGAATTATAATACAGTAAGAGTTGATTCTGATATTGCTGCTGAATGAACAACAGGTTCATTATTTTTATACTCTAATATGATTGGAAATCATTAGAGCGTTCAGCATATAAGGGTACTATTACTATGACTGGTATTTGCTTAAATCTGTACCTTGTATGGAGTTATACTCCCTGCGAAATATATTATATGTTAGACCTAGTATAATTAAAAGACATGGGTAAGACAGGTGATGCTCCTGGTAACATACCATTGGAACAGTCTACAATAATCTAAGGTAGTTGATAACTGCTCCTGTGACATGCTTTATGAGAATCCCGAAATTTGTACATGTTATATACGAGTATCTGTATGCTACCTGTATTTGTTTCTTTATACAAAATAAAAACCTTTCTGACTTAAAAAAAAAATGAAGCACACAGCACTACAGGAGTAAGTCAAGTGACTAAAAAATTAATTTATTTGGTATAATCCATGGTATGTAAAAAACGTTCTGGGCATCCAACCTCTAAAAATGCTATGGGCATCAAGCCTCTATATAATAAACCATGCATTAATTATACATAAATTACACAATAAGTCACAATGCGATGTTCATATAAAGCAAGGGTAACAATAAATATGTATGTATACATTTGATGCTGTGGGTAATAATTCAAGGCTCTACGCGTTTTGCAGTGTAGCGTTTCGCGGTTGCTACACTGCGAAACGCGTAGAGCCTTGAATTATTACCATTTCTCCCTAATCATGGAATATTAAGATTTCAATGACTCTATCTACAAACATAATTATTTATTATGGCAACAAGATTCCTTTACTTACTACCCTTTGTCCTAATTACCATGTCCATTCTGGGTCTAACTACAGCATCAAATGTATACATACATATTTATTGTTACCCTTGCTTTATATGAACATCGCATTATGTCTTATTGTGTAATTTATGTATAATTAATCCATGGTTTATTATATAGAGGCTTGATGCCCATAGCATTTTTAGAGGTTGGATGCCCAAAATGTTTCTTACATACCATGGATTATACCAAATAAATGATTTTTTTAGTCACTTGGCATACTCCTGTACTGCTGTGTGCTTCATTTAAAGCCCCACTTCTCTTTCTACAAAATATTGTGTTTTTTTCAAAATTGTAGCTCTTTTTTTGTGTATAGCGCAAAAAATAAAAACAGCAGAGATGATCAAATACCACCAAAAGAAAGCTCTATTTGTGGGGAAAAAAAGGATGTAAATTTTGTTTGGGTACAAAATCGCATGACCGCGCAATTGTCAGATAAAGCGACCTAGTGCGGAATCGCAAAAAATGGCCTGGTCATTGAGCAGCCAAATCTTCCGGGGCCGAAGTGGTTAAGAAATAAAGTGAGAGCTCCCAGCAACAATATTAATCGTCCTACCAGCACAAAAATTGTGATCACGTTTTTTTTGGACAAACAAGACCACACACATCGATGGGGAGCGTTATTTCTTCTCGTATGTTAATCTCACCTGGGTGTGCGTCATGACAAAAAAAGGCTAATTTCAATTAAATTTTAATGAGGATGTCATCACTGTTTTGTGACAAAATCAAGTTTGAAAAAAGTCTCCTCATAATCCGTGATAATGAGACCAATGGAGGAGAACGGCTGTTTCATCATTTTTTGATTTGATAGAAGGTAAAAGGCAGACTTGATGGACTTCCTTGCATATAAGGTTTAAAAATTCCCAAATTGCAGATTCATTGGGTTTCGAAACCAATTCACTCATTCTACAATACATTCCATTGTTTTTTTTGTTTTTTTTTTTCTATCTTTCAAAAGATTTTTATTTGGTATATATGAAGGTTACAGAATAGAATACAAAAAACTAATTTTGCTCTTTCTAGAGAACACAGGATTGGTATCCATACAATATCTGAATCAGAGTTATGTAGCACTAACTCTCGGTGGAGCTGCTGATTTAAGCGGGCTTGTTACCTTCACTCTCCTTCCCTCTGTTTCACCGGCATCGGGTGTAGGGTTCCATTGAGTTTACCTCCGGACGATATAAGCACTAGGGATGAGCTTCGAGTTCGAGTCGAACTCATGTTCGACTCGAACATTGGCTGTTCGCAAGTTCACCGAACAGCGAACAATTTGGGGTGTTCGCGGCAAATTCGAATGCCGCGGAACACCCTTTAAAAGTCTATGGGAGAAATCAAAAGTGCTAATTTTAAAGGCTAATATGCAAGTTATTGTCATAAAAAGTGTTTGGGGACCTGGGTCCTGCCCCAGGGGACATGGATCAATGCAAAAAAAAGTTTTAAAAACGGCCGTTTTTTTAGGAGCAGTGATTTTAATAATGCTTAAAGTCAATCAATAAAAGTGTAATATCCCTTTAAATTTCATACCTGGGGGGTGTCTATAGTGTGCCTGTAAAGGGGCGCATGTTTCCTGTGTTTAGAACAGTCTGACAGCAAAATGACATTTTGAAGGAAAAAACTCATTTAAAACTACCCGCGGCTATTGCATTGCCGACAATACACATAGAAGTTCATTGATAAAAACGGCATGGGAATTCCCCAAAGGGGAACCCCGAACCAAAATTTAAAAAAAAAATGACGTGGGGGTCCCCCTAAATTCCATACCAGGCCCTTCAGGTCTGGTATGGATATTAAGGGGAACCCCGGCCAAAATTTAAAAAAAAAATGACGTGGGGTTCCCCCTAAATTCCATACCAGACCCTTCAGGTCTGGTATGGATTTTAAGGGGAACCCCGCGCCAAAAAAAAAAAAAAAACGGCGTGGGGTCCCCCCAAAAATCCATACCAGACCCTTATCCGAGCACGCAACCTGGCAGGCCGCAGGAAAAGAGGGGGGGACGAGAGTGCGGCCCCCCTCCCTCCTGAACCGTACCAGGCCACATGCCCTCAACATTGGGAGGGTGCTTTGGGGTAGCCCCCCAAAACACCTTGTCCCCATGTTGATGAGGACAAGGGCCTCATCCCCACAACCCTGGCCAGTGGTTGTGGGGGTCTGCGGGCGGGGGGCTTATCGGAATCTGGAAGCCCCCTTTAACAAGGTGACCCCCAGATCCCGGCCCCCCCCCTGTGTGAAATGGTAAGGGGGTACATAAGTACCCCTACCATTTCACGAAAAAAGTGTCAAAAATGTTAAAAATGACAAGAGACAGTTTTTGACAATTCCTTTATTTAAATGCTTCTTCTATCTTCCTTCATCTTCTGGTTCTTCTGGCTCTTCTGGCTCTTCTGGTTCTTCCTCCGGTGTTCTCGTCCAGCATCTCCTCCGCGGCGTCTTCTATCTTCTTCTCCTCGGGCCGCTCCGCACCCATGGCATGGGGGGAGGCTCCCGCTCTTCTCTTCTTCTCTTCTTCTTTTCTTCTCTTCTTCATTTTCTTCTCCGGGCCGCTCCGCAATCCATGCTGGCATGGAGGGAGGCTCCCGCTGTGTGACGGCGCTCCTCGTCTGACAGTTCTTAAATAACGGGGGGGCGGGGCCACCCGGTGACCCCGCCCCCCTCTGACGCACGGTGACTTGACGGGACTTCCCTGTGACGTCACGGGGAATGCCACAGGGAAGTCCCGTCAAGTCACCGTGCGTCAGAGGGGGGCGGGGTCACCGGGTGGCCCCGCCCCCCGTTATTTAAGAACTGTCAGACGAGGAGCGCCGTCACACAGCGGGAGCCTCCCTCCATGCCAGCATGGATTGCGGAGCGGCCCGGAGAAGAAAATGAAGAAGAGAAGAAGAGAAGAAAAGAAGAAAAGAAGAAAAGAAGAAAAGAAGAAGAGAAGAAGAGAAGAAGAGAAGAGCGGGAGCCTCCCCCCCATGCCATGGGTGCGGAGCGGCCCGAGGAGAAGAAGACAGAAGACGCCGCGGAGGAGATGCTGGACGAGAACGCCAGAGGAAGAACCAGAAGAACCAGAAGAGCCAGAAGAACCAGAAGATGAAGGAAGATAGAAGAAAGAAGAAGCATTTAAATAAAGGAATTGTCAAAAACTGTCTCTTGTCATTTTTAACATTTTTGACACTTTTTTCGTGAAATGGTAGGGGTACTTATGTACCCCCTTACCATTTCACACAGGGGGGGGCCCGGGATCTGGGGGTCACCTTGTTAAAGGGGGCTTCCAGATTCCGATAAGCCCCCCGCCCGCAGACCCCCACAACCACCGGCCAGGGTTGTGGGGATGAGGCCCTTGTCCTCATCAACATGGGGACAAGGTGTTTTGGGGGGCTACCCCAAAGCACCCTCCCAATGTTGAGGGCATGTGGCCTGGTACGGTTCAGGAGGGAGGGGGGGCCGCACTCTCGTCCCCCCCTCTTTTCCTGCGGCCTGCCAGGTTGTGTGCTCGGATAAGGGTCTGGTATGGATTTTTGGGGGGACCCCACGCCTTTTTTTTTTTTTTTTTTGGCGCGGGGTTCCCCTTAAAATCCATACCAGACCTGAAGGGTCTGGTATGGAATTTAGGGGGAACCCCACGTCATTTTTTTTTTTAAATTTTGGCCGGGGTTCCCCTTAATATCCATACCAGACCTGAAGGGCCTGGTATGGAATTTAGGAGGACTCCCACGTCATTTTTTTTTTTTTATTTTGGTTCGGGGTTCCCCTTTTTTATCAATGAACTTCTATGTGTATTGTCGGCAATGCAATAGCCGCGGGTAGTTTTAAATGAGTTTTTTCCTTCAAAATGTCATTTTGCTGTCAGACTGTTCTAAACACAGGAAACATGCGCCCCTTTACAGGCATACTATAGACACCCCCCAGGTATGAAATTTAAAGGGATATTACACTTTTATTGTTTGACTTTAAGCATTATTAAAATCACTGCTCCTGAAAAAACGGCCGTTTTTAAAACTTTTTTTTGCATTGATCCATGTCCCCTGGGGCAGGACCCAGGTCCCCAAACACTTTTTATGACAATAACTTGCATATAAGCCTTTAAAATTAGCACTTTTGATTATTCATGTTCGTGTCCAATAGACTTTAACGGTGTTCGCGTGTTCGAACGAACTTTTTTCCTGTTCGCATGTTATGGTGCGAACCGAACAGGGGGGTGTTCGGCTCATCCCTAATAAGCACCAACACTTGAGTACGTTTTCAATGCCTTATTGAACAATTAATGAAGGAAGTAGCAGGAAAGAGGCAGAAGGGAAACTGCAGGGAAGCTGAAATACCTTTCTGTAGGATTCTTGACAAATGTCCTTTAGAGTTGAATATTACAGTGGAATGCGCTCCCCTCGTGGGACACACTCTTTGCTCGCCTGGATAGGCCTCTCTCACTTGCATAGCAGCCCGTACGTAGCAGGAACAAAAGTCTCTGCCACAGACTTGCTTGAGATGAACCCGTACGATCCTCTGCCACAGGATGTATTGGTTTTGTGGTGAATGTCAGACACAGTGCTTGAACCTTTAAGCAAAACCCTGCAACACTATGTTGTAAAGTTACTTTAGGATACGTCCTCCAACCGAGTCACCAGGCACCTCTCCAGACCAGCACTCTGCATGATCCTTCCATGATGGGTCCTCCCCTGGGATCTCCCCGGTTGTCCAGCTTCTTCACTCTGGATAGACAGCTCAGGACCATTCCTCAGCTGCTGTGGTAGGCCCCAGACAAGCTTCTGGGCCCACCCAAGCACCGCAGTGACGTGGGCCTTCGGAACGGAGGACCACAAGGTAGCACTCTAACACATACCTGTCGGCCAGGAGTGCCAGCAGGTGGCTGTAAAATGACCCTAAAACATGGCGTCTGTCCCATAAATACCCTCTCCCAGAATCCCACTTGGAGGACCACCTCCACCGAGTTGTCTCCGGGACAGAAGAGCACTCATACGCTTTGACACTTTGCCTTTCCAACACTAGCCGATAGTAACAAGGGCACCCACCGGCCCAGTATGGAAACACACGCGTCAGCCAAGCTGGAACAGAGGCAAATCTAACTTCCCTTAACAAGCAATTTACTAAATTTACCTATCAGATGGTAGATTATAAATCTACCAGCGCTACAGTTATAATTATAACAAATAACCGATAGAAGCCTGCAAGTGTAGTCATTATTCTCGTTGAGGTAGCTTGTGACCATTACTACCCTATTTATCAATATGGGGTCTGACTGTAAATAGGACATATAGAAGTGGAGAACGCGTTTCATATCATTATTATGTAGGAAGGGAATAATCTGTATACATGAAACAATTGGTTTACTTTAATATTCTTAATGGAGAGGAAAGGGTTTATTGTTAACTAAGAGTGTTGATAAAGTTCTTTCAGTAGTTTTAGAGGCTTTAGGGTGGGTAATCCAGTTGAGCCAGTGTCTCTTGAAACGATTTAGGTTATAGTTTTTTCAGACTAACACTTTGTAATGTGCTTGTACGGTGCCTTGAAAAAAGTATTCATACCCCTTAAAATTTCCCACATTTACTCATGTTACAACCAAAAATGTAAATGTATTTTTATTGGGATTTTGTGTAATAGACCAACACAAAGTGGCTCATAATTGTGAAGTGGAAGGAAAATGATAAATGATACAAATAAATATGTGAAAAGTGTGGGGGGGGGCATTTGTATTCAGCCCCCTTTACTCCTAACTAAAATCTAGTGGATCAATTGCCTTCAGAAGTCACGTAATTAGTAAGAGTTAGAGTCCACCTGTGTGTAATGTAATCTCAGTATAAATACAGCTGTTCTGTTAAGCCCTCAGAGGTTTCTTAGAGAACCTCAGTGAACAAACAGCATCATGAAGGCCAAGGAACACACCAGACAGGTCAGGGATAAAGTTGTGGAGAAGTATAAAGCAGGGTTAGGTTATAAAAAAAAATCTCCCAAGCTTTGAACATCTCACGGAGCTCTGTTCAATCCATCATCGGAAAATGGAAAGAGTATGGCACAACTGCAAACCTACCAAGACATGGCCGTCCACCTAAACTGACCGGCGGGAAAGGAGAGCATTCATCAGAGAAGAGCCAAGAGGTCCATGGTAACTCTGGAGGAGCTGCAGAGATCCACAGCTCAGGTGGGAGAATCTGTCCACAGGACAACTATTAGTCGTGTTCTCCACAAATCTGCCCTTTATGGAAGAGTGACAAGAAGAAAGACATTGGTGAAAGAAAGTCATAAGAAGTCCTGTTTGTAGTTTGTGAGAAGCCATGTGGAGGACACAGCAAACATGTGGAAGAAGGTGATCTGGTCAGATGAGACCAAAATTCAACTTTTTGGCCTAAAAACAAAACTAACACTGCACATCACCCTGAACACACCATCCCCACCGTGAGACATGGTGGTGGCAGCATCATGTGGTGGGGATGTTTTTCTTCAGCAGGGACAGGGAAGCTGGTCAGAGTTGATGGGAAGATGGATGGAGCCAAATACAGGACAATCTTAGAAGAAAACCTGTTAGAGTCTACAAAAGACTTGAGACTGGGGGGAGGTTCACCTTCCAGCAGGACAACGACCCGAAACATCCAGCCAGAGCTACAATGGAATGCTTTAGATCAAAGCATATTCATGTGTTAGAATGGCCCAGTCACAGTCCAGACCTAAATCCAATTGAGAATCTGTGGCAAGACTTGAAAATTGCTGTTCACAGACGCTCTCCATCCAATCTGACAGAGCTTGAGATATTTTACAAAGAAGAATGGGCAAAAATGTCCTCTCTAGATGTGCAAAGCTGGTAGAGACATCCCCAAAAAGACTTGCAGCTGTAATTGCAGAGAAAGGGGGTTCTACAAAGTATTGACTCCGGGGGGTGGGTGCCATACAAATGCCCCCCCCCCCCACTTTTCGCATATTTCTTTGTATCATTTATCATTTTCCTTTCACTTCACAATTATGTGACACTTTGTGTTGGTCTATCACATAAAATCCCAATAAAATACATTTACGTTTTTGGTTGTAACATGACAGAATGTGTAAAATTTTAAGGGGTATGAATACTTTTTCAAGGCACTGTATATATAGTCCTTTAATAACTTCAGCAAGATTAGGGGTTTAATTTATTTCCACAATTTGGTTATTGTAAGTCTTGCAGCTATGAGGGTATTAGCCACTATTGTGTTGTATTGTAGTGGGAAGGCATCTAAGTTAATACTTAGAAGGGCCATAGCTGAAGCGAGTTTGAGTAGGTTACCTGTTCGAGAGGCAATAAATGTTGATATGGAATTACAAAAGCTACATAGATTCTTACAGCTCCATAAACGATCCACTTTTCTCAGTGTGTCTTCATTACATTATCTGATTTATGAAAGTCCCCCAGAAGTTTGATTGGTCCTCATAAGTATCCTATTTTCTCTTTAGATCCTTCAACACAAACATGTAAAGCGGATGAGGAATGGCAGCTGAGGAACAATCGATCTGGTTGTTTTTGCAAAGATCCATATAAAGTCACTGGTATGTATGCAAGAACTAAAGGAGTCACTCCAGCTTTTCTCACTATTTCATAGTTGAAGTCATCTAGCATTGCAAATATTATCTAAAAACCATTTAAAGTTTAACCCCAACCAAAACATTTTATTTTAGCTTTGGATGGACCCAATTCTCAAAAATTTCAGTTTAGGTTTTATTTTAAATTTATGCAGTTTGTGACATCACTGGGGGGGTTGAGATGAGAGAACTTCTGAAACATGTCTAATTTTACAATATTTTCAATCCTCTTAAATTCAGAATTTCTAAACCAGTCTTCAAAAAAAGGTTGTATTACACAGCAGTACATGATTAAAAATTAAGTACAATGTTTTGGGAAGCTCCTGTAGGTACCGCATTATGGGATGATGAAGTCAAAACCCAACGTGATCAGAATGAAAAAGTGCGATCGCGCTGCCTCAATAACAAATAGACACGTGCAATTTGTTTCATTCTGAATTAGTTTTTTAACAAATTTCGACAAAACCTATTGTACAAATTTTTCTGAATGTTTGCAAATTTGAATATTTGGAAATTCATCAATTCGAAAATTCGCAAAATTCGTAAACTCGTAAAGTCAGAAAATCTAAAATTCGTAAATTCGAAAATCCAAAAATCTGAAAACCCAAAAATTAGAAAATCGTGAATAATAACTAACTACTAATAACTTAAATATTACTATTAAATTATAGGTATTGGAAGTTCCTTTCAAATTTGGCTGTTAGTGAATGTAACAAATACGAATTTATCAGAAGTTAGGAATTATCCAAAATAATGAATGCCGTATCTAAACAAATGGAAATAACAAATTAATAATAATAGATAACAATAATAACAATGTATTATTATTAATTATTGTAATTTGTTCCATTACATTTGTTTAGATGCAGCATTCATTATTTCGGATAATTCGTAACTTTGGATAAATTCGTATTCGCTTATGTTCACTAACAGCCAAATTTGAAACAAAATTTTAATACCTATAATTTAATAGTTAGTTATTATTGGTTAGTTAGTCAGTTATTCTTTCAAATTTTTGGATTTTCTTTCTTCTTTTCAAATTTAAAATTTTCGAATTTTGGAATTTACGAATTTATAAATTGCGATCATAACAAATGACCTGAAAAGTGAAAAAAAAAAGTTAGTCAGTTATTCTTTCAAATTTTTGGATTTTCTTTCTTCTTTAAGAATTTACAAATTTTCACATTTTAGAATTTACAAATTTATGAATTGCGATCATAACGAATAACCTGAAAAATGAAAGAAAAAAGAAACTAAAACGAGCACATTTTTTGGCAGTGCACATGTCTAATATAATAACAAAGTAAGACATTGACTAAAACATGACAATAGATAACTAAAAAATATAGATGTTTCATATGTATAAAATGCCAGTGCATAATATATCCATTAACATACAGTACATATAAATAAATAGTGCAAAAAAAAAGTCCACTTGAATTGAATATAAATAATAAATCTTCTAATAAATTGTACAATTAAGAAAGTCTGTTGAATAAAGTGCTTCACAGAAAAAAACACCACCTTTTTCTGGCTCAACTTTTTTATTTTCTTTATATCTTACCATTTATTTCTCTATAGTAGGCATGTTGTAGAAGGTTAATAATAAAGTCCCTACCTTGCTTTCATTATTCGTTAACACATATAGGATTCTTAGTTATAGTCGTTTTTTTCTTATCTTGCTCTCAATAATACTTTTTTAACATATGTAGAATGTATGTTGATATTTATAATCTGCTTGTTTTTATTTTTTGATTGCTTTTAGACTGCAGTTATTACCTTTCACTAGGGGTTAACTTCTATTCCTTTTAGCTACCAAGTGTCCCTGTTTTTTGGTCATTTTCTTGTAGCATACAAAAGATTGGCTGATTCCCGTTATTCTTTTTATATTGCACGTGTGCACGAGCAAATTTCAGCATGCAATGCATATGCGTGAACTGGAACAATGTACGACCATTACCATTTTTTTTTCTTCATATAAATATACCCTGCCACTGGCGCCTGGTTTTCCTAAAGATGAAGCCACGTATATTGGTGGCGTAACGCGTAGAGGTTGAATCTGGTGGCGGGAGTATTCACTGGATTAAGTGAGATGCTGGATGCTTGTTTTTACCAAATCAATGTGAGTGTATTTTAGGAAGTGGAGTCTGTGCGGTTTGTCGAACGTATTAACCCAGGTACTGCTTTATTGGAGGCTGTTCTTTTCTGTTTGTATGACCTGCTTGTGAGCTGTGTGGAGATATTTTGTAGAGGGAACCCTATTGCTCTTAAAGGAACCTGAACACCAATGTTTGGTCCATCAGATAGATTTGCCTACATGCTTAGTTGACCCTTTTGGGGTCTATAATGGAGGGGATCTTGCACTTCACCTGGTGAAAGGAGCAAATTGTCGAACCACGTGGTGTTTTTTCTGTGATGCGCTTTATTGAATAGACTTTCTCCATTGCACAATTCATAAGAAGATTTATTATTTATATTTGTAAGCTTTCCTTACATCCAGATCCCCATCAGAGCTTTCCTTACATCAGGATCTCCATCAGAGCTAACCCTACATCAGTATCTCCATCAGAGCTAACGCTACATCAGGATCCCTATCAGAGCTAACCCTACATCAGGATCTCTATCAGAGCTAACCCTACATCAGGATCTCTATCAGAGCTAACCCTACATCAGGATTCCTATCAGAGCTAACCCTACATCAGGATCCCCATCAGAGCTAACCTTACATCAGGATCCCCATCTGAGCTAACCTTACATCGGGATCTCCATCAGAGCTCACCTTACATCAGGATCCCCATCTGAGCTAACCTTACATCAGGATCCCCATCAGAGCTAACCTTACATCAGGATCCCTATCAGAGCTAACCTTACATCAGGTTCCCCATCAGAGCTTTCCTTACATCAGGTTCCCCATCAGAGCTAACCCTACATAAGGATCCCCATCAGAGCTTTCCTTACATCAGGTTCCCCATCAGAGCTAACCTTACATCAGGATCCCATCAGAGCTAACCTTACATCAGAATCCCTATCAGAGCTAACCTTACATCAGGATCCCCATCAGAGCTTTCCTTACATCAGTATCCCCATCAGAGCTAACCCTACATAAGGATCCCCATCAGAGCTTTCCTTGCATCAGGTTCCCCATCAGAGCTAACCTTACATCAGGATCCCTATCAGAGATAACCTTACATCAGGATCCCCATCAGAGCTTTCCTTACATCAGGATCCCCATCAGAGCTAACCCTACATAAGGATCCCCATCAGAGCTTTCCTTACATCAGGTTAACCATCAGAGCTAACCTTACATCAGGATCTCCATCAGAGATAACCTTATATCAAGATCCCCATCAGAGCTTTCCTTACATCAGGATCCCTATCAGAGATAACCTTACATCAGGATCCCCATCAGAGCTAACCCTACATAAGGATCTCCATCAGAGCTAACCTTACACCAGGATTCCCATCAGAGCTACTGTAACCTTACATCAGGATCCCATCAAAGCTAACCTTACATCAGGATCCTCATCAGAGCTAACCTTACATCGGGATCTCCGTCAGAGCTAACCCTACATCAGGATCCTCATCAGAACTAACCTTACATCAGGATCCCCATCAGACCTAACCTTACATCGGGATCCCCGTCAGACCTAACCTTACATCGGGATCCCCGTCAGAGCTAACCTTGCATCGGGATCCCCGTCAGAGCTAACCTTACATCGGGATCTCCGTCAGAGCTAACCCTACATCAGGATCCCCATCAGAGCTAACCCTACATCAGGATCCCCATCAGAGATAACCTTACATCAGGATCCTCATCAGAGCTAACCTTACATCGGGATCCCCGTCAGAGCTAACCTTACATCAGGATCCCCATCAGAGCTAACCTTACATCAGGATCTCCGTCAGAGCTAACCTTACATCAGGATCTCCGTCAGAGCTAACCTTACATCAGGATCTCCGTCAGAGCTAACCTTACATCAGGATCTCCGTCAGAGCTAACCTTACATCGGGATCTCCGTCAGAGCTAACCCTACATCAGGATCCTCATCAGAGCTAACCTTACATCAGGATCCCCATCAGAGCTAACCTTACATCGGGATCTCCGTCAGAGCTAACCCTACATCAGGATCCCCATCAGAGCTTTCCTTACATCAGGATCCTCATCAGAGCTATCCTTACTTCTGAGTCCACCTTAGGTATCCCCCTTATGTTAGTGGGCCATCAGAGCCCTTCTTACATTAGAGTCCCACTTAGGAATCCCCCTTACATTAGGGTTCTCATCAAGGCCCCCTTTGGACCCCCTTACATTAAGGTGGCAATCAGTACCCTTCTTATATCAGGGTCCTCATTAGAGCCCCCCCACATTAGAGTCCAACTGAAGAGTCTCCCTTACATCAGTGTCCCCATCAAAGAATGATGTAGCTGCAGCCTCTGAAAAGTATCATCCTTCTATCTTATGGAACGGAGCGATAGAAGTAACGCTTCTCCCTGTCAGTTTTTAAGCTGCACTCGCCTAGTTCTTAATGTAAATGGAAATCCAACCATTAATATCTCATCTACTGTAAGCTAATGTGTACTATGCAATAATACAAAGTCTTTCCAAAAGCCATTTTCAGTCTTTTCAGCTCCTCCTTCAATTCCCTTCTCCCTTCTCCATTTAATTCCATTAAACTGAAAATTCTTTATGTTGGCTGTAATTTTTGGAATAAGTAATGGGGTCTCTGAAAAATAATAAAATATTTCCTTGTTCCATTCAAAGATTTGTCACAGGTGGTTCCTGACCTGGCTTGTGAAGCTTTCGAGATGAGAGCCGCCTTCCATAAATGTCAGTTTAATGATCTGAGCATTTACTTCAATCAGAGTCATGTGAAGGATAACGCCTGCTTCAACTTCAAGGACGATCCCATCACAAATACGTTCACAATCCTGGCCTCTCTAAAAGTTGGAGGTTGTGGAGTCCAGTCCTACGTAAGTGTTCTCCAATGCTGCTATTGTTAAAGTGTGTGTTCCCCTGAATATGTATTTCTATTCTCTGTGTGAGTTCACATACTGTATGTGTATTCTATAAATCATAGTCTCTATCAATTTCATGGACTTCTTCCAACTGAACACAAAGTACAGAAGCTGATCCATGTTAGGTGGTCAGTTTTCATCCATTTGCTGGCCATTCAGAGGTACAGGACACTGTGCAGGCACACATCATAAATGGATTGGGTAGTCTTCTTAGCCAGCATGCTCCCCAAACACTCACACAGTGCCTTGAAAAAGTATGCATACCCCATTTTATTTTTTTTCTACTTTTTGTCATGTAACAACCAAAAACGTAAATGTATTTTATTGGGATTTTATGTGATAGACCAACACAGAGTGGCACATAATTGTGAAGTGGAAGGAAAATGATAACTGATACAAATAAATATGTGAAAAGTGTGGTGGGCATTTGTATGGCGCCCCCCTGAGTCAATACTTTGTAGAACCCCCTTTCTCTACAAGTCTTTTTTGGGGATGTCTCTACCAGCTTTGCACATCTCGAGAGGGACATTTCTGCCCATTCTTCTTTGCAAAATATCTCAAGCTCTGTCAGATTGGATGGAGAGCGTCTGTGAACAGCAATTTTCAAGTCTTGCCACAGATTCTCAATGTGATTTAGGTCTGGACTGTGACTGGGTCATTCTAACACATGAATATGCTTTGATCTAAACCATTCCATTGTAGCTCTGGCTGTATGTTTCGGGTCGTTGTCCTGCTGGAAGGTGAACCTCCACCCCAGTCTCAAGTCTTTTGTAGACTCTAACAGGTTTTCTTCTAAGATTGTCCTGTATTTGTCTCCATCCATCTTCCCATCAACTCTGACCAGCTTCCCTGTCCCTGCTGAAGAAAACCATCCCCACCACATGATGCTGCCACCACAATGTTTCACGGTGGGGATGGTGTGTTCAGGGTGATGTGCGGAGTTAGTTTTCCCCCACACATAGCGTTTTACTTTTAGGTCAAAAAGTTGAATTTTGATCTCATCTGACCAGATCACCTTCTTCCACATGTTTGCTGTGTCCTCCACATGGCTTCTCACAAACTACAAACAGGACTTCTTATGACTTTCTTTCACCAATGTCTTTCTTCTTGTCACTCTTCCATAAAGGGCAGATTTGTGGAGAACACGACTAATAGTTGTCCTGTGGACAGATTCTCCCACCTGATAAAATATCTCCAGCATAATGAAGACAGCTGAGGTCTGAATGTGGATATTTTAAATGTTAGGTACCATCTCTGGGTGATTTTTTTTGGGTCAGCTCCCAAAGGGAGGCACAGCTTGAGGCTTGATAAGTTGCCATTGAGAAGGGGAGTATCGCTTCCCCAGTTCACGCTCCCACTCTTAGAAAGGGGGAGATTTCTCTATGATTTGCTTTTCCTGGAGGAGGTTGTAGAATAGCGAGATGCCTTTTTTTGGAAAAAAAAGGGATTTAAGATAAAGCCACACCTGATTGGGGATCTCTTGCATGGAGAGAGGTGTATGTGCAAGGCAATGGCTAATTTGAATATATGGGAACATTTCTGTTGGATCTAGGAGGAGATCTTTCTGTAGTCTAGAGAGGGTTTTTAATTTCCCGTTATCATGCAAATCATTGAGATATCTAAAGGAGGCCTCTAATTTAGGTGGGAGACGTATATCAGGAATTAGCAGGCATAGCATTGATAGGGAAATATTGCGTGGCTTCATGTTGGCTCTGCAAATTTATTCATAAATACACCCCAAGATATATACACACACAGTATCTCACAGAAGTGAATACACCCCTCATATTTTTGTAAATCTTTTCTTCTATCTTTTCATGTGACAACACTGAAGAAATGACACTTTGCTACAATGTAAAGTAGTGAGTGTACAGCTTGTATAACAGTGTAAATTTACTGTCCCCTCAAAATAACTCAACACACAGCCATTAATGTCTAAACCGCTGGCAACAGAAGTCAGTACACCCCTAAGTGAAAATGTCCAAATTGGGCCCAATTAGCTATTTTCCCTCCCCGGTGTCATGTGACTCATTAGTGTTACAAGGACCCAGGTGTGAATGGGGAGCAGGTGTGTTAAATTTGGTGTTATCGCTCTCACTCTCTCATACTGGTCACTGGAAGTTCAACATGGCACCTCATGGCAAAGAACTCTCTGAGGATCTGAAAAAAGAATTGTTGCTCTACATTAAGATGGCCTAGGCTATAAGAAGATTGCCAAGACCCTGAAACTGAGCTGCAGCATGGTGGCCAAGACCATTTAACGGTTTAACAGGACAGGTTCCACTCCAAACAGGCCTCTCCATGGTCCACCAAAGTAGTAGAGTGCACATGCTCAGCGTCATATCCAGAGGTTGTCTTTGGGAAATAGACGTATGAGTGCTGCCAGCATTGCTGCAGAGGTTGTAGGGGTGGGGGGGGTCAGCCTGTCAGTGCTCAGACCATACGCTGCACACTGCATCAAATTGGTCTGCATGGCTGTCGTCCCAGAAGGAAGCCTCTTCTAAAGATGATGTACAAGAAAGCCCGCAAACAGTTTGCTGAAGACAAGCAGACTAAGGACATGTCCTGTAATCTGAAGAGACCGAGATAAACTTATTTGGTTTAGATGGTGACAAGCATGTGTGGCGGCAACCAGGTGAGGAGGACAAAGACAAGTGTGTCTTGCCTACAGTCAAGCATGGTGGTGGGAGTGTCATGGTCTGGGGCTGCATGAGTGCTGCCGGAACTGGGGAGCTACAGTTCATTGAGGGAACCATGAATGCCAACATGTACTGTGACATACTGAAGCAGAGCATGATCCCCTCCCTTCAGAGACTGGACCGCAGGGCAGTATTCCAACATAATGACCTCAAAGGCACCTCCAAGACAACCACTGCCTTGCAAAAGAAGATGAGGGTAAAAGTGATGGACTGGCCAGGCATGTCTCCAGACCTAAACTCTATTGATCATCTGTGGGGCATCCTCAAACAGAAGGTGGAGGAGCGCAAGGTCTCTAACATCCACCAGCTCTGTGATGTCGTCATGGAGGAGTGAAAGAGGACTCCAGTGGCAACCTGTGAAGCTCTGGTGAACTCCATGCCCAAGAGGGTTAAGGCAGTGCTGGAAAATAATGGTGGCTACACAAAATATTGACACTTTGGGCCCAATTTGGACAGTTTCTCTTAGGGGTGTACTCACTTTTGTTGCCAGCGGTTTAGACATTAATGGCTGTGTGTTGAGTTATTTTGAGGGGACAGCAAATTTACACTGTTATACAAGCTGTACACTCACTACTTTACATTGTAGACAAGTGTCATTTCTTCAGTGTTGTCACATGAAAAGATACAATAAAATATTTACAAAAATGTGAGGGGTCTACTCACTTTTGTGAGGTACTGTATGTACTGTGGGGGGGTTAGCTCAAATGGGGATCACCTTCCCTGGGAAAAAAAGGTAGTCCAAACGGCAGGTTTTCTTAAAATATGACTTGTAGCCAGTTTTAATTAGAAGTTTGCATGAAACTCAAACAAAACAGAAAATAAATCCTTGCTATCCAAGCACTAACTAAACATTTCAGGTTCCTAACTCACAGGTGAAGGGCTTCTCCCAGTCGCCCACAAAACAAACATAATGCAAAACTTTTCCTTTCTCTCACAAAGCAAACTTCATATCAATAGCTCTCTCAGGTTTGGCTTCCTGAGTCCCAGGACAAGAGCAATCTCCTGCTCCAGTCCTGCATTATTTATACCACCTGCTGGTGGTCACTAGTGGACCACAAATCTGGTCTGAAACCAATCCTGCCAAGGTAACCTGGAAAAGCTGGACCAGATTCCACCTTTGTTTCCTGCCTATGAACGCATGCAAGGTCACCTTTCATAATGTCGTAGTACTTCTATCTTCCCTTTTGTTTCAGAATGACTTGTAAGGCCAAATAGATTGAGAGTCTGGTATTGAGAGAAAATGGCCTGTAATGGCTGTAGAGGTGGAAGGGGCTGACAAAGCAGATGATGAGGTTTTTCTGTTATACGCTCAGCGATGTTTAAGGAGCCTCATGGAATACATTTTGGAAACAAAATGGCACCACTGGTAAAATACAAAATAAAAGAGAAAGCTGCGCAAAATTATTAAAATCAAAATGGAGTGAGTAACCGTGGTGAAACGAAAAACAATCTAAATACCACTGAGAACAATAAATGTAAAAAGTCCTCAATAAGTAATTAAACACTCCAGTAATATAAGTCCAGTGATATCAGTGAAGGTGAAATAAACTCCTTAATACAAAGACACCACCCTCTGATGTGATCCTCCACCACATAGAATGTACACTTACCGGAGGGCAAGCTTAAATAAGCCTGTATAATTGGTCAGTGTCCGGACATCGATCCAGCAGCAGCAACTCTCTGTAGTTACACCATAGGCAAGCCAGGTGACCTCAAATCAACGGGTATACAGGGCAAGGCACCGATCAAAAACCCAAGAGAATGGAGAGAAACTCACCATAGTGTAAATCAGGCTATTATAGGTTTATTAAAAATTAAAAGTTACACTTACACAAAACTGAAGATAAAACATCCATAAAAAATTGCCGGCCAGCTTGCAGATACCCGTCCTCACATGAGGTACACAACAATGACGTCAGCACATCAACCTCCCGAGTCCCGACGTACGTTTTGTCTCAAAATGACATCATCTGGGGAACCACTGTTAAAATAAATAAATAAAAATAAAACATTTTCCGAACAGTGTTAAAATTAATTTCCATGGCTCTATCCTATAGTGGAGGTTACATGGCATTCGTATGGCAGTTGGTGTGTGTGATGGGGGAGGAGGAAATAGATGCCCTCACTATCTATTTTATTAATAATTGTAATTTTTTTTTTTTCTATAAAGCAAACAAGCGATGGCCATGTCACACACAAGGCTAATATCATTATTGATGTGGAGCAACCCGGTGCAATAATCCCAAGGAAAAATACCCTGAATATAACCTTGCAGTGTTCCTATGAGTTGGATATGATATCCAGTCTGAACATGGCTCTGCATCCTATCCTCAGGTAAAAGAAAAATAAATGTGAGTCTAAGGATAATGGAAAATTTCTGCTTAGTAACTTGGCTGCCGGTTGGATTTACATCAGGAGCCCGCTCCATCAAATCTGACAGATACAACCAAAATTTTCAGAGCGCGTTATCTGGGACAAGAGGAGACACCAGAACTAATACATCACAGCAGAACATACTTCTATGGGGTCTATTTAGAAATCATTTTTATAGTGGCTCATCCAGCAAAATTTCATGTAGTTTTGTTGTGTGCAAATTGCGGAAAACAATTGTTGTTTAGGGTATTTTATCTTCTGCAAGAATGTTCCTTTATTATGGGTAGTAGTAAAATACTGCATTATGGCCACTAGATGGAGTTGATGGGCATAGGAAATATATATATACAGGTACACCTTTGTAATAAGAGACACAATGTAGCAATTCCTGAGAATGTTAAGAGGGAAGTAGCAAATACTGGTACTGGCAATGGTTGCATTTTCTAGAATATGTAATACTGTATTTCTTGAATCTCTTGTTTCAAAGAAGCAAAAAATCAAGAAGCACAGACCAACCAATAGCCAGTAATGTCACATCAATTAAACAAACTATAAATAATATAGTGATTAATGCTGTAGAGTAAATGATTGCTTAGTCCCTCAAGAGTTAAAAAGTCCTCGGTGGGACATGAAATGGATACCCCATCAGAAGTCGCTGTGATGTCCTCTAATGGGAAGGGTTGTATCTCTGTGATACCGGCAAGGAAAGAGTGCACAACTCTCATCAGAACTAGATAAAAGCACCTATCATGAATTATAAGTAACCTACACATAATACAGTGCTTCACCCATGAGTGTCAATGAGCTGTCATAGCGATGATGGAGTGTAGCACTTTCCCCTCCCCCATCTCTGTGGCCAGCGGCGTGAGGGATGAACAATTCCCAATCAACGAGACACCACTAGAGGCTGTGTCCAGGGGGAGGCTGACAAAGCCTGACATACAGTACTCTATTTAAATGTCTTCTGGGTAACAGAAGGGGCATCCATAGCAACGCGTTTTAACCACTTCAGCCCCGGAAAAATGTACCCCCTTCCTGACCAGAGTGTTTTTTGCGATTCGGCACTGCATCGCTTTAACTGACAATTGAGCGGCCGTGCGACGTTGTACTCAAACAAAATTGACGTCCTTTTTTCCCCACAAATAGAGCTCTCTTTTGGTGGTATTTGATCGCCTTTGCGATTTTTATTTTTTGCGCTATAAACAAAAAAAGAGCGACAATTTTGAAAAAACACAATATTTTGTGCTATAATAAATATTCCAATTTTTTTAAAAAAAAGCAAATTTTTTTCCTCAGTTTAGGCTGATACATATTCTTCTACATATTTTTGTTTAAAAAAAAATCGCAATAAGCGTATATTGATTGGTTTGCACAAAAGTTATAGCGTCTACAAAATAGGGGATAGATTTATAGCATTTTTATTATTTTTTTTTTTTACTAGTAATGGTGGTGATCTGCGATTTTTATCATGACTGCAACAATATGGCGGAAACATCGGACCATTTTGACACATTTTTGGAACCATTGGCATTAATACAGCGATCAGTGTGATTAAAAATGCATTGATTAATGTAAAAATGTCACTGGCAGTGAAGGGGTTAACACTAGGGGGCGGTGAAGGGTTTAAGTGTGTTCCCTGGGAGGGGATTCTAACGAAAGGGGGAGGGGACTGACTAGAGGAAGTGACAGATCGTGGTTCCTAGCCAATACACACACTCGTCCCTGTTCTGTGTCTCCTGGTCATGATCGCTCGTGGTCAGCGGTCATCAGGACCGTTGGCCATGAGCATCAGCACCCCCGCTGCTATCCGGACCCCGAGAGCCAACGTATAGCTATGTGGTTTAGCGCAGGGGAGCCAACCTGCCGGCTGGTCCAGAAGCGGTTAAATCTCGAGGCATGGCCTCTTTCTAAATCCATGCAGATGGACTTAGGCTCACACTTATGCAGGTTGCAGTTTGCATATTTTAGGTGCATTTCGCGTTTTTTCAATACACATTTTTGATCCATTGAAGTCTATGGAACCAAAAACCAGAATAAAGTTCCTGGCCCTTTCCATAAAACGCAGAGATGTGAGCGTGACCCATAGGAAACCGTGTTTCATGGACTGTAGAGTGTTTCTGAAAACACACTAAAAAAATGCATCGGTGTGAACCAGGCCTTATACATTGAATCAAATTGACAGAGAGTCAGGTGTGGGGGGTGGGGAAAACAGAACCTCCATCCTTACTCACAGCAAAGTCGGCTGTACTTAATACATTGAACTGCTCCATCTGCCCCAGTAGTGATGAGAATCAATTGGCCTCTGGAAAATGTGTTAATATTTTTATTGTTACACATTAAAAACTTATATGAATTTAAAGAGATACTAAAGAAAAGAGTAAATAAATAAATAAATAAACATATTGTATTTACAAAACATATGGGAGATATGGGACTTTAACTTTTATAAAGGTGCAAATCATTAGAGACAACAAGATATAAAAATATATACAAATTTTATTAAATGAACAACATCATTAAAAGTAATGCATACAGTACAGTCATGGCCATAGATGTGTGCAAGTCATCCTATTATGGACAATGATTTACGTTCGTGTTTTCTATATGTTTCGCCATATGGCTTTAGCCTTTCACTGAAGTGCAGTCATAGATATATATAAGACGCAATTTATTTGTATTTGTTATATTAATTTGTATTTTCTTTATTTTTCATTGCACAACTAAAAGTTGTAGAATCATAGGTTTTGTTATTCAATGAATTCTCACGTTCTTTCCTGAAAAAGCCATATGGCGAAACATGTAGAAAACATGAACGTGATCTCAGTAAATCATTGTCCATAATAGGATGACTTGCACACATCCATGGCCATGACTGTACTGTATGCATTACTTTTAATGATGTTGTTCATTTAATAAAATTTGTATATATTTTTATATCTTGTTGTCTCTAATGATTTGCATCTTTTAAAGTCCTATATCTCCCATGTGTTTTGTTTTCATTTAAACGGGATGTTGGTGCCATATCTTATGTAAATCTTGACACCGATCTCTGACCACATAACCTACCATATTGTATTTACAGTACCTGCTCTGTGTAATGATGTTGCACAGAGCAGCCCCTATTCTTTGCTTCTTTTGCTGGCCATCCTGGCCTCCTATCACTTCCAAGTGCTCCCAACAGGGGGTATCTTGCTATGGGGGGCATTTGAGCAGGCTCGATCCGGAGCTGGGCTCTGTGTCCATTCACACACACACAGAGCATGGCTCGACCCCACCCCCTGCTCTCTCCTCATTGGCTCACTGGCTGTGATTGACAGCAGCGGGGGCCACTGGCTGCCACTGCTGTGTGAGACAATGAGGAAAGAGAGACCCCGCAGACCTGCTGCTCTCATGCACATCACTAGATCGAGATGGGACTCAGGGAAGTATAAGGGGGGCTAAGGGGGGGAAATGCACTCAGAAGACTTTCTTACCTTACTGCATTAACCTCTTCTGGACCAGCCCACGCACATATACTGTGGCAGGGTGGCCCCTACTGTGCAAAATCACATACCTGTACATGATTTTGTGCACGGGGCCTGGGGCTCAAGCCAAACAGTAGGTCCAGTGGACCCAATGTTTGCCGGCACCCTGCGATCGTTCTCAGAAGAGGCAGAATGGCGGTCTTCCTATGCTAACAAGGCAGACCGCCGTTCTGTGAGAAGGGAAGATGGAGATCTTGTGTTTCTGCTAAGCAGGAACACAAATCTCAGTCTTCCCCCAGTTAAAGCTCCTCCCCCACAGTTAGAAAGCACTGCCTAGGAGCACATTTAACCTTTTGATCACCCCTGGTTTTAACCCCTTCCCTGCCAGTGTCATTAGTACAGTGACAGTGCATTTTTTTTAGCACTGATCACTGTATTAGTGTCACTGATCACCAAAAAAGTGTCAGTTAGTGTCCGATTTGTCCACCGCATTATTGCAGTCCTGCTAAAATTCGCTGATTGCCACTATTCCTAGTAAAAAAAATAAAAAATAAACGCAAATTCCATAAATATATCCCATAGTTTGTGGACACGATAACTTTTGTGCAAACCAATTAATATACGCTTATTGGGATTTTTTTTTACCAAAAACATGCAGCAGAATACATATTGGTCTAAATTAATGAAGAAATTAGGTTTTTTACATTTTTTATTGGGAATGTTTTATAGCAGAAAGTAAAAAATATATAGGTTTTTTTTCTTCAAAATTTACACTCTTTTTTTGTTTCTTGCGCAAAAAATAAAAACCGCAGAGGTTATCAAATACCACCAAAAGAAAGCTCTATTTGTGGGAACAAAAAAGGACGTCACTTTTTTTTTTTAGGTATAGCGCAATTGTCAGTTAAAGTAACGCAGTGCCGTATCACAAAAAATTGTCTGGTCATGAAGGGGGGTAAAACCTTCCGGGGCTGAAGTGGTTAAGGTAAAAAAATCTTTCCACAAGAGTTATTCCCTATCTGAGTCTTTTGCCCCCTTTTTTGGCATACCGACCAGACCACCAAGGCACACTTCAGGTCTGTTTATGTTGTAAGTCTTGTCGCGTGTTTATGTGATCCACATCTCTCTTTGTCATAGGGCCGCGACCATAAATAAGAAGGCCAAAATGGTGGCCTGAATTTATGGGAGGAGCCCGGAGGTTATTTAAGCAGCCCACTCTCCCATGCTCTTTGTCGGTTCCAGTGCGCGATACCCTCCCACCCTCAGGCCGCTTCTCAGCACATCCTTCTTCATAAACTACCCATTACTTACCTTGGGTGTGCCCCCATTTTTGGCATACCGACCAGACAACCCAGGCACACTTTAAAAAATGATATATACTGTATATATATATATATATACACATAATGTATGATATTATAAAACTATTGCAAATAAAACATTTTCATAAAATGGATGGATAAAACCACCCTAAAATGATAAATAATGAGATGTCTAATGCCGTGTACACACGGCCGGTCTTTTCGACCAAACTTGTCCGACGGAAGAAATCCGTCGGACAATTCGACCGTGTGTGGGCTTCATCGGGCCTGCAGCGGACTTTTTCTGTCGAAAATGTGACGGACTTTAGATTTAGAACATATTTTAAATCTTTCCGACGGA
This sequence comes from Aquarana catesbeiana, assembly GCA_037953035.1. NCBI lineage: Eukaryota > Metazoa > Chordata > Amphibia > Anura > Ranidae > Aquarana > Aquarana catesbeiana. The sequence continues at coordinate 3,113,021 of JBBHAA010000878.1, forward strand.
CTCGAGTCCGGTCGAAAAATCTGCTCGTTTGTATGCTAGTCCAACGGACGAAAACCGACGCTAGGGCAGCTATTGGCTACTGGCTATGAACTTCCTTATTCTAGTCTGGTCGTACGTCATCACGTCGGACTTTGGTGTGATTGTGTGTAGACAAGTCCGATTCGACGGAATTCCGTCGAAAAGTCCGACGTGATTCAGTCCGTCAAAAGTCCGGTCGTGTGTACACAGCATAGGACTAATGACCCAATTCCAGAAATCCTTTTTTTAAAAGACACCATTAGTGATGGCTGGTGGTAAAAATAATTTTCTTTGGGGGGGTTTGGGGCGTTACACAGTGCACACACAGCCACCCCCTCCCTGGTTCGTACGGGTCACCCAAAACACCCCCCCCCAAACGGTCAGTTGGACTGTTACCAGCCCGGCACTTGCCCCATCTATAGAGCGGGCAATGGGCGGTGACTTCCCCTGCGTCTCCTCCTCATCATTACGACGGCTTCCGCCGTGCATTTCCTCTCTCCTCCTCCTAGGCCAATTGGAACGCTTCTCTTTTTGGGCCAATCGGGCAACAGGTCTCAGAACCCGCTTCCTGATTGGCCTGGGAGGAAGGAAGGAAAAATATTAGTTTGCTGTTGTCACACAACTGGGTGGGCTTTGGGCGCGGTGCTTTGCACCTGGAGCCCACCCTATTTTTGAAGCCTATTAGAGCCTTTGGCTTCAAATAAACCCCGATTGGAATCCATGAGTCTAGCGTCTTACGTGTAGATTAGGGGGCCGGATGCATGGATAGGTGGGGTGGCACCCATGTGCCCTGCATTACGGGCCGCCACTGGATACCATTATTAATATTATAAGTGCCGTGGAGAAGACTGCAAGCTCTTTGTGTTACCTGGAAGCTATTTGAATATATGACTCACCACTGGGCTTCCTTTCAGGCACGGACATAGCGTCTCATGCTTTATCAGCCCCCCCCAGACACAACCCCTAGAGGTGTCTCACTGATTGGGAATTGTTCCTCCTCACACTGCTGGCTACAGAGAGGGGAAAGGGCTACACTCCATCATCAATATCACAGCCCACTGGCACTTATGGAGGAAGTCTTATGTGTAAGTTAATTACAATTCATTAAACTTCTTTTTCTTCCTGCCAAAGTGGGTTTATTACCTTTTGTGAAAAAGCTGCAAAAGTCCGATGGAGCATACACACGGTCGCATTTTCCGACCAAAAGCTCTCATCGGTCTTTTGCTGGCCAAATTTGCGATCGTGTGTACGTGGCATTAGAGACCTTGCGCTCCTCCACCTTCCATTTGAGGATGCCCCACAGATGCTCAATAGGGTTTAGGTCTGGAGACATGCTTGGCTAGTCCATCACCTTTATCCTCAGCTTCTTTAGCAAGGCAGTGGTGGTCTTGGAGGTGTGTTTGGGGTCGTTATGTTAGAATACTGCCCTGTGGGCCAGTCTCCGAAGGGAGGGGATCATGCTCTGCTTCAGTATGTCACAGTACATGTTGGCATTCATGGTTCCCTTAATGATCTGTAGCTCCCCAGTGCCAGTAGAACTCATGCAGCCCCAGACCATGAAACTCCCACCACCATGCTTGACTGTAGACAAGACACACTTGTCTTTGTACTCTTCACCTGGTTGCCCCCACACACGCTTGTCACCATCTGAACCAAATAAGTTTATCTTGGTCTCATCAGACCACAGGACAAGGTTCCAGTAATCCATCTCCTTAGTCTGCTTGTCTTCAGCAAACTGTTTGTGGGCTTTCTTGTGCATCATCTTTAGAAGAGGCATCCTTCTGGGATGACAGCCATGCAGACCAATTTGATGCAGTGTGCGGCGTATGGTCTGAGCACTGACAGGCTGACCCCCCACCCCTACAAACCCTGCAGCAATGCTGGCAGCACTCATATGTCTATTTGGATATGACGCTGAGCACGTGACCTCAACTTCTTTGGTGGACCATGGCGAGGCCTGTTCTGAGTGGAACCTGTCCTGTTATACCGCTGTATAGTCTTGGCCACCGTGCTTCAGCTCAGTTTCAGGGTCTTGGCAATCTTCTTATAGCCTAGGCCATCTTAATGTAGAGCAACAATTCTTTTTTTTCAGATCCTCAGAGAGTTCTTTGCCATGAGGTGCCATGTTGAACTTCCAGTGACCAGTATGAGAGAGTGAGAGCGATAACACCAAATTTAACACACCTGCTCCCCATTCACACCTGAAACCTTGTAACACTAACGAGTCACATGACACCGGGGAGGGAAAATGGCTAATTGGGCCCAATTTGGACATTTTCACTTAGGGGTGTACTGACTTTTGTTGCCAGCGGTTTAGACATTAATGGCTGTGTGTTGAGTTATTTTGAGGGGACAGCAAATTTACACTGTTATACAAGCTGTACACTCACTACTTTACATTGTAGCAAAGTGTCTTTTTTTCAGTGTTGTCACATGAAAAGATAGAAGAAAAGATTTACAAAAATGTGAGGGGTGTCCTCACTTTTGTGACATACTGTAATATATATATATATATATATATATATAAAACAAGATATTAAATTATATTATGACATAATCAATTTTTTCTGTGGTATGACCTGTATTTAGTCCTCTGTCATCTATCCTTCAGTTGTGCAGAGAACCTGTCTACTTACTGTCGGTAACTACTGTATGATTAAGCCTTTAAAATTTCAATGTTTCTATCTTCACGATTCTTTACTATTTGACCTTATAGTTGTCATTTAAATTTGATCATTGTTTAACCTTTTTTTTTTTTCCTATTTGAAATCTAGCTCTATAAATATCACAGTTCCAGGGATAGGACAGTTCCCGGTCTACATGGCTTTATATAAAGATATTGGCGCCACAATTCCATACACGGGATCAGAAGTTGCCCTGTCCATAGAGCAATTCTTGTATGTAGGAGTCTTCTTTCTTGGTGGCACATCAAATCTTGTTCTGGTGATGAAGAACTGCTATGCCACTCCATCAAACGATGTGAATGACCCCCTGAGATACTACATCATCCAAAACAGGTAAATTTAGATGTAATAAGATCCATCTACTGACACCCGAAATTTGCTTCTCCATAACCGGGAGTGGTAGGTGAGGGATCTGTGAACCAACCTTGCTTTACTCCTGTAAAACATGGGCAGCAGACTGGGATCCCCATAACAGATGAAAAAGGAGGAAAATATTGGAAAACTGGGTGCAGAGATCTCTCTACCAGTGTCCAGAGATAGGAGAAGCTGCTGGATGGTTCAACCCACCTGTGTCCATCACAAACTAAAGTACCAGATCTGTTTGGCCTTTCCCTTTATGTACATTGTTAGTTCTCCGAATAAAGTCTTTTAGTACAATGTGCATAAAATGATTATCTGTAAAATGTATTTTTATTCTTTTTATGTTCAATAGCTGTCCCAACTTGCAAGATGGAACTGTAAGTGTTCTACAGAATGGTGTCTCCAATAAAGGACGGGTATCTGCGCAGATGTTGAAGTTTGTTGGAAATTATGACAAAGTGTATCTACACTGTGCTGTCAGCCTGTGTGACAAAAATTATGGATCTTGTGCACCCGTAAGTCGGTTTCCAGCTATACAAAGAGGGTTAGAGCAGAGAAAAAGGCCTGTCTAGTCCCAAAGTCTATACCCAGGACACCTGTGACATTATTATGGCTTATAGCTTTTATTGCCATTCAATATGTAAGATTGTAAAGAACCTCAGATGACTTTATCAGACAGTTCTATAAACGAAGAGTTTATTGAATATTGTTAATGGCGAAATCAGAAAAATGACCAGTTTGCTAATCACTGAATATCCTGAATGTTGTCACACAATGTAAGGATTTGGGCAAACACGGTTTAGGAAATCTCTTATGCCTCGTACACACGATCGGACTTTCCGACAACAAAACCGTGGAATCTTGTCCGAAGGGTGTTGGCTCCAACTTGTCTTGCATACACACAGTCACACAAATGTTGACCAACAATTACGAACGTAGTGACATACAAGATGTACGTGATATCTCCATTACGAACGCTAGTTTTACAGGACCGAGCGCTTCCGGCTCGTCCTTGATTCCGAGCGTGCGTGTTTGTACTTTGGGCTTTTGCCCGATGGACTTGTGTACACATGATCTGAAAGTCTGACAACACACAATTGTTGGCGGAAAATTTGAGAGCATGCTAGCCAACTTTTGTTGGCGGAAAGTCCGACAACAAATGTCCGATGGAGCGTACACACGGTCGGACTTACCGCCAACAAGCTCACATCCAACATTTCCCATTGGAAAATCCGATCGTGTGTACGGGGCATATGATTCTCAACATACTAAACAATCCTGCAACTATATAGTCAGCAAAATCAAAACATCAGAAAGTCACCAGCTTGTCTGATTCAGGATTTAATGGGCTTATTACTGTCGATATTTTCATTGGGACTTCAACGCAAAACGGTGATCACAAGTTGATTGTTTGTGTGGTCTCCATTATTAAAGTAGGTAGTCATTTCAATAATGGGGACTTTAGAAACAACTAACTTTAGGCTGCCTTAGCAAAAGTAAATATATTTAAAAAAAAAAATATATATATATATATATATATATAAATGTAGCTCTACCCCCTGTAGGAGCTGCCAGAGTATTGCTCAGATATTCCCCACTTCTGTACTGACAGCAAGGCACAAGGTATTTCTGAAGCCAGGTGCACACACACTTCAGCTGATCGGAGTCAAAGGCCAGTCTAGGGGTGTTGGTTTGTGGTTTTATTTCAGAGGAACATGGGGTTTTGCAGTAGGATACTCAAAAACAAAAATTTGCACAACTTGAGGACTCTAGCTGTTCTTAGAGCATTAGGTGAAGCCCCTTGTCATCACAGTATTTCAGGTGAAGCCCCTTGCTGGGAGCAGATGGCAGACTTCTCCTAGAAATGGCACTGTAGAAGTAAAGAAGCTTGAGCAAAATCCCTTCCAGTAAGTGGCAGGTAGACAGAGCTCTTCAGATCACTAGCCAGTGATCTCTATAGCCGACTAGAGAACAGCAGAGTCCCCGAGATCCCACAGATGTCCTGTACTTACAGGCTTTTGTAGAGCAACAGGCAGCCTCTCTCAGTGATACCAGACAGATCCTCAGTAAACTTCCCCCTCGGTCAGTTTAGAAGAACCAACACCACTCTTCCATTCCAGTTTCAGGCCCTCAGGTCACCCACCTGAGGCCACATGGCAGCAAGTGCTTGGGCGGTGGGGGCAAGCCTGCCTCAACCCTGGCTGGTGCAAGCCACTATGGGAAGGACCCAGAGCCCATGTGTTCCCAGAACATATATAGAAAGAACTAGAACAGCTAATAATGGACTTTAAAGGCACGTATAATAAAATTCATAATTTATTATTCAACAAGAAAGATAATGCCACAATTACAAAAATAATAGAAAATAGACAACATGTTAAAAATGACATAGGACTTCCTGTAATTCCCCTACGGATATGGTACCAATGTAACTATAGAGAGTTCACATTCACTGTATCCGAATACACCATCCCTGAGCGTGGGGATATCACAGGTCCTCATATGTACATGACGATTTTGCTCAACATGTTTTGCAACATAGTCGCTTCTTCAGGAGCTTGAAGTGTCTATTTGAATGAGAATATATTATAATAAGAAACAAGAATATAGTTATAACAACAACCTTCTTAATATTCTGTATAATACCACACTCAGTTGTAACACAGACACCAAAACTGCAGCACCACCTCCCGAACCCCCCCAAGGCCCCTCAGAACCACCATGTAGGGCTCATGTGTCAGAATGTCGGGACTAGGGATGAGCCGAACACCCCCCTGTTTGGTTCGCACCAGAACATGCGAACAGGCAAAAAATGTGTTCGAACACGCAAACACCGTTAAAGTCTATGGGACACGAATATGAATAATCAAAAGTGCTAATTTTAAAGGCTTATATGCAAGTTATTGTCATAAAAAGTGTTTGGGGACCTGGGTCCTGCCCCAGGGGACATGGATCAATGCAAAAAAAAGTTTTAAAAACTGCCGTTTTTTCGGGAGCAGTGATTGTAATAATGCTTAAAGTGAAACAATAAAAGTGTAATATTCCTTTAAATTTCGTACCTGGGGGGTGTCTATAGTATGCCTGTAAATGGGGCGCATGTTTCCCGTGTTTAGAACAGTCTGACAGCAAAATGACATTTCTAAAGCAATAAAAGTAATTTAAAACTACTCACGGCTATAATGAATTGTCGGTCCGGCAATACACATAAAAGTTCATTGATAAAAACAGCATAGGATTTCCCCACAGGGGAACCCCGAACCAAAATTAAGATAAAAAAATGCGTGGGACTCCCCCGAAATTCCATACCAGGCCCTTCCATACCAGGCCCTTAAAAAAAATGGCGTGGGGGTCCCCATCAAAATCCATACCAGACCCTTCAGGTCTGGTATGGATTTTAAGGGGAACCCCGTGCCAAAATTTTTAAAAAAATGGCATGGGGTCCCCTAAAAAAACCATACCAGACCCTTATCCAAACCTGCAACCTGGCAGGCCACAGGAAAAGAGGGGGGGACGAGAGAGCGCCCCCCCTCCTGAACCGTACCAGGCCACGTGCCCTCAACATCGGGAGGGTGCTTTGGTAGTCCCCCAAAGCACCTTGTCCCCATAATGATGGGGACAAGGGCCTCATCCCCACAACCCTTGCCCAGTGGTTGTGGGGGTCTGTGGGCGGGGGCTTATCGGAATCTGAAAGCCCCCTTTAACAAGGAAACCCCCAGATCCCGCCCCCCTGTGTGAAATGGTAAGGGGGTACAAAAGTACCCCTACCATTTCACAAAAAAAGTGTCAAAAATGTTAAAAATGACAAGAGACAATTTTTGACAATTCCTTTAATAAAAGTCTTCTTCTTTCCATCTTCTGCAGGTCTTCTTCCTTCTTCCTTCCTTCGGTTTCTTCCTCCATATTCTTCTTCCTCTGGTTCTTCCTCTGATCCTCTGCTTCTTGCTCCGGTGTTCTCGTCCGGCATCTTCCTCCGAGGCGTCTTTTTCCCCGCTTCATTCTTGGGCCAGATGCGGAGCGGCCCAAGAATGAAGCGGGGAATAAGACGCCGTGGAGGAAGATGCCAGACGAGAACACTGAAGCAAGAAGCAGAGGATCGGAGGAAGCAGAAGATGGAGGAAGAAATCGAAGGAAGAAGGAAGGAAGAAGACCCGAAGAAGATGGAAAGAAGAAGACTTTAAATAAAGGAATTGTCAGAAACTGTCTCTTGTCATTTTTAACACTTTTTTGTGAAATGTTAGGGGTACATTGGTACCCCATTACCATTTCACACAGGGGGGTGGGATCTGGGGGTCCCCTTGTTAAAGGGAGCTTACATATTCCGATAAGCCCCCGCCCACAGACCGCCACAACCACCAGCCAAGGGTTGTGGGGATGAGGCCCTTGTCCTCATCAACATGGTGACAAGGTGCTTTGAGGGGCTACCTCAAAGCACCCCCCCAATGTTGAGGGCATGTGGCCTGGTATGGTTCAGGAGAGGGCAGGCCACTCTCTCGTCCCCCCTTTTCCTGCGGCCTGCCAGGTTGCGTGCTTGGATAAGGGTCTGGTATGGATTTTGAGGGGGACCCCCACGCCATTTTTTTAAAATTTTGGCGTGGGGTTCCCCTTAATATCTATACCAGACCTGAAGGGCCTGGTATAGAATTTATGGGGACCCCCACGCCATTTGTTTTTTAAATTTTGGTTAAGGGTTCCCCTGTGGGGAAATCCCATGCCGCAATTCATTAATAGCCACCAGTAGTTTAAATTACTTTTTTTCCTATGAAATGTAATTTTGCTGTCAGTCTGTTCTAAACACGGGAAACATGCGCCCCTTTACAGGCATACTATAGACACCCCCCAGGTACGAAATTTAAAGGGATATTACACTTTTATTTGTTTCACTTTAAGCATTATTAAAATCACTGCTCCCGAAAAAAGGCTGTTTTTAAAACTTTTTTTTGCATTGATACATGGCCCCTGGGGCAGGACCCAGGTCCCCAAACACTTTCTATGACAATACCATGCATATAAGCCTTTAAAATTAGCACTTTTGATTTTCCCTATAGACTTTTAAAGGGTGTTCCGCGGCTTTCGAATTTGCCGCAAAACCCCAAATTGTTCGCTGTTCGGCGAACTGGCGAACAGCCGATGTTCGAATCGAACATGAGTTCAACTTGAACTCGAAGCTCATCCCTAGTTGGGATACACACGTAACTAGGAAGGACACATATACCAGAGATCAATGGGTATTTTGATACTGGTTTCAGAACATGCATGTTCAAAGGGATATACTTTCTAGATATGTATAAAAGGGGAGGAAATTATCTATGAGCATCGGAACTCGGCCGGGCTGGGTGATGTCAGAAGCCAGTCTGACATGTGATCCCAGTCAGGACACACATATATGGGGGATACAAGCATTTGTTCAGATGCATTGAGGGAGATTATTGTCCCCCTCGCTATCCTGTCTTCCTAAACACACTGTGGTAAGCACTGGTCTGGTATGGAAGGAACCCCCTGATCCCCCAATACTGGTTGGTAGTTCTGATAGGAGCCTCTGACTGTATGCTATCAATGTGTGCAGTCAATTTGGCCCCTCTGACTAATATTTTATGCATTGTTATCTATCTATTTATATGTGTCTACCAGCATTAATATACAAGTAAACGGTGTTGTCAGGAAAAGCCCCCCACTATTTATACATCTATATGGGGACGGTGGAACCTCAACCATCAAACCAGTATCAAGAAGACTTATATGGTTTTACCTCTAATCAGGTTCCGATGCTCATAGATAATTTCCTCCCCTTTTTTACATATCTAGTAAGTATATACCTTTTGAATATGCATGTTCTATAACCAGGATAAAAATACCCATTGATCTCTGGTATATGTGTCCTTCCTAGTTACGTGTGTGTTCCCACATTCTGACACATGAGCCCTACATGGTGGTTCTGAGGGGCCTTGGGGGGGTTCGGGAGGTGGTGCTGCATTTTTGTTGTCCGTGTTACAACTGAGTGTGGTATTATACAGAATATTAAGAAGGTTGTTGTTAGAACTTTATTCTTGTTTCTAATTATAATATATTCTCATTCAAATAGACACTTCAAACTCCTGAAGAAGTGACTTTGTTGTCGCAAAATTTGTTGAGCACAATTGTCATGTACATATTGAGGACCTGTGATATCCCCACGGATATCCCCAGGGATGGTGTATTCGGATACAGTGAATGTGTACTCTCTATAGTTACATTGGTACCATATCCGTTGTAATTGTGGAATTATCTTTCTTGTTGATTGATAAATTATACATTTTCTGATACGTGCTCTTAAAGTCCATTATTAGCTGTTCCAGTTCTTTCTATGTCAATATTCAGCATACCAAAGGAGGGATTCAAACTCAAAACCTGACATTAACACATCAGGCGCTCTACCCACTGTGCCACCTTGTTGGATATCTGATTCCAAAACCATGAACATTAATATGGCATTTGCCCTCCTCCCTGAAATCTCCCCCCTTTGTGGCTACAACAATTTTCACCCTTCTGGGAAGAATTTCCACAAGATTTTGGAGGGTGTCTGTGGGAATTTGTACACGGGGGGTACAGTCATGCTGGAACAGGAAAGGGTCTTCGCCAAACTGGTACCACAAGGTTGGAAGAGCACACTTGTCTACAGAGTCTTTGTATGATGGAGTATGAGATGCAACATTGTCTTCTTAAAACAGAAGACATTTACACATCCTCACTTCCAGCACAAAACCCAAAAACAAGGTCAGTGGGTGGTGCAATATAAACCAATTATGATTTGCATGACTCCACCCACATACCCACATATATGGCTATATAGTGCACAATATTTTCCAGTTATTTTCTACATATGTGAAAGTGATAAGGTATAAACCTGAGCCCCATTCAGTCAGCTCATATATTAGCTCTGTAAACATCTTATATGGATGAACCCGTGTAACCCCTCTTTAATGGCGTTGTTTGTTTCTAGGTCTGCTTGAGAGCAGGGAGTCCCAGTGATGAAATTGGACTCCCTAAGAGTGTTGATTCCTCTGGTCTCATAACAATAGGACCAATTAGGAGATCAGGTAAATGTGTGATTGGATACTGTAGAATATCCTCTTTTTCGGAATAAGCCCCAAATGATACAATAGTACCAAAACTCCTTCTAGAACTGAGATTATTCCAGTTGGACAGTGCATGTTGTCCTATGTTTCCTGGACATCACTGGTTCTTTACAATATAAAATAGTTCTGGACATAGACCAACCAGGAGGACAGTGCAGGTTGTCCTATGTCTTCTGGACATCACTGGTTCTTTACAATACAAAATAGTTCTGGACATAGACCAACCAGGAGGACAGTGCAGGTTGTCCTATGTCTTCTGGACATCACTGGTTCTTTACAATATAAAATAGTTCTGGACATAGACCAACCAGGAGGACAATGTAGGTTATCCTATGTCTTCTGGACATCACTGGTTCTTTACAATATAAAATAGTTCTGGGCATAGACCAACCAGCGAGCAGAAAGGCGGGAGGAAATGACAACCTAGACAAACGTACAAAGACACAATCTGCTGAAAAAGATAGACATAGGAGAAGGAGACAGCATGGAACTATCTGGCCATAATCGGATATACCAGCCCAAGAGTTCAGGTGAAAGTTTTGTCTTTGGTGCTAAAAAGGTTAAGGCTTAAGTTATCATTGGGCTTTAAGTTGTGGATTAGGAAGTGAAAAGTGGGAGTTATGATTGTTTAAAGAGAAAATATGGACACAATCAATGATATATATGATGCAGTCTGTCAGTAGAATCATCACAGGTTATTGTTTGTCTGAGTCCATCCCACAGCATAGTTTTTGAGTCTCTTAATAATATCCATATTCTTCACAATCACCACCAATTGTGGAAGAGAGCCCCACATTCTTATTGCCCTGACAGTGAAAAAAACCCTGTGCAGTTTAAGGTTAAACCGCTTCTTTTCCAATTTCATTGTGTGGCCCCGTGTCCTCCTACACTCCTTGTGACTGAATAGTTTCTTTCCCACTCTGGGATCACCATTGAGGTATTTGTAAATCACTATCATGTCCCCTCTCAAGCGTCTCTTCTCCAGCGAGAATAAATTTAGCGCTTGTAGTCTTTCTTTGTAATTGAGGTCCTCCAGTCCCCTTATTAATTGCGTTGTTCTTCTTTGGACTCTCTCCAGTTCCAGCACATCCCTTCTAAGGACTGGTGACCAGAACTGGACAGAATACTCCAGATGTGCCCTAACCAGAGTTTTATAAAGTAGCAGAATTTTTTGTTTTATCTCTGGAGTATATTCCTTTTTTATGCATGCTAAAATTCTGCTGGCTTTGGTAGCTACTGTTCTCTACTAGGACCTCCAGATCTTTCTCCATCCTTGATTCCCCAGCGGTTCTCCCCCCAGTGAGTAGTTAGTTTTCCGCTGCTCTCCTCTGTCCTCCTCTCTCCCTCCCTCCCTGCCTAGTGACATTGCCACTCTGCTCCCTGCCTTTTTCTTTCCTGTTTCTATAATAACTATTTTATATTCATACAATCCCCAGTGTTGGATAACGTTATGTGCCCCACTGTAGGTGCTTTATACAAAATATGCAGATTTCTACAGTTTTTCAGAGCACCTCCAGACGCTCACGTGACTGCCCGCTGATCTCCTCCTTTCCTCCACTCATCCCGGGTATTCTCAGCCCCTCCCACTGAGCTGTCAGCCTGGAAGAGGAGAGCAGCGAGCAGCCACGTGAGCACCGGTAGGCGTTCTAAAATATGGCACAAATCGGCATATTTTTTTTACAGCCTATACACCGGGACACATAATGGTATCTAACAGAGGCTATTGAATGATCATAACATAGTGGCTTTACAACCATTTTAAGGGTCAAGTGTTAGAGTTACAGTAAGCATCGGGGTAAGTTGGCAGTTAAAGGTTAATTTTCGGCTTAGGTCAGGGATGACGTTTCAAGTGTTTAGGTTTGAAGTGTAGGGATGGGCTAAGAGTTAAATCTAGGAAAGGGACAGGTGATTGACAATTATTAGGAATCGTTAAAGTTGGGGGACCATGAGGGCCTTCAGTGATTATCACATTTGCATTGATCCCAAATACCCAGCCCCCAAATTTCATTCATCCAAAGTAGACATATAAGTAACAATGTAGAATGTATGTCTGATAATACGTATTCATTTCATATCATTTATTCTATTTTCCAGGTCCAATTCCCACCACTCCTAGTAAGTGTTTTATTCTTCTATCAGATCACAATGGTGGAAGTCCTGTGGATTATTTTATACTTGTACAATATAATGTGATGATCATATCATTGATTAGTTGCTCTTGTTTTACATTATATATGATGATGAGTAATCCATCCAAGATTCCGTACACTTTTGTCCTATTTTTGTCCCTCAATACACATCTAGAGAAGTTTCTTAAAGGGAATATTCTGCAGGAAAGTGTGTTCTATACCTGAAGAAAAACCTGCTTACCTGCTGGCAGGTAAGTCGGGCAGTTGGCTTATACCCAGCCAGGGCCTTTCCTCATAAGGGGGATCCGCTGACGGACCGGAGGTTGGATATAAGATGAAATGGATTGAATACTCAAACTCCTCCTGGTAGCACAAGACCTTAACCAGACCACGAGACCCAGCCACATATAGAGGAAGAAAGACCATCCATAGCGTAATACTGTCACAATTTTTAATTTAATAAAAATGCACTTACATGAGGTTACAATATCACAGATCAAAAGCAGAGCTGGCTGGCTGTAAACAAAATCCCGTCCTCCCAACGTAGGAGCGTGGTGATGTCAACACGTGTCCTCGTCCAGACACGTTTCATCATAGATGACGTTATCAATGGTTCCCCGCAGGGCGCCCCCCCTCCCCCAAGGCACCCACCTCCCCATGTTGAGGGCATGCGTCCTGGTAAGGCTCAGGAGGGGGGGGCGCTCGCTCGTCCCCACCCCCTTTCCTGGCCGGCCGGGCTGCGTTCTCGGATAAGGGTCTGGTATGGATTTGGGGGGGACCCCACCCCGATTTTTTGGCATAGGGGGTTCCCCTTACAATCCATGCCAGACCTAAGGGCCTGGTATGATCCTGGGGGGGGAACCCACGCCGTTTTTTTCATTTAAAAATTGGCGCGGTGTTCCCACCTCAGGATACATACCAGACAGCTGTCAGCGCTGCCTGTCACTCATCGCGGAAGGAAAACAAAGTTTTCCTCTCCCGATGAGTCAGCCAGCGCGACATGCACAGTACCCTGTCGCCGAGAACCAGTGCGATGGTATCGCACTGGAAACACAATCTCGCGGTCAGGTACTGTAACAGTACGTGACAAAACGCTTTAAAGTTCAATGTGCATATACAATATCAGTAAATCCAAAGTGCATACATAGATATAAAAGTGCACAGTGCTCAACATAAACATCAAAAAGTTCTATCAGATATTCCTATGTGATAAGTAAAAAATCATAAAAATCGATGCCAAATGAAACGTATAAAAAAGTGTCCATATGTAGTGTCATCCAGCATGCTCATCCAATGTTAGGTTCTGCAAAACCTTGCCCCGGTGCACTTCAGTGACCCCCCCCCCCAAAGCTGTTGCGTTCACCTCAGAGTGTGTGACACAGTGGCTAACTGTGTCAAATCACGCTTTGGAGCCACCCCCGGGCTCTATACTGAAATTCAGGTGCCGATCTCCAGCTGGTTCAATGAATGCAGCTCCAAACCATAAACAAGAAAAAACTCAATAGTGTGATACCGTAAAATTATTTATTTATAAAACACACTCCCCACACTGGGGTACTCACATTACACAGGTGCGTGAGTGCACCGCTCTATATCAGGCTTCCAAAGTGGTAAAATTGCCGGTATGGCATGTGGTATGGTATGCCCCTCTCAACGATCAGACTCTGTGTTGCTTGCTCCGTCCTTGGGGAGGGGCCAGGTTTTGCAGCACCTAATATTGGATGAGCATGCTGGATGACACTACATATGGACATTATTTTATACGTTTCATTTGGCATCGATTTTTATGATTTTTTAGTTATCACATAGGAATATCTGATAGAACTTTTTGATGTTTATGTTGAGCACTGTGCACTTTTATATCTATATATGCACTTTGGATTTACTGATATTGTATATGCACATTGCACTTTAAAGCAAAAAAGAAGTAGTGGGTGGAATGTCCTAATAGACACAGCACCTCATCCCTAAACAAATTATGTACAGTACAGCAGGGAGAAGGGGATTATAACGGTGCCAAAAACAATTTAGAACACAATTTTTATAAAAAAATATCAAATCTTTATTAATAAACAATTCTAAAAGACATGGTTCATGCACATATAGTATATGTAAAAATGGACATGGAGCACTTTACAGTTTTGTATATTGACCGACACCAAAGATGTTGAAAGGTAGTCGATGGCCAATTCATCCCAACTAGTTTCGCCAATACATTGGTTTCATCAGTGGAATAGACAAGTAGTAAATAAGAGTAAAGACACTAGAAAAAAATGATAAAAGAAAAAGGTCAATCATAAAAATCATAACACAGATCAAATGAGCAGGGAGATCACTGAATTGTCTAACCTAGACCTAACGCTTCCCAATCAGCCACCTCACAGACATACCAAGTAAGGCTCCCAGGACAGGGGGTGAGCACAATCAGGCAACTGGGGGCATTAGTCAAACTCAGCCCTGTATTTGGCTACAGAGGGCCCAGAAAGTGCCTAAAAAACTGAAAACTGACGCTCTGGCTTTACAACCACTTGGGGGACCATAAGGGCCTACAGTGATTATCACATTTACTTTAATCCCAAATACCCAACCCCCAAATTTCATTCATCCAAAGTAGACATATAAGTAACAATGTAGAATGCCACCATGTCTGATAATATGTATTCATTTCATATCATTTATTCTATTTTTCAGGTCCAATTCCCACCACTCCTAGTAAGTGTTTTATTCTTCTATCAGATCACAATGGTAAAAGTCCTGTGGATTATTTTATACCTGTACAATATAATGTGATGACCATATCATTGATTAGTTGCTTTTGTTTTACATTATATTTGGTGATGAGTAAACCATGCAACATTCTGTACACTTTGGTCCTATTTTTGTCCCTCAATACACATCTAGAGAAGTTTCTGAAATTAAATATTCTAAAGGAACGTGCGTTCTATACCTGTATGAAGACTCACATACCTTACAGAGACCTCATGAAACTCCCCCCAACCCTCAGTTGCTATAAAAGGCTAGTGTCTACAAGACACTGGAGCTGAACACTTGGGCCAACTCTTCCCTGCCCTTGCCAATTGGTCAATGAATGTGCTCTTCAGAGATTATGATGTGAGAGGCAAAAAGTCATGTGGATTAATTTATACTTGTACAATATAATGTGATGCTCATATCATTGATTTTACATTATATATGGTGATGAGTAAACCATCCAACATTCCGTACACTTTGGTCCTATTTTTGTCCCTCAATACCCATCTAGAGAAGTTTCCGAAAGGTAATATTCTAGAGGAAAGTATGTTCTATAGCTGAATGAAGACTCACATACCTTGCAGAGACCTTGCAGAGACCTCATGAAGCCCCCAACCCTTGGTTGCTATAATAGGCCAGTGTCTACAAGACCTTGGAGCTGAACACTTGGGCCAACTCTTCCCTGCCTTTTTATGATGATCATTTTTATGATGTAAGAGGCAGGAAGGAACATCCCTGAGCTCTAAACAAGAGGCACATGTCATCATTGGGTGGGCTTGTCTGGATATGAGCTGATATGTAATTTGCCCCACTTGTCTGAAACCTTGTGTAAATCATAAAGCATGCTTTACATCTGTCATAGGATTTAGTGTCATAGCGCTCATGAACAATCAGACTAATCAATGTTGTACTGTAAACAAACTCATAGTAATTAAGATATGACTATACGATATAATCAGAAAGTATCTTTGACATGTCATCTGTTCTTACTCTCTATAGAACCCAGTTCTCCCACCATCACTAGTAAGTTTTTTTTTTTTCTTCTTGTTTTTATTTATTACTGAACAGGATTTATATTGCGCCGACAGTTTACAACATGAGGGCAGACAGTACAGTTACAATACAATGCAATACAAGAGGAATCAGAGGGCCCTGCTGGTTAGAGCTTAAAATCTAGGGGGAGGGTCAAGAGATTCAGAGATTGGAAAGGGTAATAACTGTGGGGGGATGAACTGATGAAGAAAATAAAAGAACAGTTGTTAGGTGGAGGCAGGGTAGGCTTCTCTGAAAACTAGATAGATTTGGAAATAGTCTGACAGATTTGGGATAGGGTATTCCAGAGGATGGGCGAGGCTCGGGAGAAGTTCTGGTGGGAAATATGGGAGGATGTGATGAGGGAGCTAGAGAGCAGGAGGTCTTGGGGGGAACAAAGAGAATGATTAGGTTGGTATTTTGAGACTAGGCTAGTGATGTAGCTGTTGGCAGAGTTGTGGATGACTTTGTAACTTATTGTTAGTATTTTTTGAATTTAATTTGTTGGGTGAGTGGCAGCCAATGAGTGAACGACCCTATAATTTGGTTGTTCGGCAAACTTCCGAACAGCCAATGTTCAGCCGGAACTCATGCTCGGTCCAAACTGTTTGCCCATTCTTACTCCTCTGCACTTCAAAGTATTCAAAACTCCAAAATTGGCATCTTCTAATACCTTGGATTTTTTTAAATCGGAACCGTTGGCAGCCAAGTTAACCGAAAGTAATCTTGCTTCGGGGCTTCTACATCAGGGCCCCGATTGAAGCTGATTCTGGCTTTGTTCAAGGACTCTTGCTGGTCACTCGGGTCTCCCGGTGGGACAGGAGATCCAGGTGGAGGGGTGGAAGGCGGCGGGAGGGGTGGTGTCCCCTCCCACTCCTTATGATAACGGCTGAGCCGCTATTTAGCTGCATCGGTTGTTATCACTTGAAAGCCTACTGTCAGCTCTTAAAAGTGGTAAGGGAGTGATGCATCACCCCGGTACAACCACTTCAACAAAATGACGTGCAGGTACGTGGTTTTGTGGAAAGTGGTTGAAGCACAAATAACAGCACAATGCTTGTGTTGTGTAATTTGGCCCTTTCTATCACCTGAAATACCTGGTGGATCCCCCTGTAAACTGATCACATTTATCATGGCTGCTGAGCCCTAACACCATGGTCAGTTTATGTGTCTCCATCATAAACAGCTCCCCTCTGTCCTCCTCTCCCTTTCCCTCTCTGCCTAGTGACATTGCCACTCTGCTCTCTGGCCCTTCCCTTCCTGCCGCTATAATAACTATTTTATATTCATACAATCCCCAGTGTTAGATAACATTCTGTGCCCCACCGTATGTGATGTATAAAAAAATATGCCGATTAGTACCTTATTTCAGAGCACCTCCCGACGCTCACGTGACTGCTCGCTGCTCTCCTCCTCTCCTCCCCTCCTCCCGGCTGATGTCAGTGGGGGATTCTCAGCCCCTCCCACTGTAGCTGTCAGCCTGGAAGAGGAGAGCAGCGAGCAGTCACATGAGCATCGGGAGGTTCTCTATAATATGGTACAAATCTGCATATTTTTATACAGCAAATACACCGGGACACATAATGTTATCTAACAGAGGCTATTGTATGATCATAACATATTGGCTTTACAACCACTTGGGGGACCATAAGGGCCTTCAGTGATTATCACATTTACTTTGATCCCAAATACCCAACCCCCAAATTTCATTCATCCAAAGTAGACATACAAGTAACAATGTAGAATGCCATCATGTCAGATAATATGTATTCATTTCATATCATTTATTCTATTGTCCAGGTCGGATTCCCACCACTCCTAGTAAGTGTTTTATTCTTCTATCAGATCACAATGATGGAAGTCATGTGGATTAATTTATACTTGTACAATATAATGTGATGCTCATATCATTGATTTTACATTATATATGGTGATGAGTAAACCATCCAACATTCTGTACACTTTGGTCCTATTTTTGTCCCTCAATACCCACCTAGAGAAGTTTCCAAAAGGGAATATTCTAGAGGAAAGTGTGTTCTATACCTGTATGAAGACTCACATACCTTGCAGAGACCTTGCAGAGACCTCATGAAGCCCCCAACCCTTGGTTGCTATAATAGGCCAGTGTCTACAAGACCTTGGAGCTGAACACTTGGGCCAACTCTTCCCTGCCCTTGCCAATTGGTCAATGAATGTGCCCTTCAGAGATTATGATGTAAGAGGCAGGAAGGAACATCCCTGAGCTCTAAACAAGAGGCACATGTCATCATTGGGTGGGCTTGTCTGGATATGAGCAGATATGTAATTTGCCCCACTTGTCTGAAACCTTGTGTAAATCATAAAGCATGCTTTAGATCTGTCATAGGATTTAGTGTCATAGAGCTCATGAACAATCAGACTAATCAATGTTGTACTGTAAACAAACTCATAGTAATTAAGATATGACTATACGATATAATCAGAAAGTATCTTTGACATGTCATCTGTTCTTACTCTCTATAGAACCCAGTTCAACCACCATCACTAGTAAGTTTTTTTTTTCTTCTTGTTTTTATTTATTACTCAACAGGATTTATATTGCGCCGACAGTTTACAACATGAGGGCAGACAGTACAGTTACAATACTATTCAATACAGGAGGGATCAAAGGGCCCTGCTGGTTAGAGCTTACAATCTGGGGGGGGGGGGTCAAGAGATTCGAAAAGGGTAATAACTGTGGGGGGATGAACTGATGAAGAAAATAAAAGAACAGTTGTTAGGTGGAGGCAGGGCACGCTTCTCCGAAAACTAGATAGATTTGGAAATAGACTGACATATTGGGAGTAGGGTATTCCAGAGGATGGGCGAGGCTCGGGAGAAGTTCTGGAGGCAAATATGGGAGGATGTGATGAGGGAGCTAGAGAGCAGGAGGTCTTGGGAGGAACAAAGAGAACAATTAGGTTGGTATTTTGAGACTAGGCTAGTGATGTAGCTGTTGGCAGAGTTGTGGATGACTTTGTAACTTATTGTTAGTATTTTGAATTTAATTTGTTGGGCGAGTGGCAGCCAATGGAGGGATTGGCAGAGAGAAGTAGCAGACGCTGAGCGGTTTGTAAGGTGGATGAGTCTAGAAGCAGTATTTATGATGGACTGAAGGGGGGATAGTCTATGTAAAGGTAAGCCAATGAGGAGGGAGTTGCAGTAGTCGAGGCGAGAGATGACCGGGGAGTGAATCAGGAGCTTTGTGGTGTCATTGGTTAGGAAGGGACATAATTTGGAGATTATAACAATTGCATTGAAGCCCTGGTGACCCTGCCATGAAGTGTCTTCTTCATTTCCTGTTATGTG
Source organism: Aquarana catesbeiana (assembly GCA_037953035.1). NCBI lineage: Eukaryota > Metazoa > Chordata > Amphibia > Anura > Ranidae > Aquarana > Aquarana catesbeiana. Next base: position 3,132,434 of record JBBHAA010000878.1, read on the forward strand.
GTGACAACTTTTTCCCAATTATGCTCTTAAGTTGTCACCATCACATATCAGGTATAGAATATGGTGTACGTATGATAAACAGTGAAAAGCTAGTGGTAGCAGTTTTCATAGCTCATCATGGAAATAAGTCCCTAGTCATGTGTTTAATAGGAATGAGGTTTGGACTGAATTAGATTTTTGGATAATAGGAAAACCAAATGGGGTGTTCCTTAGCCCCCTGAGCCAAAACTCCTGCTGAAGCGGGAAGTCATACATTTAGCATCTTTATTACTACGTTGCTAAGTGTTACAGCTGTAGCCAAGTGCTGGCTATATCACATTTGTCATCATGGAACATTTCTTGACACAGATTACATAGAGCTTTTTTCCCTCTGGTGCCCAACATGGGGATTGTGTCATCATTTCCTGATTGCAGAGAGAGAGACCACTACTGAAGTCAGGGGGTTGTGAGATGTGTGGTTCGGAGGGCCAGGACTTCAATTGACCTGATGCTGTGTGGTTTGACCATTTTCATATGCGGCCGCTACTCACGTATGTGTTCGCTTTTGCGCGCAAGCTCATCGGGACGGGGCAATTTAAATTTTTTTTTTCTTATTTATTTTACTTGATTTTATTAATTTTTATACTGTTATGGGGCGTACACACAGTCGGACTTTTCAGCTACAAAAGTCCGACAGCCTGTCCGACCGACTTTCGACGGACTTTCGACGGACTTGCGGCGGACTTTCTAACGAACAGACTTGCCTACACACGATCACACAAAAGTCCGTTGAATTCTTACGTGATGACGTACACCGGACTAAAATAAGGAAGTTGATAGCCAGTAGCCAATAGCTGCCCTAGCGTGGTTTTTGTCCGTCAGACTAGCATACAGACGAGCGGAATTTTCGACCGGACTCGAGTCCGTCGGAAAGATTGAAGCATGTTTCAAATCTAAAGTCCGTCGGATTTGAGGCTGAAAAAGTCCGTTGAAAGTCCGGAGAAGCCCACACACGATCGGATTACCAGCCAGCTTTAGTCCGTCAGCGTCCGTTGGACTTTTGTAGACGAAAAGTCCGACCGTGTGTACGCGGCATTATTTTTTTAAAAATGGTGTCACTTTTATTCCTATTACAAGGAATGTAAACATCCCTTGTAATAGAAAAAAGCATGACAGGACCTCTTAAATAGGAGATCTGGGGTCAAAAAGTCCTCCAATCTCGTATTTGGACTTAAATGCAATAAAAAAAAATTGTCATTTGAAAAAATTACAACAAAAAAATGTCCCTTTAAGATGTATGGGTGGAGCTGAGGTTTTGACATTGCTTCCGCCCTACTATGGTATGGAGATGGGTGGGGGCCATCTTCCCCTCACTCATCTCCATACCCAGCCATGGACAGGTCCCGATCGCCTCCGCCGCTGCCGGTGGCTCCGGTAAGCGGCGGAGGGAGCGGGAAAGCGGTGGGTGGCCCCTCTCCTGCCGCCGATAACGGTGATCTCTAAGCGAATCCACCACAGAGACCACCATTATTGTTAACAGAACCGCCGGCTGAAAAGATGGATACCTCGGTTGTGGCAGCAGCTGCTGCCGTTACCGAGATATCCATTTTTAAACTGCCGACGTATATATACAGGAGCCGGTCGGCAAATGGTTTTTAAACTTGCACAACATACAGAGCTATATGGAGTTAAATTTGCAGTAACGCAATGAAATATATGGTGTCAAACTTGCAGTAACGCAATGAAATATACAGATTCAAGTGTGTTCTATACCTGTATGAAGACTCACATACATTGCAGAGACCTTGCAGAGACCTCATGAAGCCCCCAACCCTTGGTTGCTATAATAGGCCAGTGTCTACAAGACCTTGGAGCTGAACACTTGGGCCAACTCTTCCCTGCCCTTGCCAATTGGTCAGTGAATGTGCCCTTCAGAGATTATGATGTAAGAGGCAGGAAGGAACATCCCTGAGCTCTAAACAAGAGGCACATGTCATCATTGGGTGTGCTTGTCTGGATATGAGCAGATATGTAATTTGCCCCACTTGTCTGAAACCTTGTGTAAATCATAAAGCATGCTTTACATCTGTCATAGGATTTAGTGTCATAGCTCTCATGAACAATCAGACTAATCAATGTTGTACTGTAAACAAACTCATAGTAATTAAGTTATGACTATACGATATAATCAAAAAGTAACTTTGACATGTCATCTGTTCTTACTCTCTATAGAACCCAGTTCTCCCACCATCACTAGTAAGTTTTTTTTTCTTTAAATTGTTATTATTTATTACTGAACAGGATTTATATAGCGCCGACAGTTTACAACATGAGGGCACACAGTACAGTTACAATACTATTCAATACAGGAGGGATCAGAGGGCCCTGCTCCTTAGAGCTTACAATCTAGGGGAGGATCAAGAGATACAAAAGGGTAATGGCCGCTATGGAAAAAATACTTTTATAGTGTGGGGCGGGATTAAAAGCAATGAGCCATTATTGGATACAGTCCTCATGATAGCGTCCAATTATTGCTCTGAGAGTGCTCTGTGCCCTGATTGGGCAAAGCTTTCATTGCTTCAGCCAATCATGGCTTTCAATGCACTGTGTGGTGGCGCAGTGAATTGTGGTTGTTCGGCGGGCCGAATGAATGGGCGAACGACCCTATAATTTGGTTGTTCAGAGAACTTCCAAACAGCCAATGTTCGGCCGGAACTCATGCTCGGTCCAAACTGTTTGCCCATCCTTACTCCTCTGCACTTCAAAGTATTCAAAAAGCCAAAATTGGCATTTTCTAACACCTTGGATTTTTTTTAATCGGCACAGTTGGCAGCCAAGTTAACCAAAAGTAACATTGCTTCGGGGTTTCTACATCAGGGACCCGATTGAAGCTGATTCTGGCTTTGTTCAAGGACTCTTGCTGGTCTCTCGAGTGTCCCAGTGGGACAGGAGACCCAGATGGAGTGGTGGAAGGCGGCGGGAGGGGTGGTGTCCCCTCCCGCTATTTGTGATAACGGCTGAGCCGCTATTTAGCTGCATCAGTTGTGCTCACTTGAAAGCTGACTGTTAGCTCTTAAAAGTGGTAAGGGGGTGATGCATCACCCCGGTACAACCACTTCAACAAAATGACGTGAAGGTACGTCGTTTTGTGGAAAGTGGTTGAAGCACAAAAAACAGCACAATGCTTGTGTTGTGTAATTTGGCCCTTTCTATCACCTGAAATACCCTGTAAACTGATCACGTTTATCATGGCTGCTGAGCCCTGACACCATGGTCAGTTTATGTGCCTCTGTCATAAACAGCTCCCCTCTGTCCTCCTCTCCCTTTCCCTCTCTGCCTAGTGACATTGCCACTCTGCTCTCTGGCCCTTCCCTTCCTGCTGCTATAATAACTATTTTATATTCATACAATCCCCAGTGTTAGATAACATTATGTGCCCCACTGTATGTGATGTATAAAAAAATATGCCGATTAGTACCTTATTTCAGAGCACCTCCCGACGCTCACGTGACTGCTCGCTGCTCTCCTCCTCTCCTCCCCTCCTCCCGGCTGATGTCAGTGGGGGATTCTCAGCCCCTACCACTGTAGCTGTCAGCCTGGAAGAGGAGAGCAGCGAGCAGTCACGTGAGCATCGGGAGGTTCTCTATAATATGGTAAAAATCTGCATATTTTTTATACAGCACATACACCTGGACACGTAATGTTATCTAACAAAGGCTATTGTATAATCATAACATATTGGCTTTACAACCACTTGGGGGACCATAAAGGCCTACAGTGATTATCCAATTTACTTTGATCCCAAATACCCAGCCCTCAAATTTCATTCATCCAAAGTAGACATATAAGTAACAATGTAGAATGCCATCATGTCTGATAATATGTATTCATTTCATATCATTTATTCTATTGTCCAGGTCGGATTCCCACCACTCCTAGTAAGTGTTTTATTCTTCTATCAGATCACAATGATGGAAGTCATGTGGATTAATTTATACTTGTACAATATAATGTGATGCTCATATCATTGATTTTACATTATATATGGTGATGAGTAAACCCTCCAATATTCTGTATACTTTGGTCCTATTTTTGTCCCTCAATACCCATCTAGAGAAGTTTCCGAAAGGGAATATTCTAGAGGAAAGTGTGTTCTATACCTGTATGAAGACTCACATACCTTGCAGAGACCTTGCAGAGACCTCATGAAGCCCCCAACCCTTGGTTGCTATAATAGGCCAGTGTCTACAAGACCTTGAAGCTGAACACTTGGGCCAACTCTTCCCTGCCCTTGCCAATTGGTCAATGAATGTGCCCTTCAGAGATTATGATGTAAGAGGCAGGAAGGAACATCCCTGAGCTCTAAACAAGAGGCACATGTCATCATTGGGTGTGCTTGTCTGGATATGAGCAGATATGTAATTTGCCCCACTTGTCTGAAACCTTGTGTAAATCATAAAGCATGCTTTACATCTGTCATAGGATTTAGTGTCATAGAGCTCATGAACAATCAGACTAATCAATGTTGTACTGTAAACAAACTCATAGTAATTAGGTTATGACTATACGATATAATCAGAAAGTATCTTTGACATGTCATCTGTTCTTACTCTCTATAGAACCCAGTTCTCCCACCATCACTAGTAAGTTTTTTTTTTTCTTCTTGTTTTTATTTATTACTTAACAGGATTTATATTGCGCCGACAGTTTACAACATGAGGGCAGACAGTACAGTTACAATACTATTCAATACAGGAGGGATCAGAGGGCCCTGCTGGTTAGAGCTTACAATCTGGGGGGGGGGGGGGTCAAGAGATTCGAAAAGGGTAATAACTGTGGGGGATGAACTGATGAAGAAAATAAAAGAACAGTTGTTAGGTGGATGCAGGGTAGGCTTCACAGAAAACTAGATAGATTTGGAAATAGACTGACATATTGGGAGTAGGGTATTCCAGAGGATGGGCGAGGCTCGAGAGAAGTTCTGGAGGCAAATATGGGAGGATGTGATGAGGGAGCTAGAGAGCAGGAGGTCTTGGGGGGAACAAAGGGAACGGTTAGGTTGGTATTTTGAGACTAGGCTAGTGATGTAGCTGTTGGCAGAGTTGTGGATGACTTTGTAACTTATTGTTAGTATTTTGAATTTAATTTGTTGGGTGAGTGGCAGAGAATGGTGGGATTGGCAGAGAGAAGTAGCAGATGGTTTGTAAGGTGGATGAGTCTAGAAGCAGTATTCATGATGGACTGAAGGGGGGATAGTCTATGTAAAGGTAAGCCAATGAGGAGGGAGTTGCAGTAGTTGAGGCGAGAGATGACCAGGGAGTGAATCAGGAGCTTTGTGGTGTCATTGGTTAGGAAGGGACATAATTTGGAAATTATAACAATTGCATTAAAGCCCTGGTGACCCTGTCATGAAGTGTCTTCTTCATTTCCTGTTATGTGGTGACAACTTTTTACCAATTGTGCTCTTAAGTTGTCACCATCACATATCAGGTATAGAATATGGTATACGTATGATAAACAGTGAAAAGCTAGTGGTAGCAGTTTTCATAGCTCATCATTGTAATAAGTCCCTAGTCATGTGTGTAATAGGAATGAGGTTTGGACTGATTTGGATTTTTGGAGAATAGGCAAACTAAATGGGGTGTTCCTTAGCCCCCTGAGCCAAACCTCCTGCTGAAGCGGGAAGTCATATATTTAGCATCTTTTTTTTACTACGTTGCTTAGTGTTACAGCTGTAGCCAAGTGCTGACTATATCACATTTGTCATCATGGAACATTCCTTGACACAGATTACATAGAGCTTTTTTCCCTCTGGTGCCCAACATGAGGATTTTATCATCATGTCCTGATTGCAGAGAGAGAGACCACTACTGAAGTCAGAGAGTTGTGAGATGTGTGGTTCGGAGGGCCGGGACTTCAGTTGACCTGCTGCTGTGTGGTTTGACCGTTTTCATATGCGGGCGCTACTCACGTATGCGTTCGCTCCTGCGCGCAAGCTCATCGGGACGGGGCGCTTTAAATGTTTTTTTTCTTATTTATTTTACTTGATTTTATACATTTTTACACTGTTTTTTTTTTTTTTAAATTGTGTCACTTTTATTCCTATTACAAGGAATGTAAACATCCCTTGTAATAGAAAATAGCATGACAGGACCTCTTAAATATGAGATCTGGGGTCAAAAAGTCCTCAGATCTCATATTTGTACTTAAATGCAATAAAAAATTTAAAAAAAAGTTGCCATTTGAAAAAATGACAACAAAAAAATGGCCCTTTAAGACGTATGGGCAGAGCTGAGGTTTTGACACCGCTTCTGCCCTACTATGGTATGGAGACAGGTGGGGGCCATCTTCCCCTCACTTATCTCCATACCCAGCCATGGACAGGTCCCGATCGCCTCCGCCGCTGCTGGTGGCTCCGGTAAGTGGCGGAGGGAGCGGGAGAGCGGCGGGTGGCCCCTCTCCTGCCGCCGATAACGGTGATCTCTCGGCAAATCCACCACAGAGACCACCATTATCGTTAACAGAACCGCCGGCTGAAAAGATGGATACCTCGGTTGTGGCAGCAGCTGCTGTCATTACCGAGATATCCATCTTTAATCTGCCGACGTATATGTACAGGAGCCGGTCAGCAAATGGTTTTTAAACTTGCACAACGTACAGAGCTATATGGAGCTAAACTTGCAGTAATGCAATGAAATATATGGCGTTAAACTTGCAGTAACGCACAGAACTATATGGTGTCAAACTTGCAGTAACGCAATGAAATATACAGATTTAAACTTGCAGTAACGCAATGAAATATACACTTGCAGGAACACACAGAACTATATGGCGTTAAACTTGCAGTAATATATAGTGTTAAACAGTCACTACACTCACAATGACTGAACTATCCCTACATTTACACTAATGTAAAGATGAATGGTTTCACTACACTCACACTGAACTATCCCTAGATACACAGTAAACTGATAGTTTACGCTGACAATAGAATCAGAATAGAACACTATAGCACACTAACTGTCTAATAGCACTGAACAATGAGCCCTGTTCTATCACTCTCCACGCCGCTATCACACTACAAATGGCCACTATGGAAAGAGTACTTTTATAGTGTGATTAAAAGCAATGAGCCATGATTGGATACAGTCCTCATGATAGCGTCCAATTATTGCTCTGAGAGTGCTCTGTGCCCTGATTGGGCAAAGCTTTTATTGCTTCAGCCAATCAGGGCTTTCAATGCACTGTGTGGTGGCGCAGTGAATTGTGGTTGTTCGGCGGGCCGAACAAACGGGCGAACGACCCTATAATTTGGTTGTTTGGAGAACTTCCGAACAGCCAATGTTCGGCCGGAACTCATGCTCAGTCCAAACTGTTTGCCCATCCTTACTCCTCTGCACTTCAAAGTACTCAAAAAGCCAAAACTGGCATTTTCTAACACCTTGGATTTTTTTAAATCAACACAGTTGGCAGCCAAGTTAAAATGAAAGTAAAGTTGCTTCGGGGTTTCTACATCAGGCACCCAATTGAAGCTGATTCTGGCTTTGTTCAAGGACTCTTGCTGGTCTCTCGAGTCTCCCAGTGGGACAGGAGACCCAGGTGGAGTGGTGGAAGGCGGCGGGAGGGGTGGTGTCCCCTCCCGCTCCTTGTGATAACGGCTGAGCTGCTATTTAGCTGCATCAGTTGTGCTCACTTTAAAGCCTACTGTCAGCTCTTAAAAGTGGTAAGGGGGTGATGCATCACCCCGGTACAACCATTTCAACAAAATGACGTGAAGGTATGTCGTTTTGTGCAAGTAGTTGAAGCTCAAATAACAGCACAATGCTTGTGTTGTGTAATTTGGCCCTTTCTATCACCTGAAATACCTGGTGGATCCCCCTGTAAACTGATCATGTTTATCATGGCTGCTGAGCCCTGACACCATGGTCAGTTTATGTGCCTCCATCATAAACAGCTCCCCTCTGTCCTCCTCTCCCTTTCCTTCTCTGCTTAGTGACATTGCCACTCTGCTCTCTGGCCCTTCCCTTCCTGCTGCTATAATAACTATTTTATATTCATACAATCCCCAGTGTTAGATAACATTCTGTGCCCCACTGTATGTGATGTATAAAAAAATATGCCGATTAGTACCTTATATCAGAGCACCTCCCGACACTCACGTGACTGCTCGCTGCTCTCCTCCTCTCCTCCCCTCCTCCCGGCTGATGTCAGTGGGGGATTCTCAGCCCCTCCCACTGTAGCCATCAGCCTGGAAGAGGAGAGCAGCGAGCAGTCACATGAGCATCGGGAGGTTCTCTATAATATGGTAAAAATCTGCATATTTTTTATACAGCACATACACCGGGACACATAATGTTATCTAACAGAGGCTATTGTGTGATCATAACATATTGGCTTTACAACCACTTGGGGGACCATAAAGGCCTACAGTGATTATCACATTTACTTTGATCCCAAATACCCAACCCGCACATTTCATTCATCCAAAGTAGACATACAAATAACAATGTAGAATGCCATCATGTCTGATAATATATATTCATTTCATATCATTTATTCTATTGTCCAGGTCGGATTCCCACAACTCCTAGTAAGTGTTTTATTCTTCTATCAGATCACAATGATGGAAGTCATGTGGATTATTTTATACTTGTACAATATAATGTGGTGCTCATATCATTGATTTTATATTATATATGGTGATGAGTAAACCATCCAACATTCCGTACACTTTGGTCCTATTTTTGTCTCTCAATACCCATTTAGAGAAGTTTCCGAAAGGGAATATTCTAGAGGAAAGTGTGTTCTATACCTGTATGAAGACTCACATACATTGCAGAGACCTTGCAGAGACCTTGCAGAGACCTCATGAAGCCCCCAACCCTTGGTTGCTATAATAGGCCAGTGTCTACAAGACCTTGGAGCTGAACACTTGGGCCAACTCTTCCCTGCCCTTGCCAATTGGTCAATGAATGTGCCCTTCAGAGATTATGATGTAAGAGGCAGGAAGGAACATCCCTGAGCTCTAAATAAGAGGCACATGTCGTCATTGGGTGTGCTTGTCTGGATATGAGCAGATATGTAATTTGCCCCACTTGTCTGAAACCTTGTGTAAATCATAAAGCATGCTTTACATCTGTCATAGGATTTAGTGTCATAGCGCTCATGATCAATCAGACTAATCAATGTTGTACTGTAAACAAACTCATAGCAATTAAGATATGACTATACGATATAATCAGAAAGTATCTTTGACATGTCATCTGTTCTTACTCTCTATAGAACCCAGTTCTCCCACCATTACTAGTAAGTTTTTTTTTCTTCTTGTTTTTATTTATTACTGAACAGGATTTATATTGCGCCGACAGTTTACAACATGAGGGCAGACAGTACAGTTACAATACAATGCAATACAAGAGGGATCAGAGGGCCCTGCTGGTTAGAGCTTAAAATCTAGGGGGAGGGTCAAGAGATTTGAAAGGGTAATAACTGTGGGGGATGAACTGATGAAGAAAATAAAAGAACAGTTGTTAGGTGGAGGCAGGGTACGCTTCTCCGAAAACTAGATAGATTTGGAAATAGACTGACATATTGGGAGTAGGGTATTCCAGAGGATGGGTGAGGCTCGGGAGAAGTTCTGGAGGCAAATATGGGAGGATGTGATGAGGGAGCTAGAGAGCAGGAGGTCTTGGGGGGAACAAAGAACGGTTAGGTTGGTATTTTGAGACTAGGCTAGTGATGTAGCTGTTGGCAGAGTTGTGGATGACTTTGTAACTTATTGTTAGTATTTTGAATTTAATTTGTTGGGTGAGTGGCAGAGAATGGTGGGATTGGCAGAGAGAAGTAGCAGACGCTGAGCGGTTTGTAAGGTAGATGAGTCTAGAAGCAGTATTCATGATGGACTGAAGGGGGGATAGTCTATGTAAAGGTAAGCCAATGAGGAGGGAGTTGCAGTAGTCAAGGCGAGAGATGACCGGGGAGTGAATCAGGAGCTTTGTGGTGTCATTGGTTATGAAGGGACATAATTTGGAGATTATAACAATTGCATTAAAGCCCTGGTGACCCTGCCATGAAGTGTCCTCTTCATTTCCTGTTATGTGGTGACAACGTTTTCCCAATTGTGCTCTTAAGTTGTCACCATCACATATCAGATATAGAATATGGTGTATGTATGATAAACAGTGAAAATCTAGTGGTAGCAGTTTTCATAGCTCATCATGGTAATAAGTCCCTAGTCATGTGTTTAATAGGAATGAGGTTTGGACTGATTTGGATTTTTGGAGAATAGACAAACTAAATGGGGTGTTCCTTAGCCCCCTGAGTCAAACCTCCTGCTGAAGCGGGAAGTTACATTTGTAGCCAAGTGCTGGCTATATCACATTTGTCATCATGGAACATTCCTTGACACAGATTACAAAGAGCTTTTTTCCCTCTGGTGCCCAACATGAGGATTGTGTCATCATTTCCTGATTGCAGAGAGAGAGACCACTACTGAAGTCAGGGGGTTGTGAGATGTGTGGTTCGGAGGGCCGGGACTTCAATTGATCTGCTGCTGTTTGGTTTGACCGTTTTCAGATGCGGCCGTTACTCACATATGCGTTCGCTTCTGCGCGCGGGATCATCGGGACGGGGCGCTTTAAATTTTTTTTTTCCTATTTATTTTACTTGATTTTATTAATTTTTACAATGTTTTTTTTTTTAAAAATGGTGTCACTTTTATTCCTATTACAAGGAATGTAAACACTCCTTGTAATAGCAAAAAGCATGACAGGACCTCTTAAATATGAGATCTGTGGTCAAAAAGTCCTCCAATCTCATATTTGGACTTAAATGCAATTTAAAAAAAAATAAAAAATTGTCATTTGAAAAAATGACAACAAAAAAATGGCCCTTTAAGATGTATGGGTGGAGCTGAGGTTTTGACATCACTTCTGCCCTGCTATGGTATGGAGACGGGTGGGGGCCATCTTCCCCTCACTCATCTCCATACCCAGCCATGGACAGGTCCCGATCGCCTCCGCCGCTGCTGGTGGCTCCGGTAAGCGGCGGAGGGAGCGGGACAGCGGCGGGTGGCCCCTCTCCTGCCACCGATAACAGTGATCTCTCGCCGAATTCACCACAGAGACCACCATTATCATTAACAGAACCGCCGGCTAAAAAGATGGATACCTCGGTTGTGGCAGCAGCTGCTGCAGTTACCGAGATATCCATCTTTAAACTGCCGACGTATATGTACAGGAGGCGGTCAGCAAATGGTTTTTAAACTTGCACAACGTACAAAGCTATATGGAGTTAAACTTGCAGTAATGCAATGAAATATACAGATTTAAACTTGCAGTAACGCAATGAAATATACACTTGCAGGAACGCACAGAACTATATGGCGTTAAACTTGCAGTAATATATAGTGTTAAACAGTCACTACACTCACAATGACTGAACTATCCCTACATTTACACTAATGTAAAGATGAATGGTCGCACTACACTCACACTGAACTATCCCTAGATACACACTAAACTGATATTCTACACTGACAATAAAATCAGAATAGAACACTATAGCACACTAACTGTCTAATAGCACTGAACAATGAGCCCTGTTCTATCACTCTCCATGCCGCTATCACACTACAAATGGCCACTATGGAAAGAATACTTTTATAGTGTGATTAAAAGCAATGAGCCATGATTGGATACAGTCCTCATGATAGCGTCCAATTATTGTTCTGAGAGTGCTCTGTGCCCTGATTGGGCAAAGCTTTTATTGCTTCAGCCAATCAGGGCTTTCAATGCACTGTGTGGTGGCGCAGTGAATTGTGGTTGTTTGGCGGGCCGAACAAACGGGTGAACGACCCTATAATTTGGTTCTTCGGAGAACTTCCGAAAAGCCAATGTTCGGCCGGAACTCATGCTCAGTCCAAACTGTTTGCCCATCCTTACTCCTCTGCACTTCAAAGTATTCAAAAAGCCAAAATTGGCATTTTCTAACACCTTGGATTTTTTTAAATCGACACAGTTGGCAGCCAAGTTAACCGAAAGTAAAGTTGCTTCGGGGTTTCTACATCAGGGACCCAATTGAAGCTGATTCTGGCTTTGTTCAAGGACTCTTGCTGGTCTCTCGAGTCTCCCAGTGGGACAGGAGACCCAGGTGGAGTGGTGGAAGGCGGCGGGAGGGGTGGTGTCCCCTCCCGCTCCTTGTGGTGGCGGCGGGAGGGGTGGTGTCCCCTCCCGCTATTTGGCTGCATCAGTTGTGCTCACTTTAAAGCCTACTGTCAGCTCTTAAAAGTGGTAAGGGGGTGATGCATCACCCCGGTACAACCACTTCAACAAAATGATGTGAAGGTACATCGTTTTGTGCAAAGTAGTTGAAGCTCAAATAACAGCACAATGCTTGTGTTGTGTAATTTGGCCCTTTCTATCACCTGAAATACCTGGTGGATCCCCCTGTAAACTGATCACGTTTATCATGGCTGCTGAGCAATGATACCATGGTCAGTTTATGTGCCTCCATCATAAACAGCTCCCCTCTGTCCTCCTCTCCCTTTCCCTCTCTGCTTAGTGACATTGCCACTCTGCTCTCTGGCCCTTCCCTTCCTGCTGCTATAATAACTATTTTATATTCATACAATCCCCAGTGTTAGATAACATTCTGTGCCCCACTGTATGTGATGTATAAAAAAATATGCCGATTAGTACCTTATTTCAGAGCACCTCCCGACACTCACGTGACTGCTCGCTGCTCTCCTCCTCTCCTCCCCTCCTCCCGGCTGATGTCAGTGGGGGATTCTCAGCCCCTCCCACTGTAGCTGTCAGCCTGGAAGAGGAGAGCAGCGAGCAGTCACATGAGCATCGGGAGGTTCTCTATAATATGGTAAAAATCAGCATATTTTTTATACAGCACATACACCGGGACACGTAATGTTATCTAATAGAGGCTATTGTGTGATCATAACATATTGGCTTTACAACCACTTGGGGGACCACAAGGGCCTTCAGTGATTATCACATTTACTTTGATCCCAAATACCCAGCCCTCAAATTTCATTCATCCAAAGTAGACATATAAGTAACAATGTAGAATGCCATCATGTCAGATAATATGTATTCATTTCATATCATTTATTCTATTGTCCAGGTCGGATTCCCACCACTCCTAGTAAGTGTTTTATTCTTCTATCAGATCACAATGGTGGAAGTCATGTGGATTAATTTATACTTGTACAATATAATGTGATGCTCATATCATTGATTTTACATTATATATGGTGATGAGTAAACCATCCAACATTCTGTACACTTTGGTCCTATTTTTGTCCCTCAATACCCACCTAGAGAAGTTTCCAAAAGGGAATATTCTAGAGGAAAGTGTGTTCTATACCTGTATGAAGACTCACATACCTTGCAGAGACCTTGCAGAGACCTCATGAAGCCCCCAACCCTTGGTTGCTATAATAGGCCAGTGTCTACAAGACCTTGGAGCTGAACACTTGGGCCAACTCTTCCCTGCCCTTGCCAATTGGTCAATGAATGTGCCCTTCAGAGATTATGATGTAAGAGGCAGGAAGGAACATCCCTGAGCTCTAAACAAGAGGCACATGTCATCATTGGGTTGGCTTGTCTGGATATGAGCAGATATGTAATTTGCCCCACTTGTCTGAAACCTTGTGTAAATCATAAAGCATGCTTTACATCTGTCATAGGATTTAGTGTCATAGAGCTCATGAACAATCAGACTAATCAATGTTGTACTGTAAACAAACTCATAGTAATTAAGATATGACTATACGATATAATCAGAAAGTATCTTTGACATGTCATCTGTTCTTACTCTCTATAGAACCCAGTTCAACCACCATCACTAGTAAGTTTTTTTTTTCTTCTTGTTTTTATTTATTACTCAACAGGATTTATATTGCGCCGACAGTTTACAACATGAGGGCAGACAGTACAGTTACAATACTATTCAATACAGGAGGGATCAAAGGGCCCTGCTGGTTAGAGCTTACAATCTGGGGGGGGGGGGGGTCAAGAGATTCGAAAAGGGTAATAACTGTGGGGGGATGAACTGATGAAGAAAATAAAAGAACAGTTGTTAGGTGGAGGCAGGGCACGCTTCTCCGAAAACTAGATAGATTTGGAAATAGACTGACATATTGGGAGTAGGGTATTCTAGAGGATGGGCGAGGCTCGGGAGAAGTTCTGGAGGCAAATATGGGAGGATGTGATGAGGGAGCTAGAGAGCAGGAGGTCTTGGGAGGAACAAAGAGAACAATTAGGTTGGTATTTTGAGACTAGGCTAGTGATGTAGCTGTTGGCAGAGTTGTGGATGACTTTGTAACTTATTGTTAGTATTTTGAATTTAATTTGTTGGGTGAGTGGCAGCCAATGGAGGGATTGGCAGAGAGAAGTAGCAGACGCTGAGCGGTTTGTAAGGTGGATGAGTCTAGAAGCAGTATTTATGATGGACTGAAGGGGGGATAGTCTATGTAAAGGTAAGCCAATGAGGAGGGAGTTGCAGTAGTCGAGGCGAGAGATGACCGGGGAGTGAATCAGGAGCTTTGTGGTGTCATTGGTTAGGAAGGGACATAATTTGGAGATTATAACAATTGCATTGAAGCCCTGGTGACCCTGCCATGAAGTGTCTTCTTCATTTCCTGTTATGTGGTGACAACTTTTTCCCAATTATGCTCTTAAGTTGTCACCATCACATATCAGGTATAGAATATGGTGTACGTATGATAAACAGTGAAAAGCTAGTGGTAGCAGTTTTCATAGCTCATCATGGAAATAAGTCCCTAGTCATGTGTTTAATAGGAATGAGGTTTGGACTGAATTAGATTTTTGGATAATAGGAAAACCAAATGGGGTGTTCCTTAGCCCCCTGAGCCAAAACTCCTGCTGAAGCGGGAAGTCATACATTTAGCATCTTTATTACTACGTTGCTAAGTGTTACAGCTGTAGCCAAGTGCTGGCTATATCACATTTGTCATCATGGAACATTCCTTGACACAGATTACAAAGAGCTTTTTTCCCTCTGGTGCCCAACATGGGGATTGTGTCATCATTTCCTGATTGCAGAGAGAGAGACCACTACTGAAGTCAGGGGGTTGTGAGATGTGTGGTTCGGAGGGCCAGGACTTCAATTGACCTGCTGCTGTGTGGTTTGACCATTTTCATATGCGGCCGCTACTCACGTATGTGTTCGCTTCTGCGCGCAAGCTCATCGGGACGGGGCAATTTAAATTTTTTTTTTCTTATTTATTTTACTTGATTTTATTAATTTTTACACTGTTATGGGGCGTACACACGGTCGGACTTTTCAGCTACAAAAGTCCGACAGCCTGTCCGACAGACTTTCGACGGACTTTCGACGGACTTGCGGCGGACTTTCTAACGAACAGACTTGCCTACACACGATCACACAAAAGTCAGTCGAATTCTTACGTGATGACGTACACCGGACTAAAATAAGGAAGTTGATAGCCAGTAGCCAATAGCTGCCCTAGCGTGGTTTTTGTCCGTCAGACTAGCATACAGACGAGCGGATTTTTCGACCGGACTCGAGTCCGTCGGAAAGATTGAAGCATGTTTCAAATCTAAAGTCCGTCGGATTTGAGGCTGAAAAAGTCCGTTGAAAGTCCGGAGAAGCCCACACACGATCGGATTACCAGCCAGCTTTAGTTCGTCAGCGTCCGTTGGACTTTTGTAGACGAAAAGTCCGACCGTGTGTACGCGGCATTATTTTTTTAAAAATGGTGTCACTTTTATTCCTATTACAAGGAATGTAAACATCCCTTGTAATAGAAAAAAGCATGACAGGACCTCTTAAATAGGAGATCTGGGGTCAAAAAGTCCTCCAATCTCGTATTTGGACTTAAATGCAATAAAAAAAATTGTCATTTGAAAAAATTACAACAAAAAAATGTCCCTTTAAGATGTATGGGTGGAGCTGAGGTTTTGACATTGCTTCCGCCCTACTATGGTATGGAGATGGGTGGGGGCCATCTTCCCCTCACTCATCTCCATACCCAGCCATGGACAGGTCCCGATCGCCTCCGCTGCTGCCGGTGGCTCCGGTAAGCGGCGGAGGGAGCGGGAGAGCGGTGGGTGGCCCCTCTCCTGCCACCGATAACGGTGATCTCTAAGCGAATCCACCACAGAGACCACCATTATTGTTAAGAGAACCGCCGGCTGAAAAGATGGATACCTCGGTTGTGGCAGCAGCTGCTGCCGTTACCGAGATATCCATTTTTAAACTGCCGACGTATATATACAGGAGCCGGTCGGCAAATGGTTTTTAAACTTGCACAACATACAGAGCTATATGGAGTTAAATTTGCAGTAACGCAATGAAATATACAGATTCAAGTGTGTTCTATACCTGTATGAAGACTCACATACATTGCAGAGACCTTGCAGAGACCTCATGAAGCCCCCAACCCTTGGTTGCTATAATAGGCCAGTGTCTACAAGACCTTGGAGCTGAACACTTGGGCCAACACTTCCCTGCCCTTGCCAATTGGTCAGTGAATGTGCCCTTCAGAGATTATGATGTAAGAGGCAGGAAGGAACATCCCTGAGCTCTAAACAAGAGGCACATGTCATCATTGGGTGGGCTTGTCTGGATATGAGCAGATATGTAATTTGCCCCACTTGTCTGAAACCTTGTGTAAATCATAAAGCATGCTTTACATCTGTCATAGGATTTAGTGTCATAGAGCTCATGAACAATCAGACTAATCAATGTTGTACTGTAAACAAACTCATAGTAATTAAGTTATGACTATACGATATAATCAAAAAGTAACTTTGACATGTCATCTGTTCTTACTCTCTATAGAACCCAGTTCTCCCACCATCACTAGTAAGTTTTTTTTTCTTTAAATTGTTATTATTTATTACTCAGCAGGATTTATATAGCGCCGACAGTTTACAACATGAGGGCAGACAGTACAGTTACAATACTATTCAATACAGGAGGGATCAGAGGGCCCTGCTCCTTAGAGCTTACAATCTAGGGGAGGATCAAGAGATACAAAAGGGTAATGGCCGCTATGGAAAAAATACTTTTATAGTGTGGGGCGGGATTAAAAGCAATGAGCCATTATTGGATACAGTCCTCATGATAGCGTCCAATTATTGCTCTGAGAGTGCTCTGTGCCCTGATTGGGCAAAGCTTTCATTGCTTCAGCCAATCATGGCTTTCAATGCACTGTGTGGTGGCGCAGTGAATTGTGGTTGTTCGGCGGGCCGAATGAATGGGCGAACGACCCTATAATTTGGTTGTTCAGAGAACTTCCAAACAGCCAATGTTCGGCCGGAACTCATGCTCGGTCCAAACTGTTTGCCCATCCTTACTCCTCTGCACTTCAAAGTATTCAAAAAGCCAAAATTGGCATTTTCTAACACCTTGGATTTTTTTTAATCGGCACAGTTGGCAGCCAAGTTAACCAAAAGTAACATTGCTTCGGGGTTTCTACATCAGGGACCCGATTGAAGCTGATTCTGGCTTTGTTCAAGGACTCTTGCTGGTCTCTCGAGTGTCCCAGTGGGACAGGAGACCCAGATGGAGTGGTGGAAGGCGGCGGGAGGGGTGGTGTCCCCTCCCGCTATTTGTGATAACGGCTGAGCCGCTATTTAGCTGCATCAGTTGTGCTCACTTGAAAGCTGACTGTTAGCTCTTAAAAGTGGTAAGGGGGTGATGCATCACCCCGGTACAACCACTTCAACAAAATGACGTGAAGGTACGTCGTTTTGTGGAAAGTGGTTGAAGCACAAAAAACAGCACAATGCTTGTGTTGTGTAATTTGGCCCTTTCTATCACCTGAAATACCCTGTAAACTGATCACGTTTATCATGGCTGCTGAGCCCTGACACCATGGTCAGTTTATGTGCCTCTGTCATAAACAGCTCCCCTCTGTCCTCCTCTCCCTTTCCCTCTCTGCCTAGTGACATTGCCACTCTGCTCTCTGGCCCTTCCCTTCCTGCTGCTATAATAACTATTTTATATTCATACAATCCCCAGTGTTAGATAACATTATGTGCCCCACTGTATGTGATGTATAAAAAAATATGCCGATTAGTACCTTATTTCACGCTCACGTGACTGCTCGCTGCTCTCCTCCTCTCCTCCCCTCCTCCCGGCTGATGTCAGTGGGGGATTCTCAGCCCCTCCCACTGTAGCTGTCAGCCTGGAAGAGGAGAGCAGCGAGCAGTCACATGAGCATCGGGAGGTTCTCTATAATATGGTAAAAATCTGCATATTTTTTATACAGCACATACACCTGGACACGTAATGTTATCTAACAAAGGCTATTGTATAATCATAACATATTGGCTTTACAACCACTTGGGGGACCATAAAGGCCTACAGTGATTATCCAATTTACTTTGATCCCAAATACCCAGCCCTCAAATTTCATTCATCCAAAGTAGACATATAAGTAACAATGTAGAATGCCATCATGTCTGATAATATGTATTCATTTCATATCATTTATTCTATTGTCCAGGTCGGATTCCCACCACTCCTAGTAAGTGTTTTATTCTTCTATCAGATCACAATGATGGAAGTCATGTGGATTAATTTATACTTGTACAATATAATGTGATGCTCATATCATTGATTTTACATTATATATGGTGATGAGTAAACCCTCCAATATTCTGTATACTTTGGTCCTATTTTTGTCCCTCAATACCCATCTAGAGAAGTTTCCGAAAGGGAATATTCTAGAGGAAAGTGTGTTCTATACCTGTATGAAGACTCACATACCTTGCAGAGACCTTGCAGAGACCTCATGAAGCCCCCAACCCTTGGTTGCTATAATAGGCCAGTGTCTACAAGACCTTGAAGCTGAACACTTGGGCCAACTCTTCCCTGCCCTTGCCAATTGGTCAATGAATGTGCCCTTCAGAGATTATGATGTAAGAGGCAGGAAGGAACATCCCTGAGCTCTAAACAAGAGGCACATGTCATCATTGGGTGGGCTTGTCTGGATATGAGCAGATATGTAATTTGCCCCACTTGTCTGAAACCTTGTGTAAATCATAAAGCATGCTTTATATCTGTCATAGGATTTAGTGTCATAGAGCTCATGAACAATCAGACTAATCAATGTTGTACTGTAAACAAACTCATAGTAATTAGGTTATGACTATACGATATAATCAGAAAGTATCTTTGACATGTCATCTGTTCTTACTCTCTATAGAACCCAGTTCTCCCACCATTACTAGTAAGTTTTTTTTTTTCTTCTTGTTTTTATTTATTACTTAACAGGATTTATATTGCGCCGACAGTTTACAACATGAGGGCAGACAGTACAGTTACAATACTATTCAATACAGGAGGGATCAGAGGGCCCTGCTGGTTAGAGCTTACAATCTGGGGGGGGGGGGGTCAAGAGATTCGAAAAGGGTAATAACTGTGGGGGATGAACTGATGAAGAAAATAAAAGAACAGTTGTTAGGTGGATGCAGGGTAGGCTTCACAGAAAACTAGATAGATTTGGAAATAGACTGACATATTGGGAGTAGGGTATTCCAGAGGATGGGCGAGGCTCGAGAGAAGTTCTGGAGGCAAATATGGGAGGATGTGATGAGGGAGCTAGAGAGCAGGAGGTCTTGGGGGGAACAAAGGGAACGGTTAGGTTGGTATTTTGAGACTAGGCTAGTGATGTAGCTGTTGGCAGAGTTGTGGATGACTTTGTAACTTATTGTTAGTATTTTGAATTTAATTTGTTGGGTGAGTGGCAGAGAATGGTGGGATTGGCAGAGAGAAGTAGCAGACGGTTTGTAAGGTGGATGAGTCTAGAAGCAGTATTCATGATGGACTGAAGGGGGGATAGTCTATGTAAAGGTAAGCCAATGAGGAGGGAGTTGCAGTAGTTGAGGCGAGAGATGACCAGGGAGTGAATCAGGAGCTTTGTGGTGTCATTGGTTAGGAAGGGACATAATTTGGAAATTATAACAATTGCATTAAAGCCCTGGTGACCCTGTCATGAAGTGTCTTCTTCATTTCCTGTTATGTGGTGACAACTTTTTACCAATTGTGCTCTTAAGTTGTCACCATCACATATCAGGTATAGAATATGGTATACGTATGATAAACAGTGAAAAGCTAGTGGTAGCAGTTTTCATAGCTCATCATTGTAATAAGTCCCTAGTCATGTGTGTAATAGGAATGAGGTTTGGACTGATTTGGATTTTTGGAGAATAGGCAAACTAAATGGGGTGTTCCTTAGCCCCCTGAGCCAAACCTCCTGCTGAAGCGGGAAGTCATATATTTAGCATCTTTTTTTTACTACGTTGCTTAGTGTTACAGCTGTAGCCAAGTGCTGACTATATCACATTTGTCATCATGGAACATTCCTTGACACAGATTACATAGAGCTTTTTTCCCTCTGGTGCCCAACATGAGGATTTTATCATCATGTCCTGATTGCAGAGAGAGAGACCACTACTGAAGTCAGAGAGTTGTGAGATGTGTGGTTCGGAGGGCTGGGACTTCAGTTGACCTGCTGCTGTGTGGTTTGACCGTTTTCATATGCGGGCGCTACTCACGTATGCGTTCGCTCCTGCGCGCAAGCTCATCGGGACGGGGCGCTTTAAATGTTTTTTTTCTTATTTATTTTACTTGATTTTATACATTTTTACACTGTTTTTTTTTTTTTTAAATTGTGTCACTTTTATTCCTATTACAAGGAATGTAAACATCCCTTGTAATAGAAAATAGCATGACAGGACCTCTTAAATATGAGATCTGGGGTCAAAAAGTCCTCAGATCTCATATTTGTACTTAAATGCAATAAAAAATTTTAAAAAAAGTTGCCATTTGAAAAAATGACAACAAAAAAATGGCCCTTTAAGACGTATGGGCAGAGCTGAGGTTTTGACACCGCTTCCGCCCTACTATGGTATGGAGACAGGTGGGGGCCATCTTCCCCTCACTCATCTCCATACCCAGCCATGGACAGGTCCCGATCGCCTCCGCCGCTGCTGGTGGCTCCGGTAAGTGGCGGAGGGAGCGGGAGAGCGGCGGGTGGCCCCTCTCCTGCCGCCGATAACGGTGATCTCTCGGCAAATCCACCACAGAGACCACCATTATCGTTAACAGAACCGCCGGCTGAAAAGATGGATACCTCGGTTGTGGCAGCAGCTGCTGTCATTACCGAGATATCCATCTTTAATCTGCCGACGTATATGTACAGGAGCCGGTCAGCAAATGGTTTTTAAACTTGCACAACGTACAGAGCTATATGGAGCTAAACTTGCAGTAATGCAATGAAATATATGGCGTTAAACTTGCAGTAACGCACAGAACTATATGGTGTCAAACTTGCAGTAACGCAATGAAATATACAGATTTAAACTTGCAGTAACGCAATGAAATATACACTTGCAGGAACACACAGAACTATATGGCGTTAAACTTGCAGTAATATATAGTGTTAAACAGTCACTACACTCACAATGACTGAACTATCCCTACATTTACACTAATGTAAAGATGAATGGTTTCACTACACTCACACTGAACTATCCCTAGATACACAGTAAACTGATAGTTTACGCTGACAATAGAATCAGAATAGAACACTATAGCACACTAACTGTCTAATAGCACTGAACAATGAGCCCTGTTCTATCACTCTCCACGCCGCTATCACACTACAAATGGCCACTATGGAAAGAGTACTTTTATAGTGTGATTAAAAGCAATGAGCCATGATTGGATACAGTCCTCATGATAGCGTCCAATTATTGCTCTGAGAGTGCTCTGTGCCCTGATTGGGCAAAGCTTTTATTGCTTCAGCCAATCAGGGCTTTCAATGCACTGTGTGGTGGCGCAGTGAATTGTGGTTGTTCGGCGGGCCGAACAAACGGGCGAACGACCCTATAATTTGGTTGTTTGGAGAACTTCCGAACAGCCAATGTTCGGCCGGAACTCATGCTCAGTCCAAACTGTTTGCCCATCCTTACTCCTCTGCACTTCAAAGTACTCAAAAAGCCAAAACTGGCATTTTCTAACACCTTGGATTTTTTTAAATCAACACAGTTGGCAGCCAAGTTAAAATGAAAGTAAAGTTGCTTCGGGGTTTCTACATCAGGCACCCAATTGAAGCTGATTCTGGCTTTGTTCAAGGACTCTTGCTGGTCTCTCGAGTCTCCCAGTGGGACAGGAGACCCAGGTGGAGTGGTGGAAGGCGGCGGGAGGGGTGGTGTCCCCTCCCGCTCCTTGTGATAACGGCTGAGCTGCTATTTAGCTGCATCAGTTGTGCTCACTTTAAAGCCTACTGTCAGCTCTTAAAAGTGGTAAGGGGGTGATGCATCACCCCGGTACAACCATTTCAACAAAATGACGTGAAGGTATGTCGTTTTGTGCAAGTAGTTGAAGCTCAAATAACAGCACAATGCTTGTGTTGTGTAATTTGGCCCTTTCTATCACCTGAAATACCTGGTGGATCCCCCTGTAAACTGATCATGTTTATCATGGCTGCTGAGCCCTGACACCATAGTCAGTTTATGTGCCTCCATCATAAACAGCTCCCCTCTGTCCTCCTCTCCCTTTCCTTCTCTGCTTAGTGACATTGCCACTCTGCTCTCTGGCCCTTCCCTTCCTGCTGCTATAATAACTATTTTATATTCATACAATCCCCAGTGTTAGATAACATTCTGTGCCCCACCGTATGTGATGTATAAAAAAATATGCCGATTAGTACCTTATTTCAGAGCACCTCCCGACACTCACGTGACTGCTCGCTGCTCTCCTCCTCTCCTCCCCTCCTCCGGGCTGATGTCAGTGGGGGATTCTCAGCCCCTCCCACTGTAGCCATCAGCCTGGAAGAGGAGAGCAGCGAGCAGTCACATGAGCATCGGGAGGTTCTCTATAATATGGTAAAAATCTGCATATTTTTTATACAGCACATACACCGGGACACATAATGTTATCTAACAGAGGCTATTGTGTGATCATAACATATTGGCTTTACAACCACTTGGGGGACCATAAAGGCCTACAGTGATTATCACATTTACTTTGATCCCAAATACCCAACCCGCACATTTCATTCATCCAAAGTAGACATACAAATAACAATGTAGAATGCCATCATGTCTGATAATATATATTCATTTCATATCATTTATTCTATTGTCCAGGTCGGATTCCCACCACTCCTAGTAAGTGTTTTATTCTTCTATCAGATCACAATGATGGAAGTCATGTGGATTATTTTATACTTGTACAATATAATGTGATGCTCATATCATTGATTTTATATTATATATGGTGATGAGTAAACCATCCAACATTCCGTACACTTTGGTCCTATTTTTGTCTCTCAATACCCATTTAGAGAAGTTTCCGAAAGGGAATATTCTAGAGGAAAGTGTGTTCTATACCTGTATGAAGACTCACATACATTGCAGAGACCTTGCAGAGACCTTGCAGAGACCTCATGAAGCCCCCAACCCTTGGTTGCTATAATAGGCCAGTGTCTACAAGACCTTGGAGCTGAACACTTGGGCCAACTCTTCCCTGCCCTTGCCAATTGGTCAATGAATGTGCCCTTCAGAGATTATGATGTAAGAGGCAGGAAGGAACATCCCTGAGCTCTAAATAAGAGGCACATGTCATCATTGGGTGTGCTTGTCTGGATATGAGCAGATATGTAATTTGCCCCACTTGTCTGAAACCTTGTGTAAATCATAAAGCATGCTTTACATCTGTCATAGGATTTAGTGTCATAGCGCTCATGATCAATCAGACTAATCAATGTTGTACTGTAAACAAACTCATAGCAATTAAGATATGACTATACGATATAATCAGAAAGTATCTTTGACATGTCATCTGTTCTTACTCTCTATAGAACCCAGTTCTCCCACCATTACTAGTACGTTTTTTTTTCTTCTTGTTTTTATTTATTACTGAACAGGATTTATATTGCGCCGACAGTTTACAACATGAGGGCAGACAGTACAGTTACAATACAATGCAATACAAGAGGGATCAGAGGGCCCTGCTGGTTAGAGCTTAAAATCTAGGGGGAGGGTCAAGAGATTTGAAAGGGTAATAACTGTGGGGGATGAACTGATGAAGAAAATAAAAGAACAGTTGTTAGGTGGAGGCAGGGTAGGCTTCTCCGAAAACTAGATAGATTTGGAAATAGACTGACATATTGGGAGTAGGGTATTCCAGAGGATGGGTGAGGCTCGGGAGAAGTTCTGGAGGCAAATATGGGAGGATGTGATGAGGGAGCTAGAGAGCAGGAGGTCTTGGGAGGAACAAAGAGAACAATTAGGTTGGTATTTTGAGACTAGGCTAGTGATGTAGCTGTTGGCAGAGTTGTGGATGACTTTGTAACTTATTGTTAGTATTTTTAATTTAATTTGTTGGGTGAGTGGCAGGGAATGGAGGGATTGGCAGAGAGAAGTAGCAGACGCTGAGCGGTTTGTAAGGTAGATGAGTCTAGAAGCAGTATTCATGATGGACTGAAGGGGGATAGTCTATATAAAGGTAAGCCAATGAGGAGGGAGTTGCAGTAGTCAAGGCGAGAGATGACCGGGGAGTGAATCAGGAGCTTTGTGGTGTCATTGGTTAGAAAGGGACATAATTTGGAGATTATAACAATTGCATTAAAGCCCTGGTGACCCTGCCATGAAGTGTCCTCTTCATTTCCTGTTATGTGGTGACAACATTTTCCCAATTGTGCTCTTAAGTTGTCACCATCACATATCAGATATAGAATATGGTGTACGTATGATAAACAGTGAAAAGCTAGTGGTAGCAGGTTTCATAGCTCATCGTGGTAATAAGTCCCTAGTCATGTGTTTAATAGGAATGAGGTTTGGACTGATTTGGATTTTTGGAGAATAGGCAAACTAAATGGGGTGTTCCTTAGCCCCCTGAGCCAAACCTCCTGCTGAAGCGGGAAGCTACAGCTGTAGCCAAGTGCTGGCTATATCACATTTGTCATCAGGGAACATTCCTTGACACAGATTACAAAGAGCTTTTTTCCCTCTGGTGCCCAACATGGGGATTGTGTCATCATTTCCTGATTGCAGAGAGAGAGACCACTACTGAAGTCAGGGGGTTGTGAGATGTGTGGTTCGGAGGGCTGGGACTTCAATTGATCTGCTGCTGTGTGGTTTGACTGTTTTCAGATGCGGCCGCTACTCACGTATGCGTTCGCTTCTGCGCGCGAGCTCATCGGGACGGGGCGCTTTAAATTTTTTTTTTCTTATTTATTTTACTTGATTTTATTAATTTTTACACTGTTTTTTTTTTTTTAAATGGTGTCACTTTTATTCCTATTACAAGGAATGTAAACACTCCTTGTAATAGCAAAAAGCATGACAGCACCTCTTAAATATGAGATCTGTGGTCAAAAAGTCCTCCAATCTCATATTTGGACTTAAATGCAATTAAAAAAAAAAAAAAAATTGTCATTTGAAAAAATGACAACAAAAAAATGGCCCTTTAAGACGTATGGGCGGAGCTGAGGTTTTGACATCACTTCCGCCCTGCTATGGTATGGAGACGGGTGGGGGCAATCTTCCCCTCACTCATCTCCATACCCAGCCATGGACAGGTCCCGATCACCTCCGCCGCTGCCGGTGGCTCCGGTAAGCGGCGGAGGGAGCGGGAGAGTGGCGGGTGGCCCCTCTCCTGCCACCGATAACAGTGATCTCTCGCCGAATTCACCACAGAGACCACCATTATTGTTAACAGAACCGCCGCCTAAAAAGATGGATACCTCGGTTGTGGCAGCAGCTGCTGCAGTTACCGAGATATCCATCTTTAAACTGCCGATGTATATGTACAGGAGGCGGTCAGCAAATAGTTTTTAAACTTGCACAACGTACAAAGCTATATGGAGTTAAACTTGCAGTAACGCAATGAAATATACAGATTTAAACTTGCAGTAACGCAATGAAATATACACTTGCAGGAACGCACAGAACTATATGGCGTTAAACTTGCAGTAATATATAGTGTTAAACAGTCACTACACTCACAATGACTGAACTATCCCTACATTTACACTAATGTGAAGATGAATGGTCGCACTACACTCACACTGAACTATCCCTAGATACACACTAAACTGATATTCTACACTGACAATAAAATCAGAATAGAACACTATAGCACACTAACTGTCTAATAGCACTGAACAATGAGCCCTGTTCTATCACTCTCCACGCCGCTATCACACTACAAATGGCCACTATGGAAAGAATACTTTTATAGTGTGATTAAAAGCAATGAGCCATGATTGGATACAGTCCTCATGATAGCGTCCAATTATTGTTCTGAGAGTGCTCTGTGCCCTGATTGGGCAAAGCTTTTATTGCTTCAGCCAATCAGGGCTTTCAATGCACTGTGTGGTGGCGCAGTGAATTGTGGTTGTTTGGCGGGCCGAACAAACGGGCGAACGACCCTATAATTTGGTTCTTCGGAGAACTTCCGAACAGCCAATGTTCGGCCGGAACTCATGCTCAGTCCAAACTGTTTGCCCATCCTTACTCCTCTGCACTTCAAAGTATTCAAAAAGCCAAAATTGGCATTTTCTAACACCTTGGATTTTTTTAAATCGACACAGTTGGCAGCCAAGTTAACCGAAAGTAAAGTTGCTTCGGGGTTTCTACATCAGGGACCCGATTGAAGCTGATTCTGGCTTTGTTCAAGGACTCTTGCTGGTCTCTCGGGTCTCCCAGTGGGACAGGAGACCCAGGTGGAGTGGTGGAAGGCGGCGGGAGGGGTGGTGTCCCCTCCCGCTCCTTGTGATAACGGCTGAGCCGCTATTTGGCTGCATCAGTTGTGCTCACTTTAAAGCCTACTGTCAGCTCTTAAAAGTGGTAAGGGGGTGATGCATCACCCCGGTACAACCACTTCAACAAAATGATGTGAAGGTACATCGTTTTGTGCAAAGTAGTTGAAGCTCAAATAACAGCACAATGCTTGTGTTGTGTAATTTGGCCCTTTCTATCACCTGAAATACCTGGTGGATCCCCCTGTAAACTGATCACGTTTATCATGGCTGCTGAGCAATGATACCATGGTCAGTTTATGTGCCTCCATCATAAACAGCTCCCCTCTGTCCTCCTCTCCCTTTCCCTCTCTGCTTAGTGACATTGCCCCTCTGCTCTCTGGCCCTTCCCTTCCTGCTGCTATAATAACTATTTTATATTCATACAATCCCCAGTGTTAGATAACATTCTGTGCCCCACTGTATGTGATGTATAAAAAAATATGCCGATTAGTACCTTATTTCAGAGCACCTCCCGACACTCACGTGACTGCTCGCTGCTCTCCTCCTCTCCTCCCCTCCTCCCGGCTGATGTCAGTGGGGGATTCTCAGCCCCTCCCACTGTAGCTGTCAGCCTGGAAGAGGAGAGCAGCGAGCAGTCACATGAGCATCGGGAGGTTCTCTATAATATGGTAAAAATCAGCATATTTTTTATACAGCACATACACCGGGACACGTAATGTTATCTAACAGAGGCTATTGTGTGATCATAACATATTGGCTTTACAACCACTTGGGGGATCATAAGGGCCTTCAGTGATTATCACATTTACTTTGATCCCAAATACCCAGCCCTCAAATTTCATTCATCCAATGTAGACATACAAGTAACAATGTAGAATGCCATCATGTCAGATAATATGTATTCATTTCATATCATTTATTCTATTGTCCAGGTCGGATTCCCACCACTCCTAGTAAGTGTTTTATTCTTCTATCAGATCACAATGATGGAAGTCATGTGGATTAATTTATACTTGTACAATATAATGTGATGCTCATATAATTGATTTTACATTATATATGGTGATGAGTAAACCATCCAACATTCCGTACACTTTGGTCCTATTTTTGTCCCTCAATACCCATCTAGAGATGTTTCCGAAAATGGGAATATTCTAGAGGAAAGTGTGTTCTATACCTGTATGAAGACTCACATACCTTGCAGAGACCTTGCAGAGACCTCATGAAGCCCCCAACCCTTGGTTGCTATAATAGGCCAGTGTCTACAAGACCTTGGAGCTGAACACTTGGGCCAACTCTTCCCTGCCCTTGCCAATTGGTCAGTGAATGTGCCCTTCAAAGATTATGATGTAAGAGGCAGGAAGGAACATCCCTGAGCTCTAAACAAGAGGCACATGTCATCATTGGGTGGGCTTGTCTGGATATGAGCTGATATGTAATTTGCCCCACTTGTCTGAAACCTTGTGTAAATCATAAAGCATGCTTTACATCTGTCATAGGATTTAGTGTCATAGCTCTCATGATCAATCAGACTAATCAATGTTGTACTGTAAACAAACTCATAGTAATTAAGTGATGACTATACGATATAATTAGAAAGTATCTTTAACATGTCATCTGTTCTTACTCTCTATAGAACCCAGTTCAACTACCATCACTAGTAAGTTTTTTCTTTTTTTCTTTAAATTGTTATTATTTATTACTCAACAGGATTTATATAGCACCGACAGTTTACAACATGAGGGCAGACAGTACAGTTACAATACTATTCAATACAGGAGGGATCAGAGGGCCCTGCTCATTAACGCTTACAATCTAGGGGGGAGGATCAAGAGATACGAAAGGGTAATAACTGTGGGGGGAGGAACTGATGAAGAAAATAAAAGAACAGTCGTTAGGTGGAGGCAGGGGAGGCTTCTCCGAAAAGAAAAATATTCAGGGATCTCCTAAAAGTAGATCGATTTGGACATAGACTGACATATTGGGAGTAGGGTATTCCAGAGGATGGGCGAACCTTGGGAGAAGTTCTGGAGGAAAATATGGGAGGATGTGATGAGGGAGCTAGAGAGCAGGAGGTCTTGGGAGAAACGAAGAGAACAATTAGGTTGGTATTTGGAGACTAAGCTAGTGATGTAGCTGTTGGCAGAGTTGTGGATGGCTTTTTAACTTATTGTTAGTATTTTGAATTTAATTTGTTGGTCAATGGAAGGATTGGCAGAGAGGAGTAGCAGACGCTGAGCGGTTTGTAAGGTGGAAGAGTCTGGCAGCAGTGTTCATGAAGGACTGAAGCGGGGGATAGTCTATGTAAAGGTAAGCCAATGAGGAGGGAGTTGCAGTAGTCGAGGTGAGAGAAAATCAGGGAGTGAATTAGGAGCTTTGTGGTGTCATTGGTTAGAAAGGGACGTAGTTTGGAGATTTTTAACAATTGCAATGAAGTCCTGGTGACCCTGCCATGAAGTGTCTTCTTCATTTCCTGTTATGTGGTGACAACTTTTTCCCAATTGTGCTCTTAAGTTGTCACCATCACATATCAGATATAGAATATGGTGTACGTATGATAAACAGTGAAAATCTAGTGGTAGCAGTTTTCATAGCCCATCATGGTAATAAGTTCCTAGTCATGTGTTTAATGGGAATGAGGTTTGGACTGATTTGGATTTTTGGAGAATAGGCAAACTAAATGGGGTGTTCCTTAGCCCCCTGAGGCAGACCTCCTGCTGAACCGGGAAGTCATATATTTAGCTTCTTTATTACTACGTTGCTAAGTGTTACATTTGTAGCCAAATGCTGGTTATATCGCATTTGTCATCATGGAACATTCCTTGACACAGAGCGGGTGCCATGGCCTGGATGACACGGAGTACTTTCCACGAGTGAGCCTTATCCCTGTAGGCAGACCCTCAGCTACTTGGCTTCCTTTAGCAATGTGACCATCTGGGGCCATTTTAATCTGCACTGATGCAAACATCGTATAATCCCTGGGTTGCCAGGTGACCAGTCAGGCATCTCTCATCTGACTGCAGGAGCCAATTCTGGACTTCCTCTACACTGGAGCTTTGATTTTTCTAGGAGTGGTGAGCGGGCAGAAGCCCACCATTAGTGTTGGGAGTGGTTCGGACGAACATAAGTTCGGCCTGAACATCACCCGAATTTGCAGGGTGCTTGGCAAAATGTTTACCCGCAGAGTGCCCCACAATGCACTGCATGCTTCACAGTGCATTCTAAGCCCCGATTCGTCAAAGCATTGCCAAATCAGGGCACGGTGAATAGCCAGTTGTTAAGGAGTGGACCAGGCTGCATGCTTAACAATGGATGAGTCATCAGCTGTCAATGTGCTTCCCCGCTGACAGCTGAATAAAAAAAACATTGCCGGGCAGCAGAAAAATGTGAAAAAAATGGTGTGGGGGTCACCCCAATCCATACCAGGCCCTTATCCAAGCATGCAGCCTGGCAGGCCAGAAAAGAGGGGGAAATGAGTGAGCTCGCCCCTCGACCCATACCAGGCCACATTCCCTCACGATGGAGAGGGTGCTTTGAGGCAGGAGGGCTCTGCTCTCCCTTCCAGTGCTCCCTGGAGCACTGAGCTGTGGAGGGGGCAAGAGAGACTGGCGCAGGCTCTTAGGGGCTCGCTGAGAGGCTAAGCTAGGTGCCAGTCCAGGCTTATGGGTGGATACCGACCATATGGTCGGGATCTTTTTAGAGCCTGGACCAGCTCTGTGACATTAGCTGAAAACAGATCACAGGAATGCATAACAAACTGCTTTGGCCATACATCTCCCTTAAGACTTTCTGTCTTTCAATAGATTCTTATTGAACAGTTATAATAAATTTATATAGTACAAAGACTTGTATTGACGGTGCATGCTGGGTCGGTGATGTCACATGGGGTGGGGCCACCAGGTGATGTTTGCCAGGTGACTCCACCGCTTACCTTTTTAAGAACTGTCAGATGGCGGAGCAGGCAGATGGCGGTTATACTCCATTGCTGCTAGCTTCCGCCTCTGGCTGTGTGGAAGGTGTCGTGATTGAGGATAGATCTACATTGGGGACATTATTTTTTTGTAAAGGAATTGTCAAAAACTGTGTGTGTGTATTTCTTTTTGACACTTTTTTTGGTGAATGCGTAGGGATACAAAGTACCACACATCCATTCACATGGGGGGGCAGGATCTGGGGGCCCCCTTGTTAAAGAGGGCTTCCATATTTCGATACCCCCTCCACCCACAAACCCCACAATCACCATCCAGGGTTGTGAGGAAGAGGCCCTTGTCCCCATCAACATGGGGACAAGGGGTTTTCGGGTGTCCCAAATCACCCCCCCTATGTTGAGGGCATGTAACCTGGTTTGGTTCATGGGGAGGCACTCGTTCGCCCCCCTCTTTCCTGGCCTGGCAGGCTGCATGCTCAGATAAGGGTCTGGCATGGATTTTGGGGAAGACCCAATTCTGTTTTTTTTTATTTTGGCATTTGGTTCTGCTTAAAATCTATTCCAGACCCAAAGAGTCTAGTATGGATTGGGGGGACCCCCACGCGGTTTTCTTAATATTATTCTATTGGCAGCAATGGCTTTTTTTTCATTTGGCTGTCAGCGCGGAAGCTCGCTGACAGCTGATGACTCATCCATTAAACATTAAAGTGGTTGTAAACCCTTACAGACTAATTTTACCTACAGGTAAGCCTAGATTAAGGCTTACCTGTAGGTGTAAGAAATATCTCCTAAACCTACACGATTTTGGAGCTATTTCCAAAAGACAAGCAACGAAGACAACGGCGCACAGGCGCACTGAGCGTGGCGTTTCTAACAGCGATCATGCCATTAGTGGAGGCACCAGCGCGCATGCGCGGGAGTGATGTCATCGTGGCTCCGGCCAATCACAGCGGAAAGAAGATGGACGCTTCGTGGAAGAAGGGACAGCGGTGGCATCTCAGGCTCCTGTGTCAGGTAAGTGACACATAATGGGTTACTATGCAATGCATAGTAACCCATTATGCTTTACCTTTGCAGGGAAACAAAGAGGAAGTAAACCCATCAGGGTTTACTTCCTCTTTAAGGATGTGGCATCCCGCCAAGCTCTTCCAAAACTTATTGAAATCAAAGGGAGACAAACTTTTGTTTTCAGTAATGGCCATATTCTAAATTAAAAGGGCAAGATATGGACACCGCCCAACGCCTGTAGAAGCATTGCCCATCCACAACCTAGATGGGGCAAGTTCCTGGATGACCAACCAACCGACTGCATGACCCCCTGGGGGGGTGGGAAGGGGGCATGCCATCGGCCGATCGGGGGGTGGTTGTTTGCTGCCCCCCCAAATAAACACCAGTTGCCACTGGGTGGGTGGGAGGGGCAACTTTCCCTGGGCGGAGTCCTGTGAGGAGGGAGGAAGGGCATTGGGCCCTATGCTCATTACATGCTGGAGATTTCTTCATTGTAATCGTTTGGCTGTCACACCACTCTGTGCCCTAAACTCTGCTACAGCCCACACTGTGCTGAAATTGTGCCTGTGCACACTGTCCCTCCTCTCTGCAGCTATACCAGTGTCCAGAAAGGAGAAGAATGATCCTTCCCAGGTTTGTATGCTGTTAAAGTGTCTATCAAATAGAGATACCGCAGCTTGTTCCTTTTTGGAGCACCTTTGATGGGCACTTCCTTGTGCTTTCCTCCCCTCTTTCCTTTCTATTGAAAAGAGTGCACAGTAGCTCACTTGTACACACAGCCCTTACTGGTAAAGGTGGTCTTCTTAGTCCCAGCTCTTGTTTCTACATGCTGAGCCTAGCTGAGACTCAAAGAAGAGCTGGAGCCGAGCACAGTATAGAATTTAGGCAGCACACACAGAGGAGGAGTGCACATGCAGAACATGGCCAGAGGTGTCAGCAATGAGCCCAATGTGAGCTCAATGACACAGAGTAGCAACAGCCAACTCCTCTTCTGTAGTGCACTTTAAGAGACAGGCAGGGAAGTCATGTGACATTCCACCACCCACATGAAAGCATGTACCGGAGGGCAGCTGCCCCTGCCACTCCTGCCTTGTCCCAGCCCTGGATGCAATATAGTGTGTGCTCCAACAGGAACACAAATAATAGCTCTCCTGAGCTTGTCCTCAAGCCATACAAAATGAAAGGCTGATTTCAATTACATTTTAGTGAAGATGTACAGTAATCACTGTACAATATCCAGTTTGGAAAAAAATCATGCTAATCCATGTTCATAACCCATGAATACCAAGCAGGGAGAACTGCTGTTTCAACTTTTTTGATTAGGTAGAAGGTAAAGGACAGCTGCATTTGTACAATTCTCTGCAGACTAGATAAATGTGTATGCACAGAAGAAAAAAAAAGCACAATTTGCCGATTCATTGGGTTTCCAAACCAATCCACTCTATTCTATGAAATATACCGTATTTATCAGTACGTCTTCTTCTTTATATTACCTTATTTATAAAAGTATCCCAGAAGTTTGATTGGTATCCATCAGAATAATCTTCTCTGTTTAGGTGCTTCAACACAGACATGTAAAGCAGATGAGGAATGGCAGCTGAGGGGCGGTCGATCTGGATGCTTTTGCAAAGATCCATATAAGGTGACCGGTATGTATGCAAGAATTTAAGGAGTTTTACCCCAGGCAAAAGCATTTTTTTTTTTAACTTTGGGTAGACTCAAGAATAGCAAAATAGTACAGTAAAAATGTCAGTTGGGTTTTTATTGCTGTTGATGACAACACTGGGAAATAGAATGAGAGAACTCCTGAAATGTTTGATCAGATGTGGTTTGGCCAAAATTTTCTAAATCATTTCAAACCTCTGAAATTCAGAATTTCCAAACCAGTCGTCAAAAATGTTGTATTGCATGGTGAAAAATTGCGCAGAATAGTTTGGGAAGCCCCTGTCTGTCCCACATGGCGTGTTTATGTGGGATGATGAGACCAAAATATAGGCTAGGCCACATCCTTTGAACATTCTCCTAGGGATACTTAGATAAAGGAGGGGTGCCCAGTGGGACTGGTAGTCTAACTAAGAAACCAATAAAGTGAGAAAAGTTTTGGGGGATAGGGACTTTCTGGAATCCATGACATGGTAGGGTCAAGTGTTTCCATCCCTAGGGACTTTAAATGATATCATGATCGGGTAAGGTCATGCATATCCATCCCATATACATTAAGAGGGAAAGGTATATAGACAAGGAGGGTGGGACTTTAAATGAAGCAACGGACAGCAAGTGAATACTTAGATGAATAAGAAGGAATTTTATTGAAGGACTGGATAAAAAATACATAATTTTGGTAACAATGGTACAAAATAACATACATATACTAATTGAACCATTTAATATAGTACATGTAAACATATATTGTGATAGCAATGGTGTATACTAGTCAACATGTTAAAAATAATGGTAATCTCTTATAGTATGACGCATTAAATTCCTTAATTCATCACAAAACAAAAGGGTATATACAGTAATTCATATAGTATTGCTTGCAAGACCTAAGGTCTCACTGAACCTGAGAGGGTAAAATATATAATGACTTGAAGGATCTTGGTAGAATTGATAAGGACACGGCAATCGGTAACTCTACTCGTTCCATGGCTTTGTGCCAGTCGTCAGGAGCAAGCATGTGTGGTATTTGCTGAGGTTTGATGTATTGCCGATATGGTGGTAGGGCCACACAAGCAGTCCGGAAAAATCTCCAACCGGGAGCTGAGGTGGAGGGTCCCGGGGACTGGGAAGGGGCAATAACAAAGGCGGGCACGGCAATCAAGGACATTCTGGTAAGGATGAAGAACCCTATTGGGAGGGAACCGGGAAGGACGTGAAAAGCCAAATCGTGTGGGTATCTGTGTGAAGGAAGCCTCAAGTTACCATAATTTTTAACATGTTGTCCAGTATATACCATTGCTATCACAATATATGTTTACATGGACTATATTAAATGGTTCAATCAGTATATGTATGTTATTTTGTACCAATGTTACCATAATTTGTATTTTTTATCCAGTCCTTCAATAAAATTCCTTCTTATTCATCTAAGTATTCACTTGCTGCCCAGTGCTTCATTTAAAGTCCCACCCTCCTTGTCTATATACCTTTCCCTCCTAACCAAGAAACCAGTCCAACCTAGTAGAACTGGTGGTCAAGATATGGAAGAGTTAGATCTGGTGGGACTGGCAGTCAATTTTAGGAATGATGCAAACCGATGGGACTAGCAATCAAGATAAGGAAGGTTTTGAACCAGCTGGTACTGGAAATTACTTTCTGAAAGGGTCTAGAATCTTATGTGACTGGCTAACACGTACCTCATATGTGAGCCTGACGTACAGAGGGAGACCTCTCGTACAGCCCTGGTTCCCAGATCACTGGAGTTGAGGACAGTGACCATAGGAGCACAGCGGGGTATGAGTGCCTGGTGGATTCTCTGGAACTGGAGATGATGTCCACTGGGAGACACTGGAACTGGCTGGAGTGCCAGGTGCAGGTAAGCTGGATACAAGTCAGCAGGGTGCACACAGCAGGCAGGAGCAAGGTCAGACAAGCCGGGTCATACACAGTGGATCAGTTCAACAGAATCGGCAGGCAAGGAATAGTCAAGTTCAGGCTGGTTTCTGGTAACAGGAGATCAGGCAGGCAGGTAAACAGAATCAGAGTCAGGGAAAGCCAAGGTTCAGGATTGGAGACAGCAGTGTGGTCAGAGAGCCAGGTCAGGTGATCGGATGCTGATTACAGGAACAGGTCACAGGTGAAGCTGCAGATCAAACAGCAAGAGCTGAATGGTGGAAGACCCTCTTAAAGGCCACTGGGCGCCAAAGCCGCGTCACTGTGCGTACGATCTCCGCGATCGGCACATGCGCATTGGCGCACGCCTGTTCGTTACTGGGAACCTGTTGGTGGGGATGCGCCTGAGCCCTGTTGCAGGTCTGGAAGTAGTATGTCCATGACACTGGCAGTTAAATTTATGAAGTCCAAAACCTGGTGGGACTGGCAGTTAATCCATGGAAGGCAATTTCTCCCATTAAGGCTGGGTTCACACCTATGCAAATTGGATGCGGGTTTCTCTCTCTATGGAGCCGGTTTACATATCTCTGGGGCGGCTGCGCAGCGGCTTGCACAGAAACGCTGTACGTTTTTGGCTCCAGTTCAGGGTCGAATTCTGGCAAAGATTCAGCCTTGATTCCTCCGTGAAACAGAGAACAGGGATGCACAGCGTTCTTGTCCGATCCGCGGCCGTTTGCAGTGTGAACTGAGCCTTAGACATATAAGGAAGGGAGTTAGAAAAAAGAGTACCTATAACAGATAGGTAAAGGTCCAAGGTGAGCTCTTTCCCTTTGGAAGAGTTACAGCAAAGTCTTTTGAAAATTTAAATTGGTGAAGTAGGGGAGAGACCAAAATGGGAGGCATAAAAATGCCTAATTTGTAAAGAGAGAGGATAGATTATTGCTAGACATAGATGAGGACCACATAACATCTGGAAGATAGTATGGACATATAGAGCCTGACTCAAATCTATTCCATGTGATATTAATATTAGTGATATTCCACTGGGCTAATGGAGAACCTGAAAACCAAAAAATGCAACCAAAAATTGGGCAAACTTAGGCCTTCTGCAGACTGTGATTTATAGAGGATATGTTTCAAAAATCTTATCATACCAAATTAACTTATTTATATCATGCTGAAATTGATCAATGAAAGATTTTGGGACAGCAATCGGCAGTGCTCTAAAAAGATATCATATTTTGGGTAACACATTCATTTTAATACCTGTGACCCTGCCCAGAAAGGAAATTGGGTATGAGCGGCAAACCAGGAGCATGTTACGAAGCGAAACGTACCGAAATGTAGACCAGGCGTTCTGGGGCCTGTGCAGCGATGCTGGATGGTCGGTCGGAGGCTCTGTGGATCTGCTTTTCCCTGAGCAAAGAGCGGCCATTTTATTTTAATGGTCGCCACAACCCCCCTCAATGAATAATATTTAAAAAAAAATTGGAATCAGCATGATATTATTTAGAACAAAAAAGGAAGAGCTTCAGCAAAGCAAAGCACATTCCACCCCCATTGAATCAGAGCTCCCAACACAGTCCTCCCCCTTTACACTAGGGCCCCCGTCAGAGCCCCCTTACATCAGCGTCCACCTTAGGAGCCCACCTTCCATCAGGGTGCCCATCAGAGTCCTTCTTACATCAGGATCTTCATCAGACCCTCCTTACATCTGAGTCCACATTAGGGGTGCCCCTTACTTCAGGGTGCCTATTGGAGTCCTTTTAATATCGGGATCCTCATCAGAACCCCCTTACATTAGAGTCCAACTTAGGAATCCCCCCTACTTTAGGGTCCCCATCAGAGCCCCCTTTACATCAGATTCCTTATACATAGTCTACCCTTACCTTGCCCTCAGCATGTCTATTGTCATTGTAGCAGCAGTGTGGGAGTCAGGAGGTGGAGCAGGTATGGATGGAGGAAGTTCTGTCCTCTTGCTGGTTCAAGAAGGTCATCCATTGCTAAGATATTGGGAAAAATACAAATCTGTAAACCTGTGATCCAATCCTGTAGCGGGATAGATTTGGCCCGAAGGTTGTTGTTTGGAGATTCCTGCTCTGGATGGCCAAAAAATGCCTGTATATGGATTACATACAACAATAGTTTTCAAAATTGTATTAATATTTTGAACAAAATATTTCCAATATCTTATCAACTTAGAATATAGGTGGGTGTCTCCAGTCTGGTAGAGTTCACAAGTGGCCCAAAGAGCCCAATGGAGGTGTTGATGGGGATTGACCCAGAATCTGTGTAGCTGCAGCCTCTGAAAAGTATTCTTTGTCTATCTGATGTAATAGAGGGGATACAAGTGACATTACTCCCTGTTGGTTTTTAAGCTGCACCACCTCCTAGTTCTAATGCCGCGTACACACGGGCAAACTTTTCGACCGGACCGTTCCGGCGGACTTTCGAACGAACGGACTTGCCTACACACGATCAATCAAAGTCTGACAGATTCGTACATGATGACGTACACCGGACTAAAATAAGGAAGTTGATAGTCAGTAGCCAATAGCTGCCCTAGCGTCCGTTTTTGTCCATCGGACTAGCATACAGACGAGTGGACTTTTCAACCGAACTCAAGTCCGTCGGAAAGATTTTAAACATGTTTTATTTCTAGGTCCTTCAGACCTTTGGGGAAAAAAAGTCCGCTGGAGCCCACACATGATCAAATTGTCCGACGGAGTCCGGTCCAAGTCTACCGGAAAGTCCGCTCGTGTGTACGCGGCATTAGGCTCAGTTCACACTGCTGTGATCAGATTTTGATCCAACTTTCAGTGCAAATATGTAGGATGTGGTTTGTGTATTTTATGGGGTCAAAATCATGTTAGAATCACAATAAAGTAGCACAGGAACCTTTTCCAATTTGTGTCGTGCTGAATTCCATTGGTGTGAACATGCACAATTGAAAACAATGTGATTTCCATTGTCATGCGATTCTGTGCAACTGAAGTCTCATCTGAAATCACACTAATGTGAACAATGCCTTAAAGTAAATGGAAATCCAACCATTAAAATCTCATCTACTGTAAGCTTTAATGTGTACTCTGTAATAATCCAAACTCATTGCAAAAGCCGATTTCAGTCTTTCCAGCTCCTTCTACATTACCCCTTCTCTATTTAATTCCATTATCCTGGAAACCCTTTATGTTGGCTGTCATTTTTGGAATAAGCAATGGGGCCCCTGAAAGATAATAACATATTCTTGTTCCATTGAAAGCTTTGTCACAGGTTGTTCCTGAGAAGACCTGCGGATTGTTTGAGATGACAGCCACCTTCCATAAATGTCAGTTTAATGATTTGAGCATTTACTTCAACAAGAGTCATGTGAAAGATAACACCTGCTTCAACTTCCAGGATGACCCCGTCACAAATACCTTCACAATCCAGGCTCCTCTAAAAGTCGGAAATTGTGGAGTCCAGGTAAGTGTTCTGTAATAATTTTCCAGTCATTTTAAAAACAAAATGGACACAATTCGTGATGAGATATCCAGTGTCCTTATTTCTCCTCCAACCAACACACCAGGTCCAACACCTGGACTCTGTCCCCTCACAATTACTACGACCACACTTCCTGCTCATTCCTAAACTCTCTAACCCACATCTTCAACCTCTCCCTCTCCTCTGGCACCTTTCCCTCTCCACTCAAACATGCACTGGTTATCCCCATACTTAAAAAACCCTCACTGAACCCCACCTGTTTGAATAGCCTAAAGGAGTTGTAAAGACAGAGTGTGCATTCTATGCATTAAGATAAAAAAGCCTTCTGTGTGTAGCAGCCTCCCCAGCACCCCCTAATACTTACCTGAGTCCCATTTCTATCCAGTGATCTCCACAAATGTCTAAGCCAGAGGCGGCTCTCTAATTAGGCAAATAAGGCGGTCGCCTAAGGCCTCGCACTTATAGGGGCCCCGCGACTGCCTCATTGAAGAGCCGCCTCTGCTGACAACAATGCCGCTGCAGGCAGCGTTAAGCTCCGGCCAGCAGTGGTTTAACATTGCCTGTGTGCTCCATGGCCAGGCAGAGGAGAGAGAGGACGGAGTGTGGCTCTGTCTCGAGGAGGAGGTGGGGCCAGTGCTGTGTTGTCCGGGGTAGGAGAGGGGGAGGAGAAGGGGAGGAGGTTCCAGCAGCCGGAGCAAAAAGTTTCCTGCTGCTCTGGAGATGCAGATCGCGCCCCCCGGCCGTCACCCCCCACCAATGGAGTGCTCAGCGGAGCGGTCCCCGCACACCCGGGCTGGAGGAGGAATCTGGCATGCAGTGGGGAGGACAGGAAGAGGAAGGTCCCGCGGAGGAAGCCCCATGAGCGCTGTATGGAGCAGATGGAAAGGGAGGTAGGAAACCAAGAGGTGTCCGGACCGGGCCACCTCTCTCTCTCTGGGGCTGTCAATCAGTGCGGAGAGGGGGAACCGAGGCTCCAGCTGCAGGGAGAGGCACAGCTACCATGCCACAACCCCTTCTGCAGCAAGCAACCACCAACATGAGAGAGAGCCAGCCCCCCCCTAGCATCCCTCAGCCACAGACTGGTCTTTATATTCACCCCCTGTCCTGTCCCATGCACTCCACTCCCTTCCTCCTGATCATCAGTGTCGCAAACAGTAAGGGCAGCTCAGTCCCACTGTGCCCACCTGTGATTGGCAGCCCCTGACCCTTCCCTCTGCCCTGTCCTTAACCCCACCTATGCGGGACTCCACTGCGGGGGGGGGGGTTGGGAGGTCCCAGTCCAGTGCTGATCCTCAGCCTTGGTGGGCCAGGCGCTCTGCATCCTGCGCTGGCACTGCCTGCTGATTGGCTTCTCCGCTGCTATCTCCTTCACTGACACCAGCACCGAGATAGAGAACGCTGACACCAGCACCGAGATAGAGAGCACTGACACCAGCACTGAGATAGAGAGCACTGACACCAGCCCTCAGATAGAGAACACTGACACCAGCACCGAGATAGAGAGCACTGACACCAGCCCTCAGATAGAGAACACTGACACCAGCACAGAGATAAGGACACTGACACCAGCACCGAGATAGAGAGCACTGACACCAGCACCGAGATAGAGAGCACTGACACCAGCCCTCAGATAGAGAGCACTGACACCAGCACCGAGATAGAGAACGCTGACACCAGCACTGAGATAGAGAGCACTGACACCAGCACCAAGATAGAGAACGCTGACACCAGCACCGAGATAGAGACACTGACACCAGCACCAAGATAGAGAACACTGACACCAGCACCAAGATAGAGAACACTGACACCAGCACAGAGATAAGGACACTGACACCAGCACCGAGATAGAGAGCACTGACACCAGCACTGAGATAGAGAGCACTGACACCAGCCCTCAGATAGAGAATTCTGACACCAGCACAGAGATAGAGAGCACTGACACCAGCCCTCAGATAGAGAACACTGACACCAGCACCGAGATAGAGACACTGACACCAGCACCGAGATAGAGAACACTGACACCAGCACAGAGATAAGGACACTGACACAGCACCGAGATAGAGAGCACTGACATCAGCACTGAGATAGAGAACACTGACACCAGCACCGAGATAGAGAGCACTGACACCAGCACCGAGATTGAGAGCACTGACACCAGCACCGAGATAAGGACACTGACACCAGCACCGAGATAGAGAACGCTGACACCAGCACCGAGATAGAGAACGCTGACACCAGCACTGAGATAGAGAGCACTGACACCAGCCCTCAGATAGAGAGCACTGACACCAGCACTGAGATAGAGAGCACTGACACCAACACCGAGATAGAGAGCACTGACACCAGCACCGAGATAGAGAGCACTGACACCAGCACCGAGATTGAGAGCACTGACACCAGCACCGAGATAAGGACACTGACACCAGCACCGAGATAGAGAACGCTGACACCAGCACCGAGATAGAGAACGCTGACACCAGCACTGAGATAGAGAGCACTGACACCAGCACCGAGATAGAGACACTGACACCAGCACCAAGATAGAGAACACTGACACCAGCACCAAGATAGAGAACACTGACACCAGCACCAAGATAGAGAACACTGACACCAGCAAAGAGATAGAGAACACTGACACCAGCACCGAGATAGAGACACTGACACCAGCACCGAGATAGAGAACACTGACACCAG
The DNA here is from genome assembly GCA_037953035.1 of Aquarana catesbeiana. Lineage (NCBI taxonomy): Eukaryota > Metazoa > Chordata > Amphibia > Anura > Ranidae > Aquarana > Aquarana catesbeiana. The sequence goes on from JBBHAA010000878.1 coordinate 3,173,863, forward strand.
CACCGAGATAAGGACACTGACACCAGCACCGAGATAGAGAGCACTGACATCAGCACTGAGATAGAGAGCACTGACACCAGCCCTCAGATAGAGAGCACTGACACCAGCACCGAGATAGAGAGCACTGACACCAGCACCGAGATAGAGAGCACTGACACCAGCACCGAGATAGAGAGCACTAACACCAGCACCGAGAGTGAGAGCACTGACACCAGCACCGAGATAAGGACACTGACACCAGCACTGAGATAGAGAACACTGACACCAGCACTTTAAAGCTCTTAATATATGTAATTTATACAGTTTATTTTTTTGTCGCTTAAATTATTTTTCCTAATATGGGCATGATTGGGGCCTCATGTCTAGGTTTTGCCTAAGGCCTCACAAAGCCTAGAGCCGCCTCTGGTCTAAGCCATCCGGGACACTTCTCCTGATTGGCTGAGACACAGTAGCAGCGCCATTGGCTCCCACAGCTGTCAAATTCTCTAGACGGGTGTTAACCACTTTAGGCCCGAAAGAATTTACCCCCTTCCTGACCAGGCCATTTTTTGCGATACAGCACTGCATTGCTTTAACTGACAATTGCGCGGTCGTGCGATGTTGTATCAAAAATGTATGTCTTTTTTTTCCCACAAATAGAGATTTCTTTTGGTGGTATTTGATCACCTCTGCGGTTTGTATTTTTTGCGCTAGAAACAAAAAAAGAACGACAATTAAAAAAAAAAAAAAACAATATTTTTTGCTTTCTGCTATAATACATATCCAAAAGAAAACATCAAAAACACAAACGTATTCATCAGTTTAGACCGATAGGTATTCTTCTATATATTTTTGGTAAAAAAATCGCAATAAGCGCATATTGATTGGTTTGTGCAAAAGTTATAGCATCTACAAAATAGGGGAAAGATTTAGGGACTTTTTATTTTTTTATTGCTTTTACTGGTAATGGCGGAGATCTGCGATTTTTAGTGGGACTGCGACATTGCGGCGGACAGATCTGACCCCAAGTGACACTTTTTGGTGACCAGTGACACCAGTACAGTGATCAGTGCTATAAAAATGCACTGATTACTGTATAAATGATACTGACCGGGAAGGGGTTAACACTAGGGGGAGATCAAGGGGTTAACTGTGTTCCCTGGGAGGTGTTTCTAACTATATGGGGGATGGGCTGCCTGAGAGAAGAGAAAGATCGCTGTTCCTGATCACTAGGAACAGCATATCTCTCTCTCCTCCTCTGTCAGAACAGGAATTTGTTTGTTTACATTGACAGGTCCCTGCTCTGGCTCTCTTTCCCACGAATGCAGGTGGCCAGTGGACATTGAGTCTGCCGGACCCAAGTGTGAGCTATCCGCGATGCGCGGCGGGCGCGCGCCCACAAAATCCACTGCACAAAACGACGTATCGGTATGTCGGTTTGCCGCAGTATAATTGTGGCGGCTGGTCGGCAACTGGTTAAAAAAGAATTCCCATGGCTCTATCCCATAGTTGAAATTCCATTGCATTTGTGTGGCCTTTGTATGGCAGTTGGTGTGTGTGATGGGAGAGGAGGGAATAGATGCATCTAATAACATTTTGTAATTATTATTTTTTTCTCATTTGTTTCTATTAAGGAAACAAACAACACCCATGTCACCTATAAGACGGTTATCACTATTAATGTGGACACCTTTGGAACCAACCCAGGCAACAAAACCCTGAGTGCAACCCTGCAGTGTTCAGAAAAGTTGGATTTGATAGCCAGTCTGAATACGGTTCCTGATCCTATCATCAGGTAAAAAAAAAAAAAAAATGTGAGTCTAATGCCCCGTACACACGATCGGACTTTCCAACAACAAAACCGTGGAATTTTGTTTGAAGGTTGTTGGCTCCAACTTGTCTTGCCTACACATGGTCCCACAAATGTTGGCCAACAATTATGAATGTAGTGATGTATAAGATGTACGGCGAGCCTATAAAAAGGAAGTTCTATAGTCATGTAATATCTCCATTACGATCGCTAGTTTTAGAAGACCGAGCGCTTCTGGCTCGTACTTGATTCCGAGCATGCATGAACTTTTGTGCGACGGACTTGTGTACACACGATCGGAAAGTCCGACAACAAAGTTTTGTTGGCTGAAAATTTGAGAACCTGCTAGCCAACATTTGTTGGCGGAAAGTCTGCCAACAAATGTTCGATGGAGCGTACACACGGTCGGACTTTCAGCCAACAAGCTCACATCCAACATTTCCCGTCAGAAAGTCCGAACGTGTGTACGTGGCATAAGGATAATGGAAAATGTCCAACGGTGGCCTGCTTAGTATTTTGGCTTCTGGCTGGATTCACATTAGGAGACCGCTCCATCAAATCTAATCGACCCAACCAAGATTTTCATAGATGATTATCCAAGACAAGAGGAGACACTAGAACTAATACATCACAGCAGAAAATACATGTATGGGGTCTATTTCCAAATATTGTTTATTTTATAGCCATTCATCCATAAAGTCTTCATGTATATTCATTGTGTGCAAATCTGGCAAAGACAACTGTTCCTTAGGCTATTTTATTTTCTGAATGAATGTTCTTTTATTATGGACAGTAGTACAATACAGCGTTATGGCCACTAGATGAAGTTGAGGGACACAGAACATATATACATCCTTCTACAATGTAACAATTCTAGAGCATGCTAGATAAAATTAGCAAACAAGTGTAACCAATAGTTAGCATTTTCCAGAGTTTGCAGTATAAAGGAAGGAAACAACCCTGAGTGCTGCACACCATCATGAACCAAAAGTCACCATTGTAATAGCAGCCTCAGCGTGGCTCTAATCAGCCCACACCCTCACCGTTGGGCTTAGTCATGGAGTGTGGCTGGTGCGAAGGCGGGTTGAAGCTGCTTCCACTATATACTGTTGTGGAAATTTTTATTAATGTATGCTCTCAGATCTCCCCCAGTGTCAGTTTTGCTGTAATACGCTCATGTGAGAGTATTCGCACATACAGACGTTGGTGGAAGATTATTGGCTGTAGAAACCTTCACGGCAGATCTGTTTTGCTCTTTTAAGAATGTTTGTTTGTGCCCCACCAAGGGAACTGGCCACTCCATGGCGACCGCATCTAAACTCCTAAGTAAGCAGATCTGCGTACATGGGAACCATAGCATAACCATACAAAATTATGCCCCACTGAGCCATGATAGAGTACGGCTCGCGTCATAGATAGATAGAGTACGGCTCGCGGTAGCAGTGGGAATGTGCACACAATCGTGTTCAGAGCTTTGTGCTTGCCGCATGGCTCTGCACACCACCATCTGCACACGTCACTACTGTATTTCTATTTGGATATATACATATGTGTGTGATTGGTTCTTTTGAATGAATACAAGTGTCTGATTGGCTGATTCTGAAGCCACCTCCTTCTTTTGTTATCTATGTTTTTGGTATAAATAAAAGGAGCCTGGCTATTCTCTGGGGGATTCTGCTAAGCTCAAGGTGATACCAGCATCTGTGTCTGTATTACTTGGAGACATACAAAGCGCACTTTCCCAACATTATAAGAGAGAAAAATTGTATGCTTATAGGAAGAAGCTTAAAATTTCCCTGACGTTTAAATTTCCACAACAATACTTCCTTCCTTTAAACTACATGCTGGCTTTCCCCAGTCACAAGACACACAGGAACCTCAAGCGACAATACTAGTGTTTTCAGCCTGTGCCTCCCATCTGTCCTCGTTTTCCGGGCCCCCAGTCAGCCGCCTGTTCTCCAGGCCTCACTGTTAAAGAGGAGGTTTGAGGAGTCCAGGCTTCGGAAGGCGTCTGGGATGCTGCGCCCGCTGCTCGTCTCTTTGGCCGCCAAGGAGGAGATGAAGCTCCTCTCTCCCTCCCGTGCTCTCTGGCCTGTAACCTTCCCTGCGGTGGCTGTGGGGCCACCTGCTCACTCGTGCAGATAGATTCCTGCACCTCGTCGCGGCTTGCTGCCTGCTCTCACCGCCGCAAACATGGACTCTCTCACGTACCCACAGAGATGGCTCTGTGTGCACCCGTGCCATAGGTTTGCCATCATTGGGCTATGTGAATTTTTTTATATAAATAGACCGAAATCTGTGTCAACAGAAAATACACCAGGGGGAAGGAACCTATATACAGTATAATACATCTATTATATGTTAGTAAAATGCACTAAAACTACTGGCCAATCTCTATCTGCCTATCGAAGTGGGATTATTAGCTTTTCATTAAAAATCTTGTATTACTTATAAAACTACCTAAACAAAGACATTTTTTTTCAAACTGAAATGAATCAGATTGGGGTGCTGCTGTTGCTTTATATAAGCTAATTGTATAAAGAATAAAAGTAATTTGACAGCCAAATATGTGCTTCTGAAATATTATCTGAGACTGTCCATGAAAATCATTCAGTTCTGTAAGAGTACATAGAGCTATAAAACATCCCTCAATCATGGGGTCTAAGGGATTTGCATATTTTTCAAAGTTGCCTGTATAACAGCCCCCCCCCCCTTCCCCATGGTAAGGCAGTTTTTTTTTGTTTTGTTTTTTTCCATATAATTTTATTGAGGAAAATTTTGAAATAAATGAGCAAGTATAACAATAGATATATGGGCCCAACGGCCTAAGGATATACAAAAATTCTGCAATAATCACCAAGATGAAACATGTTTACCGGTTGTAAGAGAAGAATAGTACATAACAGTGACTAGATGAATATGTTAGATAATTGTACCATTTGTAACTAAGGCGTGAGTTTTGTTTCTCTGAAATTGGGAGGTGGCGGATCTCTGAGGGGACAAAATTCACATTCGATTTTACTGTGGTTTCAGCTGGTTTCCTGAAATAGACTGTATTGACTATTAGTGTTTACATAGGGGGATGTGGTGGATATGTTTTCGGTGTGGTATGTGTCAAATAGTGAAAGTGTCTTGTGTTTAGGGATGAGCTCAAGGCTGACAGTCCTGCTGGCAGCTTTGGTTAGGTCCATTGGTTATATGTAAGCCAGTGTGGGGGTTTGGAGGGGGGGCTGTTATAAGTAAGAAAGATGTAAGGGGATAAGAAGGGACGTGGTTTGGGGAAAGGGGTATAAAGATGGGAGAAGGGTATGGCTGTGAGATGGGAGGGTGGAATAGGCCAAGATAGGGGGGGCATGGGCCCCCTACCTGACCCTGAACTTCGGCCTATCCACCCTCAATCCTCTCGTGGGCCTGATGTTGAGTGAGGTGTTATGGGGTCAATGAAAGGATGAGGTAGAGGGTCACTTTAGGTATTACCTGGGTTCATGATTTGGGTGTATTCAGAAGTGGTCTTGCAGTGGAACCATCAGGCCCAGAGGGTGTTTGGAGATGTTGTCATGTGAGATGGCTATGAGCTCCTCCATTTCGGCAATTTTATTGAGCCTCAGGAACCATTCTTCAGTTGAGGGGGCATTGGATTTGCCCATAGGACTGGGATAATTAGCTTAGGGTAAGGCAGTTTTTATACTTTTGATACTTGCCCCACAGCAGTGCCCACCTTCTCATGTCCATTTTACATTTTTTTGCCTATTAGCCCTAAAAAATGATCAGAATTTAGCAGGATGTGTCCCCTGTAGAATTCAGTGGGATTCACTTCTAAGTTTGGGTTAGACAGATTTTGAATAAGATTTTCTGAACCCTTGGTTAATTGAATTTGGGCAGATTTGCTCATCTCTCTGTGGGGAGGCTTTTGTTGCCCACTTTTATTAACAGGAAAAGCAAAGTTCAAACAAAGATTCCCACACCGGGGCTTTCTAACAATGAAAGAGTCAAGAGAAAATACTAAGCCACCAGGCTTCTCATGTCTTCAACCGCACCTGCTCTCTTTACTTTGATCTCTTAAACCTGTTTTCTCAACTCCTATTAGCTCACTCAGCTGAAACAGATGTAGCACCACTTCTACATGGGTCCACTCCCTGGCCTCTCAATATGTGGTCTCTAGGCACCCTGGGTCCCCGCCCCATACTGATTTGGTCTCTTGTAGGGATGAGCTTTGAGTTTGAGTCAAACTCATGTTCGACTCGAACATCGGCTGTTCGCCAGTTCGCCGAACAGCGAACAATTTGGGGTGTTCGCGGCAAATTCGAAAGCCGCAGAACACTCTTTAAAAGTCTATGGAAAAATCAAAAGTGCTAATTTTAAAGGCTTATTTGCATGGTATTGTCATAAAAAGTGTTTGGGGACCTGGGTCCTGCCCCAGGGGACATGTATCAATGCAAAAAAAAGTTTTAAAAACGGCAGTGATTTTAATAATGCTTATAAGTCAAACAATAAAAGTGTAATATTCCTTTAAATTTCGTACCTGGGAGGTGTCTATAGTATGCCTGTAAAGGGGTGCATATTTCCTGTGTTTAGAACAGTCTGACAGCAAAATGACACTTCAAAGGAAAAAAGTCATTTAAAACTACTCACGGCTATTAATGAATTGTCAGTCCGACAATACACATAAAAGTTAATTGATAAAAACGACATGGGAATTCCCCACAGGGGAACCCCGAACCAAAATAAAAAAAAAAAATGGCGTGGGGGTCCCCCTAAATTCCATACCAGGCCCTTCAGGTCTGGTATGGATATTAAGGGGAACCCCGACCAAAATTTAAAAAAAAATCATGTGGGGGTCCCCCTCAAAATCTATACCAGACACTTCAGGTGCCAAAATTCAAATTAAAAAAAAACACCCCCGCCGCTGTAATTCAGGCGCCCAGGCATCCTGAAAGTGGCCAGACGCATTGATAGGGGGTGGCAGCAGTGATGGCTAGAGCAAGGGGGTGGTGGCCGTGGATAGAGGGGTGGTGCTCGGGCGCCCCTAATGGACAGGCCACCACTGGTTATATACCTCCATATGGTGGGTCTGAGCTTATCCCTACAGCGGTCTTCTCATCCCTTGTGACGGCTGGCTGCTTGATCGGTGATCCACATCCACCACCCTGTGTGCAGTTTGCAAGATACCTTTATGTAAGTGTATCTGAATAAAGTGTTACTTGTTTTTACTATCACACTGACCCAGGCATCCTCTTTCTGATGTTTTTGTTTGACCCTGGGTTCTCACACTTCTCCTGAGACTTATGGACTCCACCCAGTCCACTGGACTCGCTGGTCTTCAAGCTCTAGATCCGGATTCTATCAAACCCCCACAAGCCAAGTCTTCTCCACTCAGAAATAATTCTCTGGAGCTTTGCTCTCAGTCTTAATGAAAATGATGTATGTCTTTTCCCCAAATCTCACTGTGGAAGGGCCAATACTGTCTCGTGTGGTATGATCTGTATGTAGGCCTCGGCCATCTATCCTACAGTTGTGCAGAGAACATGTGTACTGCTTGACTATGGTATTAACCATGGCTTGTCAAAGAAAAGGAAAAAAGAACACATATGGGAGAGATGAAAGCGCTGCACACCCCAAAACAAGTAATGTGTAAATAGAAAGGTTTCCCCATTGGGGCTTTGGACAGCAGTATAAAAATAATCAAAAATGTTACAGATGATTAATGAGAAATCTTTAATCATGAAGGTTACCAAATGTCACAATATAATAGATATACAGTACATATAAAAATCTGGCCAAATGATAAAATGCATAGTCCACACTATAGCATACAAGCAAGGTATACACAATTAAGAAACATGGTAACATACCAAATACCATGAAGTGTTGAATCCCCGACACGTTTCAACCATCAAGTGGTCATCTTCAGGTGGATCATTAGCACTGTGAGACATATAAATAATTTTCAGAATTTTAAATCATATCAGCTTTCATCGCAGTACAGATATATATGTAACATATTGGTGTATTTACCACTTGAAAATGAAATATGTGGTTGCATGACCAGAGGTGAATAAAAGCCATGAGGTAATCGGGGAGGCCACATGACTGCGCCCACCCCTCCATGGGGAAAGGATCCAGTCTGATGGGCTTACAGGAAGCCACACTGTTGACGCCCACCAGGGAATGGGAGAGAGAGGGAGAGCCGGCACCTGCAACAAGTTCCCCATCAATGACCATGTATTTAATAAAGGGATTAAATAAAGGGATTAAGTAATTTGGCTCTTAGCATAATTACAAGGGTACAGAATTTAGGCTATATATATTAAATATATGAGCTAACTATAATCATGTCTATCAATGTAGCACATCAAATTACCTAGGGTTCCAGGAGTGCAGTTAACCAGTGTATCAGTACATAATTCTATTTGTGGAGGTAATAAAAATAATAGTAATAAAAGATACCGTATATACTCGAGTATAAGTCGTTCCGAGTATAAGTCGAGGCCCTAATTTACCACAAAAAAATGGGAAAAACTTATTGACCCGAGTATAAGACGAGGGTGAGAAATGCACAGCTACTGTAAGCGGAAAAGAGGGTCAACAATGCCAATTTGCAGCATCACTGTGCCCATTTGCATGCCTCACTCTGCCCATTTGCAGCCATAGTCCCCCTGAACTTCAAACTCGGTAGTTAGGGGTTCCTAGATGCCCCCTAGCTGCAGCCAAAATTTGGGGTCTCTGAACCCAAAGGGTCCCGAAATGACATTGCTGCAGATAGACACAGTTGACCAAATTTGGGGCCCCGTATCTCGGGGCCACTTAGTGCTAAGAACCCCAAATTTGGTGTGCAAACCCAGTGGAACTAGCTCCATAACATTTCCAAAGCTGGGGTTTCTAGCACCAAGTGGCCCCGAGATACAGGGCCCCAAAAATCAGTTCAGAAAATGTCAAGCACTTTTCTGCAGCAGAGAATGACATTTTCCAAACCGATTTTGGGGCCCCGTATCTCGGGGTCACTTAGTGCTAGGAACTTCAGCTTTGGATATGTTGTGGTCTTGCATACCAAATTTGGGGTTTCTAGCACCAAGTGGCCCTGAGATACAGGGCCCCAAAGTCGGTTCGGAAAATGACATTTTTTGCTGCAGAAAAGTGCTTGACTCGAGTATAAGTCGAGGGGGGCACTTTCAGCACAAAAAAATGTGCTGAAAAATTCGACTTATACTCGAGTATATACGGTAATAAATAAAAGTGAACATCATTAAGATAATGAGTTGAGAGTGCAAACTACAGTGTGAGTATAAGAACCATGGCTTGTTACCTGCTATGCCAATAACCCACCCCCCTTTACCTCTAATGACCACGCCACACATAACTGGGGTAAATTGGCTGTAGCAGCTGTTTTATTAACCAAATATACATAAATATCCAATTATTAACATATCAATAACTTTTTTAAACATACCATCAGCTTTATTGGCAATAATGGAGCCCAAGGTCCCAATGGCATGAGCCAGAACCTTACCTGCTAGTCCCTTCTAAGGCCTCCAGTCACGAACCACCGACTCAGAGACAACTAGCAGGTACCCGTACCAACTGGGAGCCATACCTCAGATGGGTCCCTACACCATACCTTTTAGGTGCCCACATGACCTAAAAGGACCTTGCACCCCGCCAAGTGCACCACTTTATTTTCGTGGACACTTCAGTCCCCCCAACCCCAACAGGAAAAATTACCACAACATGTTCGGTGGAAGGGTGAGTTAGCTGCTCCGCTCGCCCCGTTCAACTGAGGCCATCTCCATCCTCATGCCACGTCACTTCCCCTTCCAAGGCTCTGCCCCATCTCTGCCCCCACACCGCGCTCCTCTTTCTCCTCCTCATTCCTACGCCCGTTTAACCCCTGTCATGCCCCGGCCCTCCACTATGTCTTTTTGGCTGGCTCTGGGCCTCTCTTTATTGTCTGTAACTATGACTGAGCCCTTCTAATTTCAATGTTTCTATTCTTGCCAATCTTTACTAATCTATCTTTTAACTGTAATTTAAATGACTAGTATTGTATATTTCATTTATTTTTTTATCATTATTTTTCTCTTTGAAATGTAGCTTTACATCGATCACAGTTTCAGGGAAGGGACAGTTCAAGGTCTACATGGCTTTGTATAAAGATAGCAACTACAAAACTCCTTACACGGGATCAGAAGTCTCTCTGTCCACAAAGGAATTCTTGTATGTCGGAGTCTTCTTTCTGGGCGGCACATCGAATCTTGTTCTGGTGATGAAGAACTGCTACGCGACCCCATCGAATGACGCAAATGACTCCACGAAATATTACTTCATCCAAAACAGGTACATTTTGAAGCAAGAATATCCCTCTAATGATCTCTACATCCGGTGTCCAGAGACAAGAGAGGCTGTTGGATGGTTCAACCCACCTGTGTCCATCCAAAACTAAAGTACCCAATCTGATTGGCCTTTTCCTTTATATTTATAAACCATCATGTACATTGTTAGTCTTTTAAATAAATGAAGAACAAAACTGGAAGCGCCAACCTGAGTGTAGTATTAAGATGTACAATTTATACAAAGGATTAATAAAGTTTTTAACCCTTTGAATAAATTGTACATTAGACATGTGCACTGCCAAAATATGTGTTTTCGTTTCATTTGTTTTTGTTTTTTTTTTAGTTTTTCGGGTCATTCATTATCGCAATTCGTAAATTTGTAAATTTGAAAAAAATCATAAATTTGGAAATTCGAAAAAATCATAAATTGAAAAAAAATCGTAAATTTGAAAAAAATCGAGAAAAATTTACAAATTCGAGGAAATTTGCAAATTCGAAAAAAAAACGTAAATTTGGAAATTCGAAAAAATCGGAAATTCAAAAAAAAATCGGGAATTTAAAAATCAGAAAAAAATCAGAAATTCTATGAAAAATTGGAAAATGCCCAAAAAATCGGTAATTTGGAAATTCAAAAACCCAAAAATTCAAAAATCTAAAATAATAACTAACTAATAATAACCTAACTATTACTAACTATTAAATTATAAATTGGTCAATGAAGATGCCCTTCATAGATATGAGCCAATAAGAAAGAAGCAAGAAGAAACTGCTAGGAGTTCTGAATCACAGGCACATATCATCAGTTTATAATAAAGCATCGGACTAGACATGTGCACTGCCGAAATTTTTCTGTTTTTTGGGTCCTTCGTTATGATCACATATCGTAAATTCATCAATTTGTAAATTTGTAAATTTGAAAATCCGAAAAAAATCAAAAAATTCGAAAGAATAACTAACTATTAAATACTAGGTATTGGAATCTCCTTTCAAATTTGGCTGTTAGTGAATGTAACAAATACTAATTTATCCGAAGTTGCGAATTATTCGAAATAACGAATGCCCCATCTTAACAAATGGAACAGAACAAATTAAAAATAATAAAACCATTTCATTATTATTATTTTAATTTATTATTATTAATTCGTTACGTTCCATTGGTTTAGATGTGACATTCATAATTTTGGAAAATTGGTAACTTCAGAAAAATTCATTTTCGTTACATTCACTAACAGCCAAATTTGAAAGGAAATTCCAATACCTAGTATATAATAGTTAATTTTCAGGGTTTCAAATTTACGATTTTTTCTCATTTCCGTTTTTTTTTCAAATTTTCCGAAATTCCAATTTTTTTCTAATTCCCGAATTTACGATTTTTTTTTCGAATTTGGAAATTTTCGAATTTATAAATATTCAAAAAAGTTTGCCAAATGGGTTTTCGTTTCCAAATTAACAAATTTGTCAAAATTCGTTAAAAAAATGAATTTGGAACAAAACGAATTGCACATGTCTATTGTACATCTTTATACTACTACTCAGGTTGGCGCTTCCTGTTTTGTTTTTTTATTTGATTCACAGAGTCTGGCTTTTCTCTGAGGGCAGCTGCCGCCATTATTTTACATCTTTTCCCATTGGACTTATGGACTTGTATTCCCCCTCCCCTCTCATTACAATTTAGTGACCTATTGTTTTTTTATTGATCCCATTGTTTTATGCCCCCATTTTTGCTATCTACAGGGTTTTTATTGTGTATTGTGTATGTTTTTTCCTCTGTTTATTATGCATGTTGCACCGGTTCTTCTACTCCCAGTTCTATGAATAAAGTCTTTTAGTAAAATGTGTATACAATTAGTATCTGTAAAATGTCCTTTTATCTCACTCTTACATTTTTTTGTAGCTGTAAAAACAAGGCAGATGGAACCATAACTGTTGATGAGAACGGCGTCTCCAAAAAAGGACAGTTTTCTGTGCAGATGTTCAAGTTTGTTGGAAACTTCAACCGCGTGTTTCTACACTGTGCTGTCAGCCTGTGTGACTCCAGTACTGGATCCTGTGCACCCGTAAGTTGGTTTCCAGCTATATAAAGAAAGTTAGAGCAGATAAGTAGGCTGGTCTAGTCCCGGAGTCCATAACCAGAAAGCTGGTCTAGTCCCGGAGTCCATAACCAGAAAGCTGGTCTAGTCCCGGAGTCCATAACCAGAAAGCTGGTCTAGTCCCGAAATGCATAACCAGGACACCTGAAACAATGAGGCATACTCAAAATGATGGCCGCCTCCCCAGAATGATGGCTTTTATTGTCCAATATGAATCAGAAAAAATGACCAGTTTGCTAATCATCGAATCTCCTGAATGTTGTCACACAATGTAAGGAGTCGGGCAAACACAGTTCATGAACTGAGGTGGTGGGTTTTGAGACTAGTTTTGTAACATGCCAACAGATGGCAGAACAAGGTTGCACACACAGCAGTGGCGGCTGGTGAGTTCTTCTTTTGGGGGGTGGGAAACAAACAACGCCCCCCCACACTGACAGCACCACCCCCGCTCCCTAAGTCTGGCACTTATTCATTCGTGTGGTGGGGCTGTGATGTCCTCTCCTGGAGTGCGGGCAGCAGCGGCTCTGGTATCTGCTCCTCAAACTTCCTCCACCATATGTCTCCTCTTCCACCAAAGCGATAGACATCCAATAAAATGGCCTGACAGTTTGGCCAATTTGGAAACAGGTTTCACGACCTGCCCCCGCATCGGCTGTGAGGAACTTCAGTGTGAAAATAGAGAAAATTCATTTGCTAATGGCACACAACTGGGTGGACTCAGAGCGCAATGCTCTACGCTCTGAGGTCACCCTTTTTTGAAGCCTATTAGAGCCTACTGGAGAACAGTGTCTCCAGTAAAAGGACAGTTTCCTGTGCAGATGTTCAAGTTTGTTGGAAACTCCAACCGTGTTTCTACACTGTGCTGTCAGCCTGTGTGACTCCAGTACTGGATCCTGTGCACCTGTATGTTGGTTTCCAGCTATATAAAGAAAGTTAGAGCAGATAAGAAAGCTGGTCTAGTCCCAGAGTCCATTACCAGGATACCTGAAACAATGAGCCATACACTCAAAATGATGGCCTCCTCCCCAGAATGGGGAGGCCTCTGGCTCTAATCAGGTGCTTCAAAATACATCCCCCGCCGCATTTGAATCCATGGTCTGGCACCACTGATATGTAGATCATGGGGCCGGATGCATGGATAGGGGAGGCGGCGCCCGTGCGCCCCCTATGGATGGGCCACCACTGACACACAGTCATAAAGAAAATGATTCCAGACAGCTGCACTTCCAAAAGTCCTCTTTATTGAAGCTCATGTGACAGGTGATTAACTGATGGAGCATGGTACAGGGAGGTAGAGGCACTTCACGCAAATGTTAGCGCTTAGTCATTACCTCGATCTGTTAACTACCTCTCACATGAACTTCAATAAAGAGGATTTTTGGAAGTGCAGCCATCCAAAATCATTTGCTTTATGATACACAGCATGCGAGCTGGGCTAGCACCCGACTAGAGTGTGTGGGGGATTAACCGTCTTTCTTTGTTTCATTGAGGATTCCACGCACAGTCACAGCGAGCACCGATCTTCATAAGTCCGTGTGCCGAAAGACGTAGTCCCGTGTACATCCGAAGCTGTGAAACCGGTGCTATTCTGACCACTTGCGCTACTATATCTGCTTTTTCATTATGGACAGCGTTTTAGAACAAAGAGCAAATGTGAAATTCTGTGTGAAACGGGGCAAATCTGCCACAGACATGTTTGATATGATTCGCCGAGTTTACGTTGATGGTGCAATGAGTCCTTCAAGCTGTTTTGAGTAGCACACGTGCTTCAAGAGCCAAAGAACATCAATGGAAGATGACGAGAGATCAAAAAAGACCTTCAAGCAGCTCAACCCCCGAAAATGTCAAAACTATTCGACAACTTGTGCATGATGATCTTTGAAGAACAATTCACTACATCGCTGCCATTGTCGGTCTCTCATACAGAACAGTCCAGGCAATCCTCAAGTGTGATATGAACTTGTGTCATGTTGCTGGCAAGTTCATCCCCACGGCACACTGATGGAGTTCTTGCCAGACCTTGATGCAGTGTTCCTTCTGCTCCTGGGTCAGCAGCCTGGGGCCCCCTCGGACTCAAAAACCTCGTTTGACTCATTGCAGCATCACCGAATGTCACATTTTATTATAACTTGCTATCAAAGATGAAATAGCAGATGTGGCAGTGGTGGCTGGCGGTAATTTTTTTGGGGCGGGGATGGCAAACAGTACCCAACCCCCCCCAGTCAGTCGGTCGACAGTCAGGTGGGTCTGGTGCACTTACCCCATCTATGGTGGGCAGCGCTTCTCCCGGGCTTCACCGGCGGCGTCCCTTGCTTGGCGGTGGTAGCTTTCCCTTCCCCTACTCTCCACAGGCATCGCAGCAGCTTCCGTTTCCTCCCTCCTCCTTGGCGGCCAATTGGGACTATTTTCGTCCAACCAGAAAACGTGCCTCGGACCTGCTTCTGATTGGCCTGATTCAGGATCAGTGTTTCAATAGCGAATATTAATTCGCTGTTGTAACACCTGGGTAAGCTCCTGGCGCAATACTCTGCACCACGAGCCCACCCTATTTTGAAGCCTATTAGAGCCTCTGGCTCTAATCAGGTGCTTAAAAAAACACCCCCGCTTCTGTAATTCACACACCCCGCATCCTGAAAGGGTCAGGGCGCAAGAATAGGGGGTGGCGGTGTCCTGTCAAAATAGCACCCGTGGATAGAGCATGGGGGTGGTTGCCATGGATAGAGGGGGCGGACCGTCTAATGGACAGGCCGCCACTGAGACGTGGTAACGCATGTGGTCAGAATGGCACCAGTTGCACAGCTCCTGATGTACACAGGACGATGTCTTTTGGCACGCTGACCTAAGTGGGTTACACATTATAAGAAAATAAGGTGAAAGATCATCTGATTTTCCTCATTGTTTCACAGAAAGTCAGAACCAAGGAAGGAAATAATGTATGAAAATTCTTGTAGGACAAAGGCTCTTTTTTTTTTGTTGTTTATTGTTTCTGATCTTGCGCAGTCTTTCTTTCCTGATCTTTCTCATATGAGAATCGTACAAAAACGGTACACATTGAATGAAAATCGTTCATTCTGTTCCTGTACGAGAACAATTTTGGAGTTTGTACCTTTTTAAATTTCCTTTCGGAAGGCTGGAATCGGCTGTTGAAAAAAATTGCACGATCATTCCTCGAACTTAAATGTTTACCCAAATTTCTTATAGTGGGAGCAGTTATGAAGGTCACAGAATCCCTGTGACAGCACGTGTCACAGGGACATGTGCCTTGTGCTTCCATCTGTTGGCATGTTATAAAACTATCAAAACTTTTTGATACCACCTCGTATAGTCAGCAGAATCAAAACGTTGGAAATTTACCAACTTGTCTGATCTGGGGAATCAATGAACTCAGCACATCTGATATTCTTTTGGGGACTTCCAAGGAAAATGGTAAGAAAAAGAAAAATGGTCTGGTGTCACCCGTAAGTCACCTCCATCCCAATATTGTACAGAAAAACATAGAAAAATTGCCTTGGGACTTTTAATGAAGTGAGAACGATTAGTCAATAAACATACCAGTAGGGATGAGCCCAATGTTCGAGTTGAGCGTAAGTTCGACCCTAACATTGGGTGTTCGCCCGTTCGCCGAATTTAGAACATTATGGGACGATGGCGGGAAATTCGAGCGCCCGCGGAACGCCCCATAATGAACTGCGAGACTGTCAATGCATGCGAGACTGCATGCTTTGGCCAATCACGCTCAGCTGTGAGAGCCATGATTGGGCAAAGGCAGGATGCGTTTGGCCAATCATGGCTCAGGGGGCTAAGTCTATGCCCCACACTATGTAAGGCTGCTTATATAGCGGCTGTACATAGTGTTAGGAATGAGAGCAGCAAAATTACATTTGTAAAGGAAAAAATTTAAATTAAAACTGATCGCGGCTGTAATGTATTGCCGGTCCCGGCAATATAGATAAAAATCATTGAAAAAAACGGCATGAGTTCCCCCCCGCAGTCCATTAACAGGCCCTTTGGGTCTGGTATGGATATTAAGGGGAACCCCGCACCAAAATTAAAGAGAAAAAATGGCATGGGGTCCCCCCTAAAATCCATACCAGGCCCTTCAGGTCTGGTATGGATATTAAGGGGAACCCCGCGCCAAAATTAAAGAAAAAAATGGCATAGGGGTCCCCCCAAAATCCACACCAGACCCTTATCGGAGCACTCAACCTGGCAGGCCCCCTCCTAAACTGTACCAGGCCACATGCCCTCAACATGGGGAGGGTGCTTTGGGGACTTTTAAGGGTAAAAGTTTGTCACCATTCCAGGAGCGGGCACAATTTTGAAGCATGACATGTTGAGTATCAATTTACTCAGCATAATATTATCTTTCAGTATTAAAAAACATTGGGCTAACTTTACTGTTATTTTTTAAGTTCAAAAAGTGTATTTTTTCCAAAACAAAAGTGTGCTTGTAAGACCGGGGGTTTGGGGTTTCTAAGTAATTTTCTAGTAAAAAAAAACTCGGATTTTAACTTGTAAACACTGAGTCTGAAAATATAGGCCTTAAAGTAATTGTAAAGCTTTGATTATTTGAAAAAAAAAAAAAACAAACATACCATACCTCGACTGTGCAGATCGTTTTGCACAGAGTGGCCCTGAACATCCTCTTCTGGGATCCCCTGACAGCTCTCGCTGCTCCTCCCCACATCAGATAACCCCCTAGGAGAAGCGCTCTCATGGGGGGTTACCGTGTGGGTGCGCTCCCGAGTCCATCATTCCGCGTCTATAGCCGCCGACTGTATGACTCTGCCCCACCCCGGCGAAGGTGTCATTGGATTTGATTGACAGCAGTGGGAGCCAATGGCTGTCCAATGAAGAGCTGAGAACCCCAGTCAGAGGGACAGCGCATCCCTGTGGGTCAAGTTCCAGGGCTCAGGTAAGTAAAACGGGGGGCCTGGGGATTGGGGGGCCGGTCACTGCCAGGTGTTTTTTCACCTTAATGCATAGGATGCTTTAAGGTGAAAAAACACGAGGGTTTACAACCCCTTTAAAGCGACGTTCCACCCAAAAATGGAATTTCCGCTTTAAGTAAAGGTGACCCCCTGACATGCCACATTTGGCATGTCATTTTTATGGGGGGGAGCGGGTACCCTGTTTTTAGAGGCTTCCACATCCTCCCCTGGTGGCGCCGGAAGGAGGATCACCTCTCCCCCCTCCCTCCCTGCAATCTTCTTAAACATGTCACAGGTCCCAGAAGATTGCCTGGCCATTCACAGCGCTCAGCGCGGCTCGCGCATGTGCAGTGCGTGCCCGTCTGTGAAGCCACAGCTGGGCGACCACAGTAAGAATACCGCTGAAAGGAGGGGGAGAGGAGTTGGGCTCCGTGCGCCCCCATCGCTGGACCATGGAACAGGTAAGTTTCTGATTATTAAACGTCAGAAGATACACTTTTTGTAGCTGCTGACTTTTAAATGGGTGGAACTCCGCTTTAAGTAATTAAAACAGAAAGTATTTACATATCCTCACTTCCAGCACAAACCAAAGCTAGGAACTCAGGCTCAGATTATGGGAAAGTGGGTGGTACAATGGAAAATTGTCACGAGGGCCACGTACCTGATGTGAGACCGAAGTAGTGGGGAGGCCTCCCTTGCACCTCGGGTCCTTAATGCCTCTGGAGATGGAGACAGAGTGTCGCAGGGGTGCCAGAGGTGTGGAGCAAGCCTTTGTCCGAGATCCGAGCCGAGGTCAAGTCCAGTTGGGCAATGAAGCATAAAAGGGTTAATCTGAAGAAGAATTGTCAAGATCCAAGCCAGGGTCAGTTCAAATCTAGCAGCTGAGTACAAAAGGGGCAAAGAAGTAGAATTGTTAAGGTACAAATCCGAGGTCAATGGCAAGCAGCAATCAAGAGTAGTCAAATAGGATTCCAGAGTTCAGACAGATCACACACTAGCACAGGAACAAGGGGGACTGAAGATAATCCAGTAATTTGGCAGTGTCCGGGCTTGGCTTACAGTCAGGTCCATAAATATTGGGACATTGACACAATTCTAATCTTTTTGGCTCTATACACCACCACAATGGATTTGAAATGAAACAAACAAGATGTGCTTTAACTGCAGACTTTCAGCTTTAATTTGAGGGTATTTACATCCAAATCAGGTGAACGGTGTAGGAATTACAACAGTTTGTATATGTGCCTCCCACTTTTTAAGGGACCAAAAGTAATGGGACAGATTAACAATCATCCATCAAACTTTCACTTTTTAATACTTAGTTGCAAATCTTTTGCAGTCAATTACAGCCTGAAGTCTGGAACGCATAGACATCATCAGACGCTGGGTTTCATCCCTGGTGATGCTCTGCACGGCCTCTACTGCAACTGTCTTCAGTTCCTGCTTGTTCTTGGGGCATTTTACCTTCAGTTTTGTCTTCAGCAAGTTCAATGCATGCTCAATCAGATTCAGATCAGGTGATTGACTTGGCCATTGCATAACATTCCACTTCTTTCCCAAAAAACTCTTGCTTTCGCACTGTGAAGTGCCATCCAATGAGTTCTGAAGCATTTTGCTGAATATGAACAGATAATATTGCCGGAAACACTTCAGAATTCATCCTGCTGCTTTTGTCAGCAATCACATCATCAATAAATACAAGAGAACCAGTTCCATTGGCAGCCATACATGCCCACGCCATGACACTACCACCACCATGCTTCACTGATGAGGTGGTATGCTTTGGATCATGAGCAGTTCCTTTCCTTCTCCATACTCTTCTCTTCCCATCACTCTGGTACAAGTTGATCTTGGTCTCATCTGTCCATAGGATGTTGTTCCAGAACTGTGAAGGCTTTTTTAGATGTTGTTTGGCAAACTCTAATTTGGTCTTCCTGTTTTTGAGGCTCACAAATGGTTTACATCTTGTGGTGAACCCTCTGTATTCACTCTGGTGAAGTCTTCTCTTGATTGTTGACTTTGACACACATACACCTACCTCCTGGAGAGTGTTCTTGATCTGGCCAACTGTTGTGAAGGGTGTTTTCTTCACCAGGGAAAGAATTCTTCGGTCATCCACCACATTTGTTTTCCTTGGTCTTCCGGGTCTTTTGGTGTTGCTGAGCTCACCGGTGCGTTCTTTCTTTTTAAGGATGTTCCAAAAAGTTAATTTGGCCACACCTAATGTTTTTGCTATCGTTCTGATGCGTTTGTTTTGTTTTTTTCAGCCTAATGATGACTTGCTTCACTGATAGTGACAGCTCTTTGAAACTCATATTGAGAGTTGACAGCAATAGATTCCAAATGCAAATAGCACACTTGAAATGAACTCTGGACCTTTTATTTGCTCCTTGTAAATGGGATAATGAGGGAATAACATACACCTGGCCATGGAACAGCTGAGCAGCCAATTGTCCCATTACTTTTGGTCCCTTAAAAAGTGGGAGGCATATATACAAACTGTTGTAATTCCTACACCGTTCACCTGATTTGGATGTAAATACCCTCAAATTAAAGCTGAAAGTCTGCAGTTAAAGCACATCTTGTTTGTTTCATTTCAAATCCATGGTGGTGGTTTATAGAGCCAAAAAGATTAGAATTGTGTTGATGTCCCAATATTTATGGACCGGACTATATAGGGAAGTTTGAGGTCGTTTCCTGTGCGCCTCCTGGGGATTTTCCCGCCTTTTTCCATCAGGTTGAGGTCACTTCCTGTGCACACCCTGGGCATTTTCCTGCCCTTTTCTATCAAGTCTTCTGCACAAGAAGCCGGTTAGCGCCCTGAGGGGTCTTTGGCACATGCTCAGTTTGCACGGATTTCCTCTTGCGGCAATCCACCATTGGTGCATGCGTAGTAAACCCTGAACTCTTACAAAGCGTTGGGCTTCATTCCCTTAACACATTTGGGCAACTACATGGCAAATGAGGTTCAATGTAGAAAAATGAAAAATAATGCATTTGGGTGGCAAAAATATGAATGCAATCTATATAATGGGGGGAGAACCTCTGGGGGAATCTAGGATGGAAAAGGACCTGGGGGTCCTAGTAGATGATAGGCTCAGCAATGGCATGCAATGCCAAGCTGCTGCTAACAAAGCAAACAGAATATTGGCATTAAAAGGGGATCAACTCCAGAGATAAAACGATAATTCTCCCGCTCTACAAGACTCTGGTCCAGCCGCACCTGGAGTATGCTGTCCAGTTCTGGGCACCAGTCCTCAGGAAGGATGTACTGGAAATGGAGCGAGTGCAAAGAAGGGCAACAAAGCTAATAAAGGGTCTGGAGGATCTTAGTTATGAGAAAAGGTTGTGAGCGCTGAACTTATTCTCTCTGGAGAAGAGACGCTTGAGAGGGGATATGATTTCAATTTACAAATACTGTACTGGTGACCCCGCAATATATAAATACCGTACTGGTGACCCCACAATAGGGAGAAAACTTTTTTGCAGAAGAGAGTTTAACAAGACACGTGGCCAATCATTAAAATTAGAAGAAAAGAGGTTTAACCTTAAACTACATAGAGGGTTCTTTACTGTAAGAGTGGCAAGGATGTTCCTATATAAATAATTCCCTTCCACAGGGGGTGGTCTCAGCGGGGGGGGGGGGGCATCGATCATTTCAAGAAACTATTAGATAATCACCTGAACATACAGGGATATAGAATGTAATACTGACACATAATCACACACATGGGTTGGACTTGATGGACTTGTGTCTTTTTTCAACCTCACCTACTATGTAACAATGTAACATTTTCTTTAAATACAGTGTGAGAGTGATAAGATGTGACCTCCGATCAGTCAGCTCATCAGCTTACCTTGTGAATACTGTGATTTCATCTTATACCGGTGAACCCGTGTCACATGTCCCCATTTTCTTAATGATCTTCTTTGTTTCTAGGTCTGTGCCAGTCGAAGCGATGGAACTAGAGCCCCCCAGAGTTATGATGGTGCTCTGTCACTTGGACCTATTGTGGGATCAGGTAATCTTGTGATTGGATACTTTATATATATATATATATATATATATATATATATATATATATATATATATAATTTTTTTTTTTTTTTTTTTTACGCCTAATGATTTTTATCTGCGTATTTGTAAGCCTCACATGATCCCATAGCACCAAAGGTCCTTCTAGAACAGAGATTATTCCGGGAGCACAGAGGACCTGGGCAGAGGAGGTTGTCGTATGTCTCATAGACATCGCCCGTTCTCTATAATGTAAAATCGATGAGGACCAATCAGTGAGCAGTAAAGGGGGGAGGAAATGGGAACCCTTATAGGGTGTATACCAGACTTACAAGGAATCTACTGAAACATAACTGAATCACAAATATGAGAAGGAGACAGCAAGGAACTATCTGGCTATAATCAGAAGTTTTAGCCTAATGCCGCGTACACACAATCGCACATTCCGACAACAAAATCCATGGGATTTTTTCCGACGGATGTTGGCTCAAATTTGTCTTCCATACACACGTTCACACAAATGTTGTCGGAAATTCCGAACGTCAAGAACGTGATGACGTACAACACGTATGTCGAGCCGAGCAAAATGTAACACAATAGCCAGTGCGGCTCTTCTGTTTGATTCGAAGCATGCGTGGAACTTTGTGTGTCGGAAATGTGTACACACGATCGGAATTTCCGATGACGGATTTTGTTGTTGGAAAATTTGAGACCCAGATCTCAAACTTTTGTTGTTGGAAATTCCGACGGAAAATGTCCAGTGGAGCCTACACACGGTCGGAATTTCCAACAACAAGCCCCCATCGAACATCTGTTGTCAGAAATTATGACCACGTGTACGCGGCATTATAGTTAAGGACCGGAAGGATTTACCCCCTTAATAACCAGGACATTGTCCCCAAACAGAATTGATATCCTTTTTTTCCCCCACAAATAGAGCTTTCTTTTGGTGGTATTTGAGCATTTTTTAGTTTTTCCGCAATAATCAAAAAAGAACGACAATTATGAAAAAAAATAATAATATTTTTTACTTTAAATAAATACCTATAATAAACATCCCCCAAAAAATTATAAAAAAACGCTAATTTTTTCATCAGTTTAGGCCGATATGTATTCTTCTATATATTGATTGTGTGACGAAAATTCTGATGGAAAATGTCCAATGGAGCCTACACAAGGTGGGAATTTCCATCAACAAGCTCCCATCGAACATTTTCCGACCATGTGTACACGGCGTGAAGCTGACCATTTGAACATTGAGATAGGAACATATAAAAAATCACTCGTCCGACCATTCGATGGCGCCTTCATGGACTGATTTCAAATGACTTTTCATCGAGTACCACATCAATGTCTTCATTTCCATAGAACAAACTTTCTACTTCCAGATGATCTTTGACAAGTGCGTGTGCATAAGATTTGTTATGATTTGTCTCGTCCGGAAGCAAATTCAATGATTGGAAATCCCTTCGTTCCCATTAGATTCAACAAACAATTTCCATCCTCATCTTTTGATTTATTCGCTCACTCTGGTCAAAAATAATTTTCAAACTGTTCCCTTTAAGTCTTAGTTAATCGAATAAACATTCTGAAAATTATAATCTTCTAACAGAACTCTACAGGTGTGAGACCAGCTTAAATGCTGTCTGTATTCATTCTATGAAAGTTTTCATTATCCGATGTATTGAGAAAAAACATTCAGGAAATAATACAATCTATATATCAATGACATGTCATCTGTTTTTAGTCTATACAGAATCTTCCACCATCGGTCCTTCCATCATCACTAGTAAGTTTTTTATATATATATATTTTATTGTAAATGTTTTTCATACGTCGGGATGAGGGAAACTAACAAACACTTTATTATTTCAGTTAAATGCATTGAATCCCTGCTGATCCTCCAATGAAGACTCTTGTTCTGACATCTCCTGTTGTGGGGTGACAACTGTCTCCTAATTGGGCTCCTGAGTTGTCACCATTTCCATGAAATTCTGATAGAGAGTATAGAGTACATGTGATGAATGGGGAAAATCCAGAGATAAGTGGTGATAACAGTTTTCATGACTTATCATGGAGCTAAGTCCCTAGTGAAATGTTTATAAGGAATGAGGGTTTGGAGCAACGCAGGATTCGGTCTAAATTTTGGCTGTTCAGCTAACAAGCAAATTAAATGGGGTGGTTGTCGGCCAACCGAGCCAAACTTCTGGCTAAAGCGGGAAGTCATAGATTTAATTTAGCATCTGTATTACTACCACTGCTAAATGTGTTCTTCTCAGGGCTCCTGGTTGCCAGGAGACAGCGGTCACCAGAGTCCTAGCAACCATTGACACGTCCTCAGTAATCTGCCTGCTAGGAGATTCCTGGACAGCAACTGATTGTAAACAAAGGGAAGAAAAGCTGACTGACAGCATTGACCAAAATGTGGGTGTGGTCATCTTTGATTAATGACATCAGCCAACATTTGGCCCCTTTGTTTGCAATCAAGCTGCCAGCCAGGGGATCTGTAATTTGCAGCTGGAAGTACGTTGGGAGTGGGTGTGTCAGCTGGTCTGTTTTGATGTGTGTTTACTGTAGGCGTTCATATGACAAATTTAGACAAATTTTAGGACAAAATTATATATTTTTTACCAAACGTAGCCATCCGTCCCTCGTCTTAAGACTTTTTATCTTTCATTAGATTTTTATTGAACTGTTACAATGAAATTTGTATATTATAAAGAATTTGGCACTGTTGACATCATTTTACGTTGGAATTGTAGAAAGTACTAAGAGAGGTGATTAAGGTAAAAAATAAAGAAAACAAAAATACAGTATACTTTACTACATTTGTTGAGTATAGGCCTTCAAAGGGTGCCAATGATAATTGTTAAGGATGTGTTAAAGCTGGGAGGCCATGAGGACCTACAGTGATTATCACATTTACTTCAATCCCAAATACCTAGCCCCAAATTTCAGACATCCAAACTGGACATACATTACTATACAAGTAACAATCAAGAATGTCAATGTGTCTGATAATATGTATTTATTTTATTATTTATTCCATTTTCCTGGTCCGATTCCCACCACTCCCGGTAAGGGTTTTATTCTTCTATCAGATCGCAATGGTGGAAGTCCTGTGGATTATTTTATACTTGTACAATATAATGCGATGATCATATTATTGATTGGTTGCTCTTGTTGTACATTATATATGGTGATGAGTAATCCATCCAAGATTCCGTACACTTTTCTCCTCAATACAGATCTAGAGAAGTTACCTAAAGGGCGTATTCTAGAAGAAAGTGTGTTCTATACCTGTATAAAGAGTCACATACCTTTCAGAGACCTCATGAAACCCCCAACCCCAGTTTGCTGTACTAGGCCAATGTCTACAACACCTTGGAGCTGAGCAATTAGGCCAACTCTTCCCTGCCCCTGCCAATTGGTCAGTGAAGATGCCCTTCGTAGATATGAGTAAGAAGCAAGAAGAAACCACTAGGAGTTCTGAATCACAGGCACATATCATCAGTTTATAATAAAGCATCGGATTAGACATGTGCACTGCCAAAATTTTTCCATTTTTCGGGCCATTTGTTATGATCACAATTCGTAAATTTGAAAATTTGTAAAATTTGTAAATTTGTAAATTTGAAAATCCGAAAAAAAATCAGAGAATTTGAAAGAATAACTACCTATTAAAGTATAGGTACTGGAATTTCCTTTCAAATGTGGCTGTTAGTGAACGTAACAAATACGAATTTATCCGAAGTTACGAATTATCAGAAATAATGAATGCCGCATCTTAACGAATGGAACGGAACAAATTAATAATTAATAATAATAAACATTTTTATTATTATTATTGTTATTTATTATTATCCATTAGTTTTATCTGAAATAACGAATGCTGAATCTAAGTGGATGGAACGGAACAAATTAATAATAAATAATAATAATAATAATATATGTTTTTACTATTATTATTTTTATTTAATATTATCCATTTGTTTAGATTTGGCATTCATTATTTCGGATAATTCATAACTTCAGATAAATTTGTTACGTTCACTAACAGAGAAATTTGACAGGAAGTTCCAATACTTTTAATTTAATAGTTAGTAATAGTTAATTTATTATTAGTTAGTTATTATTTCAGATTTTCACATTTTCGGATTTTTGGATTTTTGAACTTATGCCGCGTACACACGAGCGGACTTTACGGCAGACTTTGCTCGGCAGACTTTTCAACAGACTTTACGACGGACTTTCTGAATGAACGGACTTGCCTGCACACAATCCACCAAAGTCCGTCGAATTTGTACGTGATGACGTACGACCGGACTAAAACAAGGAAGTTCATAGCCAGTAGCCAATAGCTGCCCTAGCGTGGCTTTTTGTCCGTCGAACTAGCATACAGACGAGCAGACTTTTCGACCGGACTCGATTTCGACGGATTGTTTTAAAACATGTTTCAAATCTAAGTCCGTCCAACTTTTGAGAAAATAAAGTCCGCTGGAGCCCACACACGATCGAATTGTCTGACGAAATCCCGTCCGCCGGGCAAAGTCTGCCGTAAAGTCCGCTTGTGTGTACGCGGCATTAGAGTTTTCCTTTTTTACGAATTTTTGAATTAATGAATTTACGAATATTTCGGAAAAATTTGGTGAATGGGTTTTCGTTAATTCGGATATTTCAGAAATAATGAATTTGTTGAAATTTAAAAAAAAAATAAATAATTTGGAACAAAAAGAATTGCACATGTCTACATTGGATTTCTAAGAAAGAGGAAAAAGCCCCCTAGGGTGGAACTTTAAAGGCTTTACTCCATAAACATTGAGAAGTAGTAGAAAAATCTTGAACATTTATTAGAAAACATATATAAAATATTGCACATGACCATGGATACAGTGTATACAAAAATGCAAAGAAAGCTATAACTTCCTGAAACTGACGCGTTTCAGAGATGGATTCTGTCTCCTTCATCAGGGTTTTTCACAGAAAATATAATATCTATAAAATTCAAATGCAAAATGATCAACAATGATTAAACCGATCCAAATAATGCTGGATAGTCATACACAGAATACTGAGGGTATTGAAAACTTACATCATAGTCATTTGCATGTACATAAGAGTATCCACATTAATTAAAAAAGAAATGACACTGTCACATGGAATCCCGTGCGTATCCCATCCACACAGTTGTTGCTTCAGTTTAAGATGGACTTATATGGGGGGGAATAGCTAAGTGTTGTGTGGGGATCAAGTTCCCGAACACACCAAAAACAGTTGAAATCTGGAGACCCAGATGCAACAAAAACAACATGTGTACTGAGGCCCGGCAAGTAGAGAATCTGGAAGAAAGGACATGTATCATAAAGTAAAATCTATACGTCAAAAAAGATATTCAGACTGCAACCATCATTGATGGAACCCGATAGGATGGTTGGACATACCTAAGCGGAGCAGTGACATGAATTACAGGTAGACAGGTAGGTGGTGGACGTGGAGAGCACGGAGTGCCGTAGGCCAATTCAGTGAGATACTGGCTGTTGAAGTCAATGTTGCCAGATAATGGGGCACCAAAAAAGAAAAATGCACAAAAAATTATAAGAGGAGTATATATAAGCTCAGCCATACATTTTGCTTCCAAATCAAAAGCCCAATTGCATTGAATCACAGGGTTTCCCCAGATTACTCACTGTCAATGAATATGGTCCAACGTCAGCCTCTCCAAGAATGTCCCATCCATAGCCCTGTCTGTCTGTCTGTGAAGTGAGGGTTTAAATAGCTCAGCACAGATAGCCGCAATGTCTGCCTAATGCAGATCAGCTGTGTGTGGCCAGCTTCTGCCCAGGTTCCCAGGGAGGGCCTCTTGAGCAGAAGATTCACCATGCCTTCACACGGCACACGCACGAACACCGCCACACGCATGTGCCGCGCCGATAACATGGCGCACGCGTCTTGACTATATGCACACGCGCCGTGGAGTTACATGACGCGTCTGTGTCCCACTGGCACGGCAACGCATCACAGGAAAACAGGAACAGTCATCCTGGATACAAGTGGGAATGGAGGTTGCGGATGGCAAAACATACAACTCCTTCCCAAAGAGTCCCCATGAAGGAGAATCTTGGCCGTTCCAGCACACATGAATACCTGGCGTGAACACTGTATATAACAGTACATCACCCCCAACAAATTTGATGTAAAAAGTATATGAAAAGCAAACCAAAGCAAAAAAGATAAATAAAATATGTGAAGAATTGATCAGATCGCGCATCATCAAGTTGCACAAGACAATCAATCATGAACATAATGTAGTCCCCAGTTCCCAATACATACTGGAGGACATAACAATTACCATATAGTTAATCATGGAGGGGATACTAGGGGCTGCACGTGACAATGTTTACATCAGGAGGGCAACAGAAAAAACAGTAGACAAAGACTGGGACAGGGTCTCAAAAAAAAGCTGCATTTGGCAATCAGAGAGATTAGAAGGCTGGAATAAGGCGCAAAAAGGAAAGGACAGAAAAGGCAAAAAGGAAAAAAGGACAAGATGGATTCAGAGATCAAATACACATAAGCACCTAGCAAAATAGATCAAATATAAGAAAAGAACAAGGGACCCAAGGGAAAAAAAAACCCTGGGCTTAAAGCATACTACATGGTTTTGCGTTGAATCTATATGTTAAGAGCCCCGCACCCCCCAGGATTAAATGATGTAGTATGCTTTAAGCCCTTTCTAGAGGGTTTTAACTCGGGTGGGATGGAGAAATAGGGATATATAGTATATATATATATATGCGGTGTTCACAGCAAATTCGAAAGCCATGGCTCCCCTGTAAAGTCTATGGGACATTAACATGAAAAACCAAAAGTGCTCATTCTAAAGGCTTATATGCAAGTTATTGTCATAAAAAGTGTTTGGGGACCTGGGTCCTGCCCCAGGGGACATGGATCAATGCAAAAAAAAGTTTTAAAAACAGCCGTTTTTTCGGGAGCAGTGATTTTAATCATGCTTAAAGTCGAACAATAAAAATGAAATATTCCTTTAAATATCGTGCCTGGGGGGTGTCTATAATATGCCTGTAAAGTGGCACAGTCACCCGGTGACATAAACGGGTGACCCCACCTCCTCCCTGATGCCTCATGATGTCAGAGGAAGGTGGGGTCGCCCGTTTACGTCACCAAGTGGCCTCGCCCTCAGCTATATAACAGCTGTTACCAAGAAGAAGCGTCACTCGGCGAGAGCCTCCCATGTTGCAGCTGTTTTTTTTTCTTTTTTTGGCTCATCGGGCGACGTGAGATGGATCCACATCATGGGGCATTTTTATTTTTTAATAAGGGACTTGTCCCAAAGTGTCTCCTGTCTTTTTTTACTATTTTTGTCACTTTTTTGTGAAATGGTAGGGGTACAATGTACCCGTTACCAATTCACATAGGGGGAAGGCTGGCATCTGGGGGTGCTCTTGTTAAAGATTCTGATAAGCCCCCCTGCCCGCAGACCCCCACAATCACCAGGCAAGGGTTGTGGGGATGAGGCCCTTGTCCCCATCAACATGGGGACAAGGTGCTTTGGGGGGCTACTCCAAAGCACCCTCCCCATGTTGAGGGCATGTGGTCTGGCACGGTTCAGGAGGGAGGGAAGAGAGAGAGCCCCTCCCTCCTGAAGCGTGCCAGACCACGGAGAGGGGTGCTCTCTTGTCCCCCCTCTTTTCCTGTGGCCTGCCAGGTTGTGTGCTCAGGTAAGGGGCTGGTATGGATTTTGGGGGGACCCCTACGCCATTTTTTTTTTAATTTTGGTGCAGGGTTCAATTTTTTTTTTAATTTTTGGTTCTGGGTTCCCCATGCCCTTTTTTTCAATGAGTTTTATCCATATTGCTGAGACCCGACAATTCATTACAGCCGCAATCAGTTTAAATTACTTTTTCCTTTAGAAATGTCATTTTGCTGTGGTATTGTTCTAAACACGGGAAAACTGCACCACTTTATAGGCATACTATAGACACCCCCCAGGCACTATATTTAAAGGAATATTTCATTTTTATTTTTTCACTTAAAATCACTGCTTCTGAAAAAGTGGCTGTTTTTAAAACTTTTGCATTGATACATGTCCCCTGGGGCAGGACCCAGGTCCCCAAACACTTTTTACGACAATAACTTGCATATAAGCCTTTAAAATTAGCACTTTTGATTTCTCATGTCCCATAGACTTTAACGGGGTTCACATGTTTGTCCAAATTTTTTTGCCTGTTCGCATGTTCTGGTGTGAACCGAACTGGGGGGAGGGGGTGTTCGGCTCATCCTTACTACTAAAGTTTTGATTATGTGATGTAATCAGTAAATACTAAAATCTATATATCACTGATATGTCATCTGTTTTTATTCTCTACAGGAGCCAGCGCTTCCATCATCACTAGTAAGTTTTTGTATTTTCTTTAATTTCTTATTGTAAGCAGTGATGAGAGAAACAGACAAACACTTTGTTATTTACATTAATCGCACTGAATCCCTGGTGATCCTCCCATGAAGGTCCTTGTCCAGGCACTTCCTGTTATGGGGTGACAAATGTTTACTAATTGTGCTCTGGAGTTGTCTCCATGTCATACAAAATTCTGGTGGAGAGTATAGTATACATGTGATGGGGACTTTCAGAACTGGACGGCCGGGAAACTCCCTACGAAGCCTCAGGAACACATAGACAAATCCCACACGGGATCGAGTCAAAGCATGTTCAGCTTTATTCGGGGGATTTCCACAGTTTATGTACAGTTTGAACAATAGGGAGATTGGTTTGAAATTAGTTTCGATATGACTCGCAGTCTCGTGATGCTTTTGGTAGACAACACATATTAGGATGTTCTCACAAGAAACTATTTCTGCAGAGTCAGGCATATCTAAACATGTCTGAACAAACAAGATGTTGTGAGTATGGATCACACATAATTCCATGAAAAAATAAGGAAAAATATAGAGCATAGAAACACCATTAACCCTTCAATAAATGGTAAAAATCCAGAGATAAGTGGTGATAACAGTTTTCATGTTGTATCCTGGTGAAGTGTTCAATATATAATTTAATATTTTAATTTATAATTAAATATCAGTATTTAATATATGTCCTAATACATTATTATTATTATTTATAATGATATTATTCATTATAAGCAAGGACACATATCTGACTTTATACTGTCTCCATGTGCCCATTAAAGGAATCACTTTATGCGTTTCAATATTTACACTCAATTTCATGGAGATCATCCAGCATGGCAGCCAATGTAGACTAGACTCTGCCGCAGGTTGTCTCAGAAAAGGAAAATAACATGAAAGTATTTCTTTTTCAGGCTCTCACATACTCTGGACTCTCCTTATCCCGGCTCTGGCCATCCCGATGCAATCTTTGTAGTCACCATCCAGTATTGGTCACCGGATGAGACCGAAAAAAACTATTTCAATGTTAATTTTGTTTATTTAGAAAGGCAAAGTCAGAACTTTTTTTTTTTTAACGAGTTTGTATAATTTGATTTATTTTGATTTTGTTTTTATTCTATTGTTTGCACATTTATATAAAAAAAAATGTATTACTCTGTTAGATCTGAAAATTGATTCATTAGATGCTGTTTTTATTCACCATAGGTGAAATATACTCATCTTCCTTTTATGTATTGATTCATTGATTTTTTTTTTTCTTTTGGTAGCAAAAAAAAGAAAATTTAATTTAATTTCACCTTTCAGACCATATTTCATATTGACCACTTATCGACCGCCCTCTAACAGTTTTACTGCTACAGGGTGTCCGTTCTGTGCAGAAGGAATGAATAACTTGTACAGCGCTACATATGCAAACTAAATTGCCTCAGGGCGCTTTTGCTGCCAGTGTCCATCTGGGTCTTCAGAAGAGATGGGTGTTGAGCTTCTTCCTGAAGGCAAGATGGTTTTCTCCCGAGCGGATGTCTGCGGGTAGAGCTTTCCATAGCCGTGGTCCTTGGACTGCGAACCTTTGTTCGCCTTTTTAATTTATAAAGGGTCTTGGGGATGTGGAGGAGGTTCTGGTTAGTTGACCGGAGAGGGCGACCTGGGGTGTAGTGCTTTATTTTGTCACAGAGGTATTTCGGGGCTTTTCCTTGTGTACATTTGTGAGTGAGGCAGAGGGTCTTAAATGTAACCCGGTCCTTCACGACTAGTCAATGGACGGTCCTCAGAGACGAGGGGATTGATTCCCAGGGTTTTTTCCAGTTACCAGTCTGGCTGCTGTGTTCTGGACAATTTGTAGATGTGAAATCTGGTATTTGGGAAGTCCTAGGTAGAGGGAATTTGTGTAGTCGAGTTGGGAATTGATGATTGTGCCAACTACTGCTGCTGTATCTCCTTCGGGGATGAAGGGGATGAGTCTAGGCAATAGGCGAAGAAGGTAGTGGGATCCGATGACTACTGATCCTATTTGTGCATCCATTGTCATGTCTGAGTCAAAGATGAGGCTTTTGGCTTTAGTGTTGTGGGTGATGGGTTGTCCGAGGATGGTGAGTGGTGTGGACGTCATGCCAGGGTTTTTGTTTCGGTTTGCATGGAGGAAGAGGAGTCACATATATATATATATATATATATGTGTGTGTGTGATTCTGCACTTGCGGGCAGGGGGCGTCGGCACGCGCAGTTGACATGCCTTGATTAATCACAGCAGGAGCTGATCAGTGGGTGTCGGACAATGAATGACCACCAGCACCCACTGATCAGTGAGGAGAAAGGCTGCATGGAGCTCTGCCTATGTAAATAAGGCAAAGCTCTGTCCTGTCATCGGGGATGTGATAGATTTTGTTTCTCTGCAAAGCACATCTGTTAGTGAAAGTACCACACTGTACACACATAAACACTGGCTAGGCACGCATTTAACCGGTTGATCACCTCTGATGTTTAACCCCTTCCACAGCTCCCAACCTCCAAACTATCTGCCCCACTTGCAGGATTGCGAGGTTCTTCGCCACTCTGACACACACATTATTATATTTGAATTTTAATTGCCTATATATAATTTGAATGACATAATATTAAAAATAATAAAATATAATATTATTACCTTAAAAAATGTGAGACCCACTGACAGGATTGTGGAGTTCTTCTGCCTGACCACTTTCTTCACATTTACCTTGAATGATAATCATCTAAATATAATATAAAAAATATAATATTAAAAAATAATAAAATAGGGGGTGTGGTCGGCAGCCGAGGTGATGGCAGCTTGAGTAGAGAGCTCTGGGAGAATCCAGGCCAATCCAGCGGCTAGAAGCGACACCAGATGGCACGGTGAGGTGATATCAATCGCCCTACTACCCAGCTACCACAAGCCATCAATATGAACAAAAAAAACCAGAACGGGGCCCTACAAAGCTGACCGATTTTCTTTGAAAAAGCTAGCACTCGTAGGCCTCAAAAAGGCGCCGCGACGTGCACATCACGGTGCGGCCGAAGCCGCGGTGCTTCCTCCAAGGACATGCCACAATATCAGGCATCATCCCTGGGAAACAGCAACGGATCGTCTCCGGGTGTACCCCCTGTGCAGAGCCCGCAGAAAGCTTCACAGAAGCGTTCGTCAGAGCACAGATATCCAGGTGAGCTGGGGGGGGACATGACATGTCACAGGGCAACACCAGAGAGTTCATTGAACAAATGCATGACTTCCCCACCCTGGATCAGCCACTAACAGATATTATGATGAAGGATATGTTAGTCACACTAACCACTTAAGCCCCGGACCATTTGGCTGGTCAAAGACCAGAGCACTTTTTGCGACTTGGCACTGCGTTGCTTTAAGTGTGCAGTCGTGCGATGTGGCTCCCAAACAAGATTGACCTCCTTTTTTTCCCACAAATAGAACTTTCTTTTGGTGGTATTTGATCACCTCCTGGGGCTTTTATTTTTTGCACTATAAACAAAAAAAAGCGACAATTTTGAAAAAAATGCATTATTTTTTACTTTTTGCTATAATAAATATCTCCAAAAAATATACAAAAAACATGTTTTTTCCTCAGTTTAGGCCGAAATGTATTCTTCTCCATATTTTTGGTAAAAAAATCACAATAAGCGATAAATATTGATTGGTTTGCGCAAAAGTTATAGCATCTACAAAATAGGGGATAGTTTTATGGCATTTTTATTAATAATTTTCTTTTTTTACTAGTAATGACGGCGATCAGTGATTTTTATTGTGACTTCGACATTATGGTGGACAGATCGGACACTTTTGGCGCTATTTTGGGATTATTCACATTTATACAGCGATCAGTGCGATTAAAAATGCACTGATTACAGTGTATATGTGACTGGCAGTGATGGGGTCAACCAGGAGGGGGCACTGCAGGGGTTAAGTGTGTCCTAGGGAGTGATTCTAACTGTGGGGGGGGCTATGTGTGACACGACACTGATCACAGCTCCCGATCACAGGAAGTTGTGATCAGTGTCCTGTCACTAGGCAGAACGGGGAAATGCTGGTTTACATCAGCATTTCCCCATTCTTCCTCTCCGTGAGATGATCGCGGGTAGCCCCGCAGACTCAATGTCACACTCACGGAGCTCGTGTCAGGGTGGCACGCTCCCCGTCAGCAGCGTGCACGCGACCACATGGCGGCAAATTTAAGGGGACGTACCTGTATGCCCATTTGCCTGTCTGTGCCATTCTCCCGACGTAACGATTTGTGCTGCGGTCGGCAAGTGGTTCAGGGGCCCTAGGGGACAGAGTAAATCATACTGAGGACAAAATGGGGGAGTTTGCTGCATCTCATAATGAGCTAGTGGACGCATATAATGGAGCAGAGGATGATATACAGGCAATCAAAAACAAAATGGCAGATTTGGAAGATCGCTCTAGAAGGAATAATATAAAGCTGAGAGGGGTGGCTGAATCTGTCTTGCCCGCAGACCTTAGAATACATGTTCAGCAATTTATTCCTGCATTAATGCCTCACACACCAGAAAGGGAGGTGATTGTAGATCGGGCCCATCGCCTGACTAAACCAAAGCACCTCCCAGATAAAGTTCCAAGGGACGTCATAGCACACGTACATTTCTTTCATGTTAAAGAGGATCTGATGAAATACTAAAGGAAGCACTCCCCTCTACGTGACCCATATACAGATATATCTGTATACTCTGATATATCGCAACATACTATGCTTGCTCACAAAAACCTAGCCACACTAACCAAGCTTTTTCAAAACCACAAGATACCATACACCTAGGGCTTTCCAACAAAAATCATCCTCACCAGGGAAGGTAAAACCTACGCTATCACTAACTTGGAAAATGGTTTGAAAATAGCTAGACGGTGGAAACTACCCCCAGATGAGGAAAGGGGCCAAATTGACTCTCCCACTCACAAGATCTCTTCTGAATGGCAGAAAGTACAACCTGGGTAATGGTAGTCACTACTGTACGACCAATAAGGGTGGTCACCTCGCTTTTACACTGAGCCAAATCTGGATAAATGGGCTGGATCTTACGGAATATAAACCCCCCCATTATAAGAGAAGCGAGATTCTTCGCACAATGTGACAAGTTTCACTCTTTTTTTTACATGTTATACTTTTCTTTTCTTCACCTCTTTATGTTTTACATGTGCCAGCTAACTATGATGATCTTCTTCACTGGAAATCAACTACATCCTCCCAACAAGGACGCATGTACAGGGTCTTCAGAACACCCAGCAATTCAACTCCTGCTCTATGCTGCCACCCAAAGGTAAATATACCAAACTACACCCTCAAGACTCTAGTATTCAGCCATACCTAGCATTAAAGGAGTTGTAAAGGTTTTTATTATCTAATTAGTTTCCTTTAAGCTAGTTAATACAATAAAAAAATGTGTGAAAATACTGCGCCCACTGTGAAAAGAAGCAGCTAACATAACAAATAGACAAAATGTTAGTGATAAATAAAACAAAATGTGGCGCTGAATGATGTCTGTTACTGTGCAACCCTAACCAGAAAGAGATCTGGAGGTACACTGCACTGGAAAACCAAAATAAGTGTAGCGCTAAAAGGTATTGAAATGTCCAATGTCCACAATAAAAAGGTGAACCAACGGTTTCCAATTATGAAATGTGGAGGGGAAACCATCCATATATGTATGAATCCAAATGATAAGAAGTCCTCAGGAGCTGTATGACTTCAAACCAAGGGTGCATCAACAGGTATATGACATCTCAAGTGAAGACAGACACACCACCACCAACAATGAGGAGGCTTACCAGATTGAATGGACCCAAGGGGGCATACGCCAAGTTGGGTCAAACAAGGCTTAGGTGGTCAGTGGCTGTAGATGGCCCGGAGGGGTGATGTTTATGGGATGAACCATAGGTTGCTGTATCACTCGGAACGATGTTGGGAACCAGGTGATGGTGGTGACAATTAGGAAGGAAGGAGGAAAAGCCACATAGTTTAAATCCGTATACAAATGTGAAATTTATTAAAAATTAAAGAAATACACTCACATGTAAATCCATTAAAAAACAGCGCTGCAAAGAGATGGCAGCAGTGGGGTCCTACACAACGCGTTTTGTCCTCTTAGACGTCGTCTGGGGCTTTATACTGGTACACTGCACTGTAAAGATTTGATGGAACACTCAAAAAGACAGGTATAAAAAAAATGTATGTGGACTAGAAATGCACATATGTGTGCATTTATAGGGTATAAACCTGTAGTTTAATTATAAGCACGCCCATATAAATAAATAAACAAAGGAATAGGTGCATTCAACACATGTATAGTAATGAGTATCACTGAATATCAATACAGATTAATAGCCTCCTGGTAATCACCAGATTGTGTAGGATTATATAACCCAGCCAAGAGTACAGTGTTGTAAAACAACAACAAAAACCAATTATATCATAAGTGTGTCTTACATAAATATAAGAACTGTGTATAATAACTCACACAAAATAAAACTTGATATAATCATAAAATGTATACATAAAGAATAAAAATGGTAGGGATAGTGTGACATGTAAATCAGGTGTTATCTCAAACTACTGAGAACATGTTCTATGCACAGCATAAATAGAGATGACTAGGGGAAAAGAAACATAATAAATAATACCCCCCAGCAAAGGGAAATAAAGTTCACATAGACGTATAGCAAACGCTGGTGTGAACAGCTTCAGTGTCCTCTGTATATGTGAGATGAATCCGGTCAGTATGCACGAAGGTGGGGTGGACACTGAGACAATATTGATCAAAACTTCAAGATGGTACTAAGGAAGCTGGAATACCCTTACCGCAACCGGTGGACTCACCAGCCAAAGGCTGTGAGTCAAATGAGCTTGATACCGAGTTTCGGTAGGAGTAGTTCGGCCCCGAGGAAATGGGTGTAGAGCTGTATCCAGAAGGAGGCACGTGGGAATTGTTGGCAATTACTCACCGACCTTCCGAAATAGATGTTCACACACCAGAGGTTTCCATAGTTGTACAGCTATACTGGAGTTGCCAGCCTCAATCTCCAATCCTCTTATCCAGGGTAACATTTCTCAAAGGAAAAGAAGGGACAGATGCCTCTACATAGTGTAAATCCGCATAAAAATGTACTTCTAAAAAGTTTATCTGAATCCCAAACAAACAGGGACAGAATACAAACTGACAGAATAAAAAGCGCTATATAGGTAGTGGCTCAGCAAGCATATCAAACCCATATATGCATAATATAAAAGTGTTCCCACACAGAAATAATGATAAAGATATAAGAAGTATGTGGCGCTAACTACAGTGTAGAAAAAAATAACAGATAAACTAACTCATAAAACGAATGCCCCCATAAACGTGTATACCATAGACGTGCACCTCGTGACGGTTCTTCACTATAACTTCAAAACATTCAAAATGATTAAAAACAACAGCTTCTCACCTCTAGTAAAGACCCCTTCGGGTCAAATCAAGCCTGCAGTCTGGAAACGGATGCAATACAGCAATCAATTGACCTCCAACAATCATCACGGCACTGGCGGATCTCTGAAAAGGTAGCTTCAGGCTTGGCAAATGTGGTGAGAACATGCAATACAAAGGGATGGCTCCATCGTGCAGGATTTCCAACACAATTTCATTAAAACACACGGTAGTCACTTACAGTTAAAAATCTTGATTTCAGTGTACTTCCGGTCTCGGCCGCGACCAGAAGTAACAACGCCTGGCTCCTCCCTGATGCGTTGCGTCCCTGTTCACGTACCTTCATCAAAGGGTGAAGGAGTCAGGTGTCTGATGTCTATTTATATGGTCCGTTCCATTATCAAAGCAGCTGGCTATGCAATTACTCTATCCTAGTTACTTCTTTAATAAAACATTGCCTCCAGGTGTGAATAATATATTAAATAAACCTTCCATTAAGGAATCCTAAAATTCAAATATGAAAATGATGAATAATAAAAAGTTAAAACAACCTATATAAAATCACCATAGGACAGCACCATCTGGTGGTAATTGGTCAACATGACCTAAAAAAATGTAAAAAAACACAGGTGACATCTAGTGGTGGAAATACATTACAACATTCCTAAAACACAATTCATATAACAACCTCCATAATAATTCAATGCGGTAGGCACAATGTATAACTCACATATACTGACATCTTGTGGATAACTGGTAATATGCAATTATAGAATTCGATAATATAATAATTATCTCAGTGTATGGAAAATAGAGAGGGAATATAAACGTAAGTAGGCAAATCATTTTGACCCTATACTGTCCGCATAAAATCAATAATAAAAAGAAGGACATAGCAGGGAAGGAAAAAAAGAAATACCAGACTAATAATTAGAAATAAAACAGCTGAGATCGAATTCAATGTTATGTCCTAATGGAGTCAAAGTACGTATTTCATGTATCCATCTGGATTCTAATTGGCTAATTTTGATCACCTTATTGTCTCCTCTCCAGTGGAGTTTATATTTTTCAATGCTATACCAGTAAAGATGAGGGAAGGGATCCTCATTGTGGAATTCTGCGTAATGTCTTGACAGACAAATGTTTTACAAAGCCCTTTTTAATTTTTTGGACATGCTCCCTCAATCTTTTCCAGAGCTCCCTTTTCGTTCTACCAATATACTGGATCCGGCACGGGCATTCTAACAAATAAACCACCCCCCTCAGTTCGACGTGATAAGAAGTCTTCTATCAAGTACTCTTTTTTGTGGTTACAGTAGAAGTAAAACTAGATTTCTTTTTCTTACTTTCTTTAGTGTGACGACAAGTGTAACAACTTCTGCAGGGGTAATATCCTTTCCCCTCAAAAAAAGGAAAGGTTATTCCTGGTGGGGGGGTCAAGCACATTTTTCGCTAGACGGTCTCTGAGGGTCGGAGCTCTCCGATGTGTAAATCGGGGCTTCTCAGGGAGATTAGCTCTGAGATGGCGGTCTGCTTTAATGATATTCCAATATTTTCTACCAATTTTTTCGATTTGTTTATGTTGGACTTTGTGGTCCATAACAAGTGACAGTGTATTTTTATTGTCTGTATTTTTCACTGTATCCTGTATCAGCTTCTCTCTATCCAATGCCACCACATCTCTTATTCTTTCATCTATAACTTTCAGACAGTAGCCTTTTTATACAAACCTCTCTCCGATTATTTCTGCCTGTTTAAGGAACCTCTCTTTTGTTGTACAGTTTTGTCTTATTCTGATTAATTGACCCTTTGATATGTTGTCCAACCAAGGTGTATAATGGCAGCTATCCAAAGGCAAATAACTATTCCTGTCCATAGGCATGAAGTAGGTCTGAGTAAATATTCTTCTTTCTTCTCTTCTTCTGAAGCTACCTTTCAGAGATCCACCAGTGCCGTGATGATCGTTGGAAGTCGATTGATTGCTGTATTGCATCCGTTTCCAGACTGCAGGCTTGATTTGACCCATAAGGGTCTTTACTAGAGGTAAGAGGCTTGGGGAATCGCGTGGCGCACCACGGATTGCGTTGATGATTGGAGGAATTTTAAACCGATCAAACATCATTTTTGCACATGCACTTTTATTATATAATTTTTTTGCATGAACTGGTATATGAAGATTAGCTCCTTTTAGATTTGAGCCTAATGCCCCGTACACAAGATAGGAATTTCGGCCCGGAAAAGACAGATGAGAGTTTTTCTTTGGAAAATGCGACCGTGTGTGTTCTCCATCAGACTTTTGCTGGCCGAATTCCAGCCAGCAAAAGATTGAGAGCATGTTTTTAATTTTTCGGTCGGGAAAAGTTCCTATCCGAAAATGCAATCGTCTGTGGCTATTCCGACGCGCACAATTCCTACGCATGCTCGGAAACAGTTTGACGCATGCTCGGAAGCATTGAACTTCATTCTCCCGACTTGTCGTAGTGTTGTACATCACCGCGTTCTTAATGGTCGTAAGTACAGCGAGCTTTTGCGTGACCGTGTGTGTGCAAGGCAAACTTGAGCAGAATCCCGTCGGAAAAGCAGTCATATCTTTTTCTGACGAGAAGTCCGATCGTGTGTACGCGGCATTACTGCACTGTTTGGACTACGCACTTTATTTGTTCACTCTATGCACTTTATGAGATATTGGATTTACCTTTTGCACTAGTATACGATTGTTTTTAATTAAATTTAATGTTTTGATGTTATAATTAAGTACTGTCACGAGGTACACGTTTATGGTATACACGTCTATGGTGGCATTATTTTTATGAGTTTATCTGTTATTTTTTTCTACACTGTAGTTAGCCCCACATACTTCTTATATCTTTATCATTATTTCTGTGTGGGAACACTTTTATATGTTAGCGGCTTCTTACATCTTTTAATTTATTTCATTCAGTTCACTTTGGTTTTGCGCATTAGTTCCCCCCTCCTTTTCAGCTTATTATATCTATATTTACTTGTGCTGCAAACCATGGAAGTATTCAGATTTTTGGAAAATAGAACCTTTGACCTTGATGATATTTTCGAGAAACAAGAAACGAATAAAGTAGGAGAGATTGAGAACTGTTTCAGGAAAATGGGCCACCTTATGGAGAAAAAGATCAATGCATGGTGGGATATAGCAAACCATGAAAAATACATAAAGGATAAGCTAATACCAAGAAGGCTAATTCTGTGTACACACGAGCGGACTTTACGGCAGAC
This sequence comes from Aquarana catesbeiana, assembly GCA_037953035.1. Classification (NCBI taxonomy): domain Eukaryota; kingdom Metazoa; phylum Chordata; class Amphibia; order Anura; family Ranidae; genus Aquarana; species Aquarana catesbeiana. The sequence continues at coordinate 3,214,128 of JBBHAA010000878.1, forward strand.
TTTGCCCGGCGGACGGGATTTCGTCGGACAATTCGATCGTGTGTGGGCTCCAGCGGACTTTGTTTTCTCAAAAGTTGGACGGACTTAGATTTGAAACATGTTTCAAATCTATCCGACGGACTCGAGTCCGGTCGAAAAGTCCGCTCGTCTGTATGCTAGTTTGACAGGCAAAAAGCCACACTAGGGCAGCTATTGGCTACTGGCTATGAACTTCCTTGTTCTAGTCCGGTTGTACGTCATCGCGTACGAATTCAATGGACTTTGGTTGATTGTGTGTAGGCAAGTCCGTTCATTCAGAAAGTCTGCCGTAAAGTCTGTCGAAAAGTCCGCCGGGCAAAGTCTGACGTAAAGTCTGCTCGTGTGTACGCGGCATTAGATGGGATGTACCTATTAATGATGGAATAGCAGATAAAGAATCTACAGATGAATGGTTCCACTTTTTTTAATGATAAAGGACTTGAATTATTAGATTTACTAGTAAAGAGAAAACAAAAGAAAATTAGACTTCTTGATAGGTCTATAGAAGAACTGAAAGCTACCTTGGAATTGTCCAAGGAACTTCCTGAATTCATTGCCCTTTCTAAATGTAGCACAGGGGTTTTGCCACCCAAGTTACTATGTTAAACAATGTGATTTTCTTTAAGTAAGAGTTCTGCTCCCTCTAGTATCCTTTTTCTTTTAGTGCTATCAAGACTTTTGTTTGGTTTCTGTAAAGCCACGCTCCAAAGCATTGTGGGAGATGTAGTTAATGAGGAAGTGACTCGTGTGCTTAAACTCAGTCTGTGAACTACTGACCCACAATGCCCAGTTCACCTACCCACAATGCCAGGTCACAGAACAGCCTGCTGGGTAGGCAAATAAAAGGGGCAGCGCGGCCATCCTTCGGCCTCTCTCCGGACGCCATTCAACATGCAGCAGGAGGTCTGTGTGTGTGTGCCCAGGGCTGGAAGAGCCTGCGGCCTACAGCGGAGAGCAGATTGCCCGCCCCAGAGGGATCCTTCTGAACGGCCCTGCTGATCGAGCAGGAGGATCGGGCTGCATTACAGAACATTTGAAGCCATCTGTTTTCTAGTCATCAGCCATCTGAAGGAGCGGTGCGGTGTGACAGCGCCAGCTTGGATCGGACTGAGATATAAGGAAAGGAGGCTTGCAAGCATCTGTGCCTGTTGTGGTGAGTGGGCACTTGCTCAGATCAATATAGTGTACTGTTGCCTAAGTATATCAGCTATAGACTGTTGGTGATACTTGTAGTCCCACAGAAGTGATCTCACTTATCCATAGGCTGCATACAGTGGAACTTCGGGGTTGCCTTCCCTGTGCTATAAAGTTAATGCTGCATTACCTCCACTGCTAAGGAGAAAGTAATACCAGTGCCTTCTGTTTGCAAGCACACAATTATCATTGCATCACTTGTCCTACATTCTGCTGTCTACTTGTTTCCCTGTTGCATTTACAAATACTGCATTCAATATCCTGAGCTAGCGAAGATCAAGAAGACAAGGGACTTCTATCATTTTCTACAAAGCATCACAGTTCACTTTGCATTGGGAACATTGCATTACAACCTAGGGGGAGCCCTTGAGTACAAGATATAGGTATTGTATTGTACTGTACCATTGCATGTCCATGATAGTTATTTGCAGATTTGGTATGTATGCTTTGAGGTCAGTGGGAAGGCGCTTAATATAAATGTTTGAGGATATTGAGCGTCTGTCTAATGCCCCGTACACACAGTCGGACTTTGTTCGGACATTCCGACAACAAAATCCATGGATTTTTTCCGACGGATGTTGGCCCAAACTTGTCTTGCATACACACGGTCACACAAAGTTGTCGGAAAATCCGATCGTTCTGAACGCGGTGACGTAAAACATGTACGTCGGGACTATAAACGGGGCAGTGGCCAATAGCTTTCATCTCTTTATTTATTCTGAGCATGCGTGGCACTTTGTCCATCGGATTTGTGTACATACGATCGGAATTTCCGACAACGGATTTTGTTGTCGGAAAATTTTATATCCTGCTCTCAAACTTTGTGTGTCGGAAAATACAATGGAAAATGTGTGATGGAGCCTACACACGGTCGGAATTTCCGACAACAAGGTCCTATCACACATTTTCCGTCGAAAAATCCGACCGTGTGTACGGGGCATTACTGTGTGCCTGTCTGCATATACATCCTTATGGTGGTCATTGAATTATCAGTTTCATGTTCATATTGACTGTTATCTATTGTCATTCTCTATATTTCATTTACCACTTTGTTTATTGTGCTAAGTATTTTCTCAGTAAACTTCTTACGTGGTTTATTAAAAACTGGTGTGAGACTATATCTATTACTGCAACCGGTGAAGTGACAGGTTTCAAGGATTCGGTAAATATACTGTGTGGTGTACCATTACTGTATTTCTCCTTACTGCTAGTTCTCACACTAACATCTCCATACAGGTGTGCCAGAGGGCAATAACTTCTCCGCAGGATGTGGAAACCTTGCAAAAAGATCTGAACAAATTAATGGGGTGGGCGACTACATGGCAAATGAGGTTCAATGTAGAAAAATGTAAAATAATGCATTTGGGTGGCAAAAATATGAATGCAATCTATAGACTGGGGGGAGAACCTCTGGGGGAATCTAGGATGGAAAAGGACCTGGGGGTCCTAGTAGATGATAGGCTCTGCAATGGCAGTCAATGCCAAGCTGCTGCTAACAAAGCAAACAGAATATTGGCATGCATTAAAAGGGGATCAACTTCAGAGATAAAACGATAATTCTCCCGCTCTACAAGACTCTGGTCCGGCCGCACCTAGAGTATGCGGTCCAGTTCTGGGCACCAGTCCTCAGGAAGGATGTACTGGAAATGGAGCGAGTACAAAGAAGGGCAACAAAGCTAATAAAGGGTCTGGAGGATCTTAGTTATGAGGAAAGGTTGCGAGCACTGAACTTATTCTCTCTGGAGAAGAGACACTTGAGAGGGGATATGATTTCAATTTACAAATACCGGACTGGTGACCCCACAATATACAAATACCGGACTGGTGACCCCACAATAGGAATAAAACTTTTTCGCAGAAGAGAGTTTACCAAGACTCGTGTCCACTCATTAAAATTAGAAGAAAAGAGGTTTAACCTTAAACTACGTAGAGGGTTCTTTACTGTAAGAGCGGCAAGGATGTGGAATTCCCTTCCACAGGCGGTGGTCTCAGCGGGGAGCATTGATAGCTTCAAGAAACTATTAGATAAGCACCTGAATGACCACAACATACAGGGATATACAATGCAATACTGACACATAATGACACACATAGGTTGGACTTGATGGACTTGTGTCTTTTTTCAACCTCACCTACTATGTAACTATGTAACTATGTAACTATGAGTCTGTTCTTGGGGTTGATAGGTAAGGTACAGGATTATACATTCATCAGCAGCTCCTACGGGGGTGGGTGCTACATAAGCAACTACTGTAAATAGGGACATGGAACAGAAAGATAAAGAAACTGCTGTGAGAAAGAAAAGAAAATATCAAAGAGATGTCAAAGACTATGAAGATGACCGGGTATTTAAATGGCAGAAAAAAATAGAAGTGACATTGATAAAATCAAATAATAGCTCACCTGAGAAAGAAGTAAGAATAATTGATAATCAAAATGGAGGAAAGAATGAAGGGCCACCACCTATGACTAATACACAAAGTAATTAAAATTCATAATAAAAACAGAGGTGCAATGGTAATACTAACTGGAAAAAAATGTTCTGGACCCTACTATCAACCTCCATACACCAGGAGATCTCCCACACCTCCTTGGAGGAACCAGCATTAGCCTGATGGAACAAGAAGAGATGAAAGAATGAGAGGAGATAATAGACATCACCAGGATGAAAGAAGAGATAGATCAACACAAAACAACTATTATAATGTTACTGTTCATAACAGATATGAACAACTAAGAAGGTATGAAGAGAGAGGGAGATCCCCATGTTACCAACAAGAAAGCTATAGACGTGAAAGAACTCCTTATCGTTTTTTAGAGAGAAGATACTGGGAGTCCCTAAGGCAACATCACTCGGAGCAGGGTTCTCGTAGGTATGCCAGGCAAACCCCAGATCCCAAACTGGAAAGAAACACGAACAGAGGGGAGGAGAGGAACCTAGAACCACAGAGGGATCGAGAGAGAGAGAGAGGAACGGCAGAGAAGAACTCCAAGAAGATCTGTGGAGAAAAGACCAGGAAGAAACAAAAACGAGAAGAGGATGCCAAGCAGGGGTCAAAAAACAAACCAAAAAGAGAATAGTAGGAGAGGGGATCATAAATATTAGTGGAATAGAATTGACAATAAAGGAAATTAAAGTGTTGGATAAGGGATTGAAGTTTGCTCCTAAAAAGAATCTTAATAAATTCAACACGTATGTCGATATTAATAAATTCACTAGAAGCCTACATATAAAAAAATATACATTATGTTGAAATTCCAGGAGAGAGCAGGGGAAAAAATGTCCCGATACTAATGGTATACTATTCAGTAGTCTCCGTAATAAATCTCTCTTTAACCCCCCAATGGGGAAGGATGGAAATATTGAAGTTTTTAAAAAAAAAATATCTTGAAGGATCTCAAGGACTTGAAAGTAAAAAAGGCTTATGATCCAGCAGACATTAAAAGTGGGATCAAAAAATTGGAAGCTAGAAAAGAGATTGTGATAAGGCAGGCGGACAATGAAGGGGCTATAGTCATCCAATCTAATGATGCCTATAAAGAGGAAATAAATAAGCAATTAATTGATGAAGATACTTATCAGAAGTTGCCTAGTAACCCCACAATGAGATATAGGAAAGAATTGGCTAGAGTAGTACAGAAAGGATCTCAAAAATTTCTACTAAATAAAAAAGAAGAAAAATATCTCCAACCTAATATGTGTAGAATTTCTGTAATCTACACATTACCAAAGATTCATAAGGACAAAAATAAACCTCTCGGAAGACTGATCGTTAATGGGATACAATCTGTTGGTGCAAGGATTGGAGAATATATTGACTGGTCTTTACAGCCAGTGGTGAAAAAAACAGGTCCTACCTTAGGGAATCTAAACATCTCATCCAATTACTGAATGATATCACGCTGACCGATGAACCCTTTCTATATGGCAAAAGCTGACGTTACATCATTCTATACGATCATCAACCATGAAGAGGCCATCCAAGCGACTAAGTCTGCTCTAAGAAGCCTTAGTGACTTAAAATGTGTACAAAGGGGGTTTATTTTGGATTGTTTGAGGTACAGCTTAGATTCAAGATTTGATTAACTACAGCTTAGTTAACGAGAAATCTTTCTTTAAACAGGTATGTGGTATTGCAATGGGCGCAAATTATGCGCCCAGCATAGCCAACTTGTACATGTCGTAATGGGAGGAAGAGGCACTATCCAAAAAATTCCCACAACAGCTAATGCCGTGTACACACGGTCCGACTTTCATCGGACATTCCGATCGTGTGTGAGCCTCATCAGACTTTCTCTTTTGAAAATTCTGACGGACCTAGAAATAGAACATGTTTTAAATCTTTCCGCTGGAACTCAGCGTAAACCAGTTCCTATCGGAAAAACCGCTCGTCTGCATGCTGTTCTGACGGACCAAAAACGACACATGCTCTGAAGCAAGTACGAGATGAAAGTTATTGGCTACTGGCTATTGAACATGCTTTTTCTAATCCCGTTGTACGTGCTATACGTCACCGTGTTCTGGACTGTCGGACTTTGGTCGGACTTTGGATTGACCGTGTGTAGGCAAGACAACTGGAATGGAGTTCCATCTGAGTTCCATTGAGAAACCTTCTGAGTTTATTCTGACGGACAAACCGGTCGTGTGTACGCGGTATAATACTATTCAAACGCTATATAGATGATATCATTGTTAGATGGAGTGGAGACAAAGAAAGTCTTACTGACTTCTTGTTTGATAATATAATATAATAATATAAAAAATAATAATGATAAAAATATAAATCTAACCTGGGAGATAAATAATGAGGAGATCCATTTTCTGGACCTACTGATTAAGAAAGAAGAAAGAAGATTAATTACTCAGACCTACTTCAAGCCTGTGGACAGGAATAGTTATTTGCCTTTGGATAGCTGCCATTATACACCTTGGTTGGACAACATACCAAAGGGTCAATTAATCAGAATAAGACGAAACTGTAGAACAAAAGAGACGTTCCTTAAACAGGCGGAAATAATCAGAGAAAGAATTGTACAAAAAGGCAACTGTCCGGAAGTTATAGATGAAAGAATAAGAGATGTGGCTACGTTGGATAGAGAGAAGCTGATACAGGATACAGTGAAAAATACAGAAAATAATAATACTCTATCGCTTGTTATGGACCACAATATCCAACATAAACAAATCAAAAGACTTGTCAGAAAATATGGGAATATCATTAAAGCATACCGCCATCTCAGAGCTATTCTCCCTGAGAAGCCCTGATATACATATCGGAGAGCTCCGACCCTCAGAGACCGTCTAGCGAAAAATGTGCTTGACCCCCCCACCAGGAATAACCTTTCCTTTTTTTGAGGGGAAAGGATATTACCCCTGCAGAAGTTGTTACATTTGTCGTCACACTAAAGAAAGTAAGAAAAAGAAATCTAGTTTTACTTCTACTGTAACCACAAAATAGTACTTGATAGAAGACTTCATATCACGTCGAACTGAGGGGGTGGTTTATTTGTTAGAATGCCCGTGCTGGATCCAATATATTGGTAGAATGAAAAGGGAGCTCTGGAAAAGATTGAGGGAGCATGTCCAAAATATAAAAAAAGGCTTTGTAAAACGTAGTCTATCAAAACATTACGCAGAAGTTCCCAATAAAGATCCCTCATCTATACTGGTATGTGGCATTGAAAAATATAAACTCCACTGGAGAGGAGACAATAAGGTGATCAAAATCAGTCAATTAGTCCAGAGTCCAGATGGATACATGAAATATGAACTTTGACTCCATTAGGACATAACATTAAATTCGATCTCAACTGTTTTATTTCTAATTATTAGTCTGGTATTTATTTTTTTTCCTTCCCTTTTGCTGCTATGTCCTTCTTTTTATTATTGATTTTATGCGGACAGTATAGGGTCAGAATGATTTGCTTACTTATGTTTAAATTCCCTCCCTATTTTTCTATACGCTGAGATAATTATTATATGATCGAATTTTATAATTGCCTGTTACCAGTTATCCACAAGATGTCAGTATATGTGAGTTATACATTGTGCCTACCGCATTGAAGTATTATGGATAGTTGTTATATGAATTGTGTTTTAGGAATGTTGTAATGTATTTCCACCACTAGATGTCACCTGTGTTTTTTTTTTTTAAACAATAAGTTTATTGAAGTTTTCACAAGGTATCAGTACAGAAGGTTGAGATAAATAGTATACTACATTGCTTAGTGAGTAACATAGCGTACATTATCAATCTGTATCAATTGCAACAACGAATACATAACCACTTTGTGTTAAGTTTCAATGAGTTACAGTGCTACCTCCACTCCCCGCCACCCCAAACTGGGCACTCACTGTGCCATCACCTGTGGTTTTTTTTAATGTTTTTTAGGTCATATTGACAATTTACCACCAGATGGTGCTGTCCTATGGTGATTTTGTATAGGTTGTTTTAGTTATTTTAACTTTTTGTTATTCATCATTTTCATATTTGAATTTTAGGATTCCTAAATGGAAGGTTTATTTAATATATTATTCACACCTGGATGCAATATTTTATTAAAGAGGTAACTAGGATAGATTAATTGCATAGCCAGCTGCTTTGATAATGGAACGGACCATATAAATAGACATCAGACACCTGACTCCATCACCCTTTGGTGAAGTCACATGAGCAGTGACGCAACGCATCAGAGAGGTGCCAGGTGCCGTTACTTCCGGCCTCGGCCGAGACCGGAAGTACTTGCTAGCTGAAATCAAGATTTTCTTTAACTGTGACTGCCGTGTGTTTTAATAAAATTGTGTTGGAAATCCTGCACGATGGAGCCATCCCTTTGTATTGCATGTCCTCACCACATTTGCCAAGCCTGAAGCTACCTTTTCAATGATCCGCCAGTGTCGTGACAATCGTTGGAGGTCGATTGATTGCTGTATTGCATCTGTTTCCAGACTGCAGGCTTGATTTGACCCGTGGGGGTCTTTACTAGAGGTGAGAGGCTGGGGGAATCGTGTGGCGCACCACAGATTGCGTGGATGATTGGAGGAATTTGAAACCGATCAAACATCATTTTTGCACATGCACTTTTATTATATATTTTTTTTTGCATGAACTGGTATATGAAGATTAGCTCCTTTTTAGATTTTAGATTACTGCACTCGTTGGACTACGCACTTTATTCGTTCACTCTATGCACTTTATAGGATATTGGATTTACCTTTTAGTATATGATTGTTTTTAATTATTTTGAATGTTTTGATGTTATAGTGAAGAACCGTCACGAGGTACACGTTTATGGTATATCCACGTTTATGGTGGAATTAGTTTTGTGAGTTAGTTCACCTGTTTTTTTTTTCTACACTGTAGTTAGCGCCACATACTTCTTATATCCAACACAATCTACCTAAATGTAACCTAGCCTGGAACTCATGGGCAGCACGTTACCCGGTTGCTGATTGAAAGATCTCTGAAGGAAAAATGTAGCATCAAAATTCTGATCACTCACATAACATTATTGTACATGTTATTAAGGTTTATTTTTTATTTTTTATTCTGTTTTTTATTTTCTGTTATGTTTACTAGCTCTGTTGTTCAGCTATTTTACAGAATTAACAACACTTAAGCAGTATTATTGCTAATCCTATTAAGAGTCATAGAAACAAGCCCTAACCACTTCAGCCCTGGACCATTTGGCTTCCGAAACACCAGAGTGTTTTTTGTGATTCGGCACTGCGTCGCTTTAGCTTTGACAATTGCACGGTTGTACGACGTTGCACCCAAACAAAATTTGACGTCCTTTCTTTCCCACAAATAGAGCTTTTTTTTGGTGGTATTTTATAACCTCTGCGGTTTTTATTTTTTGCGTTATAAACAAAAAAATAGTGACAATTTTGAAAAAAACGCATTATTTTTTACCTTTTGCTATAATAAATATCCCCCAAAAATATTTAAAAAAACATTTTTTTTCCTCAGTTTAGGCCGATACATATTCTTCTACATATTAATTGGTAAAGAAAACCGCAATAAGCATATATCGATTGTTTTGCGCAAAAGTTATAGTGTCTACAAAATAGAGGATAGATTTATGGCATTTTTATCAATTTTTTATTAGTAATGGCGGCGAGCAGCGATTCTTATCATGACTGGGACATTATGGCGGACAGATCGGACACTTTTGGCGCTATTTTGGGACCATTCACATTTATACAGCGATCAGTGCAATTAAAAATGCATTGATTACCGTGTAAATGTGACTGGCAGTGAAGGGGTTAACCACTAGGTGGCACTGTAGGGGTTAAGTGTGTCCTAGGGAGTGATTCTAACTATGGGGGGGGCGTGGCTATGTGTGACACGACACTGATCACTGCTCCTGATTACAGGGAGCGGTGATAAGTGTCCTGTCACTAGGCAGAACGGGGAAATGCTTGTTTACATCAGCATTTCCCCATTCTTCCTCTCCGTGAGATGATCGCGGGTATCCCCGATGACATCGAGTCCGCGGGATCTGAGATCACACTCATGGAGCTCGCGGCAGGTGCGCGCACGCGCCCACAATTCCGTGTCTTAAAGGGCAACATACAGGTACGTTAATATGCCTGTACGTGCCCTTCTGCTGACGGTCGGCAAGCAGTTAATGACATGGGACAGGGAGATGGCCTACTTCCCAGGGCACAATTAGTTTTCAACGGGGGTGCCGGGGAAACCGGGGCAGCACCTTTCTCCGGGAAAAGAAACCCATAAATCAAACGATTCAAAAAATAATAAAAGAGTATGGGACTTTAAATGAGGCAGGCTCAAGCACAATGTGAGAGTAAGAATTTATTATACATGAATGTCAAATTGCGTAACGTTGTATATGACAAATAATTGCTCAATGCATATTCAGACATCTTGGAAAATACATACAAATACATATAAACAGAATGTAAAACATGATTACCATAACTGGGGGAACAGTTGTACATATTTCATAGGTATGATGAAATAGAACTAGTAATATACAGTAAATTAAAAATACATGTTGCTATCTTAGCCTTTATTTGTGTCCCAGGTCCCAACAGAAACTTAGAGGAAATTAGAGGAAAGTGAGGGGAATTCCCCTCTTAGACAGTTTCCTCAAAACAGGTGTGCCCTTTGGAAGTTCCTATCACTCTCTGTCCCAGCGACAATGATCACCAGTACAGAAAAGGTGAATCTGATATATTTTTCATTCAATAAACTTTATTGTATGGTGTACCATCATCCAATTTGAGAGAAGAAAAGGGGACTGGGCGATCGATCCCCAACTGGTCACCCAGAAAAAGGAAACAGTGACAAGGACTATCTTGGTACCAACTTAATTAAAATATAGTGGTTTCCCCCCCAGTCAGCTCTATCTCAGGTCCCTTTCACCTGCATAATGGGGCAACATCATCACCATACACCTTCCTCCAGTAAGCTGACGCCAAGGACTCATCAAACACCACCCCCTACCTCACTCAGCAAAGCACTAGAACTATCTGACTCAGCTTGTCCACGGTTATAATGACCTATGCCCCAACCCAACCCCCCCACTGGGATACGTTCCACCTACTCACATTATTGTTATACCCCTGATTGTTTTGTAAAATCTAAGCACCGATTCCCCTCCCTCCCCTCCTTCCCTCTATTGCCTTCTTTTCCTCTCTCCTTTTTATCTCTCTCCTCCTCCTCATCTCCCTTCTCCACACTACTCTCCCCCCCACCCCCTCTGCATTCCTTTCCTAATTGGCATCATATTTTATAGTACTATTATATTATCCTCTGTGTTACTTTCCAACTGTGTCTGTAGTCCTTCCTTTAAGTTTTTTTGTCATTGTAACTTGAAAAATCCAATAAAGTATCTTAAAAAAAAAAAAAATAACATGGTGGATTCCCACGGATATCATGTTTTCCTGATGAAGCGGTAGAAATTCCACAAAACATGTTGAGAACAATGATATCCGTGGGAATACACCATATTTTCATCATCCTATACAGTGGACACGTATGCTGGTGATATACATGGATTGTTACCATGCACCTTTTATGATGTACTAAAATATCTTGTTTATACATTTTTGTATAAATAAGGTTGTATAATATTTTATAAATCCTGAGTATATGCAGCTTAAGTTGGTACCAATATAGTCCTGTTCAATGTTTCCGTTTTCTGGGTGACCGGTTGGGGACCGATCTCCCACTCCCCTTTTCATAAGGGATTACAGGATAGAATTTGTCCTTATTTTATTATAGACTAAAATCATTTTAACCCTTAAGCTCCTGAAGAAGCGTATACAACGCGAAACGTGTCAAGCAATGAGCAACTTTTGTAGCTGGATATCACCACCCCTCAAATAGCCACCATTGGATACTTAGCAACTAGGATATTATGGTTGTTTTCTGTATTCCTTACATGTTGTACCTATTTGGGGGCACCCTACCTATAATTTGAAGGTTACAGGTGCCGCCAGCAAAAATATTTTGATTTAATAATAATAATATAATAAAAGCATGACATCTATGTAATATGTCTATACATCCCTTTTAAAAGTTTCAATAAAAACATATTTTCTTATACAAATTTTATCTCAAGTATGGTGTCAATAAAGTCACGTTTTCCTACATTTACCCAATTACAGAATAGAAAATATGGAAAAAATATACCTGGGTTTAGGTTGGGAATTAAATGTAGGAAACATCATATCATTTATAGCCTGATTATTTTCAATTTGAGGGGGTGTAGAGAAGTTTATCACTAGGTTTGGGATATTGCAAATGAGTCAAACAAGTGAGGAAAGAGGAAGAGAGGAGGTTCCACTATTCCAGGACTGCAATCAGAAAGTTTTTAGGGTAATGCTGCGTACACACGATCAGACTTTCTGACAACAAAACCGTGGATTTTTGTTCGAAGGGTGTTGGCTCCAACTTGTCTTGCATACATGCGGTAACAGAAATGTTGGCCAACAATTACGAACGTAGTGTAGCACCCTCTACCGGAAGGTAGGTGCTAGAATAGGATTTTTCCCAGTTCAGGGATAGTTGCAGGTAAATTTAGGCAGGCTTATGCTGCGCGCTGGGCCTGTCTGTTTTGATTTTGGGAATGGGTGTGTTCAGTGCAGTGGTGGGTGTGGTCACCTGTGCTCTGACTCAAAAATGCCTCCCCTGCTTTCAGAAAGATGGTTCTGGAAGAGGGGTTGGACCTGAGGTTTGAGTGTCAGGCAGCTCATGTGAGGAGCTCAGACCAATTACCTCTAGGTATTGGCAGGGGGCAGGCCTCCCATATAAGCTGAGGTCACATGCTGCCAGGGAGGAGTTCTGAAGTGCAGGAAAAGACAGAATAGAGTATTAAGCTGCTGTTCCGGGCATCCCCACGTGGGGATGTGCCGAGCCACAGAGGAGGGCTGGAGGAGCCACTAGGATGGATGCCTAGATAAAGATCTTCACCGTCAGCTTGGTGTTGAGCTGCTGTGACCGGGAAACACAGGACTCGTACACAGATGAAGGTTGCTGAAGAAGAACTAACAGGAGGAAAGTCGCAGAGGATAAAGTCAAGCTGCTGTGACCAGGGAACACAGGACTTAAGAGGAAGTCAGTGTTAAAGAAACGAAGGAGGACCGTTGAGAGTAGTGAAGAATGCTGTGGCCAGGGAACACAGCGTTTGTAGTGGTAGGCTGGCTGGGAACAGTAGTTCGCCTATTTCCATGTGTCAGGCCATCGAGGGGAGGTACGGAGTATCTCTGGCCTGGTGAAGCACATTGTTAATTATCTTCCTAAAGACTGTGTGGCCGCTGAAATTACTGAGCCATCGGGGAGAGGCTGTTTAGGTCTTTGGCTTACGGATTTGTTGAGGCAACACCACTATGGTCTGCAAGATGGAATTATTCAGAGTGATTCTTTCTTGTTCCAACGGAATTAACGTGACTAGGATCTCGAAGTTATGCAGGAGAAGGAGACTGTGAAAGCTAGATGTGTATCAACTTTTAAATCCAAGGCTGCCAAGTAATGTCTCGCAATACGTCAAGTGCTATGGGCATCTCATATCATCCTTTATCCCACCCCAGTTGTTTCCCACAATAAACGTAACAAAACTACGCAAATGACTGCTCATTGTCATTGGCAGCAGGGTGATTGGCGGATTGCTAGTAACTAGGGATGAGCTTCGAGTTCGAGTCGAACTCATGTTCGACTCGAACATCGGCTGTTCGCCAGTTCTCCGAACAGCGAGCAATTTGGGGTGTTTGCGGCAAATTCCAAAGCCGCAGAACACCCTTTAAAAGTCTATGGAGAAATCAAAAGTGCTAATTTTAAAGGCTTATATGCATGGTATTGTCATAAAAAGTGTTTGGGGACCCGGGTCCTGCCCCAGGGGACATGGATCAATGCAAAAAAAAAATATTTAAATACAGCCGTTTTTTCAGGAGCAGTGATTTTAATAATACTTAAAGTGAAACAATAAAAGTGTAATATTCCTTTAAATTTTGTACCTGGGGGGTGTCTATAGTATGCCTGTAAAGGGGCGCATGTTTCCCGTGTTTAGAACGGTCTGACAGCAAAATGACATTTCAAAGGAAAAAAAGTAGTTTAAACTACTCGCGGCTATTAATGAATTGCCGGTCTGACAATACACATAAAAGTTCATTGATAAAAACGGCATGGGAATTCCCCACAGGGGAACCCCAAATCAAAATTTTAAAAAAATGACGTGGTGGTTCCCCTAAATTCCATACCAGGCCCTTCAGGTCTGGTATGGATTTTAAGGGGAACCCCGTGCCAAAATTAAAAAAAAAAATGGCGTGGGGTCCCCCCAAAAATCCATACCAGACCCTTATCCGAGCATGCAACCTGGCAGGCCGCAGGAAAAGAGGGGGGGATGAGAGAGTGGTCCCCCCTCCTGAACCATACCAGGCCACATGCCCGCAACATTGGGAGGGTGCTTTGGGGTAGCCCCCCAAAACACCTTGTCCCCATGTTGATGGGGACAAGGGCCCCATCCCCACAGCCCTTGCCCAGTGGTTGTGGGGGTCTGCGGGCGGGGGGCTTATCGGAATATGGAAGCCCCCCACCCGCAGACCCCCACAACCACCGGGCAAGGGTTGTGGGGATGAGGCCCTTGTCCCCATCAACATGGGAACATGGTGTTTTAGAGGGCTACCCCAAAGCACCCTCCCAATGTTTTTCCTGTGGCCTGCCAGGTTGCGTGCTCGGATAAGGGTCTGGTATGGATTTTTTGGGGGACCCCATGCCATTTTTTTTAAATTTTGGCCGGGGTTCCCCTTAATATCCATACCAGACCTGAAGGGCCTGGTATGGAATTTAGGGGGACCCCCCACGTCATTTTTTTTTTTTTTTGGTTCGGGGTTCCCCTGTGGGGAATTCCCATGCAGTTTTTATCAATGAACTTCTATGTGTATTGTCGGACCAGCAATGCATTAATAGCCGCGAGTAGTTTTAAATGACTTTTTTCCTTAGAAATGTAATTTTGCTGTCAGACTTTTCTAAACACGGGAAACATGCGCCCCTTTACAGGCATACTATAGACACCCCCCAGGTATGAAATTTAAAGGAATATTACACTTTTTTTGTTTCACTTTAAGCATTATTAAAATCACTGCTCCCAAAAAAAGTCAGTTTTTAAAACTTTTTTTGCATTGATCCATGTCCCCTGGGGCAGGACCCGGGTCCCCAAACACTTTTTATGACAATAACTTGCATATAAGCCTTTAAAATTAGCACTTTTGATTATTCATGTTCGTGTCCCATAGACTTTAACGGTGTTCGCGTGTTCGAATGAATTTTTTGCCTGTCCACATGTTTTGGTGCGAACCGAACAGGGGGGTGTTCGGCTCATCCCTACTAGTAACCAGGTGGTGAACATATCACTACAGTAGTGACGTACAAGATGTACGTGATATCTCCATTACGAATGCTAGTTTTACAAGACCAAGCGCTTCCGGCCTTGTCCTTGATTCCGAGCATGTGTGTTTTTACTTTTGTGCGACGAACTTGTGTACAAATGATCAGAAAGCCTGACAACAGACATTTGTTGGCGCTAAATTTGAGTACCTGCTAGCCAACTTTTGTTGGCGGAAAGTCCGACAACAAATGTCCAATGGAGCGTACACATGGTCGGACTTACCGCCAACAACCTCACATCCAACATTTCCTGTCAGAAAGTCCGATCGTGTGTATGCGCCATTAGGATTATTTTATAGAATCAGAATCACCTTTGTTAGAGGGGGAAGGGGGAAAAAGTTCTGTCCACGTGGCCCAGACAGCCTTAAATCCAATCATGGTATCATTTTGATTGGAACGTATTTTTATAAAGAACATTGTGTGCCATATTGGTAAAGAGTTGTCATAGGGAGAAAGTGTGAGTTTTCCAGGAATGCACTATAACTTTCTTTTCTGAATAAAAATATTTAAATAAAAAGGAGAGAAAAAATCATGGAGGAAAAAAAAAGAAGAAAAAGAGTGTTTTAAATTAAGAAGGGAGCACAGGTAAAATTGTGAGGGTGAGGAAGTAATAAGGGTTCAGTTTTGGAGAGAAAAGACAGAAAAGGAGAAAGGCAAGTAAAGCTGGATTAGAAGTGTGACAGCCCGCCTGGCACCAAGCATAGGCGCCTCTGTCAAGATACATCTTCCTGCACTCTGGAACCAGGTATTATAGCTGAATATTGCACCCAAGACCCAGACGACACTAGTGCAAACTGGAACTGACTTTATTGTAATATATACCACGCAAACTTATATAAGAGCTTGAACACATTATCCTAAACAAGGACAGCTTTAACCACTTCAATACTGGGCCTATTCTGGCACTTCTCTCCTGCATGTAAAAATCATAATTTTTTGCTAGAAAATTACTCAGAACCCCAAACCATTATATATTTTCTTTAGCAGACACCCTAGGGAATAAATTGCAACTTTTTGTCTCACACGGTATTTGCGCAACAATTTTTCAAGCGCTTTTTTTTGGAAAAAAAAGTTTCACGATTTAAAAAATAAAAAAAAAACAAAACAGTAAAGCTAGCCAAAATGTTTTTGTATAACGTGAAAGATGATGTTACGCCAAGTAAATAGACACCTAACATGTCACTCTTTAAAATTGCGCACACTCATGGAATGACGCCAAACTTCAGTACTTAAAAATCTCCATAGGCGTCACTTTAAAATTTTTTACAGGTTACTTGTTTAGACTTACAGAGGAGGTCTAGTGCTAGAATTGTTGCTCGCACTCTAACACACACGGCAATACCTCACATAAAGGAAAGTAAATATTTTACTTTTTTTAAATTTTTACTTTCTTTTTACAACATTTTATTTATTACTTTTATTCCTATTACAAGGAATGTAAACGTCTCTTGTAATAAGAATCATTTGTGACAGGTCCTCTTTATGGAGAGATGTGGGGTCATTTGTGACAGGTCCTCTTTATGGAGAGATGTGAAGTCAATAAGACCCCACGTCTCTCCTCCAGGCTGGAAAGCATGAGATCAAGAAAAAAAATGTACTGATCTCATGCAGCTTGGTTTACTTCCGGGAACCCGGGCGTGACATCATAACGTCACGCCCGGGCCTCCGAAGGTCATAGAGATGACTGTTTACCATCTGGTCCCCGGAAATCTCTATCGTCGTCATCCGGCACTGGACGATTCCTTCTCCGGGTCCCTGATGACACGGGAGAGCCCGGAGAAGCACCGGATGGCGGCGGCGGGGATGTCCCCTCCCGTCGCCTGTAAGAACGATCAAGTGGTGGAACTGCCACTATGATTGTTCTTATGGTGCACGGAATCGCCAGCTGAAAACAAAGATGTCTGAATGATGCAAGTAGCTGCTGGCATCATTCAGATATTCCCACTGAAAGTCCAGGACGTCATATGACGTCCTTGGGCGGGAAGTAAACAGTAATATCATCCGTACATCTAATGAACGGCCAGCATAAACATAAACAGTAAGCTAATAAACAGCTAGCTAGCAACTAACATCTAACAGTGATCTAATTAACAGTAAAGCCCCATACACACTATCAGATTTTCTGCTGAGTTTTCCCTTCAGATTTACCAAAACCATATAGTGCAAGGGCCTGCCTGATTGCATACACATTGAAACTCCTAAGGTTTGACCTCATATTATATGGTTTTGATAAATCTGAAGGAAAAAAATCTGAAGGCTTAAGCTAATAAATAACTAGTCACCCAGACAAGCCTAGGCGACTCAGATCAGTGCCCACCCAGACAGTTCGGCACCAGTATTCAAGAAGACCCAAGACTGTCCAAATCTCATTAACCAGCTTTCTTTTCCACATACATCTTCTCAACTGAGTTTCAAGTTGGCGGAAACCATCATGGTTTCCTTGCTATACCTTACTGTATTTATTGCCATGTGTTTCCATTTAAATTTCAAGTTCATTTTTTAATTCAAATTCAATTAGAAAAGAATGAATATACAAAACAAATACCAAAAAAAAAAATCATTGTAACCTAATAAACACGATGAAATAAAATTATTACCTTAACAAATTCATCCAAAATGAAACAAAGTTTTCCATCTTCTACATCTCTACTGGATATTTATGAGGGTTTGTGGGGAGGACTGGGGGGGTAGCAACAAGGTATTCTAACTGGGGAGAATAGAGTGCCATGCAATTAACAATAATAATAATAATAATAATAATAATAATATAAACATGCTGTGAATATATAAGCAGAATTAAGGTGTGTATGAACTATATGCCAGAGCAGATGTCCTATAGATCCTAGTTGCCTTAGTCACGAATGGCGAGGAAGGTTTCATGACCCACAGAACACAACGTTTCCTCCTCATACCTTATTTGGATAAAGACATCTCAAAAGGGGCATGTACTTTACCTGTGGTAGCTACAGCAATTTTTTTTAGGAGCAATAAATATATCATGCCCAGAGGCAATATCCAGGGCTCATATTGTAGTCAGTAAACCGTAATGAAAATTTATATACCCATTTAGATAACTTGGAACAATAAACACCTCCGGAGACAACCGGTTAATCAAGCAAAGTTACAAAACATAAACATTCCTTTCAGTATTTTACACTTGGGTTTTATATCAAATATTCAGGAAATGGTATAAAAAACATTTTTTGGGGGAAATAATTGTGTATTTTCAGTAAGGACCATAAGGAAGTAGGGTATGACTACACTATAATGTTGGTGACTGATTAATCTAAATGATGCGACTATCCTTCACACTGTGTACTCTATGAGCAGTAAAGTGTTTTTATGGGAATACCTTGGCATAAGTGAAAGTAAAAGCTTCAATGCTACACACAATTGTGCTCAAAGGTTTGCTTCCCCCAGTAGAAATGGCAAACTTTTCGCACTGATATTGAAAATCTGACTGATCGTGCCAAAATTTGGTCTTTTATTTTTGATGATATGAAGCCATTTATTATCACATAATTGTTTGTCTCCTTTTAAATCCTAATGATAACAGAAATCTCCCAAATGTCCCTCCCCTGGAATGTTTGGCCTTGGTACAGACACACGGGTTGACCCACATGCGTTACAATGTCTATTAAAGGTTCATTTCCGAAATCTGTAGCTTTTCAAATCGCAATTAGTGTCCGTGTATGTGACAGATCCAACCTGGACAGGAACTTTTGGAGAGGACTAGGGGAAAGCCTCCTACCCACTGATTATGGCCCATGGAGAGAGCAGATGATTATCTAATGATGGACAGCCATGTGAGTGACACTAAGAGCAAGGCTTGGATTACTTCTCTGAATAAGGACAATAAAGCTTCCCTTCTGGAGTGAACGGAAAGATGTAATATTAATCTAGAACAGGGTAATGGTCAGAGGGAACAGGGTAGCCTTCCTGCGGACTGAGTTGGAGAAGCTCCATCGTTTGGGACATACATATTTATCTACAATATCCCTCAAGAAATCTATGAAGATAAATTAATTCCACTGTATCGGACTGCTGGGACATTGTAGAGTATGAGCTTTGCCTCATTGACAGTTGGCCTTGGTACAAACACACAAGGTGACACACACAGGTTACAATGGCCAATTAAAGGTTAATTTCCCACATCTGTGGCTTTTTAAATTGCAATTTGTGTCCGTGTATGTGACAGATCCAACCAGGACACGGGCTTTTGGAGAGGACTAGGGGCAAGCCTCCTACCCACTGATTATGGCCCATGGAGAGAGCAGATCATTCTCTAATGATGGACAAACACATAATGGATGCTTAGAGTGAGGCTTGAATTACTTCTTTGAAAAAGGACAATAAAGCTTCCCTTTTAGATTGGATGGAAAGATGTGATATTAATCTAGAACAGGGCAATGGTCAGAGGGAATATGGTGGCCTTCCTGCAGACTGGGTTAAATAGGTTCCTTCACTTGGACAGTAATATTTATCAACAATATCCCTCAGGAAATCTATAAAGATAAATGATATCCACTGTATCGGACTGCTAGGACATTGTATGAGCTTTGCCTCATAGACTGTTGTAGACCGTTGCCATGCAGTCTGCAATTCCTGATTAATCAAAGCATTAATCAAGACCCTTTGGGTCTGGTATGAATATTAAGGGAAACCACAAACCAATTTTTTTTTTAAATTGTGTGGGGGTCCCCCCAAAATCCATACCAGGCCCTTCAGGTCTGGTATGGATATTAAGGGGAACCCTGTGGCAAATAAAAAAAAAATGGTATAGGGGTCCCCCCAAAATCCATACCAGACCCTTATCCGAGCATGCAACTTGGCAGGCCACAGGAAAAGAGGGGGGATGAGAGAGCCCCCCCTCCATGCCCTCAACATAGGGAGGGTGCTTTAGAGTAGCCCCCAAAGCATCTTGTCCCCATGTTGATGGGGACAAGGGCCTCATCCCCACAACCCTTGACTGGTGGTTGTGGGGGTCTGCAGGCGGGGGGGGTTTTCGATATCTGGAAGCCCCCTTTAACAAGGGGACCCCCAGATCCCAGCCTCCCCCCTATGCAGGGCCAGACTGGCCTACCGGGATACTGGGAAATCCCCCGGCAGGCCACCTGCCCTGGGGCTGCTTTGAGCTGTGGCTGACTGCAGAGCTCACCTCCCTCGCTCGCTCTCTCTCTCCTATGTGTCACACACACAGCAGGCATCTCCCACGGTGTGTGTCACAGAGCTGGCTGGGTCTGTGTTCGGCTGTGGTGTAGCAAGATCCTGCCCACCTAGACCGGCTTGTGTGATAGTAGATGGAACACGAATTGAATCAGTGTTTCGCCTATCACACGAGCCGGTCTAGGGGGCGGGACTTTGCTACAGCACAGCTGAACACAGACCCAGCCAGCTCTGTGACACACACCGCTATATGTGATCCAGGCAATGCCATGGTGAGTATGTATTGATGGGCTCAGTAAGGTTGCATTCAAGCTCAGTTAGGCTGCAGTCATGCTCAGTTAGGCTGCATTCATGCTCAGTGAGGCTGCATTCATGCACAGTGAGACTGCATTCATGCACAGTGAGGTTGCAATCATGCTCAGTGAGGCTGCATGCATGCTCAGTAAAGCTGCATTCGTATGGACAGTAAGGCTGCATTCATGCACAGTGAGGCTGCGTTCATGCTCAGTAAGGCTACATTTGTATGGACAGTAAGGCAGCATTCATATGCACAGTGAGGCTGCAATGATGGGCACAATGAGGCTGCATTCATGGGCACAGTGAAGCTGCATTTGATGGACAGTGAGGCTGCATTTGATGGACAGTGAGGCTGCATTTGATGGACAGTAAGGCTGCATTCACGGGCACAGTGAGGCTGCATTCATGGGCACAGTGAGGCTGCATTCATGGGCACAGTGGGGCTGCATTCATGGGCATAGTAAAGCTGCATTTGATGCACAGTGAGGCTGCATTGATGGGCACAGTGAGGCTGCATTGATGGGCACAATGAAGCTGCATTCATGGGCACAGTTAGGCTGCATTCATGGGCACTCATGGGCTCGGGGAGGCTGCATTGATGGGCACAGCGAGGCTGCATTGATGGGCACAATGAGGCTGCATTCACAGGCACAGTTAGGCTGCATTCATGGGCACTCACAAGCACAGTGAGGCTGCATTCATGGGCACAGTGAGGTTGCATTCACGGCACAGTGAGGCTGCATTCATGGGCACAGGAAGACTGCATTTACAGACATAGTAAAGCTGCATTTTATGGACAGTGAGGCTGCATTCATGGGCACAGTGGGGCTATATTGATGGGCACAATGAGGCTGCATTGATGGGCACAGTGAGGCTGCATTGATAGGCACAATGAAGCTGCATTCACAAGCACAGTTGGGCTGCATTCATGGACACTCACGGGCACAGTGAGGCTGCACTGATAGGCACAATGAGGCTGCTTTCAAGGGCACAATGAGGCTGCATTCATGGGCACAGTGATGCTGCATTCATGGGCACAATGATGTTGCATTCATGGGCACAGTAAGATTGCACTGACGGCACAGTGAGGCTGCATTCACTGGCACAGTGAGGCTGCATTTGATGGGCACAGTGAGGCTGTATTGATGGGCACAGTGATGCTGCATTGATTGGCACAATGAGGTTGCATTCATGGGCACAGTGATGTTGCATTCATGGGCAAAGTGAGGCTGCATTCATGGGCACAGTGAGGCTGCATTCATGGGCACAGGGAGGCTGCATTCACGGGCATAGTAAAGCTGCATTTGATGGACAGTGAGGCTGCATTGATGGGCACAATGAGGCTGCATTCACGGGCACAGTTGGGCTGCATTCATGGACACTCACAGGCACAGTGAGGCTGCATTGATGGGCACAATGAGGCTGCTTTAAATGGCCCAATAAGGCTGCATTCATGGGCACAGTGATGCTGCATTCATGGGCACAGTGAGGTTGCGTTGACGGCACAATGAGGCTGCATTCATGGGCACAGTGAGGCTGCATTTGATGGGCACAATGATGCTGAATTCATGGGCACAGTGAGGTTGTATTGATGGCACAGTGAGGCTGCATTCATGGGCACAGTGATGTTGCATTCATGGGCACAGTGAGGTTACATTCACAGGCACAGTGAGGCTGCATTCATGGGCACAGGGAGGCTGCATTCATGAGCATTGTAAAGCTGCATTTGGTAGACAGTGAGGCTGCATTCATGGGCACAGTGAGGCTGCATTAATGGGCACAATGAGGCTGCATTCATGGGCACAGTGTGGCTGCATTCATGGGTACAGTGAGGCTGCATTTATGGGCACAGTAATGTTGCATTCATGGGCACAGTGAGGTTGCATTCATGGGCATAGTGAGGTTGCACTCATAGGCACAGTGAGGCTGAATTCGGGGGCACAGTGAGGCTGCATTCATGGGCACAGGGAGGCTGCATTCACGGGCATAGTAAAGCTGCATTTGATGGACAGTGAGGCTGCATTGATGGGTACAATGAGGCTGCATTGATGGGCACAGTTGGGCTGCATTGATTAGCACAATGAGGTTGCATTCATGGGCACAGTGATGTTGCATTCATGGGCAAAGTGAGGCTGCATTCATGGGCACAGTGAGGCTGCATTCATGAGCACAGTGAGGCTGCATTGATGGGCACAATGAGGCTGCATTCACGGGCACAGTTGGGCTGCATTCATGGACACTCATGGGCACAGTGAGGCTGCATTGATGGGCACAATGAGGCTGCATTGATGGGCACAATGAGGCTGCATTGATGGGCACAATGAGGCTGCTTTAAATGGCCCAATAAGGCTGCATTTATGGGCACAGTGATGCTACATTCATGGGCACAGTGAGGTTGCGTTGACGGCACAATGAGGCTGCATTCATTGGCACATTGAGGCTGCATTTGATGGGCAAAATGATGCTGAATTCATGGGCACAGTGAGGTTGTATTGATGGCACAGTGAGGCTACATTCATGGGCACAGTGATGTTGCATTCATGGGCACAGTGAGGTTACATTCACGGGCACAGTGAGGCTGCATTCATGGGCACAGGGAGACTGGATTCATGGGCATTGTAAAGCTGCATTTGGTAGACAGTGAGGCTGCACTGATGGGCACAGTGAGACTGCATTGATGGGCACAATGAGGCTGCATTGATGGGCACAGTGGGGCTGCATTGATGGGCACAGTGAGGCTGCATTGATGGGCACATTGGAGCTCCATTCACAGGCACAGTTAGGCTGCATTCATGGGCACTTAGGGGCACAGTGAGGCTGCATTCATGGGCATATTGATGTTGCATTCATGGGCACAGTGAGGTTGCATTCAAGGGCACAGTGAGTTTGCACTCATGGGCACAGTGAGGCTGCATTCAGGGGCACAGTGAGGCTGCATTCATGGGCACAGGGAGGCTGCATTCACGGGCATAGTAAAGCTGCATTTGATGGACAGTGAGGCTGCATTGATGGGTACAATGAGGCTGCATTGATGGGCACAGTTGGGCTGCATTAATGGACACTCACAGGTACAGTGAGGCTGCATTGATGGGCACAGTGAGGCTGCAATGATGGGCACAATGAGGCTGCTTTAAAGGGCACAATGAGGCTGCATTCATGGGCACAGTGATGTTGCATTCATGGGCATAGTGAGGCTGCATTTGATGGGCACAGTGAGGCTACATTGATGGGCACAGTGAGGCTGCATTGATCGGCACAATAAGGCTGTATTCATGGGCACAGTGATGTTGCATTCATGGACACAGTGAGGCTGCATTCACGGGCACAGTGAGGCTTCATTCACTGGCATAGTAAAGCTGCATTTGATGGACAGTGAGGCTGCATTCATGGGCACAGTGAGGCTGCATTGATGGGCACAATGAGGCTGCATTCACAGGCACAGTGAGTCTGAATTGATGGGAACAGTGAGGCTGCATTCACAGGCACAGTTGGGCTGCATTCATGGACACTCTCGGGCACAGTGAGGCTGCATTGTTGGGCACAATGAGGCTGCATTGATGGGCACAATGAGGCTGCATTGATGGGCACAATGAGGCTGCTTTAAATGGCCCAATAAGGCTGCATTTATGGGCACAGTGATGCTGCATTCATGGGCACAGTGAGGTTGCGTTGATGGCACAATGAGGCTGCATTCATGGGCACATTGAGGCTGCATTTGATGGGCACAATGATGCTGAATTCATGGGCACAGTGAGGTTGTATTGATGGCACAGTGAGGCTGCATTCATGGGCACAGTGATGTTGCATTCATGGGCACAGTGAGGTTGCGTGCATAGGCATTGTAAAGCTGCATTTGGTAGACAGTGAGGCGGCATTCATGGACACAGTGAGACTGCATTGATGGGCACAATGAGGCTGCATTGATGGGCACAGTGGGGCTGCATTGATGGGCACAGTGAGGCTGCATTGATGGGCACAATGAGGCTCCATTCACGGGCACAGTGAGGCTGCATTGATGGAAACAGTGAGGCTGCATTGATGGGCACAATGAGGCTCCATTCACGGGCACAGTTAGGCTGCATTCATGGGCACTTAGGGGCACAGTGAGGCTGCATTCATGGGCATAGTAATGTTGCATTCATGGGCACAGTGAGGTTGCATTCAAGGGCACAGTGAGGTTGCACTCATGGGCACAGTGAGGCTGCATTCGGGGGCACAGTGAGGCTGCATTCATGGGCACAGGGAGGCTGCATTCACGGGCATAGTAAAGCTGCATTTGATGGAAAGTGAGGCTGCATTCATGGGCACAGTGAGGCTGCATTCATGGGCACAGTGAGGCTGCATTGATGGAAACAGTGAGGCTGCATTGATGGGCACAATGAGGCTGCTTTCAAGGGCACAATGAGGCTGCATTCATGGGCACAGTGATGCTGCATTAATGGGCACAGTGAGATTCCATTGACGGCACAGTGAGGTTGCATTCACGGGCACACTGAAGCTGCATTTGAAGGGGCACAGTAAGGCTGCATTGATGTGCACATTGAGGCTGCATTGATGGGCACAATGAGGCTGCTTTCAAGGACACAATGAGGTTGCATTCATGGGCACAGTGATGCTGCATTCATGGGCACAGTGAGGTTGCAATGACGGCACAGTGAGGCTGCATTCACGGGCACACTAAGGCTGCATTTGATGGGCACAGTGAGGCTGCATTGATGGGCACAGTGAGGCTGCATTGATGGGCACAGTTGGGCTGCATTCATGGACATTACGGGCACAGTGAGGCTGCATTCATGGGCACAGTGAGGTTGCATTGACGGCACAGTGAGGCTGCATTCATGGGCACAG
This sequence comes from Aquarana catesbeiana, assembly GCA_037953035.1. Taxonomy (NCBI): domain Eukaryota; kingdom Metazoa; phylum Chordata; class Amphibia; order Anura; family Ranidae; genus Aquarana; species Aquarana catesbeiana. The sequence goes on from JBBHAA010000878.1 coordinate 3,239,561, forward strand.
TGAGGTTGCATTGACGGCACAGTGAGGCTGCATTCACGGGCACAGTGAGGCTGAATTTTATGGGCACAGTGAGGCTGCATTCATGGGCACAGTGAGGCTGCATTCATGTGCACAGTGAGGTTGCATTAACAGCACAGTGAGGCTGCATTCACGGGCACAGTGAGGCTGCATTCATGGGCACAGTGAGGCTGCATTCATGGGCACAGGGAGGCTGCATTTACGGGCATAGTAAAGCTGCATTTGATGGACAGTGAGGCTGCATTCATGGGCACAGTGAGGCTGCATTCATGGGCACAATGAGGCTGCATTCATGGGCACAGTGAGGCTGCATTGATGGAAACAGTGAGGCTGCATTGATGGGCACAATGAGGCTGCTTTCAAGGGCACAATGAGGCTGCATTCATGGGCATAGTGATGCTGCATTCATGGGCACAGTGAGATTGCATTGACGGCACAGTGAGGCTGCATTCACGGGCACACTGAGGCTGCATTTGAAGGGCCACAGTAAGGCTGCATTGATGGGCACATTGAGGCTGCATTGATGGGCACAATGAGGCTCCTTTCAAGGGCACAATGAGTTTGCATTCATGGGCACAGTGATGCTGCATTCATGGGCACAGTGAGGTTGCAATGACGGCACAGTGAGGCTGCATTCACGGGCACACTAAGGCTGCATTTGATGGGCACAGTGAGGCTGCATTGATGGGCACAGTGAGACTGCATTGATGGGCACAGTTGGGCTGCATTCATGGATATTACGGGCACAGTGAGGCTGCATTCATGGGCACAGTGAGGTTGCATTGACGGCACAGTGAGGCTGCATTCACGGGCACAGTGAGGCTGAATTTTATGGGCACAGTGAGGCTGCATTCATGGGCACAGTGAGGCTGCATTCATGGACACAGTGAGGCTGCATTTGATGTGCACAGTGAGGCTGCATTCATGGGCACAGTGAGGCTGCATTGATCGTCACAATAAGGCTGTATTCATGGGCACAGTGATGTTGCTTTCATGGACACAGTGAGGCTGCATTCATGGGCACAGTGAGGCTGCATTCACGGGCACAGTGAGGCTGCATTCATGGGCACAGGGAGGCTGCATTCACAGGCATTGTAAAGCTGCATTTGATGGACAGTAAGGCTGTATTCATGGGCACAGTGGGGCTGCATTGATGGGCACAATGAGGCTGCATTCATGGGCACAGTGAGTCTGAATTGATGGGCAAAGTGAGGCTGCATTCACGGGCACAGTTGGGCTGCATTCATGGACACTCACAGGCACAGTGAGGCTGCATTTATGGGCACAGTGATGCTGCATTCATGGGCACAGTGAGGTTGCATTGACAGCACAGTGAGGTTGCATTCATGGGCACAGTGAAGCTGCATTCACGGGCACAGTGAGGCTGCATTCACAGGCACAGTGAGGCTGCATTCATGGGCACAGTGAGGCTGCATTCATGGGCACAGGGAGGCTGCATTCATGGGCACAGGGAGGCTGCATTTACGGGCATAGTAAAGCTGCATTTGATGGACAGTGAGGCTGCATTCATGGGCACAATGAGGCTGCATTCATGGGCACAGTGAGGCTGCATTGATGGAAACAGTGAGGCTGCATTGATGGGCACAATGAGGCTGCTTTCAAGGGCACAATGAGGCTGCATTCATGGGCACAGTGATGCTGCATTCACTGCCACAGTGAGATTCCATTGACGGCACAGTGAGGCTGCATTCACAGGCACACTGAGGCTGCATTTGAAGGGGCACAGTAAGGCTGCATTGATGGGCACATTGAGGCTGCATTGATGGGCACAATGAGGCTGCTTTCAAGGGCACAATGAGGTTGCATTCATGGGCACAGTGATGCTGCATTCATGGGCACAGTGAGGTTGCAATGATGGCACAGTGAGGCTGCATTCATGGGCACACTAAGGCTGCATTTGATTGGCACAGTGAGGCTGCATTGATGGGCTCAGTGAGGCTGCATTGATTGGCACAGTTGGGCTGCATTCATGGACATTACGGGCACAGTGAGGCTGCATTCATGGGCACAGTGGGGCTGATTTGATGGGCACAGTGAGGCTGCATTCACGGGCACAGTTGGGCTGCATTCATGGACACTCACAGGCACAGTGAGGCTGCATTGTTGGGCACAATGAGGCTGCATTCATGGGCACAGTGATGCTGCATTCATGGGCACAGTGAGGTTGCATTGACAGCACAGTGAGGCTGCATTCACGGGCACAGTGAGGCTGCATTTGATGGGCACAGTGATGCTGCATTCATGGGCACAGTGAGGTTGCATTGATGGCACAATGAGGCTGCATTCATGGGCACAGTGATGTTGCATTCATGGGCACAGTGAGGTTGCATTCATGGGCACAGTGAAGCTGCATTCACGGGCACAGTGAGGCTGCATTCATGGGCACAGTGAGGCTGCATTCATGGGCACAGTGAGGCTGCATTCACAGGCACAGGGAGGCTGTATTCATGGGCATAGGGAGGCTGCATTTACAGGCATAGTAAAGCTGCATTTGATGGACAGTGAGGCTGCATTCATGGTCACAGTGAGGCTGCATTCATGGGCACAATGAGGCTGCATTCATGGGCACAGTGAGGCTGCATTGATGGAAACAGTGAGTCTGCATTGATGGGCACCATGAGGCTGCTTTCAAGGGCACAATGAGGTTGCATTCATGGGCACAGTGATGCTGCATTCATGGGCACAGTGAGGTTGCAATGATGGCACAGTGAGGCTGCATTTACGGGCACACTAAGGCTGCATTTGATGGGCACAGTGAGGCTGCATTGATTGGCACAGTGAGGCTGCATTGATGGGCACAGTTGGACTGCATTCATGGACATTACGGGCACAGTGAGGCTGCATTCATGGGCACAGTGAGTTTGCATTGATGGCACAGTGAGGCTGCATTCACGGGCACAGTGAGGCTGAATTTTATGGGCACAGTGAGGCTGCATTCATGGGCACAGTGAGGCTGCATTCATGGACACAGTGAGGCTGCATAAACGGGCACAGTGAGGCTGCATTCATGGGCACAGTGAGGCTGCATTCATGGGCACAGGGAGGCTGCATTCACGGGCATAGTAAAGCTGCATTTGATGGACAGTGAGGCTGCATTCATGGGCACAGTGAGGCTGCATTGATGGATACAATGAGGCTGCATTCACAGGCACAGTGAGTCTGAATTGATGGGCACAGTGAGGCTGCATTCACGGGCACAGTTGGGCTGCATCCATGGACACTCGAGGGCACAGTGAGGCTGCATTGTTTGACACAATTAGGCTGCTTTAAAGGGCACAATGAGGCTGCATTCATGGGCACAGTGATGCTGCATTCATGAGCACAGTGAGGTTGCATTGACAGCACAGTTAGGCTGCATTCACGGGTACGGTGAGGCTGCATTCACGGGCACAGTGAGGCTGCATTTGATGGGCACAGTGATGCTGCATTCATGGGCACAGTGAGGTTGCATTAATGGCACAGTGAGGCTGCATTGATGGGCACAGTGATGTTGCATTCATGGGCACAATGAGGCTGCATTCATGGGCACAGTGATGCTGAATTCATGGGCACAGTGAGGTTGCATTGATGGCTCAGCGATTCTGCATTCATGGGCACTTTGAGGCTGCATTTGATGGGCACAGTGAGGCTGCATTGATGGGCACTGATGAGGCTGCATTGATCTCTTGTATCATGTCTCCGGTCTCTGACCACCTCTTGTACCATGTCTCCAGTCTCTGACCATCTCTTGTACCATGTCTACATTTTCTGACTATCTCTTGTACCATGTCTGCAGTCTCTGACCATCTCTTGTATCATGTCCGCAACTTCTAACCATCTCTTGTCTTATATCATGTCTGCAGTCTCTGAGGGAGTCTGGAGAGGAGTCAAGAGAGGGAGTGCTGCTTGTATGGGGTTCATAGGAGAAGTCAGACATGTGTGGCCTGTGGAGAGGAGACTATAGGATAAAACCAGAACCACCAAGCTGGAGTGGACTGACTGATCCCTGCATGTTGCACCTGAGAGGAGGTCAGTGACAGCGCTGCCAGGCCAGTCTGAAGGGGGGTCACTGATGTAAGGGGGGAGAGAATATAACAATGTAAGGGGATACTTATATAAAGGTTTCCCCCTATATTAGTAAACCCCCCCACCTTAGTGTATTCTTTCTGTGTAAGGTGGTCTCTGGTCAACAGAGTCCCCCCCACACATTCCCAGAGTTCCTGGGGTCCCCCTTGATGATTAACCACTTTTAGCCCTTTTAACTGGAATATATATATAAGGCCCTATGTGCTTTCATATCTGTCTTCTCTATATATATTACACTCTTCAAATGTGCTTTAAAATGCATGATTTTCCCTTTCACGAACAAGGAAATAATGATGTTTGCTATGGGGCTGGTATGAATTTTTTTCCAGGGCTGGTTTTTATTCCCAGTCCGGCCCTGCCCTGCCCCTATGTACCCCTACTATTTCACAAAAATTGTCAAAAATAGTAAAAAGACAGGAGACACTTAGGGACAAGTCCTTTATTAAAAGATAAAAAAATAAAAATCTCACGCCGCCCGATGAGCCGAAAAAAGAAAAAACAATAGCTGCAACAGCTCCACCTCCATTGGAGGCTCCCGCCGAGTGACGCTTCTTGTTGGTGACAGCTGTTATATAGCTGAGGGTGGGGCCACCTGTTGACGTAAACGGGTGACCCCACCCCCTCTGACACCATGTGAAATTAGAGGAAGGTGGGGTCACAAGGTGCTTTTGGGGGCTACTCCATGTTGAGGGCATGTGGCCTGGTACTGTTTAGGAGGGGGGGCGCTCTCTTGTCCCCCCCTCTTTTCCTGCGGCCTGCCAGGTTGTGTGCTCGTATAAGGGTCTGGTATGGATTTTGGGAGGACCCCTACGCCATTTTTTTACATTTTGGTTCGGGTTCCCCTTAATATTCATACCAGATCCAAAGGGCCTGGTAATGGAGTCGGGGGGGCCTTTTTTTCAATGGTTCTTATCTATATTGCCAACAATTCATTATGGCCGCAATCAGTTTTAAATGACTTTTTTTCCTTTAGAAATGTCTTTTTGCTCTTTATGACTGTTCTAAACACGGGAACACTCTACAGGCATACTATAGACACCTGCCCAGGCATGATATTTAAAGGAATATTTAATTTTTGTTTTTTTACTTTAAGCATTAAAAATAAATCACTGCTCCCGAAAAAACTTCAGTTTTTAAAACTTTTTTTGCATTGATCCATGTCCCCTGGGGCAGGACCCAGGTCCTCAAACACTTTTTATGACAATAACTTGCATATTAGCCTTTAAAATTAGCACTTTTGTTTTTTCATGTTCGTGTCCCATAGACTTTAACAGGGGTTCTGCGGCTTTCAAATTTGCCCCGAACACCGCATAATGTTCTTGTTTGCCAAATGTCCGAACAACCAAAGTTCGGCCAAACTTATGCTCGGGTCGAACTGTTCGCCCACCCTTAGTAACCAGCAACATGGCCCCCTCCAAGGCGGCGACAACTTTTTTACTCCTTAGCCGGTGTTCTGTAAAAACAGCCAAGTCATCGAAATCTGTAGTTACTGCTGCTGGAGAGTCACCGAAAGTGTCGTAATTGGAGATTTTGACGAGTTGGCTCTTTGAGAGAACACCGGATTTTGCCCGCGGGCCTTGTGTTTGGCACATATGCACTAGCACTTTATGGTATTGATATAATTGTGGAAGTGCACCTACCCATTTGCACAAATATCACATAACATGCCATCATTTTGTTCTACAGTGCCTCTCCTTTTAGAAATGTTATAATTGTTGGGGGGGGCTACGTAATCTTCAAACAAAATGAAATTGAGAACCATTGTAGGCTTTTGTTTTTATCTGTCTGATAAGTGCAAGAAATTCAGAGCTGCCCTGTGCCCTCTCCACCATTCCTGTTATCTCAATGGGTACTTCTAGTCGTTTTCTTGGTCTACAGAATTATTCACCTTTATGGTGTAGATATCTGGGAGTGGGAATGGTTGAGTATTCCCAAGGGCTGGGGTAGGCAACCTGAGGCGCTCCAGCTGTTGCAGAACTACAAGTCCCATCATGCCTCCAAGAGTAATTGTAACTGCCAGCATTGCAATGCCTCATGGGAAATGCAGTTCCATAACAGCTGGAGGGCCCCAGGTTGCCTACCCCTGCCCTTGGGAATTCCAGGATGGAGAAGGATCTGGGAGCCCTAGTAGAAGACAGACTGTGCAATAGCATGCAGTGTCAAGCTGTGGCTACCAAAGCCAGTAGAATATTAGCATGCATTAAAAAGTGAATTTATTCCAGAGATAAGACGACTATTCTGCCACTTTATAAAACTCTGGTTTGGCCAAATCTGGAGTATTCCATCCAGTTCTGGTCACCAATCCTGAGGAAGGATGTTCTGGAGATGGAGAGAGTCCAGAGAAGAGCAATTAAATGAATATGGGGACTGGAGGACCTCAATTATGAGGAACGACTACAAGCACTAAATGTATTGTCCCTGGAGAAGAGACGCTTGAGGGGAGATATGATTGTGATTTGCAAATATCTCAAGGATGATCCCAGTGTAAGTATGAAACTTTTCAGTCTCAGGGAGACACGATGAGACTGGAAGAGAAGCTGTTTAACCCTAAGCTGTGTATGGGGGGTTTTTCACTGTCAGGGTGGTAAGGGTGTGAAACTCTCTTCCACAATCCGTGGTGCCAGCAGGAAGTATGGATAGTTTTAAAAGACTCTTGGACATGCATCTTATGCCGTGTACACACAAGCAGATTTTTCGGCATCAAAGGTCCGACGGAACAAATCCGTCGGACATTCCAATCGAGTGTGGGCTTCATCTGACCTTTTCTGTCAAAAAATCTGATGGACTTTAGAAATTGAACATGTTTTAAATCTTTCTGACGGACTCGATTCCTATCGAAAGAAACGTTTGTCTGTTTGCTAGTCCGACAAGCCGAAATAGACGCAAGGGCAGCTATTGAACGTCCTTATTCTAGTCCGGTCGTACGTCATCACATTCAAAACGATCAGACTTTGGTGGGATCGTGTGTAGGCAAGTCTGTTTCGTAGGAACTCCGTCGGAACTCCGTTGAAAAGTCCTTCGGAGTTCAGTCCGACGAGAAGTCCACTCGTGAGTACACGGCATTAGTGAAAACAATATACGGGGATATGAGAAATGATTTTCTACACACACACCTACATGGGTTGAACTGGATGTACTGTTGTCTTTATTCAACCTTACCAACTGTGTAACTATTTAGCAAAATATCAGTGGGCAGGGCTGACACCATTACATCCCTAAAAAAATTCTGTGTTGTCGGTTCACAATAGGACTCGGGATCTGAGTGCATTTGTGTCAGATCAGTAAATATTCTCTCTTCTTGCAGGGTCTTGAAAGGTATAAAACACGGGGAAATGTGGATGTATTTGGGAGATGTACTGCGTGTCATTATTTTTGCATCGATATAAGTTTTAAGCCAAAATTGAATATGTTCTGAAATGCAATGTCTAGGCTTTATTTTATTGAGCAATCAGGGAATTTTGGATCACCCTTCCTACCACTGCTTATAGGCAAATAAAATGCTATTTTGTTCAGCAGAGTCTTTATAGAAGTCACAGCCTTTCTTCTAATTGCTGCCATCTACAGTAAACGGGGACATCGTATCATGGAATGACACCTATAAGATAATTTAACTCCTATAAACTCTAAACAACTGTAAACTCTCAATTGATAGCAAAAGGCAATAAACACACACATTGGATGGAAGGTGACATTTTCACACCTTGAGGTAAAAATTGGGAACATCATACAAGGCAATAAACATATTCATATTTCCTAGGAATAAAGGGTTAAAAATGGAACGTACGTGCGACTGTAAAGTTGGTCATCAACATCAAATGTCCTTCTGAATTTTTACTTCCTTCTGTACCAGTATAAATAACGGTCAATAAAATGAAGCCAATGTATCACTGGCACCTCAAGTAGGGGAAGGCTCTGCAGAAGCCGGGGGCCACCATGTCTAAGTCTTTCATAATCTTCCTGATCTTCTCCAGCACATCAGTGGTGACCTACACAGCAGGCCAAGAACCAAACTATCCAAAGGGTATGTAACCTATACAATACTTAAAGCAAGTGGAAATACCACTTCTCTAATGCAGTGCTGTATTTTGTGATGTCTCCAACTACTGTATCTCGTCTTTGAATTTGTCCCTTGGATCCTAAGCCCAGGCTTTACATGGGGGCTCGACTTTTGACTAAGGATTAAATTGATTAAGCTGTTGACAAAATTTCCCCAATATGGTATCTCTTTTTGGTCAAAAATAGGTCCAGGAGAGGTGAAAGGAATTTCCTTAACCCTCACAAACTATTTAAGACCAATAATCCCACTAAAAACATACCAAAAAAACACCCTAATCTTGATTTTCTTCTTAAATGTAATGCCACGTACACACGAGCGGACTTTTTCGACCGTACTGGTCCCACGGACCTTGTCTGGTGGACAATTCGACCGTGTGTGGGCTTCATCGGACCTGTAGCTGACTTTTTTGGTCAAAAATCTGACGGACTTTAGATTTGGAACATGTTTCAAATCTTTCCAACGAACGCGAGTCCAGTCGAAAAGTCCGCTCATCTGTATGCTAGTCCGACGGACGAAAACCAAAGCTAGGGCAGCTATTGGCTACTGGCTATGAACTTCCTTATTTTAGTCCGGTCGTACGTCATCATTTACGAATCCGTCGGACTTTGGTGTGATCGTGTGTAGGCAAGTCCATTTGTTCAGAAAGTCCGCCAGAAGTCCAGTCCGGTCGAAAAGTCCGCCCGTGTGTACGCAGCATAACTCGTTGCTCAGGCTGTGGCTCCGTATGAAGCCTATACTGCATGGCAAGCTTCTATAGCAGGGATGCCTATATTGGATCTCACATCTTTCTTTACTGAGGGTGAAGAGGCATCAGCTTCTTGAGTTCTGACACCAATATCAATATCAAAGATTTTTCCAGCCAAAAAATAATTGTTAGGTTTTGGATAGCATAGGTAAGGGTTAACATCTCTGTTACGTTTTTTTTGTTTTTTTTTGCTATCTGTGCCCCTGTTCAGAAGATTCCAAGATTCCACCTCACTTTCTGTCCCTGTGACATTTGGATTGTGGACATTTTGGGTTGCCGTAGAAACAAGGATTTGTGATAAAGCTTCAGTGGAGACAACTTTTCCCATGATAAATCTTACACGAGTGAATTTCCCTTCCTAGGGGGAGATTTCCTTTCACTTCTTGTTGTCTCCAGTGGCGGCCCGTCCATAAGGGGCGCAGGGGTTCCTCCTTCCTTAATCCATGCACTCGGCCCCTAATCTACATGCAGGGTGCCGGACGCATGGATTTCAATGTTTGTTTGTTTTTTTTGAAGCACATGATATATTAGATATATATAGATTTTGATGACTCCCGGACAATCTCAGGACCCACTTCCTGTTCGGCCAGGAGGAGAAGCTCCAGCTCTTCCTGGATCCTCCTGGAGAGAGGAGCAGCAGCCCTACCCTGGATCCATGTCATCTTTCTCCTCACGGTAAGGCCACCAAACCGCTGCCTTCCGATCCATCTCCCACAGAGGGGGGGTGGCGGCAGTGGGAGTGAGGGGGGCAGGTTTTTTTGCTGCCCCCCCTCCACATAATATTAAGCACCGGCCACCACAGGTTGTCTCCCTCCATTTTAAGTATGAGTCGTATGTAAGTCGGATGTATGTAACTCTGGCATTGCCTGTAGAGTATAATCCTTCAATTTCCTACAAAATAAAAAATAAATAAATAAATCATAATTTACATGATGGCAAAAAGTCTAATGCCCTGTACACACGATCGGACATTCCAACAACAAAATCCATCAGATTTTTTCCGACGGATGTTGGCTCAAACTTGTCTTGCATACACACGATCGCACAAAGTTGGTCGGAAATTCCGAACGTCAAGAACACGGTGACGTACAACACGCATGACGAGCCGAGAAAAAATTAAGTTCAATAGCCAGTGCTGCTCTTCTGCTTGATTCCGAGCATGCATGGCACTTTGTGTCAGAATTGTCTACACACGATCGGAATTTACGTGATCGGATTTTGTTGTCGGAAAATTTTATAGCCTGCTCTCAAACTTTGTGCGTCGGAAATTCCGATGGAAACTGTCCGATGGAGCCTACACACGGTCAGAATTTCCGACAACAAGCTCCGATCGCACATTTTCCGTTGGAAAGTCTGACCGTGTGTACAGAGCATAAGCCTAAATTTCCTCCACCATGTGATAATGCAGGATAATAATCTTCAACATCAATGGCCCTTCACCGCACTCAGGAAACGCACTTAGCAAAGGTGCGTGCCTAACAAAGAAAATTAGGCAGACACATCTCAGATGGTTCCAGGATCAAAACAAATTAGATCTCTATTTCGGAAACGCAAGCGCTGATGTCCTCATTCCAATTCATGGAGTGGTATGCTAAAATGGAGTTGAGGGATGCGCTCGGAAAACTAAAGGTCACCCAGACCAAGGCCTTACCTGGCCCTGACCTTATCCTCTCAAGAAGTTCTTAGATGTTACCCCAGGGATAATGGTTTATTAGGAAGGGGGTTGCTCTGGATGTTACGATTCTATTCATTTTCTGTAATCTTTTATTACATACTGTATATAGGATTGTTTGTTTTCTTTTCTGGTGATAGTAATCAAGCACTATTTTTATTGTTCATCCACGTTTCAGAGTAAAGACTTGGAGGAGACTTCTCCGGGTCTGGTAGCACTTCCTCTATAGCTTTTGCTAAACAGGCAATTCCCTCTCTGGGGCCTGATAGTCCTTATGAAATTGCCCGCTGTATACCCATTATTGTGTGATAAGGCTTTTCTTTGCTTTCCTTCTCTCTGAAGGCTTGTTTGCTTTTATATTTTATATTATATTATATATATTTTTTTAAATATATATGTATATTATTATTATATTATTATACAGGATTTATACAGCGCCAACAGTTTACTCAGCGCTTTACATTATAAAAAGGAGATAATACAGTTACAATGCAATAAAATACAAGAGGATTAAGAGGGCCCTGCTTAGAAGAGCTTACAATCTAATAGGGTGGGGCAGGTGGTACAAAAGGTTATAACTGTGGGGAATGAGCTGATGGAAGTGGTAGGAGATTAGTTGGAGACGTGATAGGCTTTCCTGAAGAGATACGTTTTCGGGGATCGCCTGAGGGTAGCAAGAGTAGGGGATAGCCGGACAGGTGGAGGTAGCGAGTTCCAGAGGATGGGAGAGGCTCTGGAGAAATCCTGGAGACGAGCATGAGAGGAGGAGATGAGAGAGCTTGAGAGTAGGAGGTCTTGAGAAGAGCAGAGAGGACGATTTGGGTGATATTTGGAGACAAGATTAGTGATGTAGCTCGGGGCAGAGTTGTGAATGGCTTTGTATGTTGTGGTTAGTATTTTGAATTTAATTCGCTGGGTGATTGGGAGCCAGTGGAGGGATAGGAAGAGAGGAGAAGTGGACACTGATTGAACGGTTGGTAAGGTGGATAAGTCTGGTATATATATATATATATCACAGCAAAAAGACATTTCAAAGGAAAAAAAGTCATTTAAAACTACTCGCGGCTATTAATGAATTGCCGGTCCGACAATACACATAAAAGTACATTGATAAAAACGGCATGCAATTTCCCCACAGGGGAACCCCGAACCAAATTTTTTTTTTAAAATGGCGTGGGGGACCCTTCAGGTCTGGTATGGATTTTAAGGGGAACCCTGCGCCAAAATAAAAAAAAAACGGTGTGGGGTCCCCCCAAAAATCCATACCAGACCCTTATCGGAGCACGCAACCTGGTAGGCCGCAGGAAAAGAGGGGGGATGAGAGAGCACCCCCCCTCCTGAACTGTACCAGGCCACATGCCCTCAACATTGGGAGGGTGCTTTGGGGTAGCGGCCCCCCAAAGCACCTTGTCCCCATGTTGATGAGGACAAGGGCCTCATCCCCACAACCCTTGGCCGTTGGTTGTGGGGGTCTGCGGACGGGGGGCTTATTGGAATCTGGAAGCCCCCTTTAACAAGGGGACCCCCAGATCCTGGCCCTCCCCCCTGTGTGAAATGGTAAGGGGGGTACAAGAGTACCCCTACAATTTCACAAAAAAACTGTCAAAAATGTTAAAACTGTCAAGAGACAGTTTTTGACAATTCCTTTATTTAAAGTCTTCTTCTTTCCATCTTCTTCGGGTCTTCTTCCTTCTTCTTTTGGCTTCTTCCTCCATCTTCTTCTTTGGGGGGCCGCTACCCAAAAGCACCCTCCCAATGTTGAGGGCATGTGGCCTGGTACGGTTCAGGAGGGGGGGCACTCTCTCATGCCCCCTCTTTTCCTGGGGCCTGCCAGGTTGCGTGCTCGGATAAGGGTCTGGTATGAATTTTTGGGGGATGCCACACCATTTTTTTAAATAATTTTGGTGTGGGGTTTCCCTTAATATCCATACCAGACCTGAAGGGCCTTTAGGAATTTAGGGAGACCCCAATGCCATTTTTTGCAAATTTTGGTTCGGGGTTCCCCTATGGGGAATTCCCATGCCGTTTTTATCAATGAACTTTTATGTGTATTGTCTGACTGACAATTCATTAATAGCCGCGAGTAGTTTTAAATGACTTTTTTTCCTTTGAAATGTCATTTTTCTGTCAGACTGTTCTAAACACGGGAAACATGCGCCCCTTTACAGGCATACTCTAGACACCCCCAGGTATGAAATTTAAAGGAATATTACACTTTTATTGTTTCACTTTAAGCATTATTAAAATCACTGCTCCCGAAAAAAACTGACATTTTTAAAACTTTTTTTTGCATTGATCCATGTCCCCTGGGGCAGGACCCAAACACTTTTTATGACAATAACTTGCATATAAGCCTTTAAAATTAGCACTTTTAAATATTCATGTTCAAGTCCCATAGATTTTAATGGTGTTTGCGTGTTCGAACAAATTTTTTGCCTGTTCACATGTTCTGGTGTGAACCGAACAGGGGGGTGTTTGGCTCATCCCTAGTTTATAGCTTATAGCCATGTTCAACTTCCAGTGACCAGTATAAGAGAGTGAGAGCGATAATACCAAATTTAACACACCTGCTCCCCATTCACGCCCAAGACCTTGTAACACTAACGAGTCACATGACACCGGGGGAGGGAAAATGGGTAATTGGGCCCAATTTGGAGATTTTCACTTAGGGGTGTACTGACTTTTGTTGCCAGCGGTTTAGACATTAATGGCTGTGTGTTGAGTTATTTTGAGGGGACAGCAAATTTACACTGTTATACAAGCTGTACACTCACTACTTTACATTGTAGACAAGTGTCATTTCTTCAGTGTTGTCACATGAAAAGAAAGAAGAAAAGATTTACACAAATGTGACTGAGGGGTGTACTTACTGTGATACTGTATGTATAATATATATCAGCCTTGTTCTGTTGTTATATTTATATTTCTGAGGTTTGATTAATGTATACAGTAGCTGCTGATTATTACTGTTTTCTACACTTTTACAAAGGTTTTTCTTTTATTTAGCATGGAAGGGCTTTGTTCAATATTTAAACAGTATAAACAATAAACACAAATGGCAAGTAAACTGCCTTGCTTTATAGTTTATTGTTATTATTATTATTATTTTTATATAACAGGGGTCTCCAAACTTTCTAAACAAAGGGCCAGTTTTTACTTCCCTAAAATTCTGTGTTGTCGATTCACAATAGGACTCGGGATCTGAGTGCATTTGTGTCAGATCAGTAAATATTCTCTCTTCTTGCAGGGTCTTGAAAGGTATAAAACACGGAGAAATGTGGCTGTATTTGTGAGATGTACAGAGTGTTATTATTTTTGCATTGATATAAGTTTTTTAGCCAAAATTGAATACGTTTTGAAATGCAATGTCTAGGCTTTATTTTATTGAGCAATCAGGGAATTTTGGATCACCCTTCCTACCACCGCTTATAGGCAAATAAAATGCTATTTTGTTCAGCAGAGTCTTTATAGAAGTCACAGCCTTTCTTCTAATTGCTGCCATCTACAGTAAACGGGGACATCGTATCATGGAATGACACCTATAAGATAATTTATTTTCTAAAAACTCTAAACAACTGTAAACTCTCAATGGATAGCCAAAGGCAATAAACACACACATTGGATGGAAGGTGACACTTTCACACCTTGAGGCAAAAATTGGGAACATCATACAAGGCAATAAACATATTCACATTTCCTAGGGTTAAAGGATTAAAAATGGAACGTACGTGCGACTTTAAAGTTGGTCAGCAACATCAAATGACCTTCTGAATTTTTACTTCCTTCTGTATCAGTATAAATAACGTGAACTTAGGCCAATGTAACACTGGCTCCTCAAGTAGGGGAAGGCTCTGGAGAAGCCGGGGCCACCATGTTTAAGTCTTTCATAATCTTCCTGATCTTCTCCAGCACATCAGTGGTGACCTACACAGCAGGCCAAGAACCAAATTATCCAAATGGTATGTAGCCTATACAATGCTTAAAGCAAGTGGAAATACCACTTCTCTAATGCAGTGCTGTATTTTGTGATGTCTCCAACTATCTTGTCTTTGAATGACTCCCTTGGATCCTAAGCCCAGGCTTTATATGGAGCTCGACTTTTGACTAATGCCACGTACACACGAGCGGAGTTTTTAGCATCAAAGGTCCAACGGTCTTTCCGACGGACTTTCGACGAAGTTACAATGGACTTTCGAACGACCGGACTTGCCCACACACGAACGGACTAAAGTCCGGTCGAAAGTCCGTTGGTTTCAACGTGATGACGTACGAAGGGACTAGAATAAGGAAGTTCATAGCCAGTAGCTGCCCTTTTTTTTCTGTTAGACTAGCATACAGATGAACGGATTTTTCGACCGGACTTGAGTCCGTCGGAAAGATTTGAAACATGTTCTAAATCCAAAGTCCGTCCGATTTTCGACAGAAAAAGTCAGCTGAAGGTCCAATGAAGCCCACACACAGTCGGACCAGTCCGGTGGAAAAGTCCAGTCATGTGTCCACAGCTTTAGGATTAAATGAATTAAGCTGTTGACAAAATTTCACCAATATGGTATCTCTTTTTGGTCAAAAACAGGTCCAGGAGAGGTGTGAGGTGTAGGTAACTCGGAGACTGCCTGTAGAGTATAATCCTTCAATTTCCTCCACCAACATCAAGAAATTTATAAATCATAATGTATGTGATGGCAAAAAGTCAAATTGTGTGTCATCTTTAAATTTCCTCCACCATGTGATAATGCAGGATAGTAATCTTCAACACCAACTGCCCTTCACCGCACTCAGGAAACGCACTTAGCAAAGGTGCGTGCCTAACAAAGAAAATTAGGCAGACACATCTCAGATGGTTCCAGGATCAAAACAAGATAGATCTCTATTTCGGAAACGCAAGCGCTGATGTCCTCATTCCAATTCATGGAGTGGTATGCTAAAACGGAGTTTAGGGATGTGCTCGGAAAACTAAAGGTCACCCAGACCAAGGCCTTACCTGGCCCTGACCTTATTCTCTCTAGAAGTTCTTATGCCGCGTACACACGGTCGGACTTTTCGTCTACAAAAGTCCAACGGACGCCGACGGACTAAAGATGGCTGGTAATCCGATCGTGTGTGGGCTTCTCCGGACTTTCAGCAGACTTTTTCAGCCTCAAATCCGACGGACTTTAGATTTGAAACTTGCTTCAAATCTTTACGTTGTAACTACGACGGACCCCGAAATCCGCTCGTCTGTATGCTAGTCCGATGGACAAAAACCCATGCTAGGGCAGCTATTGGCTACTGGCTATGAACTTCCTTATTTTAGTCCGGTGTACGTCATCACGTCGTGTGTAGGCAAGTCCGTTCGTTAGAAAGTCTGCTGCAAGTCCGCCGAAAGTCCGCCGGAAGTCTGTCGGACAGGCTGTCGGACTTTTGTAGACGAAAAGTCCGACCGTGTGTACGCGGCATTAGATGTTACCTCAGGGATAATGGTTTATTAGGAAAGGGGTTGCTCTGAATGTTACGATTCTATTCCTTTTCTGTAATCTTTTATTACATACTGTATATAGGATTGTTTGTTTTCTTTTCTGGTGATAGTAATCAAGCACTATTTTTATTGTTCATCCACGTTTCCGAGTAAAGACTTGGAGGAGACTTCTCCGGGTCTGGTAGCACTCCCTCTATAGCTTTTGCTAAACAGGCAATTCCCTCTCTGGGGCTTGATAGTCCTTATGAAATTGTCCTCTGTATACCCATTATTGTGTGATAAGGCTTTTCTTTGATTTCCTTCACTCTGAATCCTAGTTAGCTTTATGCTTATGCAATATTTTGTATTTCTAATGTAAAAAAATCAATACAAATGAAGAAAAAAAAAACAATATATATCAGTCTTGTTCTGTTGATATATTTATATTTCTGAGGTTTGATTAGTATATAGCTGCTGATTATTACTGTTTTCTACACTTTTACATTGGGTGATTTTTGTATTGGTGTGGAAGGGCTTTGTGCAATTTTTAAACAGTATGAACAATAAATATCCATGGCAAGTAAACTGCCTTTCTTTATAGTTATTATTTTTAATAATTTTATATAACAGGGGTCTTCAAACTTTCTAAACAGAGGGCAAATTTACTATCCTTCAGACTTTAGGGAGTCTGGACTAGGGTCATTGGTAGTAGAAAATGTCCTGGCATCCAATAGGAGTAAACAATGCCCCTTCATTGGTGTCAGTGGGAGGACTAGTACCCTATTGTTAATGTCAGTGGGAGGAATAGTGCCCCATTATTGATGTCAGTTGGAGGAATAGTGCCCCATCGTTGGTGTCAGTTGGAGGAATAGTGCCCCATCATTTGTGTCAGTTGGAGGAATAGTGCCCCATCATTGGTATCAGTGGGAGGAATAGTGTCCCTTTGTTGGTGTCAGTTGGAAGAATAGTGTCCCATTGTTGGTGTCAGTTGGATGAATAGTGCCCCATCATTGGTGTCAGTTGGAGGAATAGTGCCCCATCGTTGGTGTCAGTTGGAGGAATAGTGCCCCATCATTGGTGTCAGTTAGAGTAATAGTGCCCCCATGGTTGGTGTCAATGGAAGGAATCCTGCCCCATTGTTGGGGTCAGTGGGAGGAATTTTGTCCTTTTGTTGGCGTCAGTGGGAGGATTAGTGTCCCATTGTTGGTGGTCAGTTGGAGGAATAGTGTCCCATTGTTGGTGTCAGTTGGAGCAATAGTGCCCCATCATTGGTGTCAGTGGGAGGAATAGTGTCCCATCGTTGGTGTCAGTTGGATGAATAGTGCCCCATCATTGGTGTCAGTTAGAGTAATAGTGCCCCATGGTTGGTGTCAATGGAAGGAATCCTGCCCCATTGTTGGGGTCAGTGGGAGGAATTTTGTCCTTTTGTTGGCGTCAGTGGGAGGATTAGTGCCCCATTGTCGGTATCAGTGGAGGAATAGTGCCCCATTGTTTGTATCAATGGAAGGGAATTAGGCCTCATCGCTGGTTTCAGTAGGAAGAGTTGTGGCCTTTTGAGGGGGTCAGTGGGAGAATTAGTGCCCCATTGTTGGTGTCAGCGACAGGACTTATGCCCCCATTGTTGGTGTCAGTGGATGTTATAGAGCCCAAAGAGCCAGATAAAGGTAAGTGAAGGGCCTGCAACCCCCCCCCCCCCCCCAGCTGCATTTTGCAGACCACTGTTATATAGGATTTATATAGTGCCAATGGTTTGCACTGTGCTTTACTAAATAAAGGGAGACAGTACAGTTACAATAATCTTCATCATTCCCGGATTGAGAAGAAGATCATCAAGCATGGTCTGAGTTTAAATAGCTTCAGTGGAAGGCAAAGGAGACATTGGGGACCCCTAATATCTCATTAAAAAGAACCTTTCACTTTCTTTTTATGCCATCCCCAGATAGCGAGGATAACTTGCCACAAATGTCACAAGTGCGTGGCGGTGTTGAATTGTAAGTCTGTTCACATGCTGCACATTTTTCACTGACAAGTTGTACACTTGCGGAGCACTTGGAGCACAAGTTCTAGTTGACACTTTTTCCAAATTCGTATGAAATTTGCGTGGCAAGTCTCTAGCAAGAGCAAAGTTGCAGTGGTGAGTCTACAGCAAGAGCTCTGCAAGTCCTACAGCATGAAAATTTAGCCACAGTGACCCCCTGTGGTGGGATGACTATTACCCAACACAACTTAGCCAGAACTTGCAGCTGACTTGCAGAATGTTTTTCAAAGAAAGTTGATGTGCAGTCATGCAGACTTGCTGCAATTGTGCAACAAACTTGTGAAGCCCGTCAAGTCTAGTAATAGTTTAGCAAGTCATTTTCAAACTTGCAGCACAATTGCTTGCTATCTGGGATTACAAAAAAAGGTTAAAATAATTAAATTCTAAATAAAACCAATGAAACGTCTCTCTGTCCTCTCGTCAGTAGTTGGGTTTGGTCGGGGCTCTTCCATTTATTTCTCTCCTTATCAGCAGCTTCTTCATTTTAAACTTCCGGGACTGATAGTTCAGGTTTGTCAGATTATTTTGAGTAAAGGCTTTCAGTAGCCCTCATATTGGCCTTCTTAGTTTTTTATTTTTTCATAGACTGTTTTGCTGTAAGTCTGAGTTGTATCTGTGGCTGTATCTAGTGTTTTGTCTGCAGCTGGGCTCAGAACTTGGAAAGATGCTGCAGACATGACTGCTACCATTGAAGGTAGTGATGGACACACTGCTGAGCCCTTCTTGTTTTATCGTAAAATACCAGCAACACAGATTCCAAAAATCATATAACGCTTTTCCATGTAT